>CM028132.1:1458812500-1459412500 GCA_016271365.2 Neoceratodus forsteri
TGCGTCCAGTCACCCCAGGAAAGATGGACTTACTTGTGGTATAATCTGCTGCTTTAGTGAATTCAACAAAAAAGATCCTGAGATATTACACAATATCTTACAAGCTCATAATGGACACCGCAGTCTGTATTCTGCTAGCACCAATCGGCTTACAGTATCATAAAGCAGAACAAAATTCAGTGAAAAGCCTTCCTGTACCAGGGCCCCTTGCTATTGAATAAATGACCCTCTAACATTCAGAATTAGACAAACTATGCATGACTTCTGTCCGTGGTAGTAAACAGCTTCATTTCTTAAGTCTGAATGAAAAATGGTATGGGAACTGATCTATTCTCTTCCCTGATTGTATCTGCCCATTCTAGTTTTTCAGTATCTGCAGTAATGAGTTTGTATTATGGTGTCTCATCTATGATCAGGGTCATGGCTAGGAAAGGGACCTGTGTCTCCATTCACCTTACTCAGTTACCAATAAGTAAATAGTCAGTGCTTTGTGATGATGGGGCAGACAAGTCTCTTCCAGCACAACAGTAAAATGTCACTATGTAAAACAAACTCTGGCCAGAGCCAACACGGCTGCAGCTGCACTCACTGAGCTCATAGTGGAACAGTCCGCCATGTCCAAGATGGCTGCTAGAGCTCAGCACGCTTGTGTGAGCAGTGGTGCATGAGCAAAGTCACGCATATGCTCTGAGCTCTGGCAGCCATCTTGGACATGGCAGACTGTTCTGCCGTAAGCTCAGTGCGCATCCACAACTGCACTGGCTGCCTTCTTGAGCACGGCAGGTTCCAGCAACGAATGTCGTGCACCCACCGGGGGGGGTGAGCAAAGTGTTTCAGAGTTACAGAATTATCATGCTGCAATTCCAAATGTGTTGTTTGGATGGATCCGGTGGGCTGTTTTTTAAGGTGCTCACAAGATGGCTCAGGCTCTGCCCACTGCAGCCATAAAATGACTAAAATCAGGAAAAATTCCTTTATCAGGAAGCCAGTTTTTATTAACTGCACAATAACAGAGACATGTGAAAGATGCAAACAAACTGACAGAATAAATGTTAAAATGCTGTGCCATAAACAGGCTTCCAGGCAAGTGACTGTAAATGCACCTCTGACTGAACTGCTTCTCCAGTAAATAACTGCTCAGCCCTTGTCTCTAGAACATTAGAAGTACAAGTCAACGTTTTGGAAAGTTTAGGTCAATTTGGAAAGGATGCATTTCACTCTGTGTTCAGCTCAAGATGAGCCTGTGGGAGCACTTTCTGTAGGTTTAGCATGTCTGAGGGACAAACTAACTGTCCTTGGCTGTAAAGCCTGAGTCTACGTTATTGTCTATAAGCACCCCTTCCCTTAGAGTTGCATAAACAGCCCCATTTAGAAAGGGGCACTGGAAAAATCCAGAGGATTGGTGGTGTATTTATAGCAGAGCTGAGGGCACAGTATCCATTCCTGGGTGGGGGAAGGTACATTGAACTTCACATTTGTTCCAAATCACATTTCTTTGTGGAGTGCCACTTCAAATTTTGACAATTATGTCTCAGAAAAGGTACAGCAATCCCAACCCTCAGATTACCAGATACGTAACACCCCCCACACACACACACACCTACCAAGGTATCTGAATTTAAGGCAGAAAAGAAATAATACAGTATATGTTAGAATAGACTATAATATAAGAGGCAGTGTAGAATCATGGTCTTTTTCTTTGTGCAGTTTTCTACCTGGGATATTCTATCAGAGGCGCAATGTCTCATTTTCAGTTAGGTCCTGATCCTACCCATCCCTACAGCTGGGTGGACTGGAACATTAAGAGGTTAAGTGGCTTACTCAGGATGACACAGAGAGTATTTGGTTCTAGTGGGGTTTGAATCTATGATCTCCACATTCTCAAACCACAGCTCTGGCCACTAGACCCCACTGCCTCCACTTACAACACAATTGTGCGAAGCACAAGATCTGGGTTCAAGTCCTACCAGAGCCAATTACTGACTGTGTGACCCTGAGCATGTCACAGAACCACAGTGGGCCTCTGTCCCCAATTCCCAGCTGTAAACTGGAGTAGAAAGGCAGAACACCACTACTGTATTTTAGCTGGGTTACACAGAGCACATATATTTAAATCTTATACACTCATCCTCTCTGAATTTGGAGCACATAAAATGTGAACATGCATAGAGACCCCTTACTAAACTGGAGAAGCACATTTTAAAAAATAAAATGAAAGAGGTAGATTGAGTGGGCAGGGGAAGGGTGCAATGAGGAATAAAACACAATGCATTGACCTTTCTAAAGCTGGTTCCATTTTCTGTAATTCGTTTGAGCTCATTGGAATTTCTGTTGACCCATGACAGGAGAAAAAATAACACAGAACAAGAGATTGCTAAAAGATAAATGTTCTTCAGAATGATCCTTCAGAAAAAAAAAATATTTTTAATTGGAGATAAAAAAAGGACTTGCATTATCTGCTTAATCACCAACCTAGATTGAGCTCCTTAATCAATCCCAGAACTTTTTCCACTCCACTTCCCTCTCTATATTCAGTACGAGTTGCATTACAAAAATAACTTCACGCGGATACAATTTTCTTTCTTTTTTTTTAGACATGAAGGGATTTACACAGCTCTGAGGTTTCGGTGTATAGTTACATGATTATTTCCAAATTTTCCACCCAGAAGGAGGGAGGGGAAAATAATTAAAGAACTACAGCAGCTAAGAGCAAAGCAGATCAACAGGTGTGCAACCAGTGGAAAGACCTAGTGAAGTGAGGGTAAGAATGCTACCTTGTGTCCTGAAAACGTGATAGGAAGAAATGGATTTTAAGTGATAACACATAACATTGTGAACAAAGCAAAGTTATGCCCCAACCATCAGAGGGGGGACCATGTTAACAGCTTAAATCACAAATTCTGGTGTGTGTGTTGTTTGTTTCACTAATAAATGGTTTAAGAAGCCAGCTTGGTGGTACAGAGTGATAGGGGAATGCTAAGCATGCTGGAGACCCGGGTTCGTGCCTGAGCCCGGGACAGCAGGAGCAGAGTCCGGTGGGGAAGGTAGAGCATCTGTCAGATGCCTTCTCCCTGGGGGGGGAACGAGCTTGCATCTCTCTTGAGCAGCTCCCTTTGTGGTCAGGGTGACCATACGCTGCAGTGCGTTAAGTCAGGATGCTGCGTCTGTGCGACCACCTTGTGGTTGGGAGGATGGGAACAATCAAAAAGTGGCCACTCAGTCAACCAGATGACAGTTGCAAGGTCCCCTCTGTCATGAAGCCCTGACATAATGCCTTCTATGGCTGCCCCCCTTGCCCAGTGACCAGGTCAAGGTCGAATCCCAGTAACTTTCATCTCCTAAGGGCCTGGGGGAAGGGATGCCCCCCCCACCAACAAAGGGATATGTCGGGTGTGCCCAGTGCATGAGAATCAGGATTCAGCAGCAGGATGGCAGGAGTGGATGACTTGACTGGTTGGGGGCCCAAGGTGGCCTGAAGGCGTGGACTGCCGAGCAGTGGGGGATAAAAAAGATAACACAAAAAATGGTGTAAGTTTTGATAATCAAATTAGTCTTTACTGCTTGCAGGAAGGAAAGCACTGAGGTGCGTTGTCTCATCCCATGTGACTATATTTCAGCCACTCAGAATGCAGGATTTATCGGACTCCACTTCATAAATATTTTTGTTTCTGGAGCGTTTTATCCTCTTTGATCATCTCTACAGTCGTCAGGTTAGGATTCTTGTGTCTACCAACCTCCCAAGCCTGTCGCTGCTTCTGCTGTCCCTCTAATTAGAATCACTGCACCAGTGTTTTTTTATACCATTTGTTTGCCCCAGAGGCCTTCCACCCCTCCCTGGCACCTAGTAATGCATCTGATGGCCCTACATGGTGCCTGGTAATGCCTCTGATCACCCTCTCCTAGTGCAGTGACTCTCAGTTCATGCACGCGCATACTCTCAAGACAGCCGGCTCACCAGCCTGCTGCAGGGAACCTGCCACCAACCCTCTGTGGCTTGGAAGGCCTGCTGCGGATATTACTGTTGCACATCACAGACTCTCTGCTCCACAACCCCCGAGTCGACGCCTGAACCCAGGTCATCAGCAGGGCCAGCCTCAGTTAGGTTCAGTTGTGCCCCTGCACCTTGGGGGCCCGCACTTTTTTCTTGAGGAAGCGAAAATAATTTAAAACATTTAAAAATGCCTCAATTATGTTATAGATGAAAATGTTTACCAGCAAATCAGAGTGGAAGACAACTGGCTCTGCTACTGTTACCAAAGGTGAGGGCAGCTTTGTTACAGTGGAAAAGATTAGGTTAAGTAAGTGCTAATGGGAGGCAGTATAGCACAGTGGTTTAAGGCTCTGAGCTGCAAATCTGGAGACCTGGGTTTGAATCCCACAGCCACCACTTGCATATACTGTGTGACCCTGAGCAAGTCACTTAAACTTCCCTGTGCTCGCAGGTTGCACCTGTAAAAAAGCTTTCAGCTTAGTGTGTCTCACCTGGTTAAACAATTGTTAAAAAAAAAAAAAAATGGTGTTAATGGCCATACTTTACACCTCCCAGGGTGACTGCTTTCACAAACAAAGGGCGATATTGACAAGATAACTTGTTTGTAACCTGGACATGTAGTTGAAACAATGAATGGTATGACAAAATCTGTTTCAAAAGTTTGTGAGCACTCAAAATGGCTCAAAAACCTGACCAGCACAGAGCAAAATCAGATTTCATGATAGGGACCCTGAAAACCTGATCACAAGGTAAAAAATCTGACAAGTGGCAACCGTACAGGTGTCCCATGATTTTATTTTATTTTTTACCCTAAGTTGAAAGCTTGTTTACAGGTATGACCTGGGAGCAAACTTCTCACTCTTTTGTTACTGAAATGAGGGACGTGGACATTTTTGCACACTCAAAATGAGGGACAATGAGGGACACAGACCCTCAGAATGAGGGACACATCCTCAAACATGGAGCTACAAGCTCAGAACACTGTGAAAACCATAGTGTTTACTTGTACAAAGTTTATTTTGGATTTAGTATTTTAGAATATTAAGAGTTTCTGCTTTAAAGTTTGAATTTACAGCACATTCTGTGTGTGGGAAGCACCTTTTCCATGAGGGATGGATGAGGGATAGAGCAATTTTAAGGGGCAAAATGAGGGATGTCAGTCGTGATGAGGGACACTTGAGAGGTATGCCTGGGAGCACAGGGAAGTTAAGTGACTTGCTCAGTGTCGTACAATATGCAAGTGGTATTTAAACCCAGGTCTCCAGGTTTGCAGTTCAGAGCCTTAAACCACTGTGCTATACTGCCTCCTATGATAATCCTCTCTATTCTCTCTCACACCGCCAGAAAAGTTAAGCTGTTTAACTTGTTTGCAAATCAGAGTATCTGAGGTGTGAGTGTCCAGTGATGCTGTCCCTGTCCTTACAGAAATGAATACAGCAATAGTACCGTAATGCAATCAATGGCACTAAATAAAAGATGCTGGTTAAACTAGTAGATCTGCTACTGCTTTATCAATACAAGACAGGAGGGTTAGTTAGGTGTTGCATAGCCTGGTCTCCCTGCTCTGCATACGGCAAGTCAATTCCTGAACCCAGGTCACCGGCCTACTGCAGGGAACCTCGCACTGACCCTCTATGACTGGGAAGCACTGCTGCAGCTAGTATTGTTGCACATCTGGGTCCCCCGCTATGCGGTCCCAGAGTCAATTCCTGAACCATAGTCACTGGCCTGCTGCTCGAAACCTGGTAGCAACCCTCCATGGCTGGTAGCATTGTTACAGAGCTTTGTCTCCATTTCACAAACTCCAAATCAACTCCTGAACTCGTGTCACTGGCCTGCTGCAGCAAACCTGGCAACAACCTTCAGCGGCTGGGAAGCACTGCTGTGGATACTACAGTCATACACCCTGGCCTCCCCACTTCACACACCCCAAGTCAACTGCTGAACCAGGTTAATGGTCTGCTGCAGGGAACTTAGCACCAACCTTCCATGGCTGGGAAGCACAGTCACTGGTAGAACTCTTGCATAGCTTGGTCTCCCTGCTCTTCCCCCAGTTGACACCAGAACCAAGCTTACTGGCCTGCTGCAGGGAACCTGGTACCAACCCTCCATGACTGGGAAGCACAGCTGTAGGTACTGTTGAACAATCTGGCCCTCTCTGTTCCACACACCCTGAGTCAAAATCTAAACCCAGGTCACTGGCCTGCTACAAGGAACCTGGTACCAACCCTCCATGACTGGGAAGAACTGCTGTGGGTATTACTGTTGAAAAGCGTGGCCCACTCTTCCACACACCCAGAGTAGTGGTGGGCGAAGTGGATAGAATTCGCTTTGTGGAGAAATCTGCAAAATTCCACCCATTTTACGTAGCAGAATGAAAAATTTCACCTGGCGGAACGGCAAAATTTCGCCTTCCGCGATGAAATTTCGCCTTCCACGGCAAAATTCCACCCTCCATCCACGGGTGAAATTTCACCTTAGGAGGGTATATAAGTAAAAATAGGTAGATCCCTGGTGGCTAGCAGTCCCTCCCCCCACCTATCCCACATGTAGAGACTAATCCCTGGTGGATAGCGTTCCCTCCCCCCACCTGTCCCACATGTAATTGTAAATAATTTAATTATCCACGGTGGCTAGTGGTCCCTCACCTTCAGCAGGTAATAACCCACCCGCCGTTCGCCATGGAAATGTACAGTAACCCCCACCCGCATCCCTGCATATCTCCTCCTTTAGTCCTTATCCTGTTAAAAAAAAAAAATCTCTGGTGGTCAGTTGGGTTTTGTAAATTTTAAACCCCTGAATCAGTCCCTCCCCAGTTCCATAAATCCCTGGTGATTCAATGCCTCCCACCCATCCTCCCAGCAGCCAGATGTCCCCCATCATCCTCGCTCCCACCCCCATCCTAAATGCCGGCGGCAGCAGACTGGCACAGCCCTCCTCTCTCTTCCATGGCTGGCCTGCCGACTGAGTTGTCAATGAAGCTCATTCATTGACAGCTCAGTCAGCCAGCCAGCTGTGGAGGAGAGAGGAGGGCTTTGCAGTCTGCCGCTGCTGGGATTTGGGATGAGGAAGGGAGAGGGTTGGCAAGGGACATCTCTGCTGGGGAGGCTGGGGGGCACTGGATCACCAGGGATTTTGGGAACTGGGAGAGGACTGGATTCACGAGGGGTTTAAAATTACAAAACCCACTAGACCACCAGAGATTTTTTTTAACAGAATAGGCTAAAGGAGGAGATATGGAGGATGCGGTGGGGGTTACTGTACATTTCCATGGTGAGCTGCGGGGTGGGTTACTACCGGGTGGAGAGGAGGGACCACTAGCCACCATCGATAATTTAATTATTTACAATTACATGTGGGACAGGTGGGAGGAGGAAACGCTAGCCACCAGAGATTTTTCTCTACATGTGGGACAGGTGGGGGAGGGACCGCTAGCCACCAGGGAATTTTCTCTACATGTGGGACAGGTGGGGGGAGGGACTGCTAGCCACCAGGGATCTATTTATTATAAGTTATACCCACTCTAAGGTGAAATTTCGCCTGTGGAGGCAAAATTTTGTTGGAAGGCAAAATTTTGCCCGTGGAAGGCGAAATTTTACCTAGGCGAAATTCCGCCTTATGCGGGAAAATTTCACGAAGTGCTCCACGATGCGAAATTGCCCACTTCGCTGGCACTCTGCGGGTGAAATTTAAATTTGCTGCATCACTAATTCAGAGTCAACACCTGAAACCAGGTCTTGGGCCTGCTGCAGGGAACCTAGCACCAACCTTCCATGGCTGTCAAGCACTGCTGTAGGTAGTACTGTTGAACAGTCTGACCCTCTATTCCACACACCCCGAGTCAAAATCTGAACCTGGGTTACTGCCCTGCTTCAAGTAACCTGGTACCAATCCTCTGTGCTTGGGAAACACTGCTGAAGAATCCGCTCTCCCTGCTCCACACACATCAAATCCTGAATCCATGTCACCGACCTGCTGCAGGGAACCTGGCACCAACTGTTCTTAGCTATAAAGCCCTGCTACGAGTAGTACTGTTGCACAGCCTGGTCTCCCCATTCCACAGACTACGAGTCGACTCCTGAACCCAGGTCATCACTCGGCTACAGGAACCTGGTAGAACCCTCCATGACTAGGAACACTGATGAAGGTAGTACTCTTGCACAGTACTGTTCCCTGCTCCACACACCCCGAGTTGACTCCTGAAGCCAGGTCACTGGCCTGCTGCAGGGAACCTGACATCAACTGTCCATAGCTATGAAGCTGTGCTGCAGGTAGTACTGTTGCACAGCCTGGTCTCCCTGTTCCACACACATCAGCTCCCGAATCCATGTCACTGGCCTGCTGCAGGGAACCTGACATCAACTGTCCATAGCTATGAAGCCCTGCTGTGGGTAGCACTGTTGCATAGCTTGGTCTCCTCGCTCCACACACCTTAAATCAACTCCTGAACCCAGGTCACTGGCATACTGCAGGGAACCTAGTACCATCCCTCTGTGGCTGAGGAGCACTGCTGTGTGTAGTACTGTTACTCAGCCCTGTCTCCCTCCTCCACACACCCCAAGTCAGTACATGAACCCAGTTGACTGGCCTGTTGCAGGGAACCTGGTACTAACCCTCCATGACTGGGAAGCCCTGCTTCAGGTAGCACTGTTGTAGAGCTCGGTCTCCCTGCTCCACACACCTCAAGTCAACTCCAGAACCCAGGTCACTGGCTTGCTGCAGGAAACCTGGTACCAACCCTCCATGGTTGGGAAGCTCTGCTGCATGTAGTACTGTTGCATAACCTGGTGTCCCCACTCCACACACCCTGAATCAACTCCAGAACACAGGTCACCAACCTGGTGCTGGGAAACTAGCACTGACTCTTTATGGCTGGGAAACCACACTGCAGGTAATACTGTTGCACAGCCAAGTCTCCCCACTCTGCAAACTCTGAGTCAACTCCTGAACCCAGGTCAGTGGCCTGTTGTGGGGAAACTGGCACCAGCCCTCCATGACTGGGAAGCTCTGCTGCATGAAGTACAGTTACACAATCTGGTCTCCACTGGCCTGCAGCAGGGAACCTGGCACCAACCCTCCATGGATGGGCAGCACTGCTGCAGGTAGTACTGTTGTACAGCCCAGTCCTCCTCTCAACACACTGTAAGTTTCTTCCTGAACCCAGGTTAATGGCCTGCTGCAGGGAACCTGGCACCAACCCTCCATGGCTGGGGAGCACTGCTGTGGGTAGCACTGTTGCGTGGCCCAGTCTCCCCACACCACACACCCTGAGTTGACATCTGAACCCAACTCAATGGCCTGCTGCAGGGTACCTAGCACCAACCCTCCTTGGCTGGGAAGCACTGCTGTGGGTAGTACTGTTGCACAACCTGGTCTCCCCACTCAACACAAAGCAAGTCGCTCCCTGAACCCAGGTCACCAGCCTGCTGCAGAGAACCTGGTACTGATCCTATGTGGCTGGGAAGCACTGCTGTGGGTAGTACTGTTGCATGCCCTAGTCCCCAGCTCCACACACCCTGAGCTGACATCCTAACCAAGCTCACTGGCCTGCTGCAGGGAACCTGGCACCAACCTTTTGTGGCTGGGAAGCACTGCTGTGCATAGTACTGTTGCATGGCCCAGTCCCTCACTCAACACACCCCAAGTTGATTCCAGAATCCAGGTCACTGGCCTGCTGCAGGGAACCTGGTACTAACCCTCCATGACTGGGAAGCACTGCTGTGGTTAGTACTGTTGCATAGTTTGGTCCCCAGCTACACACACCCCAAGTCACCTCCTGAACCCAGGTCACTGGCCTGCTGCCGGGAACCTGGCACCAACCTTTCATTGCTGGGAAGCACTGCCATCAGTAGCACTTTTACCAATTCCAGTCCCCTGCTCCCCGCCAAATCCAGGTCCCCTGCATGGCAGTGCACTGGTCTAGTGCACGGTCCATACAAATCTCATTAAACCCATAGTGTATCTTCTGTTCAGTTACGCTTATTGTTGTGACACATTTTGACTCCAGAACTTATTTTTATGTGTGTCGCGCACACATGCGCAACAAACATTTTGTTAGGGGAGTGGCTTTTGAGGGGTGTGACACTGTCAGTCCAATGCAGAGTTGTCTACAAGGGGCTCATCAGTGTCACACCAATCATCAGCCAGGATTATCATGACAGTATTCTGGTTTGCTGAGCAGAAACTTTGTGTACTTTAAAGGAGCGAGTCAGCCCAATCAAAGGTCAGCTCTTTCCTTTGATCTGTGCCACCCAGCAAAAGCACAACTGATCTGTCATGATCTGTCTGCTGAGCAATTACACCCTGTAACAGAGAAAAACATTCATCAATGTCTGTTGCTGATGTGGCCGTAACTCACTGTCCTCCCCCACCCAATCCTCCCTCTCAGCACCCACCACCCCACACCACCCACGCACAGACATAACACTGGCACTGGGTGTGCCCAATCCCCTGTGTCACCCTCATAGTTATGTATACCCTGTAACAAAGAAACCATCCATCAATGTCTGTTTTTTCCTACCGCCTTTACTGTCCACCCACCTGACCCTCCCACTCAGCACCCACAACCTAACCCCCCCAAACATAACACCAACACTGGGGGAGCCTGGTCCCCCAGTGTTGCCACCTGAAATAAAAAAACTGTCCCTTGTTGTTTTTTTTCCTTTTTAAACCCTGTAAAAAGAAGAACCTCCATCGATGTTTGTTGCACCATTAGTCCCCACTGGACCCTTCCACTCAGCACCTACCACCCCACCCCCAGCCCTTACTTAGCCACCTGGGGGTCCAATGCCATAATTCCCTCTGGACCAAAGACTTGTCTTTACTCTTCAAAGACGGAAGGCGAGCTGGGGAAATCAGGTATGCGGTTCAATGTATTTCAATGGGGTTTTGAAGTTAGTGGCTTAACTTGGCAATTTTTGAATATTTTTGCTCCCAGTTTTCAACATGCTGTTTTGGAGGTCCCACCTTATGAACAATGACAGCGAAATTAGGCAAATCTGTCCCGAAAGATGATTTTGCAGTCACTTCACAAAATCACCATTTGGGTAGGAGTTGAACCTTTTCTTTGCCCTTGTTCATGAGCTGGGGTCATAAGAACATGTACAGTGCCAGTGGCTCAGTAAGTAGCACACTTGTCTCTGAGGCTGGGAGATCAGAGGGCTGTGGGTTCAGTTCCCACATTTGGCACTTGGCTTAATATCTCAGTACTGACACTGTAGTGCAGCATGAGAGGGGTGCTGCACTTTTGAGGTGCCGTCTTTTGGATGAGATGTTAAACCAAGGTCCCATCTGCCTGGATTGGTGGTAGTTCAGCTGGATGTTAAAGATCCCATGGCACTTATCGAAAAGAGTAGGAAAAGTTTTTATTGAAAACTTAAAACAAAACATACAAAATTGTATTGCATCATACAAAATCATAATGAAAGAATATAAAAAAACAGAAATAAGTATTACAGCATATGTGAAACACAAACATAAAATATCCATAATGTATACATAACCCCCATCCCATTCCCACTAAAAAGTAGGGGCATATTTTATTGAAAACTGAAAACTGAATACAAAATAAGATTGAAGCATACAAAAGTACAATGGAAGAAAATTGAAAAACAGAAAAAAAAGACCACATCCTATATACATTCCAAACATAAAGAAACCAAAAATAAATATAAAACCCCCATCCCATCCTCCTGAAAAAATAGAGAAATATGCGATTTGCAGCAGAAATACAGAAATAAGTCAAAAAATAAGGTAAAAGTAAGAAAAACATACAAAATGAAAATACTCAAAAAGCAAATAAACAATAGTATCATATAACAAAAAATCAATAAGACAGTACAAAAGACAAAAGAAATGGAAAATCAGAAACCGAAAAAAAAGAAACTTCAAACAAATAGTTAGAACAAACAAAATTCTATGAAACGGCATTAACCAGTATCCAACCATTGGATCACTTTCCGTTTTTTTGGAAAAGCGAAAGTCGATAATGTGTGATGGTCTTTAGTCCAAACCCCTAGTAACCAACCATGGACTTTCCAGAATAATTGAGCAGGGGAAATAAATAATGATCGCAAGGACCACATACATCTTGTGTGCCATATATAAAATTTGAGACCTCCCAAAATTAATCTAATAGTGTCAGAATTAAAGGACCCCCAGTCTGAAGACAAAATACCAAAAAATAAACCATCTCTGTCAATAATAGGGAATCGAAAATGTGCCCACTGAATATAAAAAAAAGACCAGAATTGTATAATATAGGGACATTCAAAAAATAAATGGGTCATTGTTTCAGGACAAAGTTGACAAGAACTGTGTCTAGGACAATATCTCTCCTCTGTACCCTTATGTTTTAGGTTACCTTTAACATTAAGCTTCCCATGGACCGTGAGCCAAGTAACATCCCACATATAGGGCGGAAGACTAAGAGACATAAGCATTAAGGAAATCTGAGGCACAGCAGAGGCCGGTATATCAGGAAAAACAGGACAAACAGAAAAATATTTATCTAATAAGAAATAATACATACTCTTGTGAGAAGAGTGAGTAACCATAGAGTAAGAAACCTGCCAAGTTTTCAACTTCCCAAAACAAGAATGTAAATACCTCGGCAAAGTATGAAGACGTGTTTGATTTTGAATAATTCCAGTAGAGGACCAATCAGTCACCCATCGGGAAATCAGATCCAACAACCAAACAGACCATATCGTAGAGCGACCCATTAAAAGAGGAACACAATTCTTATATAGAAAAATACTGAAAAAAATAATATAGGATTAACCATATTTAATCCACCATCTTTAATAGGCAAATACAAAATATTCCTTTTAATGGGATTTAGCCGGCTGCCCCAAATAGCTTGGAAAAAAGACAATATATAGCAGTTTCTCGGGAAGCAGGTAACGCATAGACACCGCTCAAATGTAAAAACAAACCAATAAGATACGTCCTGATCATATAAACCCTCTTTTATTTTGGACATATTCCATCTTTTCCAAGTGGCAATTCTCCACTTAGCAGATTTAATAAGGAAATCCCAATTATAAAGCACAGTATCCGCACCACAAAAAAAATAGATCCCCAAAATTTTGAGAACCTCACAAGTCACAGGGATTCCCAAAAGTTTTGAATGCGTAGTATCATTAATACCAAAAAAGCTACACTTACTCCTGACCAGGTTAAACGTGCCCCAGCGCCCGTAGAATAAGCATCAAGTAAAAGACCAGCAGCAGTACAAGGAGGGACATCTGCCAAAAAGAAGCATAAATCATCAGCATAGGTGACAACTTTAATTTGTGCATCAACACCCAGTGAAAGACCTTGAATGTTTTCTGAAGCATAAAGAGCAGAAAGGAGTGGGTTCAAAGAAAGAACATACAAAATGGGGCTTAAAGGACACCCTTGCTGCACACCTTTATGACAGTGTTGTTTAGCACCTAACGAACCATTAACATAAGGAATAATATCCGCTTGGAGATAGTAACGACGTAGCCAAGAAATAAAAGTGGGTGGAAATTCCATCTTCAACATACATTCCCAAAGATACAAATGAGACATGGAATCAAAAGCTTTTGCTTGGTCCAGAGTAACACAAATACCAGCCAGTTCCTCCCTATTACCCCTCTCAAGAATCTCCCTGATAAGGATGAGAGCATCAGTAATAGTACGATTGGGGACAGAACAAAATTGCGTAGAATGTATAACATGATGTAAAATACAGGAAAGTCGGAGACTAAAAATCTTAGTAAGAAGCTTACAATTGGAATTTAAAAGAGTAACCCAGCGCCAATTATTTAAACATTCCCTGTCACCTGATTTGAACAAAAAGATCATAAGCCCTTCATTCATACTAACCAGAAAAATACCATGTAAAAGGCAGTTATTGAACATATCAACAAGCTGAGTACCTAAATGTTCACCAATAAAGCAATACAGCTCATTTGGAAGACCATCCTTACTTGGAGTTTTCCCTTTACAAAGATCACGAATAACAGAATGTAATTCTGTTAATGAAATCGGTGCCAGGAGTGAAAGAAAAAATTTTTCAGGTACTTGCGGCAAGGAAATAGAATGAAGCCACTTAGAAATAGAATCTTGCATAACAATAGAATCTACTTGAAAAAGAGAAGAAATATGAGAATCAATAACCCGAAAAAGATCAGGTTTGGAGGAAACCATACAACCATTTGAATGAGATAAGCGATACATATCCTTGTGTTCTGGGAGCATTTTATTATGTTCATACGGGTTCGTATGCGCCGACGAACCAGCCGTATTAAATTTTTGTTCTCTTTCCAAGTGAAGGTGTCTGGTATTATGAAGCTGCGCCAGCTGAGCTTTGACCGATTGTAATTCGTGAGCAGCAATTTCCACACCCAGATTAATCTGGGAATAAAAATGTAGCAATAGATTTTGTAAACATCTCTGGGTGTTTTTACGGGATGCCCCTAACAAATGTCCAATGTGCAAAAAATATTGTTTAAAACTAAATTTAGAATCCTACCACCAATCTTGTGGATGATCATAAAGAAAATATACCGAAAGACGAGCTCTTAAAACATCTATGAAACCATCCACAACCTCAGGAATCTCTGACAAAGATAAATTTGATTTCCAATATCCTGGTCCCTTAGAAGTAGTTTTATAAGCAGATAAGGAAAAACTCAACAGTCCATGATCTGAGGAAGCCACCAATTTGACCTGTGGAACAAAAAAACTGAAGAGAGGATGAAATAAACCAATAATCAATCCAGGATTTTCTAGTGCCCTGGGTGTAACTGAAGGAGGGAGTAGATTCAAAAATATCCTTTAAACCCGAAAGCTGTAACAAGTCATTCAAACAATGGGAATCACAATAAATTTTAGGGTTAGCAGAGGTAGTAGGCCCACGAGATAAATTAAAGTCGCCACCAAATAAAACATTCTTATTAGTATACAAAAAAGGCCTAATAAGATGTAGTAGTTGAATGTGTTCTCATTTATTTTGAGGGGCATAAATATTAATAAGACGAAATGGGGTACCATCAATAAGGATGTCCAACAATAAAGCCCTACCTGGAGCAATATGGATTTCATCTAGAATTTTGAATCTAAGGGACGTAAAACAAATACCTAGGCCAGAACAAACATCAGTACCCCCAGACCAAAACAAGGGCCCCAACCCCACAAATCAGTTGCAGCAAGAAAGTCCTGAGTTGTGTATAGTCTGGTGTCCTGAAAAAAAAATATCATAAAACAGTTCTGAAAAAAGGGCAAATGTTATTCTTCTTTTATATAAAGAGCGAATACTGTTAACATTCAAACTAGCTAAAGAAATGTCATAACCAGGGGTTGTTGAACCAGAAGTGGGTTACGTAGTTGTAGGCAATTTTTTATTGCTTTTGCATACTCCAATTCTGGACATAGTTTTTTTTGATTTACCCTTTGCCCCTACCCTAGGATCTGAAACCGAATCAAGATCCGAAACAGGTTCCATTTGGGAAGTGTCTTGGGAGGCCACATCTGAATCATGGTCTTCCGTACCCAAGGAAGCCAATACACCATATGTATTGGAAACCGGCACAGGTTCCGGAGACTGACCCTAGTCTAACACAGGGGTACGGGAGAGACGAGACTCAGCAGAGGAAAAGGAGACAGTACCATTTGACTCAATCAGAGACGAAGAGGAATCTATCACTTTATTTAATAAAGGACTTTTTGAAACACCAGCAGTCTTACACTCAGGAACACCATGACCAGGTGATTTATGGAGTGTGGCAGAGGAAGAGGACGGGGGGGCTATCATAGATTGTGCAGAGGAAGCTGCAGAAGGCCTAGAAGTCAAAGCAGCTGAATAGGACATTGGGCCTGTAGAAGTACCAGGGGCAACACCAGATAATAAATTCCTAGTCACTTTAAAAATTAACAAATCCTGCAAAGCATAATCAGATTCTTCAGTATGATGAGCAGCACTCGGACAGTCAGAAAAGACGTGCCCCACCTCCTCACAAAAGGTACATTTAACAGAATTTTCGCATTGATAACCTGAGTGACCAACCTCCCCACATTGAAAGCAAAGAATCTTCTCACATGCCATACTAATATGACGGGGAGAACCACATTTATAACATCTCCTGGGCTGACCAGGATAAAACAGGAAACCTTTATCCCATCCAATAAAAAAACAATTCGGAGGGTGAACAAATTCATCCTGAATACTATGGCATTTCAGTTTTACCTTCCATCCCCCATTCCAAAAGCCCTCACCATCCAAAATGGGATCAGGTACACCCTGAACATCACAACATTTATTTAACCAAATGAGAATGTCTGCCAAATTAACTCCCTCAATGCGAAACAATACAGAAGCAACCCTAAAAGGTTGTTTCATTAAAGGTGTAACCTGGAAATGAGACCATAAGGGGTTAGTCTTTAAGGAAGTATATTTTAACCAAAAAGTGTCCAGAATAGCAGGAGTCCTGAAGCTAACGTCAAAAGAATGTTCACCAGGGGTGTGAATAAAAGCATAAATGTCTGAAGGCAAAAAACCTAAAGATTGTTTTATCAACACTTTACCCATATAAAACCTGTCCGGTAAGTCTTCCATAGCTCCCAAATAACGCAGACGGATGGCATTTCTACGTTTTGCCTGCTCTAATGGTTTAGCAAACAAATCAGTAAAAGATAGTTTAGGTGCTTCACGAGGTATGTCCGGAGGATCATCCGGAGGAACCATGTCAATGGTAATAGCAGGAGAAACAATAGCTTCTAGAGGTGGAGCTGAAACAGCAATACCTTGCACTCCAGTTTGTAGACCAGCAGAGTCAGTAGAATGGGAAGCAGGTAAATTCGGGAAAACAGTACAGGCAATACGAGAATCACTAGAACGTGCCACAATGTCCTGCGGCTTGGTAGGGTCTGAAATCCAAGAGCCGTCCACTCCCCTAGTCCAACCTGCTTTTGAGAGAGCCAGTTCTGGAGATCAAGTGTCAGGGTGTTGCGAGGCGTCCAGAGTGGTAGTATGTGGCACTGGTGGAGATTGTTCCATCGCAGAGGGAACTGCATCATCCGAAAGACCAGGACCCAACTTAAAGGTCCTACGAAGGGATTCAGGAGAGACTCCTAAAAGACGTTTCCGTTTCTTGTCAAGTAAATCCACTTGAGCTGAGGTAAGAGCTTGTTATGTTTGGAGCAATTGAGCTTGTAACTGTTCACGTTGTTTAGCCATGGCTGCAACTGCAGCGATATCATTCTCAATAATCGCCGTCCCCTCACAAGGAGAAATCAAATTGGCAATAGGCGTTAACTCAGGTGGTATCTGAAGAGATGAGTGTGTGGTAGAGACGCCCACAACGCCGTCTCGCAGCAGACATCCTACCTCCTCTGCTGCTACCAGCATACTGTCGTTGTCCATAGTGGTGACGTATGGGATACTGCCCCTTCACAGAGTAGGGGAATTTCCCTGGTGTCCTGGCCAAATTTCCCTCATTCACTAAAAATACCACCAACAGCTTAATCTGGCTCAAGGTCAGTTGGCATTTATCTGTATCCCTCTCCCCCGGGTCGTGCCTGAAAATAGGCAGGATTTGTCTAGTGCACTTTCCCGGTCAACAAAAACTAAAATAAAAAAAAATAAGAAGGCCATGATGAAAATTTGGCATAAAAATATTAAAAAACAGCAAAGTTATGAGCCTACGTTGAAATTTGCCAATGAAGGTTCGTAACTTTGGTAATTTTCAATATTTTGACCACAAATTTTCAACATAGCCATTTCTTCATAGCAGCCCATGAGTGTGACAGCTGTCATTTTTCAAATCCTGGCCAAAATTTGTTTTTGCATCCCAAAAGGTGATTTTGCAGTCACTCCACAAAAGCACCTTTTGGGGCAGAGTTGAACATTTTCTCTGTCCTTGATCATGAGGTGGGGGTCATAAGAAGGCTATGTGGAAAATTTGGGGTAAAAATATTAAAACAACAAAGTTATGAGCCTATATTGACATTTACAAAAATAGGCTTGTAACTTCAGTAATTTTTAAAATTTTGACTCCAAATTTTCAACATATCCATTTCTTCACAGCACTTCAAGAATGTGACAGCTGTCATTTTTCAAATCCTGACAAAAATGTGTTTTCGCACTTGTGGCGTGAAATCACCTTTTGGGCAGGATTTGAAAATGTTCTCAACCCTTGTTCATGAGGTGGGCTCATATGAAGGCAATGTGGGACCATAAGAAGGTTAGGCTGAAAATTTGTGGTTAAAAATATGAGAAAACAGAGTTATGAGTCTACAATGCAATTTTTCAATGCACGCTCGTAACTGTGGTCATGTTCAATATTTTGACCCCAACTTTTCAACATAGCCATTTCTTCACATCACTTCATGAATGTGAGAGTTGCCATTTCTCAAACCCTACCCAAAATGTGTTTCAACACTTGTGGTGCAAAATGATGCTTCAGCCATTGTTTTATAAATGACAGCTGCCATGCTCAGAAAGAAAGGTCAGACAAAGACTGGGCTAGATATTCAAAGGAGTTGCACCTGGCACAACTGAGGTTGGGCTGGCACAACCCCAAAATGCACCCAGGGCTATATTCAAAGGGAATTGTACTGAGCAATTCCCAGTATGCCTCGATGCACAAGTTAAGTGTATGCGGTGCAACTCCAGGGGGTAATGCCACTGTATATGCGGCACATCCTGATATTCAGCCCGGGATGTGTGGTGCATCTGCCAGCACATCCCAGAGATGTGCTATATACTTGGGCACAAAGCTGAGCCCGTAAATAAAGGCTCAACAGGTAGCCACCCACAGGCAGGCCACTGTAGTGCAGGGTGCAACACAGCAGCCACCAGTCCTTAGTAGTCTAGTGGTACCCCCCTCCCAACCATAACCCCGATCACCATTAGAATTATAAACAGTCATGCCCTGGTAGTCTAGTGGTTCCCCCACCCTTGCAGGACCCCCAGCCCACCCAGCTACCCCCCGGTCATCGGCGGACAGCAAATCCACCCACAAATGTCTGCAGCTGCCCGCTGAATGACAGCTTAAAGTATCTGCTGCAAGCACATTGGTCCACACTGTGGACCAATGGGCTTGCAGTGCATACTGTAATAGTCATTCACAACTTTGTGTGAGTAATGACATCCAAATGGCCCCACTTGCGCCTTGCATGCATTATGGCCTCATTTGCATTTTTTTGTCTGAATATCAGGAATTTGCACACTGATGTGCTGGTGCATTTCCCATTCCTGGTATTCAGACTTGTTTGGGGGATGCGCCAGTGCATTGTATTTGGGCCACAGGCATTTATTGATATATTCAGACGAGATGCATCATGGCACATCTCTTTTGAATATATCCCTTTGTTGCTTTAGTGCAACTCAGTTGTGCGGAGCAACCACTTGCACCACTGCCAAGAGCACTTTTGAATATCTAGCCGATTATGTTCAAAATTTGGGGTAAAAATGTGAAAAAAACACTAAGCTATGAGGAAACAAATTGTTCCAACATTTTCTCAAAACTTTATTTTGCAGATTTTGGCCACTAATGTTCAACATATCCCTTGTGTTACCCTATCTCCTGACCATGGCAGGTGCCATTTTTCAAATCCCCTTTAAAATTTGTTTCCTCAGTCGAACAGCGAAATCGCCTTTTGAATGGGACTATGAAAATCCCACCTGTCTTGATCATAGTGCCAGGTCATAAAAAAACTGTTGGATATTTGGGGTCAAAATGTGGGAACCCACTGAAAATTTGATATTGACTCTTCGCTGCCCTATCCTGTGTAATTACAATCTAACAATGTGCCAAACAGGACACCACTGAAAATGAGATATTGCATCTCTTCTGCTCTCTCCTGGGTAAATAATATAGTAAAAATGTATTTATTTATTTATTGAAATGTTTCACCAAGAAGGTACACTGAGTGACAAGTCACTCATCTCCTGGTGCGACCTGGGGGGGAAGGGTGCAATAGGAGTGAGATATTAAACCTTCAAGTTACAAGATCAACATTAACTTACAGTTGCTTGTGCAGGTGTTACAAGCAGTGTTACAACAGTGTTGTGCATAATAGGTAGAAAGAGTGGACAATAATAAGTGCTGGGTTAATAAGTAAACAAGTGCTTATGTGAAAGAAAAGGAGGAAAGGAGAGGGAGGGGTGAGGTGGGGAGAGGGGGAAGAGTTGTGTTCAAGTTACATTCAAGTTACAAGATCAGCATTAACATACAGTTGTAAGGCAGGTGTTACAAACAGTGTTAAAACAGTCATGTGCACAATAGGTAGAACGATTGGATAATAATAAGTGCCAGGCTTATAAGTAAACAAGTGCTTGCATGAAAGAAAAAGGAGAAAGGAGAGGAAAGGGTGAGGTGGGGAAGGGGGACGGGGAAGAGTCATGTCCCTGGCAACCCCCTCAGGATGCAAGGAACCCTGCAAGGGGACTGGGGGGGGCAGAGAGAAGGGGATAAGCAGCATCCCAGAAAGACCCCTTCAGGATGTGGGGAACCCTGCAAAGGGGCTATGGGGCTAGACAGAAAGGGGGATAAGGCTGTAAGGATTTAAAGAGGGAGGAAAAAGACAAGGAGGAGGTGTGACTTAAATGCTAGGAGGGGGAATAGGACCTAACCCAAGAAAAGACACTTCAGGATGCGGGGTACCCTGTCAGGAGGTGAGGAAGAGCACCCTTCAGGACGTGGGGTACCCTGTCAGGGGGTCCCTGTCTATAAAATGTAAATATAAAATGTGTACAAGCAAGACCAGGTACAACAGCAACACCAGCGGTGAACATTTGGCATTGACGAATGCTTGTTATTATCTTTTTTCAATACTGCAGTGTGTATTAGGCTCATTGCTGGTCACAACTTTTTGTTACAGTGGTTCCCTGATGTCATTTCTCAAGAGTTTCTGTATTTTTTAATTAATACTGCCAATAGTACCGTCTGAACAGACATTATGTTCAGGCAACTTGGAACAATTTAAAGCATTAAATAGGCAAAAGGACAATTCTTTATGTCATCAAATTATACAACCCTTTTTGAAGCTACAAAGCAGCCAAGCATATAGCAACAGATTGAATGGGAGAGAGGGAGGGAAGGAAGGAAGGAAGGAAGGAAGGAAGGAAGGAAGGAAGGAAGGAAGGAAGGAAGGAAGGAAGGAAGGAAGGCTAATTTCAATGTGCTTCATTGGCAGAATTTGATATAGACACACATGTACATTGACACACAGAACTGCAGAATTATACACATATATGCAACGCAATTACCCCGGGTTGGGGTCCCAAAATATGTGTATTATACTGCCCACACAGCACAGAGCTAACTGTTAAGACTCCACTTGTCACTTGTGTCATGTGACAGGGCCAACATTGCCAGATAGGAGGGATTTGTTCATTGGCATATGCCAGCCTGTATGTCAAGGAAGAGCAGCACTCCATAACCAAAACACCAAGGGGATGATTTTTAAAAGATCAGGACTGACACAAGGGGCTTGCATCAAGGAGAAATGGCATGAAGGGCTCCTTACGCCACACCTTGCACCAGTTCTGATTTTGTAATGCATCCTGCACCACTAGGGGGACTGTCTGCACTAACTGGGCTTGCACCATCCTTGTGATGGCCACACCGGTGTGCTATGGTAAAAGGGGGCTTGTGCTGGGGCAGCATTGCAGTATCCCCTAACATGGGATTTTAGAAGCCCCCTCACAAAGGGCACATGGCCCTCAGCTGTTAGTCCAGCCTGGAACTGGTCTAATATGCCTTGCACCACTCCTGGAGCCATCACTGGATGAGGGGGTGACCATGTGCATTTGACACCTGCCAGACCATCACTGGAGTGGCTGGTGGCCTGTAGCAGGTATGAGCCCGCAAAGTCCTCCCCCCATGGTGGCAGTGGTGTGGCTGCCCCCACATGGACCTCCACTGTGCTGTAGTAGCAGTGCACTGGTCCCCATTGGGGGCAGTTGTCATTCCTCCTCCCCCTATCCTGACCCATCCCATTCCTGGCTATTCATGTTCTTCCAAACATGACCCACCAGCCACCTGGGTGACCAGCTGGTGGGTCGCATCACTGACTGCTGCTGCTGCAAGACTGTTCCGCAGCTTGCGGCATTCATTTCCCATGCACTGTGTCTTCGACCCATTGGTCAGTAGAGATGTTGTAAAATAAAATTGCCACAAAATTGGCAATTTCGCTGAGTGAAATTTTTTGCAAAATTTCACCAACAATTTCACCTGCCACAAACTCATTATAATTGTATCTCCCTGGTGTCTAGTGTCCCTCCCAGCCCCTACCACTCACCGGCCCAAATTAGAGATTAAATCGCTATTAAATCTCTCTCTCTCTCTGGCGGCAAGTGGTCCCCCCTGGCCAATCACTGGCACAAATTGAATAAAGCCACACACCCCATTTAGCTCATTATTATTGATGAGATCTCCTGGAGCCCCAAACCCCAATCCCCCCAAAAAAATTAAATCCCCAGTACTCCCTGGTGTCATTTGACATTGTGGATTTTGAAGGGGTTAATTGTTCCACCAAGATCTTCCCCTTTTTTAACAAAATCATCATATTTGACCAGTGAAATGCTGTTTATAATTAGGGTGCTATTGGGTAGTAAAGACTACCATGTGATTTTAATTATTGTATAAATGTCCCTGCTTGCATTTGTTACCTCAGCCTTTGAGAAAGGACTGTCTGTAGGTCTGAAACATGTCAGATGAGGTCCTGTTTGTTTTTCCTGTTTTTTATATGGAATAATAAATGTATTTATGTGATATATTCATGTTCTGTGAAGTTTTTGCATCACTCTAAAGGGTTTGGTGTGTGCTTGAACCCTTATAGTTGCAAGCTACCAAAAGGGTCAAGACTCACCCCATACTCAAATATTTGATTATTGAATGGAGCAACATAGCAAGACTTGCAAAGTGGTCTCCAGAACAGTCTCTCCTTTCCCCACTATGAGCAAATGACAAAATCTCCATGGGTGGGAACCCATCATCTGGGTGGATCAGCAAGCAAAAGGGGTCACTATGCTGAACCATTTAATAGACAATGCCAGTGGCTCCTTAAAGTCTATTCAACAACTTAAGGAGGAATTTGATCTTCTGCAAAAACACCACTGGAAGTTCCAGCAATTGAGGAATGCCCTAACTCCACTACTGGGCACTAAGTTCCGAGACCTGGACCCCGTGGTCCTGGATTTTATCCTTTCATCACCCCTGCCAAAGCAGTGTAAAGCAAGCCACATCTATAGGACCCTCCTTAAAGGCCAGCCAGATGCCTTTCTTCATGTCGAACAGCAATGAGAGTGTAATCTCCAGTGTGAAATTTCACCACAGTACTGTAGCACTGCTGGAAGACATTAGTAATGAGAGTCAAAGATTCCAAAAACTTCACACAGAAAAAGCAAAACATTTTTGCAGAGATGGCACAGAACCTCTGCCCAGTTGCACAAATGGAGTGTAGTAAGCTCGGAAAAATACTGGAGATGTAACACAGAGGTAAGCAACTTCACACACTTGCTATAGAATTTTCCTGATCTCAACACATATTGGGAGTCGCTCCAAAACGTGTGTAGAGAAGTCACCTCCACCAGTCTTAATCTCACACCAGTGCTGGTCATCCTAGATCTCAGTTTGGGTCCAGAGCCAGGCACATGCCAGAGGTGGGATAAACTCACTACTAAGGAGATGGCAGCAGCACTCAAGGCACTTTCCTTAAATTTTCATGATTATTTCTCTGAGAGTTCACTGACTATGCTTTAGTGTTTGTACTATTTATATTATTTATTTATTAGAATTTTGGATAAATACCATTGAGCCAATGGCTCTTTTACAAAGGTTCCACATCAGTATACAAAGAATAGAAGTACAATTTGTGTGAAATTAGCAGGCAAGCAGTTGGAATACAAATTTCAGTACAGGATATTCATGGTCTAAAAGCTACAGGTATTATATTTAACAGTTAGAACAGCACAACCAAGCATACAATTAAGAATGACGAGTCACAGCAAACAATATTTACATGAATTAAAGCTGCCTGAATGGCATTGTTGAAGGGAGAGGTGGAGTGGAAAAACTGAGTTGCTGCCAGTTGTGCCAGGTAGAGATGCGGTGAATTTAAATTCCGCCAGCGAAGTGCCTGCAAAGTGGGCACTACGCGTTGTCACTCCGCTACGCAAAGTGGCCAATGCAAAAGGCTCACTTTGCCTTGTAGTTATTACTTCGCGTTGTCATTCCACCTTAATGCGAAGTAAAGTGAAGTGACAACAATATTGACAGCCCTTCACACACACAGTCACCAGAACTAATGTGCATCCCCAAAATGCTCTTGTCTTGTGTCCAGAAAACTCCCCAGTGCTGACGAAGTGTAATGAGAGCGTAACAAGAAATGCAAAGTCTCCCAGAATTAATGGCACACTCAGACGTCATGCGTGCAGTAGTCACCTACGGTCAGTCACCAGAATTAATGTGCATCCCCAAAATGCTATTGTCTTGTGCCCAGAAAATTCCACAGTGCTAGCGAAGTGAAATGAGAGCATAACAAGAAATGTGAAGTCTCCCAGAATTAATGGTGCACTCAGTCATTTGCACAGTGGTCACACACAGTCACCAGAATTAATGTGCATCCCCAAAAATGCTACTGTCTTGTGTCCAGAAAATCCCCAGTGTTGACAAAGTGAAATGAGAGGGTAACAAAAAATGCAAAGTCTCCCAGAATTAATGGTGCACTCCGTCATGTGTGCAGTAGTCACACACACAGTCATCAGAATTAATGTGCATCCTAAAAATGCTACTGTCTTATGTCCAGGAAATTCACCAGTGCTGATGAAATGAAATGAGAGTGTAACAAGAAATGCCAAGTCTCCCAGAATTAATGGTATACTGCAAATGCACAGACAAATTAAGATTGCACTGTGCACTCAAGAGATGCAGACACAAAGGCACAACACCACCTAACCAGTGCTCACAAGTCACAAATCCAAATCTGGAAAAGAATACCTTTTGCCAGTTTGTGGGGGGGAGGGTAGTGCGTGGCAATAACAGTCCACTACCAGTAAAGATACCACAAAGCAGTATAAACAAGCATTTGTCAATGTCGAATGTTGTCTAGCTGGCATTGGCTTTGTAGTGCAGTGCGGAAACACATTTTGGGCAGGATGTGAAAAATGACAGCTGTAAAGTTCATAAGGAGGTGTAAAAAAATGGCAGTGGTGAAAATGTGGCATGTAAATATTGCAAATTTGCAAAGTTACAAGGGTGCATGGGAAATGCACAACGCGCACTTGTAACATGGTCATTTTATGGAGTTTTGACACCAAATTTTCAACATACATTTTAGCACCTCTGCTCATGTACAGTGTCACTGTCATTATCTCAAACTGTCCCGAAAAGTGATTTCACACAGCGACCGCATTATTCTGCGCCAGACGTGCAAAAACTCATTTCCAGCAGGATATGTAAAATGACAGCTGTACTATTCATCAAGAGGTGTGGAAAAATGCCAATGGTGAAAATATTACAAATGCACAACGTTACGAGCGTGCATGCAAACTGCGCAATGCATGCTCGTAACACAGTCATTTCATGGAGTATCATCACCAAATTTTAAACATAGGCATTTTAGGACCTCTGCTCATGAACAGTGTCACTGTCATTTTTGTAATCTGCCCTGAACACTGATTTCCCACAGTGACCGCGGTATTGTGCGCTGGAAGTGCGGAAACACATTTCGGCCAGGATGCGAAAAATGACAGCTGTACTGTTCACAAGGAGGTGTAGAAAAATGACAATGTCAAAAATCTGGCATGAAAATATGTGCAAATTTGCGAAATTCTGAGCCTGCGTATAACTCACAACCCATGCTCAGTAAAACAGCCATTTTGGGGATATTTTCCACCAAATTTGCAACATAGACTTTTTGAGAGCCCACCTCATGAACACTGCCACTGTCCTTGTGTTACTCGGCCCTGAAAGGTGATTCCACGCAGTGACTACAAAATCACCTTTCGGGACCGATTAACGTCATAACAGTGACAGAATTCATGAGGAGGGGTCCCAAAAACCCCATGTTGAAAATTTGGTGCAAAGATTCCCAAAAATGTCCGAGATATGCATCAAAGTTGAAATAACCCTATTTATTCCATTATACAGCTTACCGGCATTTCCTCAGTACGCGGTCTGTTTTGAAGAGTAAAGACATGTTCCCGGTCCACTGAAGATCATCGCGCCAAGCTTTGGAAGTGAGTATGGGGTGAGGGAGGGTGTGGGGAGGCAGGGTGCGCAGTGGGTGGGTACAGGTGGTGGGTAGGGAGACTACGAGGGACCATTTTCTGTTGACAGGTAGTAAAAAAAAAACATCGCGGATGGTTTTCTTTTTTACAGGTGGTTTATTTTTTGGGGAGAGGGCACAGTAGCCAATGGGGGATTGGGCATCCCCATCAGCACAGAAGAAGGGGACATCATGCCCGCAGGGGAGTGGGCTGCCCGTCGGCACATTAAAATGGGGAAGGGGGGACGGATGGCAACGGGGATTGGGCAGCCACCTCGGCGAACAATGAAAGTGGGGGGCGCATGAGCTGAGAGGGATTGGGCACCCCCTTGGCAAGCAAGAAAGGAGGGGGGCCACATTCTGCCAAGGGGAAGTGGGCTCCCCCGTCGGCACATACTTGATGGGCAGGGTAAGCCGACTGGGGGATTGGGCACCCCCGGAGTCGGCAGTTTAGTGGCCCTGTGCCACCATGTTTGTAGCTGGCGAAGCACTTAGGAAGGGTCTGCTGCGTGTGACGAACTTTGCTCGCATTGCAGCGGACCTTTCCTTAGATGTGCTCACCACATTAGTATGTATGGTGAGGTGCCGGCATGCAGGCTGATTGGGGAATGAGGGATGCACCTACTGGTGCGTGCCCTGCATTCGCCCAACAGCGACCGCGCCTCCAAATCTGCACTACCGCAAGATGTTGGCTGCGCAAGCACGCCAACATAAAAATTCATGCAGGTGTGGTGGATAGCAGGTTCACACTGCTGCAATTACTCTGTGGCAAATTAAAAGGTGTCTGATTTAATGGCATGCATCGCACACACACTCACACAAACTACAAGTAATGCATAGCAAATTGAAAACCTTTAGTAATATAACCAAATGTTTTAAACAAACTGAAATTATACACTGCTGCACCACAACAATCAGCCAAAAAATGTCAAGAATTACTGAAAATATTACCGTGCGTACATTAACACAGTAATACAAGAAAAATATAACCAAAACAGAAAGACTGCCTTTTTCTCCCAGTTAATCTAGCTACACCACAGTTACGCCCCTTCCCCAAAGCACACTTCACAGTACACAGACTGACTGTTCTAAATTAACATTCAGAATCCACACACAAACAATAAACACTCGATAATAGGAGCACAGGAGGGTTTCCTATAATCGATGTAGTAAATTGTAAGCAAAAGAAAATAGTTCAAAAAGACTTTTTTAACAGCTTTTAGAGGATTTGAATCGCAGAGCTCTGAGAGGAGACTGTTTCCATCTTCCACTACAGACACACTACACAGAACTGAAGCTGTCCAGAACAATCCAGAGCCCATGTGACCTGCAATCCCATAAAGCACTGCAAAATTCGCCTTTGGAGCTCAAAAACAAGGCAAAGTACATTGATTTCAATGTACTTCGCCTTAAAACTGGTGGAGAAGTGGTTTGGGAAAAGGTGAATAATGTGAAGTCATTGTTTCAATGGACTTCGTGTTCCCCATTATGTGAGTACTCGCCCGATGTTCTTGGAGGGCTAACAGTTCAGCGTTACTCCATGAATCATTTTGTAGAGCGAATTTCTGTCACTTCGCCCACCACTAGTGCCAGATAGCATAGGAAAGTGGGAAGAGAGAGTGGGCGTAGAGGGGTAATTGGGAGGGAGGTAGAAGGAGAGGTGAGTGGGAGGCAAGCATCGGAGAACATGTGCAACAGTGGGTGGGGCGAGCAGATTAGAAAAGGGAGAGGGGAAGGGAGTTGAAGGAGGATAAGAGAGGAAGGTGGTGGACCAGGGCTAGGGAGAGAGGTATGGGTATGGGGGGAGGGTGGTGTCAGGCAGAGTTGGGGATAGTAGAGAGGTGCAAAGAACAGGAGCGGCTGCCAGGGAGATTATGAGAAACAGTCACAGGTAGCTCTGGACACAAGCGTTTGATGTAGCTTGTGTTTCAACAATCAGAGGGTTCCTAAGTTGGTGAGTTCGCTGCCCAGTGAGTTAAACATCTTGGGGGCTCTACCTGTAAAAGACTGCTGGCCTTGGATGGTGCCACAGTGGGAACAGATAGAGAATAGTTGTCAGAGGTTCTTGTATAACGGGAGTGGCTGGCTGGGTTTAAGAGAGACTGAATCCCATGGAGCATGAGTCCCATCAATGACTTTTTTGCTAGTAGGCGGGTTTGTAAAGTAATCCTTCCCTGAAGTTGCAGCCAGTTTGACTGTTCATAGAGGTCGCAGGTATGCGTGTGGTGGGCAGCACCAGTTAGGAGTCTGCAGGCCCTATTCAGCACTGTAATGATTCGCCGTAGTGCTGTAGCTGTGGCTGCTCCTTAGATAACAAGCCATAATCAATGATGGAGCCAATAGAGCTATGTATTGCTAGCTTAAGGGCGTCAGGTGTCAGGCAGTGTCTATGTTTATAGATAAGGCCTATACGGATATTTATGGATTTTGCAGCTGAATCGATATGGCTGGAGTAGGACAGAGGAGGGTCCAGGGTTACACCAAGGTATTTGAAAGTCTGCGTCTGGTCCAGGGTCACACCCGAGCTGTTTTTGATAGCCAAACTGTTGGTGTTTATGTTTGTTATGTGTGCCGTGGAATAGCATACTTTGTTTTTTTGTAATTTAGCACTACTTTCTGTGAAACGTACAAGACCTCAACTTACATGAAACTTTCCTGCAGTTGTTTCTCCAAGAGGGAAGGGTCAGAATTCTTAGAGAAAATCACTGCGTCGTCAGCATACAGGATTATGTTTTTATCACAGGCAGAAGGGAGACTGTTCAGGAAGATGCTGAAAAGAAGGGGTCCCAATATTGACCCTTGGGGAACACCAATCCGGACAGGTAGTTTGGAGGACAGGGAGTCACCAATCTTAACTTGTTGTGACTGGTTGGAGAGATAATTGTGTAACCATTGTAGAGTATCATGGGAGGGCAGAGGAAGCCAGGGTCAAGAAGGGAATGGGAGGGGTGAGAGGGTAAGTGACAAAAAAATGGCTTCTGTTTTATTTCAAGACCTTCTGTTTGGGCGTAGTGATACAGATTATTGAAAGGCAGGCTGGTACTGGGACTAGTTATTTGCTGGTCTCTGTGGTCTGATTATTGCATGGGTGCTGGGTGTTATCAGCCAGTCAGGTTATGAGATTTTCATAACCAATTTTCTAAATAGTAAGCAAAGCCTGATTTTCACAAACATTTGCATGGTAGTAAAGTATGGGATGAACTAGGGAACACATGATGTTTAGGCTCAGAAGCCCTTGAAGAAATAAATGTAGTAATTTTTTTTCCAGATTCAATGCATATCTGTGATATGCCATTGATCAGGAAGCAGTTCAAGGCTGAAGCCTGGAACCTCCTCTAATTTAATGCAGAAGGAGCTGTGCTTTAAAATAGAGGGCTATGAGTTCAATTATTGCAGCGTGTCTAATTTTTAAAATCATCAATAATATTACA
The DNA here is from genome assembly GCA_016271365.2 of Neoceratodus forsteri. NCBI lineage: Eukaryota > Metazoa > Chordata > Ceratodontiformes > Ceratodontidae > Neoceratodus > Neoceratodus forsteri. Next base: position 1,458,842,168 of record CM028132.1, read on the forward strand.
ATATACTGTATGGACAGATGGCTGACAGGGGCTCTTATTTCAGCCACATGAATTATCCTCAGACACTAGAGGGAGCAGCTCACCACTCAACCAGGAGCATGGTTAACTGAACTTGGCAAAACAGCATGCTTTAAATGGATGCAGCTGGCCACCAGGGGATGGCTACAGGACTTCACAAAGGCATAGGGAAGGCACCTCCACTCCAGCTTCTAAAACATCCCTGAGGGCCACTACATGCCTGAATACCTGAGGACCCCCCAAAACCCTGACCCACATAACACTAAGGCAGGAGCAGATAAGTGAAATACTAGCTCTGCTAGCAGGAGTAAGCAGTACTGGACCCATTGCAGACCCACTTCAGCTACAAAAGACACCACCTCACCTGACGGATCCACAGTGGCTAAGCTATGCAATCCTCTGGGTTACACACATGCTGGTTGTGTTCCCCAAACTAAGGTTGGGGTCCAGGAACACTGCATTGAATATAATGGAATCTTTAGGTGCTGTCACGTGGCTAAGCAAGAGTTATACCTCCAAGGGGTTTTGCCCTGCTAAGTTCCTTTCTTAGGGGGCTGTGTTGTACTTGTTCTCTCATGTTTAATGTCTTTGTACTGTTGAGATATATTATTGTACTGTAATACAGTATATGGATATACAGAATAATGCTACTGAAAATCATAGGAAACATTTGCCATAAAACCATTGTTCGAGCTGCAACAACGGTATTATGAGATCTAATAATACTATTATTGCAGCTCTCAACAATGGTATTACGGGAGCGAACCTTGCCCCCATGTTGCCTAAATCATCATGCTCAGTGCAACACAGCTTTGCTGCTGACAAGAAATCCATGGAAATGTCTTGCAGTGATGCCACTGAACCGAGACAGACTGAGGAGACCTACTCTTTCACATGCCCTTACCTCTCCCACCCTACTAGTGGACAGGGTTTGAAATGCAGTGTGACTGTAACAGTGCTGATTAAGTAAGTACGCGACTCAAGAGCTGATGGTAGTGGTAGCATTACAATGTTGTGGGACTAAAAAAAACAGTAAAATAAAAACTGGTTTATGTGGCAACAGGTACAGGAGCTTAGAAAATAGATTGGGAGTTTGTTACAATTTACCAGTGAGACTACAGTTGGGGGGGATCTTATGAAGTACAAAAAAGTGAAAGATTCTTTTATCCATATATCCACATATTACAAAAAATAACAGACAAGGAATTGTGTCTTACTCAGCTAAAAATACCATTTCGAGGTTCTGGTGACTTGTAGCAACCTCTCGATGGTATTATAGCCTCATAATTTATTTATTTATTTGAATTTTGGTAACTGGGTAGGACCACTGAGACAAATTACAGTCCCTTTTTCAGGGTTGACCCGGGTAAGACAATAAACAAGTACAGAGCATTTGCAACAGAAGAGTCATGTTACAATAGAATATTGAATATACAAAAGTTAGGTTATAAGAGAACAATGAGAAGAACAACATACTTACAAGATTTATATCACATAGCTGTACTTACATATTGAGCCATCAACATACCAGGATAGCAGGTAAAAACTCAAATCAATATACAGCAGACAGACAATTACACAATAACATATGAACAGTGGTGGGAAGTGGGCTCAATCCGCTCATGAAGCATTTCTGCGAACACCGGATCAGCGGAGTGCTCCATGGCGAAGTGGAAGGGTCGAGGTTATAATGAGGAATCAGAGGCATTGAAAACAGCGACTTTGCATTACTCCGCTTCCACTGGTCACTACTATTTCAATTTTAAGGCGAAGTACATTGGTGACAGTTCACTTCGCCTCACTTCGCCTTGTTTTTGAGCTCCGAAGGTGGCTTTTGCAGTGATTCATTTGAGTTCAGGTCACATGGGCTCTATATTGATCTGCACAGCCTCAGTTCGGGGTAGTATGAGTAGGAAGGAGTAGGGGACAGTGTGCTCTGATAGCTGTCTGTAGGAATCTTTTAAAAGCTGTTCAAAAATCATTTTTGCTTTTTTTGTTTGGGATCCAACTGTAGTTCATCGATTGTAGGAAACCCTCCTGTGCTCACATCATTAAGCGTTTTTGTTTGTGCGTGGATTTTTAATGTAAATTTACAACATTGAGTGTGTGTGGTGAAAGACAGTGAAGTGTGCTGTGTCGGGGAGGGGCGTATATGAGTGTAGGTAGATTTAAGTTGGAGAAATAATGATTTCTTTGTGTTTTGGTTATATTTTTGTTACATAACTGACTGTGTTACTGTACACATAGTAGAATTGTCAGTAATAGTATACATGTTCTTGCTGCTTGTTGTGTGAATGTGGTGCAGCATTTCATAAGGTCAGGTTTAAATTACGAATTTACATTACGTGGCAGTACACTGAACTTTTGTATTTGCATCGCATTCCTCGTTCAGCATTGAACACAAAGTGTTCTGTGTTGTGTGTGCAGTGTTGAGTGCATCAACTAAAATACACCTTTTAAAATTTGTGACACAGATTAGTGTAAATGCAACTAAGCACAGCAGTGTGAACCTGCTATCCACTGCAGCTGCTTGATTTTGTACTGCGATCGTGTTCTCTGTTCTTAGTTTTGCTCCTTGTAGTGCCGTAAAAATCAACACTGTCTGTATTCAGTGCCCCCAACCCCACGTTGAAAAGGTATTTTTTACCAGACTGGACTGTTTTTGTGACCCCATCAGCACCACTGGTTACTGAAGTTGTTTTAATTCCATGACAGTGTCACAACACAGTCGTCTCTTGTCTGTTGCTTAAGCCACAGTTGTTTATTTTGCTTCACATACAGCCAGCATCCCTCCAGTCAGAAAGTGAACTTATCAAAATCTGAATTTGGTAATAATATTTGTGGTTGATCCCCAAAATGCCTGCAAAGAGACGAGCAAACAAAGCTGTTTCTGGCCATGGCAATGTTGGCAGTAAGAGGGTCTGTGGGCGTGGTAGTAGTACACGGACAGAGAAGTGCATTGCCGATGTGAGGAAAGGTATTTGTCTTGCAATGTTTTTTATAGCCCAATCAGTAGCTTCACTCATAGTTGGAGGAGATGATGTTTTCCCAGCCGGTGGTGCTAGTGTTACTGGTGTTAGTGGTGGTGGAGGTAGTATTAGCATTGTTGCGTCAAGTTCTAATTCCGACCAGTGTACCGTATCCAAACATACTGAGTGTGAAGCAGTGCAAGTGAGTGACAGCGTAGGTGATGTGATACTTCCCAGTAACATCCCAGTAACTGAACCTGATTCTGATGATCATGTCAACGATAGCATACAATGTGATATTCCATCCACAGTGGCACTTAACGTCCTCATTTTCCATGCAACAGTGATTCACAGTGTGGTGAAACAATATCAGGTGATGGTGGTGTAGATGCTGATGATGAATGTGATGATGCGATGATGTTGCTGTGGTTGCAACATGCAGTCCACATGTTAGCATCCAAGCAGAAGATGTGGATGTGTGTGACAGTGACGTTGATGAATATGATGATGATGTAATTGACCCCAGTTTGGAACCGGAGAAAAAGAAATTAAAAGTGACTGTGTCTGAATCTGTTTGCAGGAATCCCCGTAAAAACGTGTGATTTACCGGTTTTAGTTGATGATGACGATGATGATGACCTAGTAATCAATATGATAGGTAGTGGTGGTGATCAGTTGCAGTCCAGGTGTGCAGTGCCTGAAACATCACGTGCGCCCCCCACTTCAGTGCTTAAAATAACAGACTTAAATAAGCCACATCATCATGGACATGTTAAAAGCAGACCATCACACTCCCTTGTTTGGGATTTTTTTGTTCAAGATGCAAATGATGATTCAGTTGCAATCTGCCAGGTTTGCCATGTGCGTGTGAGTCGAGGTAAAAAGGGGAGCCATCTTGGAACAGAAGGACAGCATACGCATCTTAAGAATAGGCACTTGGCTCTGTGGACCCAGCACAAGCTGGTAGCTAATACCAGACTGGGGTGTTCACCTGTATCACCGGCAACCATAGCCAGCATGTTATCCCCTTCCATGACTGTAAAGTCCAGTAGTAAATTAAACGTGTGCAGTAGTGCGGTAACAAGAACAGAGGATTACTACAGGCATGATGAGGTGGAGGACCATAATGACTTTGAAATGTTGTCCAGTGCTGGTGAGAGTAGCAGTTTTTGTGGTGGTGGTGGTGGTGAATGCAGTATGTCTAGTGCAAGTGGTACATCAACCCCGGTTGGCAAATCTGGCAAAATAACAGCATTTCTGGGTTTGTCATCATCAGCTGTGCAACCGTCTTCATCAAATGTCCGCACTCCAAGCCCTGCCAATGCCATTCATCACAGAGCACAACCATTTGTGACCAACAACACACCCCATGTAAAATGTTTAAGTCAGCCCACGTTACAGAGTGTTTTTGCGCATAAGCTGAAGTACCCCCCCCAGTCACACAGTGTCACATGAACTTAATGTTGCTGTAGCGGAAATGCTGGCAATCGATCTTTTGCCCTTCTCCTTTGTGGAGAATTCCGGGTTCCGGCAGTTTGCTGCCCATGCCTGTCCAAAATGGAAAGTCCCATCTAGGACATGCTTTTCCACCCGTGCTGTCCCCGAGTTGTTCCGCACTGTGTCCGACTCAGTAAGACGTGCCCTTCAACATTCCTCCTCTCCATTCATCCATTTAAGTGTGGATATGTGGATAAGTGGCAAAACAGCGGGGAGTTCATATCTGAGTATAATTGCACACTGGGCGCAGGTGCCGGGGGTTGTTTGTGGTGTTGGTAGTGTGAATAATCAGTGCAGGAAGATGGATTATCATGGTAGCAATCTTTCTGAAATTCGCCAGCATGAAGCAATTGCTGTGCGCAGTGTGACCTGTTCACACACTGGTGAGAACATGTAGGACATGGTACTGACTGAAATTGACAGATGGCTAAACCTTCTGTTCCTGAGAGCTGGGTTCATAGCAAGTGACAATGGGTCAAATGTGGTGAAATGCATCACGAATGGTGTGTTGTTTTCATGTTCCATGCATGGCCCACTGTTTAAATCTTGTGGTTCAGGAGTTTCTGCAGCACCTTGACATAAAGGAAATGCTGACCATTGCACAACGTATCTGCTTTCACTTTTCAAGATCTGGAAAAGCCCGTGACCAGCTGTGGCAGTTGCAGATACAAAACAGCCTGCCTCAGCACTGCTTGAAGCTAGAAGTTGTCACCCGATGGAAGTCCATGTTATACATGGCAGAGAGGTGGTATGAACAATACAAAGCCATCTCAGAATATCTTGTTATGCACAATGGCCATGACAGTTCTGGGGTCTCCATGTCTATGATGACTGAACAGTGGCACCTCATGGACGCTGTAATAACAATTTTGCAGCCTTTTGAACATGTCACACAGGCAGTGAGTGGCTAGTCTGCCTCCATTAGCCAATCAGTTCCACTGCTGCAGATGCTGAGGCAGACATTGGTGAATGTACAGCATAGTCTTGATGTTGCTGGAGATGGTGGTAGCAATATGTTGCTGCAACACATGCTGACAGTATTCGACCAGAATCATCACATTGTGAGCATTCAGCATAGTGACAACTTTGCCATAGCAACAATGCTTGACCCACGATACAAATGTGGAATTGCATCAGTACTGGAGGGAGGGCCTGAACAGGTAAAAAAATATCACTGGTCAACTGGTTCGCTTGGTTCATGGGGCACAGAAGTCACGTGCCAGGGTTTGCAAACCTCAGCAACATTATCCAGCTGAAGGTGTAGCTGGAAGACCAGCAAGCATATCATGCAAGGGTAAGGGGACTGTAGTTCTTGGTGATCTGTCATCCAAAGTGGTTGGTGTCAGCCCGCTTTTGGAGGCCTTGTTCCAAGTGGGTATTTGTGAAATCAATGATTCCGGGGAACAGGCTAATGCACCAATAATTGGACTTAGTGCGGCACAGAGAATGGTTGAGCCATATTTGTCTGAAAATAGGCATCTGACAATAAGTGAAGATCTTACTTCGAGAGGGCTCTTGCAGTAGGTAATTACATATAGGACTAACGCCGGCCGGCTGCAGGACCCCACGGAAAAATTTCTAGCTAGCAGTCCCTGGCGAGGGACCTCCCCCACATCAGGTGACCGGTGTCCCAGACGCCCGCCTTCCAGTTCTTTCCCGCCGTTAGCTCATGCAGCGCCGAGTGGAAAGAGTCGTGCTACATCAGCCCTATCCTTTCGTCGGTTTTACCAAAAATTAAAGTTATTCTTTTCTTCTATCATCAGGTCATCGTTGGTATATGTCGTCCCCTACACCCTCCGAGCACAAAAACAAGTGCGACTCGTGCGGCGCCCAACTGCCACACAAGGACGGCCATTCCCTCTGCCTTTTCTGCCTAGGTCCTGACCACCCAGTTGACAAGTGCCAGCATTGCCTCAACTTCAACGTGGCTACCCGCAAAAAAGCAGGACAAGGAGAGGCACCGGGAGAAGGCCTCCTCTTCCACGACTCCGGCTGGAGTCACGGCCCAGGTAACATCCCCTCCGGGGAACCGTCCAATGGCAGCCTCCAAGGGTTTGGAGGAGGTGTCGGCCTGCCCATCTGGCTCGTGCTCGGGCCTTGTGGGTGCCTCTGGCCAAAGGAGGCCTCCTCCCATGGTTCGGCCGCACGCTTGCGGCCTACTGGCGCGGGCAACTCCCATAAGTCGGACGCTGCCCCACGAGGCCCTCGGAGAGGGTCGAGAAGATGTCCCACCCTTCGCGGCGCATGACCACGCCCCTTCGACCAGGCCACTCCTCCATCTCGGCCCGCCTCCAATGAGGGACCCCATAAAGCGGACACCGGCTCCCTGGTGCCCATGAGAACCAGCCCTAAGCCACATGTTGGCTCCCTGATGTGCCGGTGAGCGGAACCTATGACAGACCCCCACACCTGTCGTACTCCAGTTCCCCACAGCCTTCGCTGCCATTTGGGGAGCCCGAGTCACCCCAGCCTGACCCCGGGGATTTCTCCCCCCATCCCTGGGCAATGCGGGGGATCTTCCACCTCCGTCAGGCCCTCCTCCGAAGGAACTGGATCTGATGCCAACCCCCTGGAAGCTGGCCCCAATGCCGGTACCACTGACGCCGTCAGGGGTTATTCCCCTACCATCGGGCCCTGCACCCTCCAGGCCTCTCACTGTTGATCCGCCTGTGGGGCCTCCATCTGGGCCATCTGCTCCGGCAGCTCCCCTGGCACCCAGGTACCCGCTGTCTTATCCGACGCTGTCGTAGCCGGGACCACAGTATCCAGCGCCGCAGTACCCGACGCCGGTCCCACCAACGCCACAGTACCTGATGCCACAATACCCAGCGCCAGTTTTCCTGCAGCCAGATTTCAGATACTCACCTTACGGGTACAACCCATATGCCTTTCCCCCCCTCCTCCTCCACCTCCACCACCCCCACGGCTGCCGGTGGATCTGCAGGAGACTCTGGCTTCCTGGTGGGCTGAGGCCAAGGCTCAGCTCACCAAGGAGGTAGAGAGTTGCCTTACGGTGATGGTGCCACCCCTGGCTCCCGTACGTCTGAGGCGGCACACTCCCTCACCACCTCCAGACTCCAGGGTCCTTCCCTCTGGATCCCGAGAGGGGCAGGACACGCATCCACAGGTACCCCCCAAGGAACCCGTTCCTGCCCCCAGCCGTGTTAGGGAGTCTTATTCTGCTTCTGATTCTTCTTCCCTCTCGGGATTCCTCGGATTCTTCCAAAGGATGCTCCGAGAGAGACAACGAGCCTTGTTCTCCATCTAAGCCCCGGCCGAGGACCCCTCCGAAGTCTCCTCCGGAGGATCCTTCCTTCACGGAGTTGCTCAGAAAAATCCAGGAAGTTCATCATTGGTGCTCCTTGGAATCAGATCCTCAGCGACTCAAACTCGTCGAACATCTGGACCTGCCCCTGACAGCTCCAACTTTAGTGCCACCCTGGATAGAGCTTCACGCCCACCTTGTTTCCACTATTTGGAAACATCCGTCGGCATTAGCCCCACCTCCTAGGAATTCTAACAGGCTATACCAGGCTCCCAAGGGTGTAGACTATCTGGACTCCCACCCTCGTGTAGATTCAGTCGTGATTAGCGCCACTCATGGCCGGTCAGCGCACCCCAAACATCTAAGCTTACTCTCTCAGGATAAGGAATCTCGCCTCCTGGACCAGTATGGAAGAAAAATTTACGCCTCTTCCACACTGGGAATTTGGGCCCTGAATTATGTCACCCATATGGGGGATTACCAGAAGGCCATCCTTACCCAGGCGGAATCTAAGATAGACTCCTTACCTGACTCTCAAGTCAAGCAGGAGTTAGCTGATCTAGTCTGTTCTGCTCGTTTGGCCAGTTGCCACATTCTGCAGACAACATACGATGCAGTGGACACTGCCGGGCGGAGCTCCACTTTCACCGTGAGTCTACGGCGTCATGCCTGGCTCCGCGTGTCAGGTTTGGTCCCGGAGGTGCAATCCGCGATCCAGGAAGCACCTTTCAGGGGGTCGGTGCTTTTCAGCGGTGACGTCAAGGACATCATCACTGACTTGCAGGAGAAGGGGACGGCTCTGAAATCCATGGATTCCATGTACCGTCCCCATCACCAGCAGTGCCGTCCTCTTCGCAGACGAGTTGGCCAAGCTAAACCCCAAGGAAGGCAGGCCACTAAATGTCGGGCCCTCGCAGCTGCCAGGCCCCCCCACCCAAAAAAGCAGCGGATGCCCCAGCTGCAGCTCTGCCCCACACCACTCGACTCCTCCCCTCTCCCACTGCCTCTGGACACACCGGAGGAACCGATAGGAGGGAGGTTCTCCCTCCACCTTCCGGGTTGGGAGAGGATAACAATGGATTCTTGGGTGCTTCAGCTTATAGCAGAAGGGCACCCCATAGAGTTTCTACAGAAACCACCCCACCACCCACCTCTGAGGTCATCCTCTGCAAGGTATCATCTTCCTTTGGTCCGGGAAGAAATCTCTGCCCTCCTCATGAAGAGGGCCATAGAACCCATTCCCCTTCATCTTCAAGGGTCGGGTTACTATTCACATTTCTTCCTGGTCCCAAAGAAGACAGGAGATCTCAGACCCATACTCGATCTAAGCTCCTTGAACCTTTACGTGGAATACAAAAGGTTCAGGATGCTCTCTCTGCAGACCCTTCCGCCCCTCCTTCGGCTGGGTCAATGGCTTTGTGCGCTGGATATGAAGGATGCATATCTGCACATCCCCATTCGCCCTTCTCACCGCAAGTATCTTCGGTTTGCATTACAGGGAGACCATTACCAATTCCGGGCTCTCCCGTTTGGTCTTTCCTCAGCACCCAGAGTGTTTACCAAATGCCTGGCTGTGGTAGCGGCCCACCTGCGTACGATGGGAGTACAGGTGTTCCCTTACCTGGATGACTGACTCCTGGCGGCCTCATCCAGGGAGGAGCTCCTGCATTTTCTCTCCCTCACCCAGCAGGTTTTTACTTGCCTGGGTATTACCATCAACCATTCCAAGTCTCATCTGGATCCCTCCCAGAGACTACAGTTCATCGGAGCTATCCTCGATATGACGGTGAGCAAGGCCTTCCTGCCTCCAGACAGGACAGCCTCTCTTCAGTCCCAGATCTCCCTGCTATCAGAACACAGGAGGATTCCAGTGAGGTCGGTTCTCTGTCTCCTGGGGCTCATGGCGGCCGCTATTTTGATGGTCCCCCGAGCTCGACTCCACATGAGGATCTCTCAGTGGACTCTTCGCTCCCAGTGGGATCAACTTGTAGATGACCTAGATCATCTAGTTCTGATCTCCTCGCCAATGGCACGAGACTTGCAATGGTGGATGGTTCGAGAGAACCTGTTTCAGGGGTCCCCTTCTGTCATCCTCCCCCCTTCCAGACTCTGACCACAGACGCATCAGGCGATGGTTGGGGAACCCATCTGGGTCCTCACCGAACCCAGGGCTTATGGTCCAGATTGGAACTAGCTCTCCACATCAATGTGCTCGAGCTTCGAGCAGTGCTATACTCTCTCCAAGCCCTTCACCAATACATTCTTCCCGGTCACCTAGTCATCCAGACGGACAACATGTGTGTGGTGTGGTACATCAACAAGCAGGGAGGGACACAATCCTACCCTCTATGCAGGGAAGCAATGAGGGTTTGGGACTGGGCAACTCAACACAACCTTCACCTCACTGCGATTCATGTTCCAGGAGTCAACAATACCCTGGCAGACAAGCTAAGCTGCTCTTCTGCCCTACCACATGAGTGGGAATTGGACCAAAAGGTGCTAGACGAGATCTTTCAGCTTTGGGGGACTCCACAAATAGACCTGTTTGCCTCTCCCCAAAATGCAAAACTTCCCACCTTTTGCTCACTCGTTCCAGAGCGAGGCACTTTCTGGAGTGCCGCTCTGTCTCTAGACTGGAAGGGCAGATTCGTCTATGCTTTTCCCCAATTCCTCTGGTCCCTCGTGTATTGCAGAGACTAACCACAGAAGGAGCGAGAATGATTCTGATCGCTCCTTTCTGGCCCAGGCAAATCTGGTTCTCTCTCTTTGACAACAATACTCAGAGGTTCCTCCTCTTCCTCTTCCTTTATCTCGAGGTTTGCTGACCCAGAATCAGGGGACCCTGGTCCATCCGGGCCTCAAGTCCCTGCAACTTCATGCATGGCTCCTGCAGACCTAGCTCAATCTCATTTTGGTGTCTCTCCAAAAGTGGTGGAGATTCTGGTGGAAGCTAGAAAACCCTCCACTAGGTCCACTTATGCCGTGAAATGGAAGTGATTTTCTATTTGGGCTGCCTCTAGGAACGTGGAGCCTTTCTCCTGTTCAGTGGCCGTTCTGCTGGAATATTTACATCATCTCTTTGACCTGGGTCTCAGTCATTCCTCCTTGAAAGTGCACATGGCTGCTATTTCAGCCTACCATGTTCCTTTTGCAGATAAAGCGTTTGTCCAATTAGAGGTCTCTAAGACCTTTCTTAGAGGGGTCCTTCATCTGAGGCCCCCCATCCGAACTCCTGCTCCCCCTTGGGACTTGAACTTTGTTCTCGAGAAACGTACCCTTCCTCCCTTCGAACCTGCGGCAACCACAGATCTGAAGTTTCTTTCGTGGAAGACGCTCTTCTTGGTGGCCATTACTTCCGCTCGAAGAATTTCTGAGCTCCAGGCCCTTATGTGTAAAATCCCCTATTTGATTTTTCACAGAGAACAAGTGGCTCTTCGCACGAACCCTAAGTTTATACCTAAAGTGGTAGCATAGTCTACCTTAAATCAGTCCATAGAGTTACCTGCCTTTTTCACGCAGTACTCCAACCAAGGGGAATATTTACTCCATACCATGGATGTTCATCAGATTCTGAGATACTACACCGACAGGACAAAGGATATCAGGAAGACTGATCAGTTGTTCGTCTCTTTTGCTCACAAAAGGGAAGGCAATGCGGTTTCCAAGCAATGCCTGTCGAAGTGGTTGGCTCATTGCATCACTTATTGTTATGACAAGTACAACAAGACCCTTCTGGGTCAAGTCAGAGGTCACTCCACTCGTGGAGTAGCGGCCTCTGTGGCTTGTTTCAAGAATGTGTCTGCGGCAGACATCTGTGCTGCCGCCACCTGGACTTCCGTCCATACCTTCACGAAACACTACAGTTTGGACATTGCCTCTCGCCGTAGAGCAGGCTTCGGGCTAGCTGTTTTGCAAGGCCTCCTGTCTTGAGGCTTGCAAGGCTTCTGCTACTTTCTGGAGTAGTTTCCTCCTCCCGGTGCTTTTTATTTGTTCCCGACTGCTTGGGATTCAGTCCTGTATGTAATTACCTACTGCAAGAGCCCTCTCGAAGTAAGATAGTACAGTTACGTAAGAACTTACTGTAACAATAGATCTTCGAGAGAGGCTCTTGCAGTAGGTAATACCTTCCCGCCCTCCATCCGCCTAGGCTTTGTCAGCTCTTTTTCCAGGAATGGAAACATCTGCTTCTCTCTCATCCGGGCCTTCCAAACCTATAGCGGGAAAACACTAGAAGGCGGGCATCCGGGACCGCTGCTTTATACTGACGTCTAGGATGCCGGTCACCTGACGTGGGGGCAGTCCCTTGCCAGGGACTGCTAGCTAGAAATTTTTACTTGGGGTCTTGCCGCCGGCTGGCGTCAGTCCTATATGTAATTACCTACTGCAAAAGCCTCTCTCGAAGATCTACTGTTACGGTAAGTTCTTACGTAACTGTACTATCCTCTTTTGTACTGGAGTGAAAAGGCCAGTGAATGGCCAGAGCTGACTGCAGTGGCACTGAAGTACCTCACATACCCACCCTCCAGTGTAAGTGTTGAGAGGGTATTCAGTTCAGCAGGTGCAATAGTCAGGGATCGTCGGACAAACCTGTCTCCTGCAAATGTTAGTTTGCTAACATTCATTAAAATGAATGAGAGGCACATACCAGCACAGACTGCAACCTCGGTATTCGTACCCCGGCCTAGTCATGGTGGTCTTGTTGATGTGGAAATGGAGTATCCTGGTGGCACTGGCAGTGGCTGCCTGAAACGGCCCACCATTGATGTAGATGATGACACAATGGAGAAAGAATTTCCCAGTGGTCAGACTTCAGACATTGATGACTGTGAGGGCAGTTTTCTTTATGAGGATGATGATGATGTGGTTAATGTTGGCAGGTTTTAACTGCAGTATTTAAAAAGCAGTGTGCCACCCCCCCACCCCGGACTACCACCACTGGGACTGATGTTATCCAAGTCTGCTGCCACCATGGCTCTGTCTGACCCCCATGAACCACCACCACCACTGGGACTGATGTTGTCCAAGTCTGCCACCATGAGTCTGTCTGCCCCCCATGGACCACCACCACCACCGGGACTGATGTTGTCCAAGTCTGCTGCCACCATGAGTCTGTCTGCCCCCCACAGACCACCACCACCACCGGGACTGATGTTATCCAAGTCTGCTGCCACCATGATTCTGTCTGCCCCCCATGGACCACCACCACCACCGGGACTGCTGTTATGCAAGTCTGCCACCATGAGTCTGTCTGCCCCCCACGGACCACCACCACCACCGGGACTGGTGTTATGCAAGTCTGCCACCAAGAGTCTGTTTGCCCCCCACAGACCACCACCACCGGGACTGTTATCCAACTCTGCTGCCACCATGAGTCTGTCTGCCCACCACAGACCACCAGTCCACCAGTGCACCACCACCACCAGCTTCTTAATATTTAAACCATAAAGTGAGTCTGTGCACTCATGTTTGTTATGCTGCCTCACTTCCTTAAGTTGTCTGTTTTGTTTTCTGCAGCTTTTCAGAGCCGCAGTGGCAAAACACGTACAGTACACTTCTTCTGTTTCTTTTACAGGAGAACAAAAACAGGCTCCATCGCTATTACTCGTTGGGAATGGTACTGTAGCTGTACCGTACAGAGAGGAAGCGATCTAATATCCATGTGAAATCCATTCTGGTAAGAATGAAGATTTTATTTCATCCGTTTCATTGCTTTCTAAAGACTGCTGCAAATATTGCACACACCAGGTTGTCTTAGTAGTTGACAAGATGTGTCTCTGAAATGTAACTTGACAATAGGGATTGAGATTTGAGAACCAGGGAGGGACACATAACAATGAAGTTGTAACTTTTAAGAAGTCATTCATTTCTTTTTTTAGGAAAATTTATGATACTTTGTTGTTCTGTCAAAGTGGCCTTATCCAAAAAAGTTTGTCAACATGATCAGGCACACCCCTCCCCAACCCGAGCTTGGGCACACATGCAACACACAGAAGTCGTTTCATTAGATGACCGTGACCATCATTAACAACCGGACTCCAGAAGGATGCAGATGAAATCTGTGAAGAAGTAAAAAAATAAGAAACCATTACAGGCAAAACTGAAAATATGATTCCCCCCACCCCCCCAAAAAAAAGAAATACTTACCTTCATGTGCTTGAGGGTTATCCATTTCCATTTAAGTGCAAAAAATTCTCATTGAGCACTGGAATGTGCACAGCAACAGTTTGGAGTCACCTGTGTGATACAGAACAATAGCATGAGTACATGTCCATGTCAAGTTCACCCCCTCATCATCACCTACAAAATACACAACCATATATTTATATATATATATCTACTCACCAAGGCTACTATTAGTGTACATCCAAAGGGCACCTTTCAATCCAGTTGAGATGATCACATTTCATTTGGTGGAATCGTCTCGCACAACACATTGGACCAGCAACATGAACCTCACAGTCTTTATTTTATACTGGGGACAGGGTATGTGCTGAAACAGTCTCTTTTCACTGCCACCACTGTGCGCATGATTGAGTGCGCCATTAATTCTGGGGGACTTTGTATGTGGTGAAACAGTCTCTTTTCACTTCGTTACCACTTGTCAATTTTCTGCACACAAGGAGGACGCATTGTGGGCCTGCAGAAAAAATCTGGTGACTCTGTACCACTTTTTTGTGTCCTGTGATTGTTGCTGTGAGCTCATAGTCATGATGTCATAGTGACATTGTTACAATTAAAGCAGCTTTACAAGAATGTCCTCACAGTTCTGATCTGTACTTTTTTATGCTACTTTAAATTGCCGCAGCAACCACTACTTACGTCTGAGTCATCAGACAGTGACTTGAATGATATGATTCTTCTCACAATTTATGTCTGCTTCTCTTACTCCTACTGTTTTCATGTATGTAAACAAAATGAGCACATCTTCCAGTATTGTTCCAACCAGCTTTGTATTTATTTGCAGCTGCTTTTCAATAACTATTGTTCCATGGTGTCATATAAAACACTGACTGATGCATAACTGTTAGTTAACAACAGCCGTTATATATGACAACTACTTGGAGTGATGGAGAACAGCAGAGGAAAACAATGACAAAGACCTGGCCACACTCACTGTCAGCAGCACCAGTTTAAAAGGAATGCTCCTTTCATTATTTCACACATGAAAAAAGGTAGTACAGCACACTCAACTACTGCAAATTATCGTATCATCCCAGTCAGTCAGGATGTAAGTAAAGGAAGTTGTAACATAGCATTAAAAAATATAGGTCAGAGTTCTCAACAGATTGTTGCACTGCTGCTTTACGGAGATTCACCACATTACATAGTTATGGTGATGCACATAAACTAATATGTGGGGGCATTACTCCCACTGGAATATTTCTTGCTTCACAGAGTGCAATATGTGTCTGTGAAAACCACCCATAATTTCATTATAGTGAGTCACATGACGGAGGAATTAACAATCTGAAAAGCAACCCACATTTGTGCCACACTTCCTCAGTAACATTAAGATGTGATGGCAGGGGGAGCGCAAATGCATGCTCTGCTATACTGAATGTCCAGCAGTTATCCCAAGCAATGTTTCCTAATGTTATAAGGTTCATTTTGCAGTGAAATGTGGGATGTTTCCACTACCAAGGCTCTTCTTACTGGAAACGTGGCCACACATTTCATAACAAACTTACCATTAACATAGAGAAACATTCGCAAACCTGCACATTCCGATACTCACTGTAAGGAGCACACACATGCTCTCTCCCTGCCATCACGCCCCTAATGTTGCTGAGAAGGGAGGCAGAATGGGCAGATTTTCAGAATGGGAATGCTCCGCCACATGACTTACTGTAATGCATTTACGATTGTTTCTAAAAATGTATTGCACTATGTGGTGCAAGAAAGATTCCCCTAGAAGGGAAAATGTGTATGATTTAATAATAACAAACAAAAAAACACACAACAAAAGTACAACACAGTAGTGGGGTGGGGTCAGGGGAGTGGGGGTGGGTGTGGGGGACAGAAAACAATACCCGGACTTACTGTGACCGTGGGTTGCCGTGGTGGTCCAGCAGCAGGTGCAGCACTGAAAGTATTTGCTGCTGCTGTGCTTCCACTCTGGTAACCTGCTGCTCCAAATTAATGAAACGCTTGTTGTTTTCCTCCAGTGCTGCCCACACCAGGAGGAGGTCAGACTGGTGAACAGGAACTGTGCCGGGGTCCACTGCAGCGGGTAATCCAGGTAGTGGGCCTGGTGGTGGACAGGGTGGTGCTAGTGGCTGTGGTGGTGGTGGTGGAGCACCTGATGTAGCCCTTCTCCTCCTCCTGCTGTGGCGGTGACTGCTGCGAGGCACATCTCCCACCCCAGCAGCACCCTTGGCCACTGCCATGTAAGGGCTAGCAGATGGACGCATGGCCCTTCCGTGGCAGCCTGCCACTCTGCTCTGTGGTGATTCATCATGTGGGCTCGCTGGCCACCGCTCCCCAAATGTGTCCCAGGGGGACCACGGCGCACCAGCACACCACAAACACAGCACTGCACCACTGTGCTGTCTCCCCCCACACAATTAAAAAACTCCCACACTGGGGAGCTGCGGGGGGGGGTGACCAGACACAGTACGAACTTGGCTGGCAAGAGTCCCACCACCACCCACTATTTCCGGGGCCACCCCCTATGGCTGTGGAGGTGGTGGAGGGGGTGCTGCTGGAGCCCCAACAGCTTCTTCTAGTAGTGGTGGTGGAGAAGGTGGATAAGCAACAGCCACCAGTGGCATTGGTGCTGCTGCTGCTTCCGCGTGGGAAGCAACACTGGCCAGGAGTCTGGAGCGGTCCAACATAACATGACCGCCCCTCCCCCATGGGTCCACACTCCTCCCCTCCTAACGCTCCCACGTGCCAGTGACTCGCCTTCCCCAACTCCAACCTGACCCTCCATCCTCCTGGGTCCATGGAACGACACACACACACTCAGTCACACACACAAAACAAAAACAAAACTTATACAAAAAATTCACTAAATAAAAAAACACTAACACAATACAAACACTAAATAAAATAGCTTTTAAAAAAGCTGTTTGAATTGGATTGTCAGTAACGACTCCAAGAGCCAAACAAACTCCTCTTACAAAATAATTTTGCTTTCTCCCCTGTACAAATGCAAAGGAGAAAGTGAAACTGCTTCTCTGACTCACTTCCTTCCTGCCTAGCTAAAGCATGTGACTTACAGTACTGCAGGCCATGTGATGTACCTATTTTTTTCTCACTTCGCCTTACTTTGCGTTAAGGCATAATGAGAATGTGAAGTGGTAATGAGAACACGAAATGAGCACTTTACAGGGTCTACTTCGCGTTGTGCTCCACGGACGCGAAGTAGTCACTTCGCATCCACTTCGCGGGCGGATTTATAATTCGCTGCATCTCTACATATGAACCATACTTAAACAATGTTCAAGTGAGGACAACTTAAGGACCTCAATCAATAAATGAGTGTAATAGGTGGGTGGGGAGTCAGATGACACCAAAAGAGGAACAGAGGCAGTATTGACAGTTTGAGGAAGGGATAAAGTGGGGAACAGAGGAGGAAAAAAGAGGGGGAAAGGCCAACCAGGTAATAAGGAGGAGAATCCGATACAGCCCCCTATCTAGTATTCTTTTTAAGGTACTTTTTTTTTTGTAATTAAGAGAGTCTGGTGTTTGAAAGAACTAAGATACTCACAGCTTCACTTACTGTCTACTTCAGATCAGTGGATCAGCTGCAGACACGGACACATTCGCTTGGCTCCCAGGACAACACAACATCACTGTACTGGTCAGAAGTGTGTGTGGTCTGAGCAGCTGATCTACTGATCCAAAGCAGTCGGCAAGCAAAGCTAGTATTTTCATTCTTTCAGCCAGTGAACTCTCTGAATTACAAAAAAAAAGCTCTCTACTAAAGCAAATACATAAATCAACTGAATAAAATATGCTCAATGCTCTATTATGCACTCTCGCTTGCTAGCCTGCCTTGGTCTCTCAACCTCACTTGCTTCAGACTCAAGCTTGCTCACTCAAAACAGTAATATGCTAAGAAATCTTAAACTCACTCTATGAGGGAGTATAACTACTGTGGGAAATCAGTATGCATTTGAGTTGAAACCAGTCAGGGATGTCGGCAATAATGAGCTGAGCACCGTAAACAAATGACCTTTTTCCTTGACTTTGGGAGCGAGCATGAACAGTAGCGATTACTGCCATGATGGCAGGCAACAGAAGCATTGTGGGAGTACAACAAACAAAAACAAACAGACGTTGATGATTTACTTCATGTGAATTAATGTCAAACTTCACATTATACCCTACCAGGTCAAAATGGTACATGCTCTACAGTGCACGACATGACTGCAAGGTAGGAACAGCGAGGTAGTTAAGAACGAGAGGGTGCTAAACTGTGAAAGGAAGTATGTGCGGTAGTGCACCCTCTCACTCTTCCCAGTGCAGGATAAGAATCCTGCAGGGACAGGGGTCCACCGAGCAGCTGTCATGGCTTGATGGGATGAGCCACCAGCAGCAAGGGAGGCAGGCAGCATATCTGGGGCCAGGTTTCGATTCCCAGTCCCTGACAGATGGAATTTTATTTCTTTCGCACTTTGTGCAATATTTACTGGCATCCCCCTGGAGTTAGATAATTGGGGGGTGGTTTTTGGGGCACAGCCCCCATAACGGGGAGTGTGGGGGCCCAACCCCCCCTGCAAAAACAAGAATTATGCCGCTTGCAATATATTGTGCTGTATTGACAGTGTGGTATATTGCTACGGCATAATGGCTTGCAGCATTATGACCCTGTGCCCGTTATACCAATAAGAAAACTTGACTTAAAACAGAAAAAAAATACAGAAATGGAAATATTAACTTGTTAAACTGGCAGATGAAAAAGAAACCTTTATGGGGGGGCTGTTCGTTGCACTGCTGCTTTAGTAGGGGCAGTTTAAGACTGCTCCTCAGGCTCCTGCACATATCAGGATCTGTTTTTAATTTTTGAAATTACATACTTCTCTCCTCGTTCTCTCTAGACAAAGATGCATCCTGGCAAAGGAGATACTGAACTTTGCTTCTTTTGGGTCACTGCTGTTGTGAACCACTGCTGTGCAGCTGAGGTCACGGTGGAACACTGCATTGGCCACTGTTCTGGAGTTCAGTGCACATGTGCGAAAGGTCACGCATGCGCAATGGACTCTGGTGGCCATCTTGAACACAGCGGAAAACTGCCATGTTCCGACCACCAAATAAAGTAGTGCTGGTGGATGCCCAGGGATTCATGTCCACCTCACAGTCCGATATAAGTGCAGTTGGTATCCAGTGAGCTCCCTTACTCTAAGAGATCACAAGATGACTGCAGGGCTCTGCCCACTGCAGCCATAAAAAGGCAATATCCATTATTGCTGAGCTAAAACAATGGAGGAAGAGCTAATGGAACGACATAGCGAAAATGTTCTAGAAAGTAAAAAAAAATTGATGGTGAGCAGTCCTAGGACTTTAAAAGGACACTGTCAACCCCCTTAGGCCTCAAATTGTCCCTTGATTAGAAAACACGTTATGATTGCTTGCACTCTCTAGAGATTGCTGACATAGCTGGTAGTCTGATTCTGATTTCTTTTTTCTTTTAAAAAGTAAAAAACAGACTGCCCACCATACATTCTTTCATCAACTTCCATGGCATCTTTCCTGGACTTGGGAATGCCCCTAACATAATCTAGCCACTCCTGATGGTGCAGAAGGAGGAGACTACTGCATCATGAGTAGCAGTACTGTTTGGTAGTGTTCCTAATGTTTAGGATATACAGTATGGAATAAGAGTAGATTAAGGATTCAAAGCAAAACAAGGTTGGGTGACATTGTACCATTCCCATGCATTTTAGTTCTACTAAGGAAGGAAGGAAGCAGATCAATCAAACAGCCAACAACTTCAGGGATTTTAGGGAAGGTAAGAAATCATAAAATACGTGTTTTTAATTAGAAATAATATGATGCAAAAGCTGTTGACAGTGTCACTTTAAGGCAATGATTGACGGCAAACTGTGAATGAAGGAATGAGGGCTTTAAGGGAACTGCAGATGCCAGTTCCAATATACTGTATTCTAAAACTAAAGGGGAAAATATTTTTTGGTTTTTAGTTCAGTTCTAACAAAGGGGGCCACTCCCAGGGCTGAGTGGCTCTCTTAGTCTCTCCTTATTTTTCATTTTGTCCCCCTCCTTCCCTGGCTGGCCCCTTCCCCCTGACCCCCCCAACTTAACCTGGACTCACCAGCTTCGATATTCTCCATGGCTTACCCACTGTTGCAGTATTGCAGAGGGCCTTGCTAGATGCACTCTCGGAGGATTCAGATGAGGCCACACTGAGGTCACTGGTGCAGGGCCACTGAAGGGTTGGAGAATCAGTCTGCCAGCCAGGGGGATTTTGCAGATATTCTGTCCCCAGGAGTGTACAATGCCATCAGTGGCATCCCTGCACGTGTGTCCCCATGCAGAATGTTGATGGCTGTCTCCTCTCCACCCCAATTAGTGACCCCTGATGGGCCAGGCTTATGCTGGCCACTGCACCCTATCCCACCCCAAAAGAGGAGAGCTGTCCATCAGATGCTGTACCCTCCTCCCCCTGCTGACTCTTCGACATTCCAAACTCCCTCCTGAACTCGTGTCATTGGTGTCCCAAGCAGCAGCACTACCAAGGCATCATTGGGCAGGCAAGTGGCTCTCTTCTCGATAGATAATTCAACTACAAGAAATTATGGTACTCTGACCCAAGGTATGTCAAAGACACTACTCAATAATCAGAGCAAAATGATTTTACTGACATTATTTTTAAAGGGCAAAATATTGTGAGCAAGCAATGATTACCTCCAGAAGGTCTCTACTGGCATCAATCACCATCTATTTCATGTCAGCATGTGATTTGTCACCACAGGCTTCTTTACTACCTACCTCCCTCTGATAGCTCTGTATCACCTGCTTAAAGAAACAGGAACCTTATGAAGCAGTTTGGGGTGCCCAAAAGCAACTGAAACTGTACGGGCAATACCACAATCATAATGTCCATTTAGAGTGGAAAGTTAAAAACTGCGTGTACAGGATTCTTGTATTGCTACACGACTGATGACAAACTTCTCATTCTCAATATGCAGATCAAGATAAGGTCATTAGATACACTAACTGAAATATTCATTTAGAGCCAAAGCGGACCATGTACACCGAATCTTTGCCCAGATTCAAAACTTAGCAATGTACAGCTCAGACTCTATATTGTCACTGTCAGTGGCTCAGCAGGTTGCACACCTGTCTGTAAGGCTGGGAGATTGGAAGGCTGTGGGTTCTGTCCCCACCCCAGGAACTTGGGTTCAGTACTAATACTGGCACTGTAGTACAACATGAATGGGGTGCTGCACACCTGAGGAGCTGTCTTTTGGATGCGTCATTAAACTGAGGTTATATGAACATATGGAAATACCAGCAGAAGAAAGTCTTATGGTCTAACTAGTCTGCTCAAGTTTGCAGACCCCCAGTATCTACTGAGGGATCTGCCCCTCTCCCACCCTTTCAATGGCGCACTTCCCTCCATTCCATGTCATTTTCCC
Source organism: Neoceratodus forsteri (assembly GCA_016271365.2). NCBI lineage: Eukaryota > Metazoa > Chordata > Ceratodontiformes > Ceratodontidae > Neoceratodus > Neoceratodus forsteri. The sequence goes on from CM028132.1 coordinate 1,458,863,521, forward strand.
TTTTTACCCTGTCCGAGTCTCTCTTGAAGCTGTCTATAGTCATCAGAAAGACAACTTCCTCCAGTAACTTATTCCACTTGGCCACCACCCTCTCGGTAAAAAATGTCTCCTCGTTTCCCTCTTGAAGTGTCCTCCCACCGGTTTGAGGAAGTACCCCCGGGTGGTCCTATTGCCACTGAAGTTGAAAAGACCCTCAGAGTTCACTTTATTGAAACTTCTAAGGTATTTAAAGGTTTTGATAATGTCACCCCTCTCCCTTCTATCCTCTAGGGAGTGCATGTTGTGATCTCTGGGTCTGTCTTCATAAGGCTTGCCTTGTTGCCCCTGGAGCATCTTGTTCACCCTTCTCTGTACCATCTCCAGTAAGCAGATGTTTTTCTTTAGGTACAGGCTCCAATACTGCACACTGTACTCCAGATACGGTCTAACCTGTGACCTGTACAGTGGCAGGATGACCGTTGCCTTCCTACTGGTTATAGCATTGGCTATACATCCCAGCATCTGATTTGCTTTGCCTGCTGGTCTCTTCCAGTGTGCTGTTTGCTTCAGGCTCACTCCTAATGATCTCGCTCCAAGTCTTTCACCTCCACTGACTTGGTAAGCCTGCACGACCCCAGTCAGTATATGGTTGCAGGGTCTTTGTCCCTAAATGCATTACCTTACACATTTTTGTGTTGAAACCCAGCTGACAAACACCTGAGAACCTCTCACATTTAGCAAGGTCCTCTCTAATGTCCTGTCCTCATTCTTCTGTGTCCACTCTCAAATGGAGTTTTGTGTCATTTGCAAAGATGCATATTTTGCCTTTTACCTCATCTGCAGTATCACTGATGATGTTGAATAACACTAGGTTGAGCACCAAGCCCTGTGGAACCCCACTAGTGATTGGTCTAGCATCCAAGAATTCCCCCTTAACCACCATCTTCTGACTTCTGTCCTGCAAACAGTGTTTTACCCACCTAGCCAGCTTCACCCCACCTCCAAGCCTGCACTTTCCCAATCAATTTCTTGTGGGGAACAGAGTCAAAGGCCTTACTGAAATCTAGAGACAATGTCCACTGCTTGGCCTTTGTCCAATGTCCTTGTTACCCAATCAAAGAAATCAATTAGGTTGGTCTGGTGGGATTGCCCTGACATAAGCTCATCCTGTCTCTCATCATGGAGTATATTTTCATCCAGAAAGTTTACCAGTCTTCTTCAGAATGGTTTGCATGAGCTTCCCCATTATTGAGGTCAGACTTACCTCCTATAATTACCAGTGTCTTCCCCTGGCCCACTCTGGTGTAGTGGCACTACATGTGCTGTCCTCCAGTCTAGGGGTACCATCCAGTTTCACTAGCAGTGTTCAACAGGTCCACTAGTGGGCCTGCCAGCAGATCTGCTAATCCCCTCAGAACCATCAGGTGTGTATACCATCTGGTCCCATGGACTTATCCAGCTTCATGGTCTTTAAACCCTTCACCCTATCTATTTTAATGTCCCCATCTGTGACTCCCCCCCCCCCCATGACCTTCTATTCTTCCCTTGGGGACTGGACTGTCCTTCTCCTTCATGAAGATTGAACAGAAGTACTTGTTAAGTACCTCTGTCTTCTCCACACTACCCTCCACCCACCTCTCCTCCTTTTTCAGTCTGACTATCCAGCCTTTGATATCACTCTTTACCCTGATGTACTGGAAGAATGCCTTCTCTCCCATTTTAACCCTTCCGCGAGCTGCAATCCTTCTTGGCCTTGGCAAATTATACTGCATTGCTCACCTCTAGGGCAGAATGACATTTATCTTCCACCAGTGACATTCTGGCAAAATTCAGATTTCTTTTCAGTGAAATTATGTGAAATGTCCACAAAAAGTTTATGAAATTTCACCAAAATGTTTATTTCAATAATTTACATCTAACTTAAAAAGTTTGTATCCAAATTATACCAAATGCAGAATAGTGGCTTTGCAAAGGTCCATAAAGAGATGTGCAAAGTTTCAGGACTCTTTTTTTATTTTAGTTATGTAAACTGAAGAATTTTAAGCCCTTACAACTTTAAAAATAGAAAATGGAATATCACCAGTTTTGTTAGGCTCATTGGTACTAAATATCAGGCTTTGAGGCCAGCCCATGGCTCAGCAGCAGAGCTTTGCACTGCCATCATGAGGACCTTGGTTTAGAAGTGAGTCTGGCAAGTCATGTTGGTAGGCAGGCCATGACTGAGACAGCTGCCTCTCGTCAGTGCATCTCGGCTGGGGAGGGTTGGCATTGGGTTTTGCCAATACAATGACCTCTGTAGCTGGGCCAGGGAGCTTGCTCCTGCCTCAGGGAAAGCTGTGGCTGTATAAGCCTGACAGAGGCACTGTCCCCACCAGGGGAGATGGGAGAGGAAAAAAATGTTGGAGAAAAACACTGTGGCCAACTAAATGATGGCTGGCTTCAGCCTGATCAGGGTATATCCCTGTGAGACTAGCTGCCAGCCAGGAGAACAAACTCTGGCCAGAGCCGATAAGGCTGCAGGAGAGGAATCTGGGGTAAAAATAGTGAAAATTTGTTTTTTTATGTTTGTACACTAAATTTTCAACATAGCCTTGTTATGAACCTGCCTCATGAAGAAGAGAAGAGAAAATGTTCAACTCCTGGCCTAAAGGGGATTTTGTGCAGGGACTATGAAATCAATGTTCAGGATGCAAAAACACTTTTTGGACAGGAGTTGAAAAATGACAACTATCACATTCATGAGGTGCTGTACAGAAATGGCTATATTGAAAATTTGGAAGGGGGGAATATTGAAGATTACCAAAGTTATGAGCCTGTGTTTGCAAAATTCAACATAGCCCCTCATAACTTTGTTTTTCTAAAACTACCAGGAACTCCACTAGCCTTTCCTTGACTATACTGTCCAGTAGTTTACTGACCACTGACATCAATCTGACTGAAATGTAGTTCCCAGGCATCCTTGCCTCCATTTCTGTGCATACAGTAAACACATTTGCTGTTCTCTAGTCTATAGGCATCTCCCCTGGCTCTAGAAAGCATTGTTATAGATCTGCCTGGTGCACTGCCAGAACTTGCATTATTTCCCTCAGTATCCAAGGGTGTAGTTTTGCTGGGCCTGCAGATAGTGGCAAGAGTTAGAAAGTTGCTGTGTAATGTGTGGGTACAGAATGGCTGCTGCATCCCAGCACAGTGGTAGCTGGGATTTAGTCTTGAGTTGTGCATTGCTTAGAAAGCACTTTGACAAGCCTACATGACAAGCTTTATATGAAACACAAAGGTGGGGCTTTAGGTCCTAATGGTCATTGAGTCTCCATGGTTTCAGGCTCATCAGAAAGTAAATCCACTGACTTTCATGTTGTAATAGTCTAGTCTGTCTGTCTCCTCCTCTTCTATTGGGCATCTAGCATATAGTAATTTGCAAGTGCACCAGAGGAAAGATGTAACAAACTGTCACATGTTATACATTCTTTGATGTTAACGGACAAATTTGTATTGGTAGGATGTTGAAAAAATGTTACCTGTAAAGGCAAAATGACAAATGTTACACCGTGCACATTTGTGAAAGCCATAAGGTCTAGAAGGCAACCAATTACTGCTGTTAGTAGGCAAAGAGGGAAACCTGCTATGCACTAGCCTATTTTTAAGGTTGGTAGCCCTTTTGAAGGTGACCCAAGGACTGATACCCATAGATTCCAAAACAACAGCATCAGAAGACAGAATATGCCAATTAGCATGAATAACATGTATTTTTTCACAGAGAGGGTTGTGGATGCATGGAACAGCCTTCCAGAGGAGGTTGTGGAGTCAAAAACGGTGGTGGAATTCAAGCATGCATGGGACAGTCATAAGGCAATTCTAGGGGGTGGGGGTAGGAAGAAGTAGGCTGCTGGTTAACTAGGATCTGCAGTTTATCCATTAGGTAGGGAAATGGGCAGACTGGGTGGGCCAAGCGGTCCTTATCTGCTGTCAAATTCTGTTTTTATGTTCAATCCTGCCTGCTAAATGATTATACTGGGTGACAAAAGTGATGAGTGCTTTATCTGAATGTTAAGTCACTATTTTTCTGTGTTAGCAAATTGTCCCTACACTCACCTCTGGCTCCCTCCTTAGTTTCAATTAGCAGAACTTGATTGTAACTCCTTTCCTTAAAACATTGCTCTAACTCACTAGCTTGAATGTCAAAATCATTGAGACTGCTGTAATTTCTGTGTAGTAAACTGGCTGAAAGGTATAGAGTATTTAAGACTCTGTAGGTGGGTACTATCGGCTTTCAAGAAAGCACTGGTAGCCATAACTATTCTGTAACATTTAGGCTGTATATGCTCACCTGGTATTGCCATGAGTGTTAAATCTATGAAATCATGTACTATATTTCTTAGATATAATGCTCAGCAATGCCAAATAGTCTGGAGCACTAAGAAATTGCAGCAGAAATTGATCAAGTTCTGTTAAGTGATAGTATAGTGCATTGCAGGTTTCCTCTGGATGTGTGCTATGACACAATACTTAAAATGTTTGAGACAGCTGCTGTGGTGAGTGGCAAAGTGAGATCCAAGAGGTGTGTTAGGAATTACATAGAAACATACAATTTGACGGCAGATAAGGACCGCGTGGCCCACCCAGTCTGCCCATTTCCCTACCTGATGGATAAGCTGCAGATCCTAGTTAACCAGCAGCCTACTTCTTCCTACCCCCAACCCCTAGAATTACCTTATGACTGTCCCATGCATGCTTGAATTCCACCACTGTTTTTGACTCCACAGCCTCCTCTGGAAGGCTGTTCCATCATCCACAACCCTCTGTGAAAAATACTTCCTTAAATTACCTCTGAGCCGCCCCTTCTATCTTCAAATTGTGCCCCTTGTTCTTGCACACCTCTTTTTGAAAGATGCTACCTCTTGGACTTTGTTGATTCCCTTGAGGTACTTGAAAGTTTCTATCATGTCCCCCTCTCCTCCTTTCCTCGAGGCTATACATATTAAGCTCCTTAAGTCTCTCTTCATATGTCTTCCCGGTTACAGACCCTGCACCATTTTAGTTGCCCTCCTCTGGACAGCTTCCATCCTGTCTATGTCTTTGCGGAGATTGGGTCTCCAGAACTGCACGCAGTACTCCAGATGTGGTCTCACCAGCTGTCTGTACAAAGGGATAATAACTTCTTGTTTTCTACTGGTGATGCCTCTCCCTATGCATCCCAGTATCCCCCAGCCCTCCTTGCTGCCCTCTCACATTGCTTGCCCACCTTTAGGTCATCTGATATGACTACCCCCAGGTCCCTTTCCATTTTTGTTGTTGTTAGTATCTCACCCCCCATTGTGTACTCTTCCCTGGGTTTTTGTTTCCCAGGTGCATTACCTTGCACTTCTTAGCATTGAATCTAAGCTGCCATACACTTGACCATTCCTCTAACCTTGCCAAGTCCCTTCTCATCCTTTCCACCCCACCCTTGTGCATCAACTCTGTTGCAGATCTTTGTGTCATCTGCAAAGAGACATACTTTTCCTTCCAGTCCCTCTGCAATGTCGCTTATAAAGACATTGAAGAGGACCGGTCCTAATACTGAACCCTGTGGTACCCCACTGCTAACCCCTTTTTCAGAGTGGACTCCATTTACTATTACCTCTGTGTCCTATTCTCCAGCCAATTCTTTACCCAGGCTGTCATCTTGGGACTCACTCCCAGGCTGGCTAACTTGTATATTAATCTTTGTGTGGATTGTGTCAAATGCCTTGCTAAAGTCTAGGTAGGCCATGTCCACAGCCCTCCCTGATCAACTACTTTGGTCACCCAGTCAAAGAAATCTGTCAGATTTGTCTGGCATGACCTTTCCCGCTGTGAATCCATGCTGCCTTGGGTCCCAGCCCCTCTGGCCTCTAGATACTTAACAATTCTTTCCTTCAGAAGTGATTCCATCATTTTCCCTACCACTGAGGTTAAACTAACAGGTCTGTAGTTTCCTGCTTCTGCCTTGCTCCCACTTTTGTGAAGGGGAATCACATCTGCCCTCCTCCAGTCCTCAGGTACCACCCCATCCTCCCATGATTTGTTAAAGAGGGTAGTCAGTGGTGTCACTAGTTCTATCCTTAGTTCTTTTATAATTCTGGGATGAATCCCATCAGGCCCCATTGCTTTGTCCACCTTCAGTTTTAAGAGATCTTTCAGAACTCTTTCTTCTGTAAATGGGCTGGTATCAACTTCTGTATCCAGAGTGTTTCTACTGTTTGTTTTAGGTACCTCCCCCTCTTCCTTTGTAAATACTGAGCAAAAATATTTGTTTAGTATCTCTGCCTTTTCACAGTCACCCTCTTCCCTTTATTACGCTCACTATCCCTCCTTGGTCTTCCTTTGCTCCCTGATATACCTATAAAAGGTTTTATCCCCTTCTTAACTGAGTTGGCTATCTTTTCCTCGGTTTGGGCCTTTGCTGTTCTAACTGCCTTTCCAGCTTCCTTTGCTTTAACTGATACAGTTCTCTGTCCGTTCCTTCTATGATTCCTTGTACTTCCTGAATGCTTTTTTTCTCTTGAACCTTCACTGCCACTTCCTTTGAGAACCATAGTGGTTTCTACCTCTTCGTTTTGTTTATTTGCTTTACACAAAGGCTTGTTACCTCTGTGATGGCAGTTTTTATTATTCCCCATTGTTCTTCCACCCTCCTTCCTGCCCATTTGCTAGTGCATTCCTTAGGCACTCACCTATTTTGGCAAAGTCAGCCTCCTAAAATCCAGTACCTTTGTCTTTGTATGGCTTGACTCTATTGCTGTGTTTATTGTGAACCATACTGTACGATGGCCGCTAGTTCCCAGATGGCTACCCACTTCTACATCTGTGATCCTCTCTTCATCTCCATTTGAGAGAACCAGGTCTAAGATTGCTCCCTCTCGAGTGAGCTCCAATACTAGTTGTCTAAGGCATGCCCCTGTAGGGCATCTAGAATAACCCCACTCTTAGAAGTGGCTGCTGCAACTGCATTCCAGTTAACATCTGGCATATTCAGATCACCCATCAGCAATATCTCCCCTTTATCTGCCATTCTAAGTATACTTTCTATCATTTCCTTGTCCATTTCCTACCCCTGAGAGGGGGTCTGTATACAACCCCTGTGCGGATTGTGGTGCCATTGCCTGCCTCCAAATTGACCCACAGTGCTTCTTCTCCTCCCTGTTTACCCTTTTGTTCTGTTGCTTTGATTTCTTCTCTTATGTAGAGAGCTACTCCTCCTCTTTACCCTCCCTGTCCCTCCTGTAGATAGTGTATCCTGGTATGTTTATGTCCCAGTCATGGTTCTGTATGTACCATGTTTCTGTGACTGCCACAATATCCAGATCTTCCTCCTCCATCAAGGCCACTAATTCAGGAAGCTTGTTACTCAGACTACGGGCATTGGTACTCATTGCTCTCCATTTTTTGATGGCTTTACCTTCTGTAGCGGCAACCCCCACTGACCTTTCTACCTTGGTCTTTTTCTCATTTAGTACCCTGTTTTGTAGGGGGAAGCTGGGATTTTCCTTCTGCTTATCAGTGCCTCCCCCCTTGACTAGTTTAAAGGCTTGCCAATGAAGCATTTAAACCGATTGCCCAAAAGACTTGTTCCCTTCCTGGACAGATGCAGACCATCCTGCCAGTATAGGCTGGTGTCCTCCAGGTGGAACCCCAGTCCCCAATGAAGCCAAACCCTGTGTCTACACCATTTTTTCAACCATTTGTTAAACTGCATGGTGCAAAGTGCCTCGCTCACTCATGCCACTGACAGCAGCACCTCTGGAGAAGGCACTGTAGGTGCTAATGGTCTTAAGCCCTCCCCAACTCTAACAAAGTCCTTTTGCACTGCTCTAATCTCATGATGAGCCAAGTCATTTGTCCCTAGGTGGACAATGATGTCCAGCTCAGACTCCCGTGCAACTGTTCTCGTGATCCCTAAGGATGCGCTTCCTGTCCTCAAGCCATGGCACCAGGCAGGCACCTTGCTTCAGTTTTCCCTGCTCCCCAGTTCTATCCCCTAATAACTGAATCCTCCATCAGGAGCTGCTTCCTTTCCTGTGGTGCCTCTGCCTCCTTCCTGAGGGCCTCCCTTGTGACAGTTGTCTGCACCCTCCTTAGTCTCCTCTGCAGGTGCATCCATAGGGGAACTATGCTCCCCCAGAATAGTGTATGGATTGTGGAGTGTAACAACTGACTGGGTGTGACTCTGTTCCACCACCCTTACCCTCCCTGAGCCCACTGTGGTCCAACTGCTGTGCGTTCTTCGCAACCTCTGAGGTAGTGGTGGTGGATGTGGTGCTCCCTGGATGGGGGAGGTTCCCTTGCCACTGTCCAGTGTGGCCTGAAGATGGGCAACTTCCTCCCTCAGGGCAGATAGTTGCCTGCAAACAGGGCAGCATCTCAGCCTCCAGAAAGACTCCCGGAAGACTGCTGCCCCACAGCCATTACATTGTACTACTCCCCACATAACTGTCTACCTTGTTTAGTTTTTTTTTTTTTTGTGTGTGTGTGTGTGATTGGTGCGTTATATAGAAATATATGTATTTATATATATTGCTGCAGAAATCAGTCTCATGTCTTCCTGTATGCAGCAGCACATGGGATGTATGGTGCATCCCATACAGATTTGCAGTCAGGTTCATATACCAGCATAAACCAAATCAGAAGTGTACTGGATAATAAACTGCCTGTTGTTGACTGTGCACGGTACATTAGGTGGTTTTAATGTACAGCCCCTGAGGCAGTAGCAGATGTTGCACTTGCCACAAATATAATTATCAATGAGTCTTAGTGGCAGCCATGTGGCTCTCAAATATGGTGTGGCATGTGAGAACATATTATGAGTTACTGTGTCATCAAGACTCTTTGCACATCTGTAAGTGATTAAGGGTCTGGTATTAGAGAGTTAGTATAAAGCTGTGTCACTTGCAAGTACAGGCCCGAACCTATTTATAATTGATGTTATGGAGGCTGCAAGATGGTTGAATTTGGTAACGAAAACAATACATTCATTTTCAGGGTTGTGTTTATGATGTGGCTGAAGCAGTTTGTCTGTCAAGATGTATGGATCTGTTAAGTACTTGATCAACAGCGCAATGTTGATGGCCACATTCAAAAAAATGGGTGTTAAGTTGATTCAAAGGCAGTCATTGTTGAGCAAGTGCATAAATTTCCTGCAGGGAATAGTTTGCTTTAAGTGATGGGGGTGGGCGCTGCTGACTCGAAGGAGAGTATTTCCAAAGGATGGTTATCTGTAGCATCCTGTCTGTATGATATTGCCTGTTGTGAATTGAAACAAAATATCCAAAATAGTTGTGCAATTAGTGCTAATATCTGAGGTAAAACTCAAACTGAGAACATTGTTGTTAAGATAGCTACCAAAATCACCGGCTGATGCTGCTTTTCCTCAGATGATTAATATATTGTTCATGTACTCTACCTGCCCCAGAAAATAATTTTGGGCAGGTATGGATCCTGATCCATGCTAAGCACTCTGGTCTCCCTCCACCAACCCCAAAAGACTGACATAGGAGGGGGCCATGGTGGTCCCCATGGTCATCACACAGGTCTGAAGATATAGAGGATAATGTACGGTCATCAATGGTTAACCAGTTTGTTAACCATCAAGAGGTTGCCAGGGTGACCACGTAAACCTCGAGAGCAAAGCTCGAGAGGCTTAGGTAGCCATGGCAACCTCGAGATGAGTTAACAAAGCAGTTACCCATCGATGTACAATACATTATATTTTATAGTGCATGGTACAATTTAGGTTTATACAAAAGAAAGCAGTTCCTTACTGCAGTTTTTTTTTATGTTGCCGCTGCTCTGCCCTCACCGCCGCGGCCATTTCTAGGCCATCCAATCCATTTGCGCGTATGCCCAGACTGTTCCCGGTTGTTAACCCATCAATGTGACGTACCATCAATAGGTTAACAACACCATGACATCACATCGATGGTAAAACGTTGTTATAAAAAGGTAGATTTCTACCTATAACAACGTTCTACCATACATTATAATACTTTCTATCAAATGTTAAAAAGTTGGAAGTAGGCATAAGCTGAGTAGCTTCTGATAAGAAATCACATGGAAAGGTAGATGCCATATCATGCTGACTGAGAAAGAATTATAATGCCGTACTCTCTTACAACACGAAAGTCAAGCACTCACCACCTGAATGAAGGGGACGCCAAGCACCAAAGTTTTAGTTACTAAGTTGTCATTTATTGACAATCACTGGACAAACTTGCCCCCCTGACACATTTTGGATCTACCCGATTCTTTATTAAAGGCCTTTGATAAAGGAACAGGTGTATCCGACACACATCAGGCAGGCAAGTTTGGCAAGTGATTGTCAATAAATGACAACTTAGTAACTAAAACTTTGGTGCTTGGTGTCAGTTCCATTCAGGTCATGAGTGCTTGACTTTTATTTTGTAAGATGCTATGTTTGCTTATTGGCACCACTAACCCTGTGCAAGCTGTTCTGTTTTGCAAATGCCATACTCTGTCACCTTGCTTCCTACCCCTATGTATAGGGTAACTCTCCCTGCATTCCCCTTGCAGGTGTCTTGCCTAAAAAAAGCATACACCAGAACTGGCCATAGTCCATTGGGGGAGGATTGAAAACACAGATCAGGGCAGAGAGAGAGAGAGAGAGAGTGTGAGAGAGAGAGAGAGGGCAAGAGACAGAGAGGGAGGGAGGGAACAATGTTCTTTCTTTTCCCTCCCAAGACAGAGGGATAGTTGGCAAGAGACAGAAAGGGAGGGAATGGTGTTTATTCTTTCTTTCTCGTCCCTCACAAATACACAAAATGTAGCATCTCTTAACCATCCCATGTAAGAAAAAATAGTGCTGTGCCACTGCTACAATATACACACAGTGCAGTTATTCAGGTCTTGTGGAGGAGATTGTACTGCAACTCTAACATGTTGTTTGGTCAGAAAGAATGCGGTGGGTCCTTTTCCCACAACAAGATGTCTGCTGGGCTCTGCCCACTACAGCCCTAAAACCAATATGAAAAAATTAAAAACAGAAAGCTGTGTGTGTCAACTATCTAATCTCATGCTCAGAGGATGGTCAAGTTACAAGCAACCAAAGATTCCAAACTAAAATCAGTAATTAAAGCTGAATTTCCTGAACTTTTGTAAAATTGTGAGATGTCAATCAATCAATCAATCAAGATCTTTATTTATCCAGGTGAACAGATGTTGTAATATTTTTGTTGAAGCCACGTCCATACATTATACTCAGTCACACACCTGAGTTGCGATTGTAGAGGAAGGTAAAGACTGGGCATAGTGGCAATAAGGTACCATTCATAGGAGGCTCCATAGTAAAAGTATGGTGCTGCCAAGGATCAGGTCACTATCTTGAGTGGCAAACCATATAGAATAGTCATGGACATCACCGTGCACTAGCCTGAATCCTTGCAATAAGCCAGATAATCACTAGAGCTCACTGACTTAATGACTTGTGGAAGCACATGCACGCACAGCATTGTTTCTGTACAATGCCACCTGCTGACTCAACAACATGGTAAATAACAATGTATATCTTTATTTGAAAACAGTGGCACCAAGGGACATTAAGCCTTACAACTAGTTGTGACTCAGGCCATTGTGATATAAGTATCCAGATGTCATTAGTTACTGTATGATAGAGCTTGATGCTGGTCATCACTGTCACAGGAGTGTTGGAGGGGTATTGCAGGGCCATGATGCTAGTGCAGGTAAGGTGATTCATGATGGAGCATGATGCTGGGCATCACTGTCACAGGAGTGTTGGAAGGGCATTGCAGGGCCATGATGCTAGTGCAGGTAAGGTGATTCATGATGGAGCATGATGCTGGGCATCACAGTCACAGGAGTGTTGGAGAGGTATTGCAGGGCCATGATGCTAGTGCAGGTAAGGTGATTCATGATGGTGCATGATGTTGGGCATCACAGTCACAGGAGTGTTGGAGGGGCATTGCAGGGCCATGATGCTAGTGCAGGTAAGGTGATTCATGATGAAGCAAGATGCTGGGCATCATTGTCACAGGAGTGTTGGAGGTGCATTGCAGGACCATGTTACTAGTGTAGGTAAGGTGATTCACGATGGAGCAAGATGCTGGGCATCACTGTCATAGGAGTGTTGGAGGGGCATTGCAGGGCCATGATGCTAGTGCAGGTAAGGTGATTCATGATGGAGCATGATGCTGGGCATCACTGTCGCAGGAGTGTTGGAGGGGTATTGCAGTGCCATGATGCTAGTGCAGGTAAGGTGATTCATGATGGAGCATGATGTTGGGCATCACTGTCACAGGAGTGTTGGAGGGGCACTGCAGGGCCATGATGTTAGTGCAGGTAGGGTGATTCACGATGGAGCATGATGCTGAGCATCACTGTCACAGGAGTGTTGGAAGGGCATTACAGGGCCATGATGCTAGTGCAGGTAAGGTGATTCATGATGGAGCATGATGCTGGGCATCTCTGTCACAGGAGTGTTGGAAGGGTATTGCAGGGCCATGATGCTAGTGCAGGTAAGGTGATTCATGATGGAGCATGATGCTGGGCATCACTGTCACAGGAGTGTTGGAGGGGTATTGCAGGGCCATGATGCTAGTGCAGGTAAGGTGAATCATGATGGAGCATGATGCTGGGCATCACTGTTACCGGAGTGTTGGATGGGCATCGCAGGGCCATGATGCTAGTGCAGGTAAGGTGATTCATGATGGAGCATGATGCTGGGCATCACTGTCACAGGAGTGTTGGAGGGGCATTGCAGGGCCATGATGCTAGTGCAGGTAAGGTGATTCATGATGGAGCATGATGCTGGGCATCACTGTCACAGGAGTGTTGGAGGGGTATTGCAGGGCCATGATGCTAGTGCAGGTAAGATTGAATCATGATGGAGCATGATGCTGGGCATCACTGTTACCGGAGTGTTGGATGGGCATCGCAGGGCCATGATGCTAGTGCAGGTAAGGTGATTCATGATGGAGCATGATGCTTGGAATCATTGTCACAGGAGTGTTGGAGGGGCACTGCAAGGCCATGATGCTAGTGCAGGTAGGGGGTTTCATGATGGAGCATGATGCTGGGCATTTCTGTCACAGGAGTGTTGGAGGGGCACTGCAGGGCCATGATGCTAGTGCAGGTAAGGTGATTCATGAAAGAGCATGATGCTGACCATCACTGTCACATGAATGTTGAAGAGGTATTGCAGAGCCATGATGCTAGTGCAGGTAAGGTGATTCACGATGGAGCATGATGCTGGCCATTACTGTCACAGGAGTGTTGGAGGGGCATTACAGGGCCATGATGTTAATGCAGGTAAGGTGATTCATGATGGAGCATGATGCTGGGCATCACTGTCACAGGAGTGTTGGAGGGGTATTTCAGGGCCATGATGCTAGTGCAGGTAAGGTGATTCAGTGGTGATAAGTGCTTTGTGAAAGTCAAATTCCACAAGTAGAATTCTAGTGGTATTATCTGTTACGTGTTCATGAATTTGCTAGCAAATTTAGCAAATTAGTAATTTCTAAAGTATCCACAATACATTTGACCCTGTTAAGCCACATTACATAGATACATAGATACATAGATACATAGATAGTGTCGGCAGATAAGGGCCTATGGCCCACCCAGTCTGCCCATTTGAGCTTGTAACTTCAGTTTGTTTTCCTAGAAGTCTGTTGTCCCTTACCCCTGACCTCTAGAATTCCTTTATGTCTATCCCATGCATTCTTAAATCCCGTGATTGTTTCAGCCCCCACCACTTCCTCTGGCAGGGTGTTCCACTTGTCCACCACCCTTCTGTGAAGAAATTCTTTCTCATGTTTCCTCTGAATCGTCCCTCCCTCCAACTTCATCGTGATGTCTCTAGTCCTGGAACATCTTTTTTGCTTAAAAATAGTGTTTTCCTGCACCCTGTTCCTCCCTTTAAGATACTTGTGTCTCATCATATCCCTCTCTCCTCCTCTCTCCAGGGAGTACATGTTCAGTTCCTTCAACCTGTCTTCATAGGACTTGTGATGCAATCCATGCACCATCTTTGTTGCCCTCCTCTGAACCTTCTCTACCTGTCTATGTCCTTCGTGGGTATGGTCTCCAGAACTGTACACTGTACTCCAGGTGGGGTCTCACTAGTGTCTTGTATAGCGAATTATGACCTCCTTTCCTGCTGGTGATGTCCCTGCCTATACATCCCAGCATCCTATTTGCTTTACCTGCTGCCTTGTCACACTGTTTCCTACCTTGAGGTCATCAGAGATGACAACCCCAAGATCCCTTTCCTGCTTGGTATGCTATATCCTCACCCCCAACTGATATATTGTGACAGGGTTTTGTGCCCCATATGCATTATCTTGCACTTCTTTGCATTGAATTTCAACTGCCAAACCCTGACCATTCTTCAAGTTTCTGCAGGACGCTTCTCATTCTGTCTACCCTCTGGTGTGTCTACTCTGTTACAGAGCTTTGTGTCATCAGCGAACAGTGAAATTCTGCCTTCTAGGTCCTGTGCAATGTCACTGATGAAGATGTTGAATAGGACCAGTCCCAGCACTGATCCCTGTGGTACCCCACTGGTCACTCTTCCCTCTGTGGAGTGACAGCCATTTACCAACACCCTCTGTGTCCTGCCATCCAGCCAGTTACCTACCCACCACACTACTGTCCTGCCCACACCCATAATCCCCAGTTTGTGTAATAGTCTTCTATGTGGCACAGTGTCAAGGCCTTGCTGAAGTCCAGATAGGCCATGTCCACTGCCCTCCCTGATCCAACCTCCCTAGTCACCCAGTCAAAAATTCAATGAGGTTGGTCTGATCGACCTCCCCTGTGAAACCATGCTGCCTTGGGTCCTGTAGTCCACTGACAACCAGATGTTCCACCAATCTCTCCTTCAGTAGTGCTTCCATGATCTTTTCCACTACCGAGGTGAGGCTGACTGGTCTGTAGTTCCCTGCTTCCTCTTGTTCCCATTTTTGTATAAGGGGACTACATCTGCTGTCCTCCAGTCTTTGGGTACCTCCTGTTTCCAGTGATCGGCTAAACAGGATAGCCAGAGGTTCAGCCACCACCTCTCTTAGTTCTTTAAGGACCCTGGGGTGCACTCCATCTGGCCCCATTGCTTTATCAACTCTTGTTACTTCCAGTTCCTTCAGGACCCTTTCGTGTAAAGGGACTTGTGTCCATTCTCACCATTCTCACCCTTGTACTCCTTCAGACCCATTACCCTCCTCCTCTTCAGTAAAGACTGAGCAGAAATACCTGTTCAATATGTCAGCTTTACTGTTGTCATCCTCCATGCAGCCCCATCCTCCCCTTCAGTCTCACTATCCCTCCCTTTGTCTTTCTTGTTTCACTTATGTACCTGTAAAGGTTTTGTCCCTCTGCCCACTGATTTTGCAATGTGTTCTGTCTGAGCTTTGGCTTCCTTACTGACCTTTCTGCCTCCCTTTGCTTCTCCTGGTACTTCTCCCTATCCCCTTCTGCCTCTGCTTTCTTTGTATTGCCTGAATGCAATCTTTTGGCTTTCACTTTCTTGCTACCTCTTTGGAAAACCATAATGGTCTCCTCTTCCTTTTCCTCTTGCTAACCTGCTTAATGCATATTCTGTTGTTCTGTAATCCCCATTTTAAATACTGCCCACTGTTCCTCAACCCCTGATTCCTGTCCCATTCCTTAATGCCTCTTTCAAGTATCTCCCATTTTCCAAAGTCTTCCCCTAAAATCCAGGATACGTGTTTTGTGTGGTTTGGTTCTGCTCTTTCTGTGATTTCAAACCACAATGACTGGTGGTCACTGTTTCCCAGGTGCTCCCCACTGTTACCCCATCACACTGTCCCTGTTTGTGAGCACAAGGTCCAGTATTGCCTTCTGCTGAGTTGGTTCCATGACCAGTTGGTTGAGGAGCACCCTGAAGGAGTTCAGATAAATCTGCTCCTAGTTGATGCTGCTTCTGGGATGCTCCAGTCCACGTCTGGAATATTGAGTCTCAACCAGTACTACCTCTCTTTGTCTGCCATCCTTTGATGGCTAGCATCAACTTCCTATCTGTTTCTTCCTCCTGGGCTGGTGGTCTATAGACCACACCTCGCGGATGGCTGTCCCATTTTCCTTTCCAGCTTAAACCACAGTATCTCTCCCCATTTTGTTCCTCCTGGATCTCTGTGGCCCTTATGTCATTTTCACATACAGGTGCCACTCCTCCTCCCTTCCTGCCTGCTCTGTCTCTTCTGAATATGTTGTAGCTATGTATGGCCATCTCCCAGTCATAGTTATCATTACACCAGGTTTCAGTGATGGCCACAGTGTCCAGGTCTGACTGCAGCCATGACAGCCTCAAGATCTTCCATCTTGTTGCTAAGGCTCTGGCATTTGCACACATGGCTTTCCATGATTTGACCTCCCTAGACTGTTTCACTTTTCTACTCAGCCCCTTCCTTGGTTGTCATTTATCCTGGTTCTCCTTGCTGTCTGCCCTTCTGCTGAATTTTGCCCCTTTCTGATTATCCACCTCTTGGGCACTAATCTCCATCTTCTGCACACTGCTTTCCAGAGATAGCCCTCCTCTGGTTCACTGCTTCCACTGCTAGCTGTGGGGGTGAGCAAGTAGGTACCTCCTTGCTGGCCTGCCACCCCTTTGCTAGTTTAAATGCTTGTCAATGTAGCATTTAAACTTATCATTGAGTGCTTGATTCCCTCCAGGATGGATGTGCCGTCAGGCTTGAACAAACCTCCATCCTCCAGGTGGTCCCCAGTCACCAATGAATCCAAACCCTTCCTCACAGCACCAGTTCTTCAACCATGAGTTAAAGTTCCTGGTGCATGCACTCCTATGTTGTCCCTTGTTTCTCACAGGTAGTACTTCGAGAAAGTGACAGAAGTAGCTACTTGCTTGAGACCCTCCCAGTTTCCTAAACTCTTCCTGAACTTCCTTTGGCTCCCCATTTGCCAGGTCATTAGTACCTAGGTGGATAATGACATCCAGCTCACCCTCCCATCTTGCCTTCCCAGTGAGCCCCAGGATCTTCCTTCCATCTCTCCATGCCGTGCCACCTGGCACCTCACCTCCCTGTCCTCCCCTCCTGTGTTCCTAGCTGGATCCCTCTATGAT
Source organism: Neoceratodus forsteri (assembly GCA_016271365.2). Classification (NCBI taxonomy): domain Eukaryota; kingdom Metazoa; phylum Chordata; order Ceratodontiformes; family Ceratodontidae; genus Neoceratodus; species Neoceratodus forsteri. The sequence continues at coordinate 1,458,880,589 of CM028132.1, forward strand.
GGAGTCCCCACCAGGACTGCCTCCTCCTCCTCTGGGGTCCACTGCTTCCCCTGAGGTCACATCCTTGGCTAACCTCTCACATCCTTTCCTTCCACTTCTTTGGGTACCTTATTTGGTTGTCCTCATTTGCCAGTGTGGCATGTGAGTTCTTGAGTGGAATAGGATCTGGGATGTGCCTCTGCCTGACTGCTCTAACCCTCTCTGAGCCACTGTCATCCAAGTGCTCCTCGTTCTCGGCATCCTTTGAGGCAGTTGCATTGGACTGGGTGGTCCTGGATAGGGGTGATGGTACTCCTGACCCAGTTTACTTCCGCTCTGAGTCTGGCTACCTCATCCCGCAGTCCGAGAGATGCATGCAGATAGGCAGCACCTCAGTGTCCAGAAGGTCTGCCTGAATATGGCTGCCCCACAGCCACTGCATTGCACCACTCCCTCACATTATACTGCAATTCCACTACTTGTCTGCTACTGAAGCTCTCCCTGGTTCCTTTTTATTAATTTACTCACTAAAAATCCTGCCACTGATCCTCAGATATTTTTTTTTTAAAGAAAAAGAACAATAAATAAATAAATGAGTCAAAACACTTGTCGTGCTGAGGGTGGGCTTCTTCCTCCTTATGCCCCTCCAACTTCACACCCTTTACTATACCCCGTGTTTAGCTCCTGTCAATCAGATTTAACAGGGCATATAATTAAGAGTTGGGGGAAGGGGGGGGGGCCAAAATTTGCAGCAACATTTATCTTTTTCAGTGAGATTCCAGGGCATAATTACTTTGGAATACATGCCACATCTTGAGTGCATACCTGCAATAGCAGTGGATCTATAAACACCCAAATATTTTGAAAATGTTAACACAATTTATCAAATAATTGAATTGTGAAATTTTAAACTCCTATAAGTTACAATTCACAAAATTCATTTCCTCTCTATTTAGCAGTTTCTATGACTCTTCCAAGAAAGTATGAAAATAAATTTACAGTTTCCTAGCTCCAATTGTGGCTAAGTTGTAAGCATAGAAATATTTTCGGAAACATCCACATAGAAACATCGACTTTGATGGCAGATAAGGACTGCTTGGCCCACCTAGTCTGCCCATTTCCCTACCTACAGGATAGGCTGCAGATCCTAAGTAACCAACAGCCTATTTCTTCCTACCCCCCCACAAGAATTGCCTTAAGTCTGTCCCATGCATTCTTGAATTCTCCCACAGTTTTAGACCCATCAACCTCCTCAGGAAGGCTGTTCCATGCATCCACTACCCTCTCTGTGAAATAATACTTCCTCACATTGCCCCTGAACCGCCCCCACCATCTTTAAATTGTGTCCTCTTGTTCTTGCATGTCTCTTTTTCCTGAAAGATGCTACCCTCTTGGACTTTATTGATTCCACTGAGGTACTTAAAAGTTTCTATCATGTCCCCCCTCTCCCTTCTTTCCTCAAGGGTATACATATTAAGCTCCTTTAGTCTCTCCTCATACGGCTTCTCTTGCAGACCCTGCACCATGAATAGTAAATTGCCAGACATTGAGCCCCTATAACTTTCCTGCCCCTCATCCAAATCTCATCCAAATCTCATAAAACTTGAAAAACATTTATGTCATTGTCCCAGAAATCTCAGAGCTCTAGCTGTAATACTGACTGTGTTATGACCAATTAAATAATTGTGGAAATTTCCAAAAGGTTTGGGACATTTCACAGAATTTCGCAAAAATTTCACAAAATCGGAATTTGCTAGTTTTGGCCATCCCTTCTCACCTCTCTTGCCTTATCGCTGTATCCCTTCCTGTCCTCATCCCTTCAGGTGCTCTTACACTTCTTGGAGGCCGCCCATTTGCTATTTAGTAGTAGTAACATTCTTTATTTTTATTCAGGATATGATCTCATTTGCACATCATTAGGTCAAAAGGCCTATTTTCAAGATGATTCTGATTTTTAAACTTTCAACTTCTTTAAAAGTTTCACATATAATACAACACATGTATAAAAACATCAGTGAACACTCATTCATAAAAACAGGGATCTTTATTGTATTCCCACTCATCCATCAACTCTTTTACAACCAGTTCAAGTGTATATACGAGAGGTTCCACTCTTTAGCCATTACACACACATTTTGTTTTTAACTCATGTTTGAGTACATTTGTAAAAAGTTCTGGACTTTTAGTTAAACTTTTCAAGGTGTTATCAATTGAGTTCCATATGGAAATAAAATTTGCTGTAAATGTCATATTTCTAAATGTATTTTAAATTTTTGTTTTAAATAGTCTATTGTGGGAATCTCTTAAATTGTAATTATGTTTAAATTCATTTTTTTCCAATGTATGCACCAAACACTTTGGTTTTCCAAAATTTAAAACACTATAAAACTGATTTGCCCATAACATTCTCCTCGTATTCGCAAGTGTCATCCACCCCAGTTCTTATACGTATCGCAATGGTGTTTTCAGGTGTTACATCTCAATATGAACCTGGCCAGGTTATTATAAGTCACATCTACTTTTTATGTTGGCCTGCACTTGTGCAACATCTTGTACTAGTAGCACATTTCAGAGGTGTGTCTGTATTGACGAATGCAGGGCATGCTTTAGTAGGTGCAACCCTCATTCCCCAATAAGCCAGCATACTAGTGCTGACACCAGCATTATGTAAAGTGGACACAACTTCTAACAAAAGTGCTGCTGCAATCAGAGACAAGCTCATCATGCAGCAGCACCAATGACATGCCTCCCGATGTGCCTTTCCTAGGTTTTGTTGGGAGCCACCTCAGGTCAGTTTCTGCTTCTCTTCAAATTGATCAGTTTATCTGCAAATTGTCCTCTCTGCTAATCACTGCTACCAGCATCCCACCACTCACTTATCAGCCCTCCCACCGATTAAGTTATACATTCTTAGGCTATACCTTTCCCTTCTCCTTCTCTTAAGCTGAAGCCCCTGAGACCCACCTCCCTCCCCCCCAAAAATGCATCTGATGCAGCATTTCGAAACTGTGGCTGCTGATTTCCCTTGTGGTTCTGCAAGCCTGCCCACCCACAATTCAGGCAAAAAAAAAAGGCTGAAATCCCAGAGAGACACCCCTGGAAGCCTCAGACTGGGTGTTCCTGAGCTGCGGCAGCTGCTTTCCACTGCAGTCCTGCAAGCCTGCCCACCAGCAACTCAGAGATAAAAAAGATACAGAGAAGCTAGGAGGACACCTTTCAAATTTTGGGAACTGTCCAACATTTCATCCTAAGTGCATGCTTAGCCTTTTCATAAGCAGACAGATTTTTTTAACGCTGTATCAATTGATTAGTTTGTGCATCCTCTGTATAATTATTCAGCCAAAGCTACAGATATACTTCTTTATTTCTATTTTAATTGACTGATTGTACAGTGTTACTAGAAGCAGATTTCTGTGGACTGCTGTAGCAGATCCTGACACGAATTGCCTAACTCCTTTTTTTTTTCTTTTGGAGCCGCCTCTGGTCAGATTTTGCTTCTCTCGAAGCTGTTCATTTTATCTGCCAATTGTCTTCTCTGCTAATCACTGCTACACGAATCCCACTCCCCTGTCTCTCCACCTCCCACTCTCTCTCATCAGCCCTCCCACCGATTAAGGTTTACTGTCTTAAGCCCTACCTTTCCCTTATTCTCCTCCTCTTAGACTGAAGCCCCTGAGACCCCCGGAAGCCTCTGATCAGGTGTTTATGAACTGCGGCTGCTGATTTCCCTTGGGTTCTGCAAGCCTGCCCTCAGCCCGCTCTGCCCGCAACTCACAGGAAAAGAGTTTAAAGTTCTCTTGACCCTTGGAAGCCTCTGTGATTGACATAGACATATAGACAGTGTCGGTAGATATGGGCCTGCGGCCCACCCAGTCTGCCCATTTGAGCTTGTAACTTCAGTTTGTTTTCCTAGAAGTCTGTTGCACCTTACCCCTGACCTCCAGAATTCCTTTTATGTCTATCCCATGCATTCTTAAATCCTTGATTGTTTCAGCCCCCACCACTTCCTCTGGCAGGGTGTTCCAATTGTCCACCAACTCGTTCTGTGAAGAAATTCTTTCTCATGTTTCCTCTGAATTGTCCTCCTCCAACTTCATCCCATGCCCTCTAGTCCTGGAACATCTTTTTGCTTAAAATAGTGTTTTCCTGCACCCTGTTCCTCCCTGTAAGATACTTGTATGACTCTTCATATCCTCTCTCCCTCCTCTCCTCCAGGGAGTACATGTTCAGTTCCTTCAACCTGTCTTCATAGGACTTGTGATGCAATCCATGCACCATCTTTGTTGCCCTCCTCTGAACCTTCTCTACCCTGTCTATGTCCTTATGTAGGTAAGGTCTCCAGAACTGTACACTGTACTCCAGGTGGGGCCTCACTAGTGTCTTGTATAGCTGAATTATGACTCCCTTTTCCTGCTGGTGATGCCCTTGCTTATACATCCCAGCATCCTATTTGCTTTACCTGCTGCCTTGTCACACTGTTTCCTACCTTTGAGGTCATCAGAGATGATAACCCCAAGATCCCTTTCCTGCTTGGTGCGTGCTATATCCTCACACCCTAACTGATATATTGTGCCAGGGTTTTTGTGCCCCATATGCATTATCTTGCACTTCTTTGCATTGAATTTCAACTGCCAAACCCCTGACCATTCTTCAAGTTTCTGCAGGTCCCTTCTCATTCTGTCTACACCCTCTGGTGTGTCTACTCTGTTACAGAGCTTTGTGTCATCAGCGAACAGTGAAATTCTGCCTTCTAGGTCCTGTGCCATGTCACTGATGAAGATGTTGAATAGGATGTTCCTGAACTGCATCTGCTGATTTCCCCTGCCTTCCTGCAAGCCTGCCAGCCCGCAACTCCAGCCAAAAAAGTTATGGAGAAGCAAGGGAGGTACCTTTCAAATTATGGAGACATTTCAAAATCCCCCAACTTTAGATCTTAAGTGCATGCTTAGCCTGCTCTTGATTTTTTTTAACGCTGTTTGAACTGATTAGTTTGTGCATCCTCTAGCTAGCCAGCCAAAGGTACAAATAAGCTTTTTTGTTTCCATTTTAATTGACTGAGGGTACACTTACTAGAAGTAGATTTTTGTGGAGTGCTGTAGCGGAAACCCAAATTGCCTAACTCCTTTTTTGTTGTTGTTTTGGAGCCACCACGTGTCAGATTCTGCTTCTCTCAAAATTGCTCACTTTATTTTCCAATTGTACTCTCTGCTACCCGCATCCTCCCCCCACCCCAGCTCTTTGTCTCCCACTGCCTCCCATCAATTAAGTTTTACTTTTTTAAGCCCTACCTTTCCCTTCTTGTCCTCTTAGACTGAAGCCCCTGAGACCTCCCCTTCTGATTGGGTGTTTCTAAACTGCGGCTGCTGATTTCCCTTGCAGTCCTGCAAGCCCTGCGCACTCACACGTGGCAGCTCAGACCAAAAAAAAAGGCCAAAACCCTGAGACCCCCCGGAATCCTCCGATGGGGCATTCCTGAACTGCACCTGCAGATTTCCCCTGTGGTCCTGCAAGCCTGCCCACAACTCTAACAAAAAAAAGGCTGAAGCCCCTGAGAGCCCCCCCCAGAAGCCTTTGATTGAGCATTCCTAAACTATGGCTGCTGATTTCCTCTGCAGTCCTGCAAGCCTGCCCCACCCACAGTTTAGACAAAAAGGTTTGAAGCCCCTGGGACACTCCTAAAAGCCTCAGATTGGGTGTTTCTGAACTGCACCTGTGGATATCCCCCATGGTCCTGCATGCCCGCCCACAAATCAGACCCAAAAAATGTCTGAAGCGGGAACACCCTGAGACAACCCCCGAATCCTCTAATCAGGTGTTCCTGAATTGCAGCTGCAAATTTCCCCTGCAGTCCTACACACCTGCCCAAAACTCAGACAAAAATTTAAAGGCTGAAGCCCCTGAGACCACCACTGGATGCTTCTGATCAGCCATTCCTGAACAGCGGCTGCTGATTTCCCCTGCGAGTGAGCATGCTAAAAAAGGTACAGAGAAGCAAGGGAGGCAGCTTTCACACTCAGGCCAGATTTCAAAACCCTCCACCATTTGATCTTAAGTGTATGCTTAGCCTGCTCTTAGGTCAATGCCACCAGCTTATTTTTCTACAGCATCAGCGAGTAGAGTCTCAAAGCTGATTACATGAAAAGTTAATCTTTTTTTAACTCTGGGGGAGTTTCACTGATCTTTGATAAATACATATTACATGTGGAAGTCAAAATTATCTGTCCACATTCGATAATAAATGTGGCACTGTTTGTGAGTGTACTTGTTACAAGGAGTTTAGTTGGAGGGTTGCATAGTAATAAATCACACTTTCATTTGCAGAAACAGCTCCACTGTTCATACTGAATGAAATACACTGAGAATGTTTCTTTGTCACAACTTGCAGATGACAGAATAATCTGTAATGGGGTAATTATCCAGTCAAGAGAAGCGATACCTTAACCTTCTGTGTCTGTGCAGTGCGTCTAATATTGAACCCGGACCCAACACCCTTTGCCAAAACCATGGACAGAAAGAATGTGTCATTCCTTATCAACTATAAGCCAACAAGACTGCAATCAAATCAAACTATGATATGCTACTGATCGGGAAAACTACTCCAACAACTCTTAACTCTGCAGGTAATCAGATGTGAGACTTGTCGCACTGAATTTACAACGGACATGAATTTTCACACAATGAAATGCGAGTAAACGAATACACTACTGCTAAAAAAACAAAAAATAACAAGCATTGTCAATGCTGAATGTTTGCTTGCTGGCATTAGCAGTGGAAGAGCAGGAGTTAGACAGATGCAGTATAGGAATGGCATTTGAACTGACAATAACTCCACCCTCACTCTGCAGAGATGGACAGGCACTGGAGTGTGCCTTTGGGTCATTGCCCATGACGGTCATGACATTTCACCTCACTCTACCCTTCAGACACTGACAAGTGTCAAGGTGTACCTTGGGGTGTTTGGGCTTTACATTCACCTCATCCCATAAGGAAATATGCTGAAATGGGTGTAGTGTAGAAGAACGGGGTGAACTCTGGGGGCAAAGGGTCCAAGGCGCACCTCGATGCCTGTCACTGGCTGCAGGGTGGGGGTGGGGGTGGAATGGCATGAGCATTACTGTCGACAATCCCAAGTCACACCCTGACACCTGTCAGTCCATACAGGGTAGGGCATTATGGTCGAAAACCCTAACTCCCTGGGTGTTTCGTGGTATTTTCACTCCAGGTTTTCCACATGGGCTTTTTGTGACCCTACCGCATGAAAAGTGACACTCTCAGTTCGTTAGGTGAAAAGAAATTTTGCACAGCGACTGTGCCATTTGGCACCACAGGTGCAAAAACACATTTCGAACAGGATGTGAAAAGTGACAGGTGTACTATTCGTGAGGAGGTGAAAAAAATGGCATTGTTGAAAATCTGGAGTGAAAATAAACAAAAACTGGTGAAGTCATGAGTGTGCGTAGAAACTGTGCAACGTACACCCATAATGTAATTAATTTGGGGATTTTTTACAGCAGATTTCAAACACAGGCATTTTGGGACCTCTGCTCATGAACAGTGTCACTGTGATTTTCGTAATCTGTCCCAAACACTAATTTCCCACAGTGACCGCACTATTCTGTGACGGAAGTGTGAAAACACGTTTTGGCCAGGGTGTGAAAAATGACAGCTGTACTGTTCATAAGGAGGTGAGGAAAAATGCCAGTGTTGAAAATCTGGACTGAAAATATTATAAATTAATGAACTTATGAGGGTGCGTGGAAACTGCACAATGCACACTCATAACACAGTAATTTTACGGACTTTTATCACCAAATTTTCAACAAAGCCATTTTAAGACCTCTGCTCATGAACAATATCACTGCGATTTTCTTAATCTGTCCCGAACATTGATTTCGCACACCTACTGTGCCATTGTGAAAACACATTTTGGCTGAGATATGAAAAATGACAGCTGTACTGCTCATAAGGAGGTGTGGTAAAATGGCAATGTTGAAAATCTGGAGTGAAAATATTAAAAATTCGCAAAGTTACGAGTGTGCATAGGAACTGCGCAATGCACGCTCGTAAAACTGTCATTTTGGGGAATTTTTTCACCAAATTTTCAACACAGGGTTGTGGGGGGCCGACCTCATGAACTGTGACACTGTCATTTCATTACTCAGTCCTAAAAGGTGGTTCTACACAGTGACCCCAAAATTACCTTATGGGACTGAATAACAAAATGACAGTGACTGAGTTCATGAGGTGGGGCCCCAAGAACCCCATGTTGAAAATTTGGTGAAAAAAGTCTCAAAAATGGCTGAGATATGCATCAAAGTTGAAAAAAAGACATTTATGCCGTTATACCACTTACCGGCATTTCTTCAGTTCACGGTCTGCTTTGAAGAGTGCATACTAGTTTCGGTTTACGAAGATTGTTGCGATGGGCTCCGGGAGGTAAGTATGGGGTGGGGGGGGGTGTGGGGAGGTGGATGCACTAGATGGTGGTGTGGGTTGGGGGGGAAGACAGTCAACAAGAGACTGTTTTTTCTTTTTTTTTTTACAGTTTTTTTTTTCCTTTTCAGGATGACGACTTGGAAATTTTGCCATGCTGGGGTGGGCTCCTAGAATGGCAGCTGGAAGGTTTTTTTGGGGGGCAGTGGAGCCAATGGGGGATTGGGCACCCCCTGTCGGCCATATGGACTTTTACTATGTTGGGGTGGGCTCCCAGCATGGCACCTAGAAGTCTGTTTTTGGGAGGGGTACAGTGGAGCTGACTGGGGATTGGCACTTGACACATATGAGACTTGCCATGTTGGAGTGGGCTCCCAGCATGGCACCTGAAGTCTGTTTGGGGAGCAGGGAGCCAGGGATTGGGAACCCCCATCGCCATACAATGTGTGTGGGATGCATGAGCACGCTTGGAGGGCTCCAGCATGCTACTTGGGTGTTTGTTGGGGGCGGAGTAGAAAAAAAATGGAGCTGCATATGACAGCTGTTCACATGCAGTGCAGAGTGTAGGCACTTTGCATACTGCTGACGGCAGTATGTAAATTTCCTGCCGAGGGCAGTATGCAAATTGCCTACACGTTACCACCACTGATTGTAGTGGTCTTTGGCTTTCAACTGTATGCCACTGCATCTGAGCTGCTGTCATAGACAGTTCAGACATTTATTGGTGTGGTGAGGCCGCACCTGCAAGAAGGAACAGGGCATTGCAAGCGGGGTGGCACACCTACGAAAACTCCTATGGTGGCACTATGTTTCTTGCACATGCATGCAAGCAAACATAAAAATGGGAGAGCACTTCAGAAAGCAGAAAGTTGCAACGATCAGGTGTTTCACACTGAATGAGTGCATACTTTTTTTTTTCTTAATGGAAAATGTGACATCACACTTGCAGTCTTTGACTGACTCGTACAGATCAAAAAGTCTGTGAAAAGGAACTACTGAACAGCCACAAAATACGGAGTGTGCAGCATATCCTCATGGCTGATCAGGTATACAAGAATTACCAAGCAGCGCTGCCATGGGGAAAATATCTCTGCATTACAATTTTAATTAACAACTCTGAGATTCTCTCTGCTCTTCCATTTCAATTTGCCTTCCCTTTTTCATCATGGTGATAGCCTTGATTTTTCATATAAAAGTTTTAATGATGCTTACACTAAACTCGGTAGTAATAGTTGGGCGCACACAGAAACAAGTATGTTTACATCTGGAGCATACCGGGCCGGCATTCACTTGGCCAATTGCCCTCCCTGTACTTCTTAGATTTACAGGGAGGCAGCAAGTGGTATACAGTCAGCAGGATACTGATACTAGTAAGCAATGGGGACGGTCCAGGATGAGACAGCTCTCATACAGTGGACATGACTGAGAATAAGTTTTGTTGTACTGTTGCTTTAAGTTTAGCCTAGAGTTCCATTTCCTGTCCACTTTAATCTCAGTTTTCAAATTATACATGTGCTTTATATGTAAAATTAAACACTCATCTTAAACAGTACTGACATGTTCTATCGACTTTACAGACTAGTAACTATTTTATTTGTTACTGGTGCACAATAGTTGTACACTGCAAATTCCATTTGAATGGACCACTAGCAAAAATACCTATTTCCTGGTCTGTAATGTCACTCTGTCCCTCCAATCACAGTCTCTGTGTATCTGTCAGTGGTCCCTTTTGTCTAACAACAAACAACTTCCCCTCAGCCACAGAGCTATGTACCCTGCCACCACTACCCCCCTCTGTAACAATTGTCATATATCTACGATGGTGTCTGGCACATTACTATGCTCTACTCTGCTGTCTGCTGTATTCATTCAACTATGCCCCAGACAAAGAATCTTGTACCCGAAGCACCGGACAGTGTAGTGGTGTGAGGTCTGGTTCTGTACCCATGTTTCACTTTAATATGCATTAAAGTATCTAATCTTGCATTTCTATGGAGTGCGGCTTGTTGTTTTATGAGTGCAGGCTTTTTTGTGTTGACTGTTTGAATTGGGCTGTGCCTGCACCGGCACTGCACCAAGAATTCGTGGTCTACTACACCTGGGACTTGTTACACATCCTGTAATGAGCTGTCACTGTGCTTTTAGTTGAACTGTGGTGTGCATTTCTGTTGTTGGCTGTGATAGTGCAGTTATACACCACTGTACTGTACTGTTATGGTTTCTACTCCTTATGATCAATTTGTCACACACATGTTTATTTGAAATCATTGTATACAAGCAGAATAATTCTCAAATGCTGTAAACGAAAACAGTACTTGGCAGATGCCTTTTTCTGAACTCCGTCTTTGTTATTTTATTTTAGTCTTTGGTAACTAGGTAAGGCCCACTAGGCACAAGTGCTTGTTTTCAGGGGCAACCTGGTAGCAGTGGGTGGTGATTAAGTGACTTGTTTAGAGTTACACAAGATGCAAGTGGAGGTTGGGAGAATCAAACCAAGGTCTGGACTGGTGGATGTATCAAGCTTGTTCAGAGCTTATTAATGTAACCTCTAGGCTATAGTGCCAATTTTTAGATTGCCACATGGTGCTTGCCTCTCGTTATCTTAGCAGTTTGCTGTATTTTTTATCTTTAATGACATCCTGGCTCTCATATTGCATCATTTGTTCTAATGAGAAATCCCATTGAGACTACAATAGGAGTAGATAAAAAAAATTATGTCGTGATTGACGTAATTTATACAGCAAAATAGTAATAACATACTTGCGCATTCATCTGTTAAGCAGGGCTTGATACATCATAGCCTTCATGAATGATTTATTTATATGTTTTCAGTTTTAAAACTGAAAACATAATACCATATGTGTCTCATTCTCTCAGAGGTCCCAAGGCGTTTTTACAAACAAGCATAAATGTCAATGTCAAAAGTGCAATAAAAGTCAAGTAAAGTGAAGCACTCACAATAAAGCCCAGTGTCCACTTTAAGGTAAATAGTCCATTCAAATTCATCAGAATCCACCGGATACTTTGCAATAAAAACTATTAACTGAAAAAAAGAATCCACTGGATACAAATGCTGGCTGGTGCTCAAGCTCGAACTCCGCCAGTGGATAAACATCTGTCCAGGGGTGGGGTCTGAGCCTGAGCCCCAGCTGGCGTTTGTATTGAGTGGATTCTGATGAAGTTGAATGGCCATTTTACCTTAAAGTGGACATTGCGCATCATTGTGACTGCTTCATTGTACTTGACTTTCACTGCACTTTTGAATAATTAAAGTTTATTTTAATTTTTTTGGCACAGACACTTACTTTTGTATCCATGGTTTTTCTTTATGATTGAGAGCCATGTTATTATATGGATCCTTTAGTATCTGCCAGTCCCCTTGCTGTGGTTATGGATATCCCGGACTGCCAAGTCAGTTATTAATAAGAAATAAGATAGGATTTATTGTTCAGTATACTAGCAACATAATTTAAAGCTAGCAATGTGATTTTACTCCTACATTTTCATATTGCCACCATCTGTTTTGTATTTATCCTTTACACATATTGCCTCAGTTGTAAACTGGAATTCAAACTAGGATTATAGAAAGCCCTAAGGAATAAAGATTTGACTCTTAAAAGTTAGACATTATGGACATATAGGCTCGGAGCCCTCCATCACCCTGGTTTGAATTGTTAGAAGTAACACCACAGCTGGTACCAATACTGAAATATAATAGTACAATCACATTGTTATTTTTAAAACCTGTGGTTGGTAAGCATGTGTGTTTGGATACATTTAGCACGTGGAGACTGTGGCAATCAAATACAGGCATGTCTGATGGATGTACCAAGCGCAGTCGCAGCTCCTTACTCTAACGTAGGCTATACTGCCAGATATGTATCCTATCTTATCACTGCTCTTTTGTTTTATCTTCTAGCAAAAGTGAAGAAAATGAGATATTTTAACTGCTAAGAAACCGGACTTGGAAGGTGTGAAGTGCCCTTAGAGCCACTGAAGGGAGCCGATTGGTTTTAGGTGCTAGGCAGCATTGGGTAAGTTACTTTTTCTATTACTTTCTATTACTTTTGGAAACTTGTTCCAGGAAGTTCTGTGCAGTCACTAGCAAGGATGGAGAAGTACTGGAAAAAGTAATACACCTTACAGTTACAATTACTTATGTCTTTTTATACAAAAGAAATACGTAGCTGTTTACATTTATTTGAAAGTAACTAGTAACTAACCTATTACTTTCAAAAAATGTAATCTGTTATAGTTATTTATTATTATGTTAATTGTGCGCATGCGCAAGAAACATATTGCTGCAGCTTGCTGCAGAAGCAGGTTGTGGAAGTACGGCACTGTTGTGGCCACTGCCTTTTGAGGCTTGGCCCGCTTTCCCCAATAGGGTGGCATGCTGCTTCTGACACTAGTTCAGCCAGTGTGCCACAACCTTGAAATGTTTCAGCCGCTGCAATCAGGGGCCGCCAGCCATTGCAGCGTTGAAGATTCCGCTGCAATGTCGGAGTGACCACATTGCTGGGCGAACGTTGTAGCTCAATATTGTTTGTGAACATGGTGGTGGCTTGCCGCCGTGTTCACAAACAATATGAGTGAGCCCCCACTACCAAGGTGGTGCCCAATCCCCCTCAGCAGCATGTGCCCCCCCACAACAGTGTTTGTTTACCGACAGGGGCCCAAATCCCTGTTGTCTTCAGTGCCCATGTGAGTTCAGGTTGCCAACGGGGGAGCCCACTCCCCATTGGCATAATGGTTTCCCCCCTGCCAAAACATTTGGTTTATGCTGAGGGGGTGCCCAAACACCCTCGGCTCTTGTTCCTCCCACTCCATATGTTTTGACGGGGGTGCCCAATCCCCCGTCAGCTACAGCCCCCCCAAAACATTCAGGTGGCCCACTGGGAGCTCACCCCAGTGTGCCCAATGCCCCTGTAAAGAAAAAAACAACCTGCAATGGTTTTTTTGTTTTGTTTTTGAAACCTGTAAAAAATAAAATGGTCCCTCGCAGTCTCCCTGCCCCCTCCCACAACCCATGCCCACCCACTGTGCACCCTGCCTCCCACACCCCCCTCACCCCATACTGAAGAATTGGGAATTGTTGTGGCAGCATTTCTGCAGGTATTGGCTCAAGAGCGGGGGACAAGCTATGATTTCGCCTGGCAGCAGGGTATAAGGCCAAGATAAGGGCAGCAAGGGACCCGGGAGCTAAGGCGCGCTTGGCGGGTCATTTCCCTGGGTGTGCTGGCAAAGCACAGAATGGTTTGCCTGATGGAGAGGCTCCCAGCATTGGCAGTTTTGGGTAGGGTAGTTCTGCTGGTTAGAGCAAAAGAAAAGGTTGGGGGATGCCTCAGTAATGCGCGGTTTATCCTGGCTGCTGGGGGAGGGGCATTCTGAGTCGAAAATGTGAGCCTAGCAAGCCTGGGTTGGCGGAGGCTGCAATGCATTTGAGAGGGGGTGTTTTGTTCTTTGTAAGAAAGACAGCAGGGCCACGGGGTCAGGGGGGGCACTGAGTTGGCAGCAGGCCAGACGAGGAGCACGAGATAGAAGCACAAGACCGATGGGAGTTTTTTGGGGGGGTAGGTGAGGGAGTAAGGCCATATGAGACAGCAGAAGGTTTTGAAAAGAGGAATAAGTTGTGGCAAGGGCTAAGGCAGCCTGGAAAAGTGAGGGTGCACACAATGGAAGGTTTGTTAGGGTGAAACAATCTAGTGTGCAGGGGAAAAGGCACCTGGTGAAGGCGAGGGTGCAGACAGCAAGCAGGAGGAGCAGCAAAAGCCTGTGCCTACTGCATGGGATGGCATCTGACATCATCACCATGTGGTAGAGGGCCCAGGTCCCACGAAATGCAGGACGCCTGGGGTAGGTGAGACAAGGGTTTCAGGCAAAAGTTTACAGGACGGCATCTGGATTAAATAATAAAGTTACCACAAGGAAGAGGCAAATGAGTGGGGGACTAATATGCTGAGAGTGTGGGGATAGATGAAGCAAGAAGCAGGGACAGGGACAGGTGTCCACGGAGGGGGTGATGATTTGCAGGGAAGGGAACCCTCAGGACCTCGGGCCCACAGTGGGGGAGGGCAGCAGACACCACCACCACCACGTGGTTGAATCTGATTAAATAAATAAATTAAGGTGTAAATAAATAAAGGGGGATGGCAAGGCAGAGGGTCTAACGTGCACTGGAAGCCATGAGATAAGAGATTTGGGCAGCCCTCTTTAGGTGGGGCGGGAGCCAAGGCAGGTGCGGCGGGCAGGCCCCATGTTTGGTGTTTTGTGTGGGCCATCGAATATGGTTGAGGATGAGCTATTAAAGGGGATGAGCCCGATTGCTGCAGTATGCTGGAAGAAAGAAAGGGCCTTGTGGAAGTTACCGCAGATGTCACACAGTGGGGGTCAAGGTGATTGAAAAAGTGGGGCAATAGGGACCAAGCCAGATATGAGAAAGGGTGGGAGACACACCTGCTCACCAGAAGGCAGTAGCAGTGGTATACTCACAGATGGGAAGCCTGCTAATGAGCACATGGGGGACAGTAGGCCGACAGGAGGCCTGGCAGGCCACAGGGTGAGGAGAATCCATGGGCGGGTATACCCTTGGTTTTAGTGGCTCAGACAATGAAGCACAGCACAAGTGGGGGGCAGTGGGGCACTTGACCATAGAGGGCACTAAAAAAAAAAAAAAAATGAACAGAGGTAGGAGATGTTTGACTATTATGTTTCTTTTCAGTAGATATCCAGGAGGATGGCACAAAAGAGGTCAAAGCCCAGAAAGGAGGAGTGCTATTGAGCAGTGATGGCTTTGGAGGACAAAGCAAACTGGTTATTGGAGGTAGCAGACCCAGACCGGGAGCAGGGCGTGAAGTGGAAGGGGAAGCAGGAGAAGGAGCAGGAGAAGGTTAAAAGGGCACTGAAAAGGGCACGGGCACCAGAGCATTGGCTTGTGGTCCCAGTACCAGCACCAGTGGCTCCTCGAGGTCCGTCTCCCAGTAACTTGGTACCCGAGCCACCCCCAGCCCCTGTGCCTGCTCCAGCACCAGCACCAGAGTGCCCCAGCCTGGTGGTTCCACTCCCCCAGAGCCGATACTGCTTCCCCATGGTCTGATACCAACACCCACTCCAGCAAGAATGCCCCAACCGGGGCCCAGCACCCTTCAGCCAAGCTCAGCAGGTAATTCAGTGGTGACACTAGACTGTAGTGTGAAACAATAGGTGGAACAAATGCTAAAAGTATGAGTGTGAATATGCTGGGGCAGCTGGAGAAGCTTTGGGTGAAATAAAAGGGGCCAGGATGGAAGGGGGAGTGGGGTGGCAGTGGGGGACCCATGACAGGAAGAAGTGGGGCACCGGGGTCAGGTTAGTGGACCATGTATCCGCAGGCCAGGAAAGAAAATATGGAAGGTGAATACGTCGACATCTTCACCTTGGGCGAATGTTGACAACATGGATAAGCAGTAGAAAAGGACAATTTTGAGAACAAGGACATGGCAGCGGCAGTAGGATTATCGGAAAGGACAAGAGGACAGATCGTGGGAAGGAAAACCTGAGACAACTGGTCCACAGGTTTTACGACTTCTGGCTAGTAACATTGAAAAGCAGCCCACACACTTGGCCTATTTCTCTCATTACAAAAAAATAAAAGGGGGCCATAATTGGTTATGATATGATGAGTAATTTAGGAAGAGGCTGGCTCATTTTGGGAGGTAAATGGGATGCTCGACAGATAGACCTATAGTTAGAAATTTATACGGGACCCACCGAAAAGGAGGTGGAGGAGACAAGGAGGCAGTGTCAAAACCTGTTGGGGCTAACCAGGGCTTTCTGCTCATGGCCTAATTGTCGATTCCGCCACATCTGCTCCAAGTGTGGGGGGCACCACCCAGTTACTAAGTGCAGATACAGCTGGGAAAAAGGCTCCAGTGGGCAGGATCAGGAAGGCCCATTTAACTACCCACCCCTCTGCTGAACCTGTGGGTATACCCTTTGGGATTAGTTCGCAAAAAGCAGCCGGGGAAGTACCGGGTGATACATCATCTCTCCTATCTGGAAGGGGATTCAATTAATGATGCTATAGGGGAGGAAGTCAGCAGGGTTATCTATGCCACCATGGAGGAGGCGGTGCGACTTATTAGGTCCTAAAAGAGAGCGTGGCTGGCCAAGATGGACACTGAGTCCACTTTCTGACTACTGCCAGTCAGGCCAGAAGATCGGGATCTGCTAGGTTTTCAGGTGGGTGGTTTGTATTATTTTCACAAGGCCATACCGATGGGTGATCAATAGCATGCCCCACATTTGAGATGTTTAACACCTGGTTGCAGTGGGCATTCCAGACACGGTTCAGATACCAGACAGTGGTACACTACCTTGACGATTCTCTGTTTGTCGGGAAGGGAGAGGGGAGACTGAAACAATGCTTTGGGATTTCAAGGAGTTCTGTCAGGAATTGGGGGTAGCACTAGCAGAAGATAAAACAGAGGGACCTCTTCAGATGATAGACTTCCTAAGTTTAGAGTTAGACACAATACAAGGGTTGTACCGGTTACCGGCACAGAAGGTCAAAAGATTGCAGGAGTCACTGGAACAGGTTGGGGGATGCAGGAGGGTGCAGCTCCAGCAGGCGCAACAGTTGTTGGGGCATTTGAATTTTGCATGTAGAGCCATTGCTCCAAGGCGCATGTTTACACAGTTTTTAGTTTGGGCAATGTGAGGGGCAAAACAGCTCCATCACTGGATAGACCTTAACAAAGGGACCAGGGAGGATATAATGGACAGATATTCTGGCAAGGGTGGACAGAGGGGCACACAAAATAAACCTTCAGCTGTATACTGATGCGGCAGGAGGCATCGGCATGAGGGGTTACTTCCAAGGAAAATGGTTTGCTGAGCCATGGTCTGAGGAGTGGAGAAGGGAGAAGGTGATGCAAGACATCATTTTTCTAGAATTGTTCCCCCATCTGGGTGACAAGGTTAGTGTGGGGGTTCAGCTCAAGAACAGACAGATCACGTCTTGAAGTGATAATCGGGCAGTCGTAGAGGTGCTGAAAAAAGTGGGAGAAGTCATGAGGGTGTTTGAGGAAGATAGCATGTGTAGGTCTGACCTTGAATATGTCATTCAGGGCCAAGCACATTGAGGGGTAGACATCATGATAGCTGATTGCCTCTCCAGATTGCAGATGGACAAATTCCAGACCTTCACACCCAGAGAAGAGGTCTGGGGGACCACCATCCCGAGGTACGTATGGATGATTGGATTGGGGGAGCTGAATTATTGTTCCAGAGCTCCCTTACAGCTTATGAAACCTCATGGAGGGCATTTCAAAATTTCAGGAACAATACGGTGGACAGATAAGTGGGGCTGTAACCTGAGAGCAGGGGGCCCGATTCAGTGTGGTGGGGTGGTGACAGTGCATGGCGCAGGCCACAGTGGGGGTTCACTTGGCAGCCATAGGGCAAATATGTACCTTGAAGGGGTGGAAGGACCCCACAAAGAGGAACCTGATCCGCAAAATGATGCAGGGTTGGATCCGAGTGGTTGGGCAAGAAGCAGGACAGCAGGACACCAATAGCGGAGGGCCTTTTGCCAAGATTGGTGGGTGTGCTACACCACATATACAGTTCAGGGAGCTATGCAGTGCTGCTCCAAGCCCTGTACACTACCAGGTATAGTGGAGCTTTCAGTTTAAGCAAAGTGGTGGGCCACGGCAGGAAGATGGGGTGAAGGAGGCTACAATGGGATGACATATAATGGGCTATGGTCATAATAATAATAATAATATTTTTATTTTGTATTGCGCCTTTCGAATACCAAGTGCATTCCAGTAAAATGTAATACAAACAAAATATACAAACAGTAATATAAAAACTATTAAAACAGATACAGCAATTAATTAGAACCACCAAAGGCCCTTTCCCATAAAAAGATTTGAGAGCCTGTTTAAAGCTTCCCACGGTCGTACACTCCCTTGGTGGCAGTGCGGTTGAGAAGATCAAAGACTACTCAACAGGGTCAAGGCAACAAGGTATGGCTACAGAGACATGCTAATGCAGTCATTCGCCCGATGGCGGCTTTGCTCGTGTACATGGCAGAGTGCCCCACAGAGGGGAGCCCCTTAATGTTCATACATGGGATTGGTAAGCCAGTCACCAGATATCAGGGGACAGTGGTGTTGCACAAAGGCCTCAGATTTTTGGGTGAACCTGTGAAGGGTTACTCTTCCCACTCATTTAGGACTGGGGAGGCCTCAGTAATAGCTGCACAAGGGGACAGGCTTGGGGAAATTAAGCAAATTGGCAGATGGAATTCTGAATGTTAAAAAAATAAATAAATAAATATATACTTCACAATATACTACAATAATGATATCTCTTTTGTCTCACATAGCAGGTGCAACAGATACAGGGAGAGGGAGGGCAGCAGGAGGGGTAGGGGAGGGAGAGAGCCGTGCATTACTAAGACAGTATGTTTTTGTGCACAGGAAAGCCCTTGAAGCTAGAAACATGGAGCTGTGGGCATTTGTTTACCCACTGGGTGGAGAAATGGGCAGCCAGGAGACAAGAGGGCAAGCAGCTGTACCAGGGACAGTGATACCATCCTGTTGGTGTGGAAAGGTCGGAAGGGGATGAAGTGGGCACAGCTGTTACCAGAACTCAGGGAGGTCAGGAAGGACCATGGATGGCCAGACCTCATCGTAACTCATCTGGGTGGCAACAACCTTGGGACAAGGCCATGGTTGGACATATTTTATCACAAAAAAAAAAGAGATGCAGACAGTTAAGGAGTGGTGGTAAGAGATCACACTGAGAAAGGTGTGGTGCCGAGAAGAGATCCACAAAGGCGTGGACAGGGCCCGAATATTTCCAAGGAGATGGGGTGCATCTCTCAGACCGTGGGCTGGCCCTATTTAAGCAGGAAATGGCGACTGCCATTGAGGTATGGATAAGGCAAATTAGATTGGCAAGAGGAATCCAGAATTAGAGGAAGAAAGGGGGAAGGGGGAGTGGAAAAGGGGGGAAGTCCACGGTCCATCGCAAGTTGGAGGTGGACTAGTGGAAAAAGGGAGAAGAACAGGAAAGAAAGGGGAGAATATAATTGGAAACATAAAAGGACACTGGTTTGATAAAGAAAAGAAGCAGGGGCATGGTGTGTATGCTCGTAGCCCTGGACAACAAAAGAGGAAGAGACCGGGCCCCCCATGATGTATGTCTGGGGGGCGCAGAAGGAAAGAAGAAATTAACAGAATGGAGGAATTTAACAAGAATGTGGAAGGATATGATGTATGTAATGTAGATGAATATGATGTGAAAGACTGTAGAACGACAATGAAATTTACCAGTTATTGTAAATATGGAAAATTTGAATATCAGTAAATTCATTGCCGAACTGAGCAACCACACACAATCTTGTCTGTGTTTTTATTGGAGGTGTTCTGGGGACAATGGCATAAATAGGACTTTTTCAACAGGCTTTTTTTGGAATTTTGGCACCAAATTTTCAACATGGGGTTTTTGGGCCCCCTCCTCATGAATTCAGCCACTGTCATGGTATTAATAAGTCCCGAAAGGTGATTTCACTGTCACTGAACGGAATCACCTTTCGGGATCGATTAATGAAACAACAGTGCCAGTGTTCATGAAGTAGGCCCTCAAAAAGTCTACGTTGCAAATTTGGTGGGAAAAATCCCAAAAATTGCTGTTTAACAAGCATGCGTTGCGCAGTTGCTACTCACGCTCGGAACTTCGCCAATTTGCAATATTTTCACTCCAGATTTTCAACATTGCCATTTTTACTCACCTCCTTATGAACAGTACAGCTGTCATTTTTCACATCCTGGCCAAAATGTGTTTTCGCAGTTCTGGTGCAGAGTAGTGTGGTCACTGTGGGAAATCAGTGTTCAGGACACATTACAAAAATTACAGTGACACTGTTCATGAGCAAAGGTCCTAAAATGCCTATGTTGAAAGTCCATAAAATGAGTGTGTTATGAGCGTGCATTGTGCAGGTTCCATGCACGCTCCTAACTTCGCAAATTTGCAATATTTTCACTACAGATTTTCAATGTTGCCATTTTTCCGCAGCTCCTTATGTCATTTTTCGCATCCTGGCCAAAATATGTTTTTGCACTTTGGGCGCAGAATAGCGTGCTCGCTGTGGGAAATCAGTGTTCGGGATGCATTAAGAAAATCACAGTGACACTGTTCATGAGCAGAGGTCCTAAAATGCCTATGTTGAAATTTTTGTGATGAAACTCCATAAAATGACTGTGTTATGAGTGTGCGATGTGAGGTTTCCACGCACCCTTGTATCTTCACAAATTAGTTATATTTTCACGCCAGATTTTCAACACTGGCATTTTTTCACACCTCCTTATGAAGAGTACAGCTGTCATTTTTCACATCCTGGCCAAAATGTGTTTTCACACTTCCAGCACAGAATAGCACATCCGCTTTCGGAAGTAAGTGTTTGGGACAGATTAGGATCGAGTGAGTGAGAGAGGGGGCATGAACTAGCTCAACTGAGCTCTGTCAGGACTGCTGTAGATTTCTTTGTTGGCAGAAAAAGGTGCCAATGCAGGCAGGAGCCCAGTACAAAAGGGCATCCTGCAGCACCGGGAGAAACAGAACGAGCGAATGGGGGAAGGGGAGTGAGTGAGCTCAACGGAGCTCTGTTGGGACTGCTGCAGATTTCTTTGTGGGCAGAAAAAGGCAGCAATGCAGGCAGGGGCCCAGTACAAAAAGGCAGTCTGCAGAGGTGGGAGAAACAGAATGAGCGAGTGAGAGAGGAGGAGTGAGCAAGCTCAACGGAGCTGTATCATGACTGCTGCAGATTTCTTTGTGGGCAGAAAAAGGCACCAATGCAGATAGGAGCCCAGTACAAAAGGGCAGCCTGCAGCACCGGGAGAAATGGAATGAGTGAGTGAGAGAGGGGGAGTGAGTGAGCTCAATGGAGCACTGTTGGGACTGCTGCAGATTTCTTTTTGGGCAGAAAAAGGCACCAACAGAGGCAGGAGCCCAGTACAAAAGGGCAGCCTGCAGCACCAGAGAAACAGAATGAGCGAGTGAGAAAGGGGGAGTGAGCAACCTCAATGGAGCTCTGTCGGGACAGCTGCAAATTTCTTTGTGGGCAGAAAAAGGTGCCAATGCAGTCAGGAGCCCAGTACAAAAGGGCAACCTGCAGCGCCAGGAGAAACAGAATGAGCGAGTGAAAGAGGGAGAGTGAGCTCGCTCAACGGAGCTGTGTCAGGACTGCTGCAGATTTCTTTGTGGGCAGAAAAAGGTGCCAATGCAAGCAGGACCCCAGTACAAAGTGCAGCCTGCAGCGTCGGGAGAAGCAGAACAGCGAGTGAGAGGGGAGAGCGAGCTCAGTGGAGCTCTGCCGGGACTTTACAGTTGCCCACCCTCCCGCCCATGGTCATCTGTGGTCCTATATTACAGCAGGGTCTCTGGAGTGGAGACAAAGCAATGATAGGATACTTTAAGATTGCTGTAATAATACAGATTTAGTTGTTCTGTTTCTTTCTTTGACCTAAGTACTGAGCTATACTGTTATGATTGCTGTAATAATACATATTTATTTGTTCTGTTTATTTCTCTAACTGAGCTGAGTAATTCTTGGAGTGCAACAAGATTTCTAACTGGGCTAAGTGAAACTATACGAGAGCTGAGAACAAAAAGTATGGTAGCTGAGGGGTTAAAAACGGACAAGGATGCTTTAGGATTGCTACAGTAATACAGTATCTAACGGATGAGATTTGAGACTGAATTACCCGGGGCACATGACAGTTCTTAGGCATCGCACTTTCACTCCCAAATACCTAAACAGCACATATAAGCAATCAACATTCAGCATTGACAAATGCTTGTTTTTGTATAAAAAAGAAATACATAAGTAACTCTAATTGTAAGGTGTATTACTTTTTCTAGTACTTCTCCGTCTTTGCTAGTGACTGCACAGAGCTTCCTTGAACAAGTTTCCAAACATAATAGAAAAAGTAACTTACCCAACACTGGTGCTAGGGACCTACACTCAAGTATGTAATTATGAGAGACAGATTCCAGTCACCAACTGTGTATTGAGCACAGATGACCAGACTGTTCCCAGCACAATGACTTAATTGAAAGTGTGACTGCATTAGCGACTCAGCAGCAGCTGCACAGGACCCTTGAGGTGTATTATTTTATAAAGAAATGCATCTACTTCAAAAGTTGACAATGTCTTTACATTTCTTGAATCACTAAAAAAAATTAAAAGACTCATTTTTTCAATGAGGTCCTTTTCCTAGCCCGCCGGGGCTTAGGAACCCTCCAACGGACCCCCAGTGCCGCCGAAGACCCTCCTTTTGCCTGCCCAGGACCCGCTGAGGAGCCGCCAGCCCTGCCGTACCCACCAAAATCCTGCGCTTATCCCCTCCAGGAAGACCGCTGACAGGGGCCGCCCGTAGAGTCGCACGCCCAGGAGGAGAACCACGAGCTCGGCCGCACCCCAGACCATTGCTCCTCTAAAGGCGTAAAGCCGCCAGGTACGTTTCTTACCGCTTTCCATCTACCGGTAGCCTCCAGCCCAGTCTGTAGTGCTGCCTGGCTGTACTCCCTCTGGAAAAGCGACTGTTTTCACCTGGTCTGCTGGCCTTGGAGAAACTTTCTTGGACCGGGACTCCGAGCGCCGCTCGACAGCGCCTCCCTACCTGCTTCACGTTAACCCTAAGCGGTTTCAAGACTCTAGTGTTACAGCCCCTTCGGTGGCAGTTTTATTGGACTTTTTTTCCCTAGAATTTAAGCTAATCTGGCCTATTGCACTGTTTGTTGTACTTTGAACATGTAACTGAGCCTTTCTCTGTGTTTTAGTCCTCCCTTACTGTTAGTACTTGTTTACATAGAGACTAGTCATTAATCTGTAGAGCAATCTTGTAACTACCTTAAAACTTGAGCTACCTGCCTTAAAGCCGGTTACTGCCCCTTCCTCTCTCTCTGCCTTCTTGTTTTCCCCTCCTCTACTTCACACTCCTGCCCTTTTCTTTGTCCTCTGACCGCGCCCTGTCCTGCAGTTTCTCCTACTTAAGTCTCTCCATTGCTATTCTCCTCAGGTCCTTTTCCTAGCCCGCCAGGGCTTAGGAACCCTCCAACGGACCCCCAGTGCCACGAGACCCTCCGTTTGCCTGCCCAGGACCCGCTGAGGAGCCGCCAGCCCTGCCGCACCCGCCAAAATCCTGCGCTTATCCCCTCCAGGAAGACCGCTGACAGGGGCCGCCCGCAGAGTCGCACGCCCAGGAGGAGAACCACGAGCTCGGCCGCACCCCAGACCATTGCCCCGCTAAAGGCGTAAAGCCGCCAGGTACATTTCTTACCACTTTCCATCTACCGGTAGCCTCCAGCCCAGTCTGTAGTGCTGCCTGGCTGTACTCCCTCTGGAAAAGCGGCTGTTTTCACCTGGTCTGCGGGCCTTGGAGAAACTTTCTTGGACTGGGACTCCGGGCGCCGTTCGAAAGCGCCTCCATACCCACTTCAGGTTAACCCTAAGCGGTTTCAAGACTCTAGCGTTACAGCCCCTTCGGTGGCAGTTTTGTCCCGCCGGCACTTTGCGCTGGCTCCCCACCCTCCCCCCACCTTACCCACCCTGGTCGACCCTTTAGATTTATAGCTCTCCCAGTGTCATATGACTAAGTACCCACTTTCCCATTGGTCCCTTATACTCTCTTGAGCCAAAAATTCGTAATCTCCCTCGCGCCAAATTTTTGCCAGCCCAGTGTTAAACCACTCAGCCTCTCCTAGAGATACACTTATTCTAAACGCTCCCTTTCCTTGTGCTACTATTTCTCCTCTATCTCTCTCTCTCTTCCCACACCAGTCCACTACTTTAAAACCCCTCATCTACCCACGTATTAGTTACTGGTACCTAAGGGAGAACTATGTCCACCCTGTCTACAAAGGCACTGTGCCCCTACGGCCGGCCAAATGGGATTATCTTCCTGATCTTCCTCTCACTACTCTGGGGTATAAATGTAATCTCTCTGTCAGTGCGCCTCGAGACTCCCAGAACTCCCCCCTCAGCCACTGATTTCAGGTTCTCTAACCTAATGATCACAGCCCGGATACCAAAACCCTCCTGGGATCACCTGTTCCTCTGCAAGGGATGCACTTACAAATTACTGTCTGCCCTCAGAATCAAATGGATGCGATGCAAGAATGCTCCAGTCCTCCTTAGCACACCGCTTTTGTACCTTGCATCACTCCTGATAATACTCTCTGGTGACATTGAACTAAATTCTGGCCCGCCCAGCAGTGGGGCACCCCCGACAGGATCTTCCAATAAAGCGAAGGGATTCTACATAGTGCACATGAACATCAGAAGCCTCGTTAATCATCTGCCTGAAATTGAAGCATGGCTCAAGGTACATGATCCTGACATACTCTGCCTGTCGTAAACCTGGCTGAAACCTGGAACCCCCGATACCCTCTGCACCATACCTAGCTACTCTCTCATTTGACGAGACCGACCTGGGTCTAAGAAAGGTGGAGGAGTTGCCCTCTACGACAAATCCTACCTGAACGTTAGCATACTCAGTGACTCAAACCCGCACACAATGAGTGAATCATTGCACGCGCTCCTGTCTCTTGGCTCAAAAAAATTCCACATAATCTGCGTCTATAACCCTCCCTCTGGGGGAGTAAAAGGACTCCAGGAGACACTCCAGCTCACCCTAAAATGAGTCAAAAAAAATGAAGCCATCGTCCTTGGGGATGTCAACTTGAACTGGCTAGGCCCCTCTCAAAATTTCCTGGCTTCACTAGTTCAAGGCCTAAACTTCCACCAACAAATCACGGAAAACACCAGACTGTCTGGGCCACAGTCTGGTACGCTTATTGATTGGATCCTGTCAAACAGACCTGAACATATTATTTGCTCTGGGGTCTTGGCAGACACCATCACCGATCACTCACCTATCTACTGCCAGTGGCGCTCGGGGCAGCCACCCCCCCCCCAACTCGGCAGGTCACGTTCACGAATTTTGCAAGCCTAGACACAGAATCCTTCCTCTGGGACATCTCTAACATTGACTGGTCGGATACATACCGTACGACAAATGTAGAGGCTGCTCTGAACTTATTTTTACAGCTTTTTCTCCCATTACAAAATAAACACGCCCCAAAAACTACACGAAGAGTCAGGGGTAAACAAACCAGATGGCTACATAAAGACCTCCTTAAACAACTAAGTCATAGGGACAAGCTCTGGGCATCCTACAAAAGCTCTCATTCAATCAGGGACTACACAAACTACAGGCAAGAAAGAAATTCTTGCAGGAAAAACATAAGGCTGGCGAAAAGTGTGTACCATCAAAACCTGCTAAAGAACTCAGCCCATGACCCCCGTAAATTTTGGGGGCACATAAAAACATTCCTGGGGACACCTCAATCAGTTACTCCATCTGACATAGTTATAGATGGCGCCCATTGCAACAACCCCATTACCATTGCAAACGCCTTTAACAGTCTGTTCTCTGACCTCTCCCTCTATACCAGAGCTATGCCACCAGCTGCCTCCACTGACGACTCCATGCCACCTACAGACCCTGCCACCCATGCCAGTACCTCAAATCCTATATCACACCTCCTCTACTTTAAAGCTATTACCAGCTCTCAGGTCCTGAACCATTTAAAAAAACTGTCAGACTACACCAGTCCCGGCTCCGACCAACTTGAACCTCGCCTCTTAAAACTAGCCACGCGTTTCATCTCCAGACCTCTTGCAAGAATTTTCACTTTGTCTCTCTCCAGCGGCATAGTCCCTGATCTTTGGAAAATGGCTAGGATCTCCCCCATCTTTAAAAAAGGGAACAAAAGCGATATCTCTAATTACAGGTCTATTGCCATTCTATCCCCACTCTGCAAAATCCTAGAGAAACTGGTTGCCATGCAACTCCAGGATTTCCTCGACACTACCAAGCAGCTCAACGATGCACAGCATGGATTCAGAAAAAATCATAGTACCACAACAGCGCTAACTAAATTCACCACCGATATCCTCACTGGTATGGATCATGGCATGCTCACAGGGGCTGTCTTTATAGACCTAACCAAGGCGTTCGACCTTGTAGACCACCCCCTGCTTCTGTCCTCCCTGAAGGATATAGGCTGCTCCTTCCCTGCTCTGGAATGGTTCAGGAGCTACCTGGCTAACAGGTCCCAGGCTGTCAAATTCAACTCAGCCATCTCCTCCACTGTGGTTACGAACATTGGAGTGCCCCAAGGCTCCATTCTGGGTCCTCTTCTATTCTCTATTTTCATTAACAAACTCCCAGATGCTTTACCTGCCTGTTCCTCGCTCCTCTACGCTGATGACTTAGTTATCTATACCTGTTCGCCCAATGTTGAGTGTATTAATACCTTGCTTAATAGAGCCTACTCCAGTGTCCAAAGCTGGTTAAGCACCCACCGCCTTGTTCTGAATTCCACCAAAACAAATGCCATGCTACTTGGGACCACGCAAAAGATCCGAAGGTGCCCCAATCCCCTAAGCATCCTTGACTCTAAAGAAAATCCTCTGCAGACAGTTACCTCCTTTCGCTACCTGGGAATCCTACTTGATCAATCACTTGACCTAAGCCTCCATATCCAAGCTACCTGCAAAAACGTTAACTGTAAGCTAGGGGCAGCCTACTGAGCAAGCTATATGCTCACCTCCTCCGCCAGGCTTGCCATAGCCAGTGGGATCCTGCTACCAACACTCACTTACTGTGCACCTATACTTTCCTCCGCTCACAAATCTGCGCTGCACAGATGGGATGTTACTTACAATAACATATGCAGATATGCCTCACAATCTCCACGACTGCTTCATCAATGCCAGCTATATGAGGACCTTGGGTGGCTCTCCCCCGGTCATCAGGAACTACTTGCTGGCCTGCCTAAATGACTCCATACTGAGGCAAAGTCAGCCGGCCGCACTGGCGAAGCTCCTTCTCTCAGTGATCCCAAACCGCCCGCTCAGATCCGCAGATAAAGACCTGCTGGAACTCCTCACTGCCGCACAAATAAAGGAACGGGCTCCTTCCAATATGCAGCCCCTAAGCTATGGAACCAGCTCCCTCTTGACCTCAGGCAAGCACCCTCGCACCCCTCTTTTAAACGTGGGTTGAAGCGTCACCTGGCCATCTTAGATCCATGCACCTGCTTTGATCCTACCTGATCCCCCAAACTCCCCCAGCTGCTACTCTCCTCTTCCCTGCTACTGGTCTTTTTGCTATCCTCTTTTTGCGCTCTCTCTCCTGTTCTCAATCCCTTACCTATTATCATGTACAGTTTTTATTTATGTCTTGCACTTATCTACTACTACCTACAGGACTACTGTATTATGTATTTCTTTCTGTCCTCCATTACCGTTTTGACGCCCGTGGACAGCGTCCACCACCGGCCCTAATGCCCAAGTCACGGAACCATAAGCCCGGCTGCACCTATCTGCCTCCTACCGCTAAAGCCGTATCCAAGTCTCTTTTCACTCCCCACCATCCACTACCCCCTTCTTCATCTCTTTTCGGCTCCCCCCTTCCTCCCTCCCTCCCTTCCCTCCGTCTCATCTCAACACCACCTGTGCATGCCCACGAGGAGAACCATGAGCTCGGCCGCACCCCAGACCTTTGTCCCGCCAACGGCGTAAAGCCACCAGGTCCTTTTCCTAGCCTGCTTAGGGTTTAGAAAACCACTGACGGACCCCCAGTACCGCCGAGGACCCTCCGTTTGCCTGTCCAGGAACCGCTGAGGTGCCGCCAGCCCTGCCGCACCCGCCAAAGTCCTACACTTAGCCCCTCCATGTAGACCGTTGACAGGGGCCACCCGCCGAGTTGCACGCCCAGAAGGAGAACCATGAGCTCAGCCTCACCCCAGACCATTGTCCCGCTAAAGGCGTAAAACCGCCAGGTCCTTTTCCTTGCCCGCCTCCTTTTCCCAGCCCTCCCTCCCTCCGTGTCTTATCAACGCCAGCTGTGCACTGCTCTAGCCTAATCCTAGGTGGATGTTGTAAATCCCGACCTCCGCCTTCCTTTCTTTTGGCTTCCATTTGCTATCGGATGTTCTTGGCCGAGGACTGCACATGAGCCCTCTTGCCCAGCCTCGGTGCCCACAGTTACGGCCTTATACCGCCACCACCGCCAAAACCGTATACGCATGCTTTTTCTGCTGCTTAGATGGCTGCTCCTTGCATGCCCCAGTATAACCATATGCAGTCCCTCTGGACCTGTTGCCCCTTTTCTACCCCTCACCTGAACCTATTTCCCATGTTAACACCTCCTTGCTCCTGACCTGATGGTCTCTACTGAGTTTAGCCCTTATCATGTTGTCTAGCTGGTACTGCCTCTTTATGTCCTAAATGTATGATTGTAATTGTATGGTTGCTGCCTCATACCGTATTGCTGTTTCTCCTGTGATATGATGTATTGTACTCTCCCGGGTCGTGCCTGAAAATAGTCACCTGCTGGCTAGTGCACCTACCCGGTTAACAAAAACTAAATAAATAAATAAATAAATAGTAAAGAACTTGGAACTGTCCCAAATGTATTACTTAGCATAAAATCCAGGCAAATCTGTGCAACTATGCATCAAACAGTTACTGCCTTCCACATATGAAGCATATCCTTACATATTAAAAAGTGTCACACTCACTAGACCAGACTAATGGTGTTTTACTCTGTCGCTGGGAGCTTTATCAAGAGCTAAAAGTGCATTGGTGTAGTTAAGAATGAAATGCATTGCAAAATGTTTACATCATTTATGAATTACATACAAAGCCGTGTTTCCTGCCGGCCCTGCATGGCTATGTGATATATCAATTTATCCTTGCTCATACAAAGAGCATAAAGCCAGTATCAATCAATCAAATAACTCTATAATCCAATTCCATACATAGGGAAATAAATAACAGTAACTGACAGCCCTGTCGCTTCTTACTGTTGGTCTTTTTGTATCATTTAGTAGCAGACATTGGAAAACAAGATTTATATTTTGCAACTTTCCTCTTATTAGTAACTTGCATTGATACATTGTCTTCATTTTCTCTAGGATCCTTGTCCTCTGAAGCCAGCGTCAGAAACAAAACCTTTGTATGGGTCCCATTTTGTTTGAGATTCACTTAGTTTTGACTTGTTACTCATTTATATCTTAAATGACTTATTTCTTCTAAATAAGTTAATAAGTGAGTTGGCATTCTGTGATACAGCTGCTTTTTCATATGCCTGCTTCCAGTCAGCTCTCTCCTCTCTTTGACCAGGAGACACACATTAAGCTGAAGCTTATTTACAGGTGCAACCTGGGAGCACAAAGAAGTTAAGTAACTTATTTAGTCACACAGTATGCAAGTGGGGGTCGAAACATTCAAACCCAGGTCTCCAGGTTTGCAGCTCAGAGCCTTAAACCACTATACTGCCTCTTAAAATAACTCATCCCCAAATGGCAGGAAATAATGACAACTGTATATGGCAGATAAAAAAAAAAAGTTACGTATATACACTTCTAAAGAGTTTTGGACAAACATTTCGAAAGAGTCAAACATGCTACCATTTCTCCTTCAGTAACAACGGAATTGTAAGATAGAAATATGATTTCACTGGTACATTTCAATATTGTCACCAACAACTATTCTGATAGCAAAAGGCATTGATCTGAGGTATTAAACAGTTACAAAATGAGAAGGGGTGATATATTTTGACAAGGGGGGAATTATATGGAACTGAACCAGTGTTTGGTATATCATATGGCCCTTTTATAGACAATTTAGTCTTTTCAATCTCCTTATAACAGCACACCTCTGAACTAAGTAATAACAACATTATATTGTGAGGTCTAAGTAGGAACAACATTATATTGGGAGGAGATTTTAATGTCCTTGTAACACCTAATGAGGTAAAACCTCCAAACCTAGCAGTATAGCAGGCCCAGTGGTGAAAAAGGCAGAGGCACCATGTGTGCCTTAACTTTTCCCACACCAGTGATCTAGTTTTGGGAATGGACTCTGGTAATCAGGGATCAGCCATGGTAGGAAATAACTGAACATTCGAGGAACTGATCCCTCTCCCAGAGGTCTACTGGCAGAGTAGTATCAGGGCAGCAACATAAGGGATGGAAGTGTGATGAAAATTGGATGGGTGCACCTCCGTGCATGAGTCCAATATTCTGCAGCAGGCCAGGAAGAAAATGAAAAATGGAGTGTCCTGGGGCTTAACGAAACCCAGCTCATGACTTCACCAATTTTTTATATTTTCACTCCAGATTTTCAACAACGCCGTCTTTTTACACCTCCTCATGAACAGTGCAGCTGTCATTTTTCCCATCCTGCCCAGAATGTGTTTTCACACCTGTGGTGCCAAATGGCACAGGTGCTGTGCAAAATCTCCTTTTAGTTAATGGACTCATAGTGCCACTGTTCATGAGGTGGGATCACAAATAGCCCATGTTGAAAATCTGGAGGGTGTTGGGGTTTCCAACCTTAACGTCCCACCCTGTAGAGACTGACAGGCATCAGGGGTGTGACTTGGCATTGTCAGCTGTAATGCTCATGCCATTCCACCCCCACCCTGAAGCCAGTGACGAGGCATTGAGGTGTGCCTTGGACTCTTTGGCCCCAAAGTTCACCCCTTTCTCCTATACTGCACCCATCTCAGTGTATTTCCTTATGGAATGGGGTGAGCATAAGGCCTGAAGACCCCAAGGCACACCGCAGCACCCTAAGGCCTGTCACTCTCTGCAGGCTAGGGCTGGGGTCAGCGTCAGTTCACTACTTCACTGCCAATCCTATTGTGCATCTCTTAACTCCTGCACTACCAATGTCAAGCACACCAACATTCAGCATTGACAAATGCTTGTTTAATAAGGTTTTACTTGCCAACCCATAAATACAGCTACCATAATCAATACTAGGAATTAATAACTGGTTTACAATAGCAATTCTCATTTTCTTATCTATGTAAAAGCCAGATCTATGAAAAGTTGTCAGTTTTTTATTTATTTTTTCACTATCACATCTGTGATATGAAAATCAAATTTCAACCCTTCATCTACCCATGCCCCTAAATATTTATACTGATATTCTTGGCCCAGTATTTCGTTTTTAATGGTTTTCAGGTTAATATCTCATTGTGAGTTTTGGTTTTTCTTTACTGTTGATTTAAAAACCATAGTTTTTGTTTTTTTATTATTTAAAACTAATCTTGACTGTGATAACCATTTTTCTAACTTTGTGAAATCAGATTGTAGTCCCTGTTCCATTTCTCCAACCAATTTTCCACTAGCCAACAGAACTGTATCATAAGCATACAGTCTAACAGTTGAATGGCTTGCAACATTTACCAAATCATTGATATTCATCAAAAATAAGCTGGGACCCAAACTGTAGCCCTTGGGAACTCCTCTCAAAACCTTTGCTTTCTTCGACATGATATTTCCTACTTGGACTTGCTGAATCCTATTTGTTAAATAAGATTGGAACCAAGTTGATGTTTCTTCATCTATCCCCAGTTTTCCCATTCTCTGGATTAGTATTTTATGGTCCACAGTGTCAAAGGCTTTACACAAATCCACAAAGTTTAACGCCTGAGTTACCTCCCTATCAAACCAGCTGGGCTTCTTGGCTCTGAATTTTTTGCTTTTCATTTTGTTACACTGTCACTTCCAACAGCCCTTGCTTGAATAAGGCCCATTTCTGGTCACTACCATCTCTTTCTTGATCCCAGCGAGTTGCCCCTCCAGAATTCCTCCCATCTTTCTGTAGTCTGACCTCCTAAGTCCAACACCCTTGTTATAGTTCAGAAGCCCTCCTTGACCATGTCCAGGTGAAACCACACAGTGCTGTGGTCACTATCTGCCAGTGGTGCTACCACCCTCATGTCCTGGACATGTGCACTATTAGTCAGAACTAGGTCTAGTATAACCCTCTCCCTGGTGGGTTCTAGGACACGCTAGTTAGAAACCCACTCTGGAATACCCCCAGCAGCACCTGAGTCCTTCTACAGGTAGTATCAGGGATCACCAAATCCACCTCAGGAAGACTGAAGTCCCCCATGGTCACTAGCCCCTCCCCCCACCGCTAGCCATATCCACAATTTTGGATGTCTGCTCCCTGTTCAAATCATCCTCCTGGTTCAGTGGCCTATATACTGCTACTATCCTTAGCTTATAGCCTTTCAATGTCTGCACTTGTACCCTGAGCAACTCCATCCCTCCTACTGTCTCTTCCTCCCTAGTACAGGTGATTCCTTCCCTCTCATACAGAACCACTCCCCCCACCCCCCTGTTCTTCCTATATAGCATGTACGCCAGGATGCAGAGATCCCAGTCATGATTAGGTGTGATCCATGTCTCTGTGACGGCAGGCATGTCAACCTCACCTCCCTATCATCAAAAGGTATTTTGACCCCAGCTGCCCCCCCATTACTGTAAATTTAGTTCCCTGCTAATATATTCATCAAATATTACCATTAGCACTCATGTGCCCTCCTTGCTAAGTAGAGCCTGTCTGATGCATAAAGGTCTTGGTTTCCCTATATGTCCCCCCAACCACTAGTAAATCTGTATCCCTCTGCTTTACACCACCCCCTGAGCCTGATATTAAATTCCTCTATCCTAGTCTTCCTTACAGTGCTGGGCCTTGGTACTGGTAGCACTTCTGGGAAGGCTACCAATCTCCTCACCTTCCTGAGGATCCATCCCACTTCTGTCCACCTGTCCTGGATAACCCCCACCTCACTGTCTGCCAGATCGTCTGTATGTAGGTGAATGATGAGGTGAAGCTCCCCCCCCACTTGGCCAATGATCTCAGTTATTCTTAGCCCTACCCTCGCTGTTGTCATCCCAAACAATGCACTCTTCTGTGATTCCTTTTAGCACTTGCGTTCCCCCATTTCAGTCCCTTAACTATGAAGTCTCTAAGGATCACAACCCTCCCTTCCCCTCCTGTCACGTGAGATCATTCCCTCTCCCCCTCTGAAGATGCACATCCTTCTTTTGCTGACATTCCCCCTTCCTCCCATCTGTCCCCTGCTCTGGCCACCTGCATCCCCCTTGACCCAGCCCTCCCTGTTCTTCCATTCTGTCCCTCTCCATTGGGCCCTTTCCCTGCTTGCCCCATCCCTTCCGTCTCTACTGACATCCCCACCCACCCATCCCTTGTCCACCGTACTGTGTACACCTCCCTAGTGCTCATCTCTCTTTATTTGCTGCAACCCCCTTCCATCA
Organism: Neoceratodus forsteri; assembly: GCA_016271365.2. NCBI lineage: Eukaryota > Metazoa > Chordata > Ceratodontiformes > Ceratodontidae > Neoceratodus > Neoceratodus forsteri. The sequence continues at coordinate 1,458,914,207 of CM028132.1, forward strand.
CACCATTCTCTCCCATACCTTCCCTAGCCAATGAGAGGAATCTATTCTGCATTGGCACCTCTGGGAGTGCTCCCACCAGCCTTCCTCCCTTCTTTGCCTTCTCTGCTCCCCTTACCAGTGTCTCTTTTCCCTATGCCTGCTTTTCTGTATTTGTTCATGTACTTGTACCCATTTTCAGTTCCTGTCTGTCTGTTCTAGTAGTGGCTCAGGTGGATGTTAAAGATCCCATGGCAAATCTCAAAAACTGTAGGGGGATTTGTATTGATAAAAAAAACAAAAAAATACAAATACACAAATAATCATATATCATACATTAATAATATAGTTATCTCATTGCCAGGATCAAACAAATAAATACACAGAACTGCAGTAAGTACAAAAGTTACTACAAAAATCACATCAGGGAGTTTACCCAGGGGCCCAGGGAGTGTGTTTCCAACACTCTTTCGGAAAGGTCTGAGGGAGGGACTTCTGTTTCCTGTAATAGATAGTTAGGAATTCTTCAGTATGACTAATTAATACAGAAAGCGGAGTGCATTTCGGCTGGAAAATAAAGTGACACCTAGTCTGCCAAATCCACCCTTACAGGACAGCTATTATTGCATGCAAAGTACTTAAGTGGAATTTAGTCCACTCTCCCTTGAAATCCCAAGAGATCAAAACCTCATAAAGTAAGTAATGTGCTGAAACATATTACATTTCAAGGCCTTGCCATCTCCCTCCCAAAATCAGTAATATATGTAACAAAAGAAAACAAAATAAATGTTCCATAGTTTCAAGTATCATATAGCAGTATGGCCAAAGGCACAAATGATCAGTTATACTTTTATGATGCTGATTATTCCTTACATTCAGATTTTCATGACAGCACATTCATAAAGTATCCCACATTTTCTCTGGGAGTCTTGTGTCCAGTGGTTGCTCCATTAGATTCTTCTCCTGTATCCTGGGGGGACAGTTGAATATGGGATTCTGAGAGAGGTCCTTGTGCAATTTTATCTTCTGCATTTGTTTCCTAGTGTGACTGTTAACATTCTTCATTTGTAGCGTCTATACTAAAAAAAAAAAAAAACAGCACATACACAGGTGTATTCCTTTGACATTACGAAAGACTTTAAGAACACCTGCATGTCACTTCCATAGAAAATAATGACATCTAATCTGAATGAAAGGGGTCCAGGTTCTGGATACTCCTTGTAAAAGGGTAAAAATATTACCATTATGAAAAAAACTAAAGAAAAAAAAACACATGGGATTAAGCATATCTATGCCACCCTTGATAATTGGTAGATACGTCATATTGCATTTCATGTTGTTTAATCTACTGATCCATAACAGCTGAAAGAAAATATGTTATTGTTTAGCCTCCATAGTCAGGGAACGTGGAAAAACATAACTCAGTAAAAGAAAAATGGGGAATATGAAGGTTTTTAACAGAAAAAAAACATGTTTTTTACTGTGTCATTGCCAGGGTTTCCATGTTTCTGTCTCCCACTCTGTGTATTCCAGCTTTTCCTCACAAATAATCTCAACTAAATTTGGAACCCCAAAAGTGATACCAAGGATTCTCGCTGCATCCTGACTGAGGTGAATTCTTCCCACGTCTACTAATACAGGGTGTTCTGCGAGACACCCTCTTGCATTCTCACACATTTCTTAAGCTTAATGTGAGAACCAGATGCCAGAGAGAAGCAATGTATCACTGACATTGCTTGAATTCCCTAGTGTCTGTCTTGTACCATGGCACACAATTCATCAGCATAAGCAGATGCACTTTGAAATTCTTCCCCACTAGGACCTTTTTTACTAGAGACTGACCTGTCATGAGCACACCTCCTTAACAACGAGCCTAGGCAAAATACAACCAGCATTTTATTTCAGGGCAATCTCTGAAGGTCTTGCCAAAAAACACCTGCTTAAAGTTCTCAAGAGGGCCAGGCATAGTGGAGACTCCCTTGACCTGAAACTCCTCGCCCTCACCATTGATGAAGTTCTACCCCCCCTTACCAAAATCCTCAACTACTCCTTTATGCTTTCCCAGTTCCCCCGTAAATGGAAGTTGCTCTGTTGACCCCTATCCACAAAAGTGGTGACAAGACTCTAGCTAGCAACTACAGACCTATCTCCATCCCTCCCCTCCCCACAAAGCCCTGGAATGGATAGTAGCTGATCAACTTGTTGACTACCTGGAAAAATACAACCTCCAATGTCCCCAGCAACACAGATTTCGGAAAAGACACAGCACCACCACAGTTCTCCTTGATTTCACCTCCGTCATCCACCAAGCCCTTGATCACAACCAACTGATTGGCGCCACCTTCACTGACCTGACCAAGGCAGTAGATATCATCAACCACTCCCTGCTGACTGAACAATTATCACATCTTGGACTCTCACCAGATGCTTCCCACTGGTTTCAAAGCTATCTCTGTGACCACTCCCAGCAGGTTAGAATTGGAGAATCCCTCTCAGCCTCCCTTCCAGTCTGGTCTGGAGTTCCCCAAGGCTCCATCCTTGGCCCCTTACTATTCAGCATCTTTCTGAACAACCTCCCTGCCTCCTGCCATGACAAAATTCTACTATATGCGGACAACATAGTTATCTTCATGAGCCACTGCTATTCCATGGAACCCACAACAAACACAAAGACCAACAACTACTAATCACCAGTGGGGACAGCACTGCACTGGAACAGGCTGGCCAGTTCAAATACCTGGGTGTAACCCTTGACTGCCTCTGTCCTACACAAACCATGTTCATAACATTGTAAAAGCTGTGAATAGCTGCATTGGGCTACTTTACAGGCATAGACACTGTCTGATGGCCAATGCCTTAAATCTTGTTATTCAGAGCTCAGTTACCTCAATTGTTGACTATGGTCTTGTGGTGTATGGATCAGCCACTGACACTGCAGTCTGACACATAGCCCTAGCCCTAAACAAGGTCTGTCGGCTCTTTACCTCAACTACTCGACTTTCCCACCCTTGTGATATCTACAGACAGGCTACCTGGCTCCAGCTATCAGGAAGCTAAAGTAGCACACCTGCATCCTTGCAACCCCTGGGGTTCAACTCTTACTGACCCCTCACTATGCCACCCACCCAACAAGGAGTTCCATAAGTCTAGCCTTCACTGTTCCCCACAGCCAGACCTCACAAGGACAGCGCTCACATAAAGTAAGAGCCTCAAACTGGTTTAACTCTCTTCCTGTGGAAATCACCACCATGACTAATCTTGGCTCCTTTAAAAGAAAACTATGCCAGCGTTTGGTGCCCCGTGCTCACTGTGACTGTTTCTCTTAGCCAGCTCTATAATGCCCCCTGGCAACCCCTCCCAACTCTGCTTTCCCTTTTCACCCTTGCACTCATTGATCACATTTTCATATCCCTCTCTTGCCTCCCCTAGCCACTCCCTGCCCTTTTGTATGGTGCATGAGTCCCTTCCCCCATACTCCTTCCACCCTCTTTTAATTCCACCACTCCCCTCCGCTCCACCCTACCTGCCCCTAATCCCCTTCTTTGCCCCACCCATTCTCCTCTCTCCCCCACCTTTAACCTCACATCCATACCCTGCACCCCTTCCCTTCTTTTTTCACTACTAACTACCCTCTTTCGCTTCCCCCAGAATCTGTCTTCTTCCCCTCTATCTCCCCCTACCACTTTGCTTGCACCTTAAGCTACCCTCTACACCTGTAAGCACTTGAAACTCCCCACCCCCCCATGCTTTGCCCCGGGCATACTTTGTACAATGCCTGGTGAATCTGCTTTTCTTTTTACTTATCTTTATTTTTATTTCTCTTTATTATTTCTTTTTATTTTTCACATTTTGATCCTTGACAAAGCCTTAGGCAACTTCAGTACTTTATTGTAACCACACTGTGATGTTTTTGTACTGTTTCACTGCCCTGTGCTGTTGTCTTGAACTTGTCTCTGTCCATCACATGGAACCTTTGTAAAAGAGCCTGTGGCTCAAAGGTGTTTTCTGAAATCTTAATAAATAAAATATAAAATAGGGGTTCATGGGCACCCCTGTCGTACTCCTCAAGTTAATCTTCAAACATGGGCCTACAACACCATTAACTCTTGGAGATGTAGAGGTAATCCATATAATAGTTTTATCGACTGAATAAACACCTCCGGGTTCCTATATGTCCTTAAAACAGAAAATAGAAACTTACATGATACGGAATCAAAAAAAACTTCTCCTGGTCTAAAGAGAGGAGAAAGCCCTTCATCTTGTTACTGTTTCCACATTCAAATAATTCTATCAGGAGGAACAAGTTATTCTGAGTACAGCGACCAGGCACCATACAAGTTTAGGAAGGCAAAATTAGTTTTTGCTGCATTTGCCAATAATTTCCCCAGAATCTTTGTCAATAGTTTCCAGTCCTTACTTCATAGACTAATTGGTCGTCTGTTACTAAGTTCACTTTTTGTTCCTTTTTGGTGGAGGTATATACAGTAAGTAAGCCTTCAGACAACTCACGGGGTAGATCCTTCTGATTTAATGCATAATCATACATCGTAGCCAGTTCTTCTGTTAATATGGCTACCAGGATTTTATATATGTAAGCCCCCTTCCCACGTCTAGGGGTATTTCAGGTGTTACAAATGGGAAGGGGCACTCCACAACACAGCAACACAGTCCAAAAGAATAAAAGTTCATACCTAGGTAAAGATGGTGCCACTGAAACAGGCGATTTCCGGCGGTGCAGCCAGCAGGTAAATATTGTTCTAGTGGGCAGCAGGGTGCAAAAGGTCCTGTTCAGAGAGTTAGGTGGCAAACTGGTTAGCCGCTAAATAAGTCCACTGTCCAGGCACAGATAAAGAATAAAAAAAATGGTTTAATGAATAAAAGGTAATCATAGCTCCATAGATCAGATGGGAGCATAACAATTCTTTGCAGACCATAAACAATCTTCACACCACAAATGCTTAAACAGGATTCCTGGGAGCCAGGACTCCCTGATGATGGTAGCTACAGCATGAATTCCCTGTACACTACTGCCTCTACTCCTGTGCCAATCTTCGCTGTTCCTGCAGGCCTCATGAATGTGTGAGGTGCTTTTACTGTTTTCTCTATACTGGCCTGGCCATATCGATCCCAACTAATTCCAAGGGAACGGCGATCCCATGACAAATGGTGCACCACACAGTAGCCCCACATGCAGGCCCAGAGGCCTGGGGATAACCATGCAACGCTGCTTCCACCCACGCAGATTGCCACCCAAGCTGCTGGATATGGGCTGAAATGAGGTTCCCAGAGACAGGCTGCCACCACTGCCCCCCCACGATGCAGTATCTCACCCTGCACCATGCCTGAACCACAGTAGTCAGCATTCGACTTAAAGGACTCCACCCAAGACCAAGCCCAGTGCTGTGGATCATGAGGTAGGCCGCACACTGCAACACTAGGCTCTAGTTCCCATCTCCTCCTACTGGTGGGGGGGGGAGTCCTATCACTGCAGCCTGAAATGGCCCTGCACCCGACCTCTACATATCACCTGACTAAGCCGAGAACCAAACAGAGGGTGGACTGGGATGGCATTCGCCCCACCCCATTCCCGAACCTCAGCCTTGCAGCCAAACTCATCCTGCCTTTGACCCGGTTGTGCCATCCCCTTTGTGCCATATTGTTTTTTTTAAAACAGGGAGGCTGCCCTATCATATTGCAAACTCTTCATATCTGTGCTAACCTTGAAAATTTGGTCTGAAAAATCAAAATGTGTTTCTTTTTGTCTCAACACTAATATCTGCAGATGATTCCTTAGTTCTAAATACTGGAAGTATTTCTTAACTGTACTTTAAATCAGATTTTGTATCCAGCCACCGACAGGCAGGCTCCTCGTAACATATAAAGACTGACTTTCTGGCCCATAAAAGATGTTCCAATTATTTCATGATTTTAGCTCCTGATAATAATGAAGACTTTAATCTCCATACTTCCAACCCTTTTTGGGGTGTTAGTTGGTGTATCATTGAAACACCCCACCATATTATAGTCTGCTGTCTCAAAGGGAACAGTACGAGTCTGGCTGCAGAGCAACCAATCAGACACAAAAACAGTCTATCCAGGTGGAAGGCATACCTTTATAGAAATTATGCTCTTGAGGCAATGGAGGTGCTGCCATACAGTCTCTCATACCAGCTGTTGTATACGTTTTATTCAGAAAATGATTTGGTTTGACCACTTTAGAAACATAGAATTTGACGACAGATAAGGACCGCTTGGCCCACCCAGTCTGCCCATTTTCCTACCTAATGGATAAGCTGCAGATCCTAGTTAACCAGCAGCCTACTTCTTCCTACCCTCACCCCTAGAATTGCCTTATGACTGTCCCATGCATGCTTGAATTCAACCACTGTTTTTGACTCCACAACCTCCTCTGGAAGGCCGCTCCATGCATCTACTACCTCTCTGTGAAAAATACTTCCTTACATTACCTCTGAGCTGCCCCCCTCTATCTTCGAATTGTGCCCCCTTGTTCTTGCACACCTCTTTTTTTTGAAAGATGCTACCCTCTTGGACTTAGTTGATTCCCTTGAGGTACTTGAAAGTTCTATTATGTCCCCCCTCTCCCTCCTTTCCTTGAAGCTATACATATTAAGCTCCTTTAGTCTCTCTTCATATGTCTTCTGGTGCAGACCCTTTGCAGACCTGCACCATTTTAGTTGCCCTCCTCTGGACAGCTTCCATCTTGTCTAAGTCCTTACGGAGATTGGGTCTCCAGAAGTGCACACAGTACTCCAGATGGGAACTCACCAGCTATCTGTACAGAGGGATAACAACTTCCTGTTTTCTACTGGTGATGCCTCTATCTATGCATCCCAGTATCCCCCAGCTCTCCTTACTGCCCTCTCACATTGCTTGCCCACCTTTAAGTCATCTGATATGACTACCCCCAGGTCCCTTTCCATTTTTACGTTCGCTTGCGCGCACGCGCATGCGCAAGGAACATTTTGGGAGAGTAGCACACTTTGGAGGTGTGCCTCTCCTGTTCAATCCACTGCTCTGTTGAGCAGGCATGGCGGTCCTGCACCAATGGGTGCGGGAGCTGTGTATGACAGCGGTGGTCTTCACTTCAAAGAAAAACACTGCTGTCATACACAGCGCTGGTAGGCCTCACACCCCCAGTATTGGTGCCACGCTGGGAGCCCACCCCAGCATGGCAAGCGTCCGGCGTCCTCTGCGGCCAGGGGTGCCCAATCCCCGATTGGCTCCATGTCCCCCAAACACCCCCCAAAGCTTTGGTGCCATGCTGGGAGCCCACCCCAAGCGTGGCAAACGCTCGCTCGTCTCTTTTTTTTAACCTGAAAAATAAAACGGTCCCACGGCGCTTCTCCCAGCCCCCCACAACCCGCACCCACCCACTGTGCACCCTGCTTCCCCACACCCCTCACTCCTATACTTACCTCCGAGCTCGCACGCATTTATCTTCGTGGACTGGGAACACGTCTGCACTCTTCAAAGCCGACGTGAACTGAGGAAATGCTGGTAAGCTGTATAATGGGCTAGATAGGGGATTTTCAACTTTATTGCATATCTCAGGCATTTTTTGGAATTTTTGCAACAAATTTTCAACATGGGGTTTTTGGGACCCCTTCTCATGAATGATGTCACTGTCATGGCGTTATTCAGGCCTGAAGGGTGATTTCGCAGTCACTGCACAGTCACTGCGTGAAATCACCCTTCAGGCCAGAATAATGCCATGACAGTGACATCATTCATGAGAAGGGGTCCCAAAAAACCCTATGTTGAGAATTTGGTGCAAAAATTCAAAAATGACTGTTTTACGAGTGTGCGTTGCGCAGTTCCTACGCAGGCTAGTAAGTTCGCGAATTTTCAATATTTTCACTCCAGATTTTCAACATTGCCATTTTACCACACCTCCTTATGAGCAGTACAGCTGTCATTTTTCACATCCTGCCCAAAACATGTTTCCACCCATGTAGCGTACAATGGCGTAGTCAGTGTGCAAAATCAATGTATGGGACACATTAAGAAAATCACTGTGACACTGTTCATTAGCAGAGGTCTTAAAATAGCTATGTTGAAAATTTGGTGAAAAATTCCTAAAAATGACTGTTTTACGAGCGCAGGCTACAGTTCTACGCACGCCGTAGGTTTTGCGAATTTTAATATTTCCATCCAGATTTTCAACATTGCCATTTTACTACACCTTCTTATGAGCAGTACAGCTGTCATTTTTCACATCTCACCCAAAACGTATTTCCGCCTTAGTAATGCACAATGGCGCAGTCCGTGGTGCAAAATCAATGTATGGGACACATTAAGAAAATCACAGTGACACTGTTCATAAGCAGAGGTCTTAAAATGGCTGTGTTGAAAATTTGGTGAAAAATTTCTTAAAATGACTGTTTTATTTAGTGTTCATATGCAGTTCCTATGCACGTCAGTAAGTTTGCGAATTTTCAATATTTTCACTCCAGATTTTCAACATTGCCATTTTACCACACCTCCTTATGAGAAGTGCAGCTGTCAATTTTCACATCTTGCCCAAAATGTGTTTCTGCCCATGTAGCGCACAATGGCGCAGTCCATGTGCAAACTCAATGTATGGGACACATTAAGAAAATCACAGTGACACTAATCATGAGGAGAGGTCTTAAAATGGCTGTGTTAAAAATTTGGTGAAAAAATTCCTTAAAATGACTGTTTTACGAGTCTGCGTTGGGCAGTTCCTACGCACGCTCGTAAGTTTGCGAATTTTCAATATTTTCACTCCAGATTTTCAACATTGCCATTTTACCACACCTTCTTATGAGCAGTGCAGCTGTCATTTTTTACATCTTGCCAAAACGTGTTTCCTCCACGTAGCGCACAATGGCACAGTCGGTGTGCGAACTCAGTGTATGGGACACATTAAGAAAATCACAGTGTCACTGTTCATGAGCAGAGATCTTAAAATGGCTATGTTGAAAATTTGGTGAAACAATTCCTAAAAATGACTGTTTTACAAGTGTGTGTTGTGCAGTTCCTACGCACGCTCGTAAGTTTGCAAATTTTCAATATTTTCACTCCAGATTTTCAACATTGCCATTTTACCACACCTCCTTGTGAGCAGTACAGCTGTCATTTTTCACATCCTGCCCAAAACGTGTTTCTGCCCATGTAGTGCACAATGGCGCAGTCGGTGTGCAAAATCAATGTATGGGACACAGTAAGAAAATCACAGTGACACTGTTCATTAGCAGAGGTTTTAAAATGGCTATGTTGAAAATTTGGTGAAAAAATTCCTAAAAATGACTGTTTTATGAGTGTGCGTCGCGCAGTTCCTACGCACGCTCGTAAGTTCGCGAATTTTCAATATTTGCACTCCAATGACTTCCAAATACCTAAACAGCACATAGAAGCAAGCAACATTCGGCATTGACAAATGCTTGTTTATTTTTGCATTCACTTGCATGCATGTGCAAGGAACGTTTTGGGACAGTACGACTTTTTGAAGGTGTGTGACCCTCCTGTCCAATGCAGTGCTCAGTGTAACGTGTGCAACCCTGCTGCACCAATGGATGCATGAGCTGTCTATGACAGCAGTTTGGCTGCAGTGGTCTTCGGTTAAAAGGAAAGCACCACTGCAATTAGCGGTGGTAACGTGTGTGTATTTAGCATATTGACGTCACCCTTTTCCCTCTGGCTGCTAATAAAATCCCTCCCACTTCCTCCCTCTACTGCCGTCTACCCTGCTCCCTTGTTATTGCCCCCACCAAACACATTGTATGTGCAGACAGAGTGCACAGTCCTCATTGTCTCCAGCCCCCCAACAAACACCCAGGTGACATGCTGGGAGCCCACCCCAGCATGCCCATTGTCCCTGTAAATGCGAAAACTGTCCCACAACATCTTTTGTTTTTTTTAAAACCTGTGAAAACAGAAAACCATCCCTCGCTGAGTCTTGTGCCCCCTCCCCGAACCCAATACACCCTCTGCATACCCCACCATCCTCTTGCCCCATACTTACCTCTGGAGCCTGGCACAATGATCTTCAGTGGAGTGGGAACACGTCTGCACTCTTGAAAGCAGAACACAAACTGAAGAAATGATGGTAAGCTGTATAATGGCATAAATGTATTTTTTTCCAACTTAGGTGGCTATTTAGGGCATTTTTGCAAATTTTGGCACCACATTTTCAACAGGGGGTTCTTGGGACCCCACCTCATGAATTCAGTTACTGTCATGTGAGTTATTCGGTCCCCAAAGGTGATTTCATGGTCACTGCACAAAATCACCTTTTGGGATTGATTAACCAAACAACAGTGTCACTGTTAATGAGGTGGGCTTCCAAAATCCTATGTTGCAAATTTGGTGAAAAAATGTCAAAAAATGACTGTGTTACGAGCGTGCGTTGCGCAGTTTCCAGGCACACTCATAACTTCCAGAATTTGAAATATTTTCACTCCAGATTTTCAACACTCGCATTTTTTCACACCTCCTTGTGAACAGTACAGCTGACATTTCTCACATCCTGGCTGAAATGTGTTTTTGCACATCCAGCGCACAATGGTGTGGTCACAGTGAGAAATCAATGCTCAGGACAGATTATGAAAATCACAGTGACACTGTTCATGAGCAGAGGTCCCACAATGCCTATGTTGAAAATTTAGTGACAAAAGTCCACAAAATGTCTGTGTCATGAGCGTTCATTGTGCAGTTTCCATGTATGCTCGTAAGTTCGAGAAATTGTTGTATTTTCACTCCAGATATTCAACATTGCCATCCCTTCACACCTCCCTATGAATGCTACAGCTGTCATTTTTCACATCCTGCCCAAACTGTGTTTTTGCACATGTGGAGCACAACGGTGTGGTCGCTGTGGGAAATCAACGCTCAGGACAGATTAACAAAATAACAGTGGGACTGTTCATCAGCAGAGGTCTCAAATGCTTTTATAAGGTGGGGGTAACAAAAAGGTCATGCTGAAAATTTATTGTGAAAATACCAGCAATCGCACAGGGCATTAGGGTAAAGCACCATACGTGCCAAACACCACTGCAAATACCTGCAAGCGAACGTTCGGCATTGACAAATGCTTGTTGTTGTTGTTAGTATCTCACCCCCCCATTGTGTACTCTTCCCCTGGGTTTTTGTTTCCCAGGTGCATTACCTTGCACTTCTTAGCATTGAATCTAAGCTGCCATACATTTGACCATTCCTCTAACCCTTGTCAAGTCCCTTCTCATCCTTTCCACCCCACCTTGTGCATCAACTCTGTTGCAAATCTTTGTGTCATCTGCAAAGAGACTTTTAATGATGGAATACAGTTAAAGTTGCCCCATATGTAATACATTTAGCTGTATACAGCTATGGTTGTATTATTCTCACTATCTCCACCCTGGCAGATTTAATCTGGGGAGCGTAGTAATTTATTAAATGCAGGTCATGATTATGTAGTTATACAGTATCTAAAAGCAAAACTCGCCTGGGTGTTAAATCCACCAGTTTAGAGATCCTGACCTCTGATGTGGAAAATAAAACACTATCCCAGAACAAAGGCCATCACCCAGGGACCAAAAAGAGGGTCCTGAAAACCATTCCCTAGAGGCTTAGTAACCAGATTTACCACGGTGGGCCTGGCACCCTGCATGAATACAACATCACACTGCAAATTATCACGTATGAAACAAGCATTTGTCAATGCCGATCGTTCGCTTGCAGGTATTTGCAGTGGTGTTTGGCATGTATGGTGCTTTACCCTAATGCCCTGTGCGATTGCTGGTATTTACTAAATTTTCAGCATGGCCTTTTGTTACCCCCATTGTGTGCTGCTATAGTGGAAACACGCTTTGGAGAGGATGAAAAATGACAGCTGTACTGCTCATAAGGAAGTGTGGTAAAATGGCAATGTTGAAAATCTGGAGTGGAAATATTGAAAATTCACAAACCTACGAAGTGCAGTGGAACTGTGCAGTGCACACTCAGAAACAGTCATTGTTAGGAATTTTTTCACCAAATTGTCAACACTGGCATTTTAAAACCTCTGCTAATGAACAGTGTCACTGTGATTGTCTTACTGTGTGCCATACATTGATTTTGCACACCGACTGCGCTATTGTGCACTACATGGGCTGAAACACGTTTTGGGCAGGGTGTGAAAAATGACAGCTGTACTGCTCATAAGGAGGTGTGGTAAAATGGCAATGTTGAAAATGTGGCGTGAAAATAATGAAAATTCTATAAAACTACATTAGGCATAGAACTGGCGCAATGAACACTGTAAACAGTCATTTTTAGGAATTTTTCACTCAAATTTTCAACATAGCCATTTTAAGACCTGTGCTCATGAACAGTGTCACTGTGATTTTCTTAATGTGTCCCATACATTGAGTTCGCACACGGACTGTGCCATTGTGCGCTACATGGGCAGAAACACGTTTTGGGCAGGATGTGAAAAATGACAGCTGTACTGCTCATGAGGAGGTGTGGTAAAATGGCAATGTTGAAAATCTGGAGTGAAAATATTGAAAATTCGCAAACTTACGAGCGCGCGTAGGAACTGCGCAAAGCAGACTCGTAAAGCAGTCATTTTTAGGTATATTTTCACCAAATTTTCAGCATAGCCATTTTAAGACCTCTGCTCATGATCAGTGTCACTGTGATTTTCTTAATGTGTCCCATACATTGAGTTCGCACACCGACTGCACCATTGTGCGCTACATGGGCGGAAACACATTTTGGGCAGGATGTGAAAAATGACAGCTGTACTGCTCATAAGGAGGTGTGGTAAAATGGAAATGTTGAAAATGTGGAGTGAAAATATTGAAAATTCGTGAACTTACGAGCCTGGGCGAGGAACTGTGCAACGACGCATAAAACAGTTTTTGATTTTGCACACTTAACATGGCTTTGGTCCTTCATGAGTGATAAATATGAAAGGTTATTCAGGCCTCAAAGGGTGATTTCACACAGTGACTGCGTAAATCACCATTCGGCCCAAATAACGCCATGACAGTGACATCATTCATGAGAAGGGGTCCCAAAACCCATGTTGAAAATTTGGTGAAAATTCTAAAATGACAGATATATGCAATAAAGTTGAAACCCCCCTATCTAGCCCATTATACAGCGCATCGGCATTTCATCAGTTCGCAGTCGGCTTTGAAGAATGCAGACGTGTTCCCAGTCCACTGAAGATCGCCGCGCCGAGCTCCGGAGGTAAGTATGGGGTGAGGGGTGTGGGAGGCTGGGTGCAGTGGGTGGGTGCGGTTGTGGGAGGGGACTGGGAGACTGGGAGACTGCATGGGACCGTTTTTCTTTACAGGTTTAAAAAAAATGGACTATGTGGATGCTCGCCACGCTGGGGTGGGCTCCCAGTGTGGCAGAAGATGGCTGGGGGGCAGCCGAGGAGCCAATGGGGGATTGGGCACCCCGTCGGCAAACTATGCAGGGGGCCGAGGAGCCGACGTGGGATTGGGCATCCCTGTTGGCAAAACAAGCGGAGGTTGCCACGCTGGGGTGGGCTCCCAGTGTGGCAGAAGGATAACTGGGGGCCATGGAGCCGACGGGGAATTGGGCACCCTGTCAGAAATATCATTTGCCACGCCAGTGGGCTCCCCAGCATGGCACCAAAGCTTTGGGGGCAGCGGAGGCAGCAGGGGGAGCACATGACGGCAAGGGGCGGCGAATCTGGGTGCCGAGGAGACAGCGGTGGTTTTCGAAGTGAAACCACCTCTGTCATACAGAGCTCCTGCACCCATTGGTGCAGGACCACCACGCCTGCTCAACGGAGCACTGGATTGAATGGGAGAGGCACACCTCCAAAGTGTGCTACTCTTTCAAAATGTTCCTTGCGCATGCGTGTAAGCGAACATAAAAAGTGGTTGCATTTTTATGATGACTTTTGATACCATTAACATAAATAGTACCAATCTGGAGGTTCAAGTCTGACATGAATAAAAAGGAAAACACAAGATCCAGAGCATTATCATTTTTTAATACGCCCACTCCTCTGAACTTTAGATTTCTTCCTCCTAAAGGAACAAGAGTCTGTGGATCCCTCCACTTATTCAGTAGAGGGATCCTATTGAGAAAAGGCTATGAAGGATGCATTGGGGTCCTCTTCTGTGTCCCCCCCCAGGCTTTGTGTTATGCTAAGATGGCAAATTTATTTTCCAAGTATGCCTTCTGTTTGCTGCAGTTTTGCTACAGGCTGCCCCCTAGTACTGCCATGGCTGATCACCATTTGCAGCTGTTCAGTCATGAAGGTCGAAGGCAGAGGCATCGCCACATTCGGTGATGGATCTGTCACTTCCATATTGTCTGTAAAATTGGTGGAAGTGGGTACTGGATCCAGAGAAGCATCAAAATTGGGTTGCACAGATGGTACCACAACCAAAAGCTGTTGAGAATGGTGCAGACTGAGCAGAGGCTGCATTAGTGGTAAAAAGACAATGAGTTGGAAAGAGCAGAGGAACTTCCCTGGTGTCATGCTCAAATGTCCACCCATTCACTACAATTACTACAAACAGTATAACCTGATTCAGCATGTCAGTTTGCATCTGTATCCCCCCCCCCCGGGACAAGGCTGACAGCAGGCAGAATTGCCTAGCCCTACTTTTTCCAGTCAACAAAAAGAAAATAAATAAAAACTACAATATATTCCAATCATGAGAGTCACATAGACAGTCAGCTCAGACTGTCAGAAAGAAAATCACCTCACCACTACTCACCTCACCTCATAAAGGACAGGGATAGGTTAGAAACAGTGCAGCACAGAGTAACAACAAGCATTTGTCGATGCCAAATGTTGTTGCGCTGGCATTGGCATTGGCAGTGCTGGAGCTAGAGACGCATAATAAGAATGGCATTGAAGTATTGTAGTGATGCCAACCCCACCCCCACCCTGTAGAGAGCGACAGGCATTGGGGTGTGCCTTTGGGTCATCAGCTATAACGCTCATGCCATTGTACCTCACTCTACCCTGTAGACACTGACAAGTGATGGGATGTGCTTTTGGGTCTTTAGGCATTATACTTACCCCATTCCATAAGGAAATATGCTGATGTGGGTGCAGTATAGGAGCGGGGAGTGAACTTTGTGGCCGAACAGTGCAAGGCACACCACGATGCCTGTCAGTGGCTGCAGGGTGGAGGTGGGGGGTGGAATGGCTTGAGCATTACATCCGATGATCCCAAGTCACACCCCTGATGCCTGTCAGTCTGTACCGGGTGGGGTGCTACAGTTGGAAACCCTAACATCGTAGGCGTGTGGTGGTAGTTTCACTCCACATTTTCAACTTGGACTACTTGTCAGACCACCTCATGAAAAATGGCACAATCACTTTGTTAGCTGAAAGGTGGTTTTGCACAGTGGCTGTGCCATTTAGCGACAGAGGGATGAAAACACATTTTTGGGCAGGATGTGGAGAATGACAACTTTGTTCATGAGGAGGCATAAAAAAATGGCAACATTGAAAATCTGGAATGACAATATGAAATACTGGTAAAGCAGTGCATATAAACTGCGCAACACACGTCTGTAACCCAGTTATTTTTGGGAGTAAGTTAGCCACATTTGTAACATAGGCATTTTGGGACCTCCCCTTATGAACAGTGGTGCTGCAATTCTGTTAATCTGTCCCAAAAGTTGATTTCCCACAGTGACCACGCCACTGTGTGCCACAGGTGTGAAAACACATTTTGGTCAGGATGTGAAAAATGACAGCCATACCATTCATAAGGAGGTGTAAAAAAATGGCAGTGTTGAAACTCTGGCATGAAAATAGTGCAAATTTGCGAAGTTACAAGGGTGCATGGAAACTGCACAATGCACGCATGTAACACAGTGATTTCATGGACGTTCGTCACCAAATTTTCAACATAGGGATTTTAGGACCTCTGCTCACGAACAGCATCACTGTCATTTCCTGAAACTATCCCAAAAACTGATTTCGCACAGCAGTGACCATGCCATTGTGTGCCACAGGTGCGAAAACACATTTTGGACTGGATGTGAAAAATGACAGCTATACTGTTCATAAGGAGGTGTTGGAAAAAGGCAATTTTGAAAATCTGGAATGAAAATATTACAAATTGATGAAGTTATGAGCGTGCATTGAAACTGCATAGCACGACGCTCATAAAACAGCCCTTTTTTGGATTTTCCCTGCCAAATTTGCAACATAGGCTTTTTGAGAGCCCACCTCGTGAACAGTGGCACTGTCGTTTCGTTAATCAGTCATGAAAGGTGATTCCATGCAGTGACCATAAAATCACCTTTTGGGACCAAATAATGCCATGATAGTGACTGAATTCATGAGGAGGGGTCCCAAAAACCCCATGTTGAAAATGTGGTTCCAAAATTCCCAAACATGGCTGAGATATGCACCGAAGTTGAAAAAACCTATTTATGCCATGTAGTCGGCTTTGAAGAGTGCAGATGGGTTCCTGGTCCAACAACGATCATCACGCCAGGCTCCAGAGGTAAGTATGGGGTGAGGGGGTGTGGGGAGGTGGGGTGAGCAGAGGGTGGATGCGGGTTGGGGGAGGGGCCGCTGGACTCGACGAGGGACTGTTTTCTGGCTTACAGGGGCTAAAAGGAAAAAAAACATTGTGGGAGGGTTTTTTATTTTAGGGACATTTGGCACACTGGGGTGGGTTCCCAGCAAGCCACCTGAGTTTTTTTGGAATGGCACTGTGACAGGTGGTGGCGGCAGTCACTGCCACCATGTTTTTTGGAATGTTTCACCAGGAAGGACACGTCCGCTGCGTGATGAGCTTGGCTCTCATTGCAGCGGACCTTTTCTTAGAGCTGGATGCCACATTATGTATGCTTGCTGTCAGCGCCTGCAGCTAGCTTATTGGAGAATGAGGGATGCACCTACTAATGCGTACCCTGCATTTGCCCATGGTGACCGCACTTCCAGATCTGCTACTACTGCAATATGTCGGCTGGCGCGCAAGCGTGAGCCAACATAAAAAGGGGTGTTCTGCTCCTCTTTTATAAAATATTACAGAATCTTATTTTAATGTAACAATGTGGTATAGTGTTCAGCCCTAGAAACAACAATCTCAGGTCACACAAAAAACAACTACTGTATGCGTGCCAAGGGTTAATACGGTAAAAAGATTTAACTTTTACACTGTTAGAACAGTTAGAACTTGGAATTTCTCACCATCCAACAAAGTACAAGCTACTGACTTTGAAATATTTAAAACTTCCCTTGATGAGTTATTGTGAACTGAAACCTTGAAAAGTAAACATATTAGTGTAGGAGACAATGAAAAGGGTTTATATCTTTTTTGTCTATCTCAACCAAGTAACCAAGTAATTATCATCGGCATTCAAGACTGTTGAGCACTGTAAGCTAGTTCACTGCATGAAGATGGTGGCTGGGATGGCTAGAAGCATGATTAGCTGTGGTTCCACTACTTTCTAAAAGAACTGCACCAGTCAATGGTTATGAGAAATTTTAGATTTTCCCCATATCATAGCCACTCAGGAGTTCCCGGGGCGCCTTGTCTCCCTTTGTTGTTCATGGGGTTCTTGTTGCCACTTGGAAAAGTGCTTTAGAAGCCCAGCTTTGGTTTTCACGGCTATGCAGATGACACCCAGCTACAGTTTTTTTTTAAACCAGTGCAAGGTTCACCTTTATTTGTACTTGAAGATGCTTTATCTAATAACAGAGTGGGATGGCTCAGAGTAGGCTAAGGATGAACCCTGGGAAACCAGAGTTGTTGCTGGTTGGGCTAGATTGCCTTGGATCATCCATTATGGATAGCATTGGCTGCCCTTGAATAATGGAGTTCAGCTGAAAGTTAGGTAGATTGTCCGCAATTTTAGGATCACTCTGGATGCAGATCTTGTCCAAGTGCTGGTGGCAGTCCAGAGTGGTTTTCACCATCTTATTAATATTGCGGTGTTGTGGCCCTACCTTGATCAGTAGTGGATGATCTGGTGACAGTGGTGCATGTGTTCTTCATCTCACACCTTCTACACTCAGAGGGTGGTGAATCCTTGGAATAGAGCACCACTAGAGGTCATAACTAGCAAGAACAAACAACAATTCCAAAGAAGATTAGATGATTATATTTTAGATGGAAATCGCCTGACTTATTAAGGGTGAAGTGAAGTGACAGAAGCTCACATGGGCCTACCGCCTTCTCAGTTCCTTATACCTAAGTATGAACCTTAGTATGATTATTGCAATATGATCTACCAGGGCCTGCCAGCAAATCTTATCCAATGTTTACACTGTCTACAGGAGGTGTAGAATTCTGCTGCATGTCTATTAACCTCCACTCAGATGTCTGAGCATATTACTCCAGTTCTTCACTCTCTGCACTGGCTGCCAGTTAGATGGCAGAGAGATTGTAACATTCTGCTTCACACATACTGTAAAAGGGCCTATATGGACTGGCCTCTCAGCAGCCTGCATAAGCCCCTGCTAAGTATGGTCCATGAGTCCACAGTTATTTAATATAATCTCAGCTAAGATCTGCTGGTGAACAAGCTTTTTTTGTGGCTACCTCACGAAGATTATGAAATGCACTTATAGACATTAAGATTGCCCCCATGTTGACTCACTCCAAAAACAGTCTTAAAAGGGCTGGCCTGTTATCACAGTGGCAGCATTACTGCTTGCGCTGCTGGTGACCCTGGTCTGTAAGTGAGTCTGCATCATTGGAAGCTGGCTGGGGATTACTGCTTGCACTGCTGGTGACCCTGGTTTGTAAGTCAGCTTGTGTCATCGGACGCTGGCTGGGGATTTTCTGCTTGTGCTGCTGGTGACCCTGGTTCGTCAGTGAGCCTGCATCTTCAGAAGCTGGCTGGGAATTACTGCTTGTGCTGCTGGCGTCCCTGGTTTGTAAGTGAGCCTGCATCATCAGAAGCTGGCTGGGGATTACTGCTTGTGCTGCTGGTGACCCTCGTTCATAAGTGAGCCTGCATCATTGGAAGCTGGCTGGGGATTACTGCTTGTGCTGCAGGTGACCCCGGTTCATAAGTGAGCCTGCATCATTGGAAGCTGGCTGGGGATTACTGCTTGTGCTGCAGGTGACCCCGGTTCATAAGTGAGCCTGCATCATTGGAAGCTGGCTGGGGATTACTGCTTGTGCTGCAGGTGACCCCGGTTCATAAGTGAGCCTGCATCATTGGAAGCTGGCTGGGGATTACTGCTTGTGCTGCTGGTGACCCTGGTTTGTAAGTGAGCCTGCATCATCGGAAGCTGGCTGGGGATTACTGCTTGTGCTGCTGGTGACCCTGGTTTGTAAGTGAGCCTGCATCATCGGAAGCTGGCTGGGGATTACTGCTTGTGCTGCAGGTGACCCCGGTTCATAAGTGAGCCTGCATCATCGGAAGCTGGCTGGGGATTACTGCTTGTGCTGCAGGTGACCCTGGTTTGTAAGTGAGCCTGCATCATTGGAAGCTGGCTGGGGATTACTGCTTGCACTGCTGGTGACCCTGGTTTGTAAGTCAGCTTGTGTCATCGGACACTGGCTGGGGATTTTCTGCTTGTGCTGCTGGTGACCCTGGTTTGTCAGTGAGCCTGCATCTTCAGAAGCTGGCTGGGGATTACTGCTTGTGCTGCTGGCATCCCTGGTTTGTAAGTGAGCCTGCATCATCGGAAGCCAGCTGGGGATTACTGCTTGAGCTGCTGGTGACCCTGGTTCATAAGTGAGCCTGCATCATCGGAAGCTGGCTGGGGATTACTGCTTGCACTGCTGGTGTCCCTGGTTTTTAAGTGAGCCTGCATCATCAGAAGCTGGCTGGGGATTACTGCTTGCACTGCTGGTGACCCTCGTTCATAAGTGAGCCTGCATCATTGGAAGCTGGCTGGGGATTACTGCTTGTGCTGCAGGTGACCCCGGTTCATAAGTGAGCCTGCATCATTGGAAGCTGGCTGGGGATTACTGCTTGTGCTGCAGGTGACCCCGGTTCATAAGTGAGCCTGCATCATTGGAAGCTGGCGGGGGATTACTGCTTGTGCTGCTGGTGACCCTGGTTTGTAAGTGAACCTGCATCATCGGAAGCTGGCTGGGGATTACTGCTTGTGCTGCTGGTGACCCTGGTTTGTAAGTGAGCCTGCATCATCGGAAGCTGGCTGGGGATTACTGCTTGTGCTGCTGGTGACCCTGGTTTGTAAGTGAGCCAGCATCATTGGAAGCTGGCTGGGGATTACTGCTTGCACTGCTGGTGACCCTGGTTTGTAAGTCAGCTTGTGTCATCGGACACTGGCTGGGGATTTTCTGCTTGTGCTGCTGGTGACCCTGGTTCGTCAGTGAGCCTGCATCTTCAGAAGCTGGCTGGGGATTACTGCTTGTGCTGCAGGTGACCCCGGTTCATAAGTGAGCCTGCATCATTGGAAGCTGGCTGGGGATTACTGCTTGTGCTGCTGGTGACCCTGGTTCGTCAGTGAGCCTGCATCTTCAGAAGCTGGCTGGGGATTACTGCTTGTGCTGCAGGTGACCCCGGTTCATAAGTGAGCCTGCATCATCGGAAGCTGGCTGGGGATTACTGCTTGTGCTGCTGGTGACCCTGGTTCGAAGTGAGCCTGCATCATTGGAAGCTGGCTGGAGATTACTGCTTGTGCTGCTGGTGACCCTGGTTTGTAAGTGAGCCTGCATCATCGGACGCTGGCTGGGGATTACTGCTTGTGCTGCTGGTGACCCTGGTTTGTAAGTGAGCCTGCATCATCGGAAGCTGGCTGGGGATTACTGCTTGTGCTGCTGGTGACCCTGGTTCATAAGTGAGCCTGCATCATCGGACGCTGGCTGGGGATTACTGCTTGCACTGCCGGTGACCCTAGTTCATAAATGAACCTGCATCATCAGAAGCTAGCTGGTGGGAGCAGGATCAAACACCCCAGAGAAAGCTTTCCCCCTCCAGGGAAGGAGGGAGGATGGTGTGCTCTGCCATGACACTGCCACTTGGGTGATCACTGTTGGCAGTGCAGTGGAGCCATGATGGGTGGGTGGAGTGCCTGCTGGCTAGGATATCTGCATGCTTGTCTGCAGACATATGCCTAGTCCTTGCCCAGGAGGCACTAGGAGAGGGGGACTGAGGGAAAAAGCTTCTCTGCACTGCAGTAGCATGATGTTGCCTCTCTCTCTGCAGGCCACAGCACTGCTAGCTGGGCAGCTGACAAACAACCCATTTCTAACCCCTCCCAGGCTTGGGGAATGTAGGGTGCTCCGCCAAGGTCAGGGGTTGACACCATGGAGCACTGTTCAGGTCCGAGGTAAGTCCCGGGGACAGCAAGTGATGATGCTGGGAGAGAGAGCAAGTTAGGGAAGATAAAGGACAGCAAATGACAAAAAAATAGCAGTCCTAAAACGTGGCTGTGTAGACAAGCTTTCCTGGAGTCAGGGTTTTAGCTGGTAGTGTTCTAGACTGTGTTATTTTATTTTGCTGCATTTGCACTTTAGCAGTGACTAAGTATTGTGTTTTTCATGTACATATTTTGATTGCAGTAACTGCCTGCATTGTAAAGCGTCCTAGTTTTAAGGAAGGTGTTTTCAAATAAAAATCCAAGGTATTTATCTTCCTATCTGTCTGCCTGTCTGTCTGCCTATCCATTCATCTATCTAGCTAGCGTTCTGTCTCTCTCTTTCTCTCTGCCTAAGAGAAAATGTATTTCTACTCTGTGATGCAAAACCAAAACCAAACTTCGCACAAATAAAAGAACTAGTTTCCACAGTGTTCCAGTAGTATGCTTTGATATGTCCCACATTCTGAGGATCAGCAGTGTCCCACATTTTGTAGATTTTGAGTGTCAGTGTCCCACATTTAAGTGACAAAAGGTTGAAAATAATCCATACACCTAGGAAACATGCAGGTTAAATACGTGACTACTGTAAATGTAATAGGTTCGATATTTCAAACTTTGTCACTTGAAAACGGTGTGAGCAAAACATAGTAGTTCCTATTCCTACACAATTTGAGCTTGCATGAACCACCCCCATTTGTAGTAGGGTGCATGTCACATCTGGGGCAAACAATGGCACTGTGACCTACAAAAAGGGGCAAGGAACTCACTGATATCTATATGACAGGGGTCTCTCCTGGGAAGGGATTGCTGAGAAGCATATAGGAGAAGCACTCCTTAGGATAGATATTGATAGGTGTGAAGGGACACCTCTCTTAATGTGGGACAGTAGAAAAGTAGGTGAGGGATATCCTTCCTAATTTAGAACAGTTAAGAGGTATGTAAGGGATATCCCTCCTAATGAGGGACAAAAAGGAATGTGAGAGATATCCCTCCTATTGTGGGACAGTTAAGAGTTATGTCAGGATGTCCCTCTTACTGTGAGAACAGCTGCTGGGTAGGTGAGGGAAGACCCTTCTAATGTGTAACAGTTTAGAGGTATGTGAGCTGCCTCCAAATACAGTGCAACTGAGAGGAATGTAAGAGATGTCCCCCCAAGGTGGGATACTTGAGGGGTATGTGAGGGTCCCCCCCAATGTGGAACAATGAGGGTATGTTTGAGACCCCCTCCAGTGCAGTGAGAGGTATTTGTTGAGAGTCCCCCTTTATGACAGCTGAGAGGTATGCGATGAATGCCCCTCCAAGTGGAGGTCAGTTAAGAGGTATGTTAGGGATCCTTATCCTAATGTGGGAAAGTTGAGAAGTATATCACGGACTTCCCACTGTGGAACAGCTGAGGGATACATCAGGGATATGTCTCCTAATGTTGGGCAGTTGACATGTTTTAACATGAATGTGGGGGGGGGGACTTACACCAAATATGGGACAACAGGGAGATGTGAGGAGTTTCCACTATAATATGGGACAGCTAAGAGGGACGTGAGGAATGGCTTGTCACATGGCAGAGATACGTGGCGGGTAAGGAACATTTGACTCCTCCCATTGACTGATGGGGGTATCATGACTATAGGATTTCCTCCCTCAGACCAAAGAGGACGAGAAGCACAGTGGAGCTGACACACAAACTACATGGAGGGGAAGTTCCATACATCATTACAGTGGATAGACTGAAGGCTTCAATCTCCAGGCTGGAAGTTCCTCACCCTCCATTAGCACTACTGTAAATATACCAGTGTGGGGAAGCCTGCTCTGTACCTGCCCAAACTGCACATGTCCATGTAGATACACATACGGATTCAGTGACGGTCTTCAGTGCTTAGTCACTCATCTTTCCCTCTCCAGTCTCCAGGCTGTGAGTCCCTTGCATTTTATTAGCATTAAAATATGAACAAACAAAAATGCCAGCAGATACAAGCCATATAACCTATTGAGTCTGCTCAAGTGTGCAGTTCTCAGTCTAATCTACTGTAGCTGCCCCCCACCCCTTGCCTGTCCTTCTGATTTATTGCCTTTTGCCAACTCCCCCTCCCCAACTTCCCCCAGTTCTGACCTTACCTTTGACCCTGACCCACAGCCTCTTAAAACTGCCCACAGACTTCAGTCATATCACCTCCTCTGGCAGTGTGTTCCACCTTGCTACCACCCATTGTGTGAAGTAATGCCTCCTCATTTCCCTCCTGAATCTACCACCCTCCAGTTTTCAGACTGTGTCCCCTTGTGCCCCTCCCCTCTTTAATCTAAACATGCTTTCCCAGACACTAGCTTCTAGTATTTCTTTCTGGGATAGCCTCATTAAGGACTATTATTATTTTTAACTGTTTTATTATTCAAATTATTTATGTGTGTGTTGTTTTTATGTCTTGTATTTTATGACTAATGTGTATTAACTTGTACAACACCCAGAGCCTCCGGAATTGGGTGCCTTGAAAAATAAACCTTGCCTTGCCTTGCCTCAGTACTAACCCTATTCATGCCCTGTAAGTATTTTTATTTATTTTATTTATTTATTTATTTAATTGTTTAACCAGGTATAGCACACTAAGCTGAAAGCTTTTTTACAGGAGCGACCTATTTGAAAGTCAGTCATATCCCCTCTCTCCCTTCTGTCCTCCTGGGAATACATATTGAGCTCCCCAGTCTTTCCTTATATGGTCTGTCCCCCAGCCCAAGGATCATCTTTGTCGCACTGCACTGGACCCCCTCCAGTAGTTTGACATCCTTCTTTAATTAGTGGCACCAGATCTACACACAGTACTCCAAGTGAGGTCTCACCAGTGACCTTTACAGCAGCAAAATGTTTTCCTCTCTCCTAGAGGTGATTCCCCTGGCAATGCACCTCAGCATCTTATTAACCTTGGCTGCCATCTTCCTACACTGCGCTGAGCGATTCATGTCCCCTGTGACTAGTATCCCAAGATCCTTCTCCTCCAATGAAGTGGATAACTGCAGTCCCCCCAGCCAGTAGAAGTTCCCTGGGTTCCTGGCTCCCAAGTGTATGATTTTGCACTTCTTAGCATTGAACTCCAGCTGCCTTGTGTCTGACCAGCACTCAAATATATACCACAGTGTGGGGAAACCTTCACTATACTGTACCAGCCTGCACTCTACTTGACCCTGTGGGAAAACAGAGGGATTCAGTCTCCAGTGCTGTGAGTCCCTCACTTTTACTGGCACTAATTATATCTTAAGTAAAGCCTGCACTATTCCTGTTCTGCACTGTTCTGTGCCTGGCCCTATGGGAAAACAGTTGGCGTCAGCTTCCATAGTTGTCAGTCCTTAACCTTTCACTAGCACTACATTCATCACGTTGAGGGGACGCCCGCACTCTGCCTGCCCCACGTCGTACCTGGCTCCATGTAGAGATGTGGCAAAGTTTTACTTTGCTGGTGAAGTTTCAGCAAAGTTGTAAAATTCACCTTTGCAAATAATTTTCTGAATTGCCCACTTTGCCATCTTGCCACTTCGCATTGAGTTTTCCCTGGGAAATGGCACTTTTTGAGGCGAAGTCAGGCAAAGTTAAGGTGAAGTTACAGTGAAGTTGAAACTCAACTTTAACTTTGCCTTAACTTCACCTGAAAAAGTGCCACTTCTTCGCCTGCCAAAAACTTTGCAAAGTTGGAACTTTGCACTTCGTGAATGTGGTGACATTTGTAAATTATTTCATGGAGTGAAGTTTGCCAACTCTGCACATCTCTAGCACCATGGATAAACAGAGGCTTTAGTCTCCAGTGATGCCAGTGCCTCACCTTTCACCAGCACTTAACCCACCTCAGTGTGGCAAGTCTCCACTGTACCTACCCACTGTACCTGGCCCTGTGGAGAGGGCTTCAGTCTCTAATGCTGCCAGCCCCTCAGCTTTCAGCAGCTCTAAATCCATCACAGTGTAGGGAAGCCTCATTGTATCAGTCCTACACTGTACAAAGCTATAGATAAATTGAAGGCTTCAGTCTCCAGTTCTGTCAATCCCCCCTTTCTCAGGAACACTAATCAACAGACCAATATTTAATGGAAAGAGAAAAGAAATGCCACTTAAAGTGTTAACAAAACCCCACCGAAAGAAGCCTTTCTAGCAGTTATGTTTGCTGCTACGCATTCTGCCTGTCTATGGTTAAGGATGGAGTTCCCTGTGACAGACTGATAGACTAATGAAGCACTGTGGGGAAATAGCCACAAATCAACTCCGAGCTGCCCTCATGCTGTATGATTTATTTTTGGCAACTTGACCTCCACAGAAAATTAAGGAGATAGTACACTAAGCAGGCAATCTTTGTTAATTTAATTCCTACTTCATAAACAAAGAGAAGCCTGTATTTCAGCTATCAACTTAAAAGAGGCACTGTTTTAATTTTATATAAATTAGACTTTCAGCATCAAGGGGGCAATTTTGGTCCAGGGAGGGGGATGGGATAGGAGGAAGCCCTTTTGCCCTGCCTTCGGAAGAGCATCTTGCATTTGCCTTATAAAATCCTGTTATAAACTGAAATAAATATTGACAATGGCGGGACATCATTCAATTTGCAGTGATCATGTGGCAGTGGCGGACTCTGAATGGGCAAAGTGTAGAATGTAAGCTCAGGTATGTAATTTCTATTGTCACCATGATGTACAACGTTACTCTGAAAAAGCATTTGTCAATGCCGAATGTTCATTTGCAGGTATGTGCATTGGTGTTTGGCATTTATGTAGGGCCCTCCCCATTGTATCCATGTCCCTTCAGTTTCCATGTCCCAACAGAGTACCCCTCTGCAACTCCTCTTGCACCTAATCAACATTTCACCTTCATACTTCTTAAGTGTCTGTTTTAGGAACCCTAACGCCCTGAGCGTGCTCAAGGTTATGAGTCTGTGTGAAGACTGCACAATGTGCGCTTGTAACACAGTCATTCAGTGAAATTATTTTACCAAAAATTTCAGCATAGGGATTTTGTCACCTCTGGTCATGAACAGTGTCACTATGATTTTCTTACTGTGTACCGAACATTGATTTCCCACAGCGACCGCACTATTCTGCGACGGAAGTGTAAAAACACATTTTGGCCAGGATGTGAAAAATGACAGCTGTACTGTTCATAAAGAGGTGTGGGAAAATGCAAATGTTGACAATCTGGAGTGAAAATATGACAAAAATACGAGTGTGGGTGGAAACTGAGCAATGCACGCTCGCAAAACAGTCATTTGTTGGAATTTTTGCACCAAATTTTCAACATAGGCATTTTAGGACATTTGCTCATGAACATTGCCACTGTGATTGTCTTACTTTGTAGCGAACACTGATTTTCAACAGTGACCACAATATTTTCCGACGGAAGCGCAAAAACACATTTCGGACAGGATGTGAAAAATGACAGCTGCACTGTTCATAAGGAGGTGCAGAAATATACCTATGTTGAAAATCCAGAGTGAAAATAATACAAATTTGTGAACTTACAAGTGTGTGTGGAAACTGCGCAACACACGCTCATAAAACAGTCATTTTTTTGAATTTTTTACCAAATTTGCAACATGGCCTTTTTGAGAGGCCACCTCATGGACACTGACACTGTCGTTTCATTAATCGGTCCCAAAAGGTGATTCCGTGCAGTGACAGTGAAATCATGTTTCAGGACCGAATAACACCATGACAGTAACTGAATTCATGAGAAGGGATGTCAAGATCCGCATGTTAAAAATTTGGTGACAAAAGTCAAATAAATGGGCAAAGATATGCACCAAAGTTGGAAAAACCCTATTTATATTATTATACAGCTTACCGGCATTTCCTCAGTTCGTGGTCGGCTTTGAAGAGGCATTTGACTCTGTTCCTCACGTGGGCCTGTTGGATAAACTAGGAGAAATGGGGGTGGGAAACCAGATGATCCGATGGATAGGCAATTGGCTCCAGGACCGGAGGACAGTCTCTTCCCCAAGGAGGGTCATTAGTGGGGTCCAACAGGGATCAGTCCTTGGGCCCCTTCTGTTCAATGCCTACGTATCTGACATAAGGACAGGAATCAGGAGTGAGATGAGTCTCTTTGCAGATGACTCGAAACTGGGGGGTGTGGTGGATGGGGAGGAGGGGAGGTGGCCTCTGCAGGGGACCTGAGGCTCTGGAAAGATGGTCTAGAAAGTGGAAGCTGAGGTTTAATGCAGGAAATGCAAGATACTCCACCTAGGGCAGAAACCCAGGCCAAGTGTACACCCTGGGGAAATACTACAAGTCTCAATGGCTGAGAGGGACCTGGGGTGGTGGTGGATGTCAAGATGAACAACTCTGAGACTTGTAGGAGGGCAGCAGCCAAGGCCAACAGGATGCTGGGATGCATCGCTAGGGGATCACCTCCAGAAGGAGGAAGTGATACTCCCTCTGCATAACTGCTTGGTGAGGCCACGACCTGGAGTACTGCATGCAGTTTTGGAGCCGCACTTAAGAGGGACATTAACCTCCTGGAGAGGGTTCAGAGGAGGCAACCAAAATGATTTGGGGCTTGGGGGACAGGACCTATGAGGAGAGGCTCGAAGAGCTAAATATGTACACTTTGGAAGAGAGAAGGGACCGGGGGGACATGATAGAGGTCTTCAGGTACATGAAGAGGGTAAATAGGGGAGGAACAGTGAGGGTGCTTCGAAGGAAGGAGGAGGGGCCACTAGAGGGCATGGGTGGAAGCTGGAGGGGGGAAGATTCAGGGGAGAAAGGAGGAGGTGCTACTTCACTGAGAGGGTGGTAGAGCCATGGAATGCACTACCTAGGGGCTGGTGGAGGCAGAGACAGTGGAGGGTTCAAGAGGGGTGGTACAGGTACAGGGAAGGGTTCAGGAAGCAAAATCCAATGCAGCAAGAATATCTGGAACTGGGAAGGGAGAAGCCAGAGAAGGCGAGGGGATAGCAAGGTCAGCACCCAGGGTGGGGCTGACCAAACAGTAATTTACAAAAAGAAGACCATTAGGCCTATTCTGCTGGCATTTTAGTATGTTAGTATGTTCCTGGTCCACCGAAGATCATTGCACTGGACTCTGGAGGTAAGTATGGGGTGAGGGGGGTATGGGGAGATGGTTGCGCAGAGGGTGGGCGCGGGTTGGCAGGAGGAGTGAGGGACTCACAGAGGGATTGTTTTCTTCTTTCACAGGTATTGAAATGAAAAACAAAAAACGAACACTTTTGGCACACTGGGGTGGGCTCCAAGCACGTTACCTGTGTGTGTGTGGGGGGGGAGGTGGGTGCGCAGAGTGTGGGCACGGGTTGGCTGGCAGGGTAGGGAGTCACTGAGGGACCATTTTCTTCTTTCACAGGAAATGGGGAGAATAAAAGAAGTGAGCACTTTTGGCACACTGGGGTGGGCTCCCAGTGTGTCACCTACGTGTTTGTTGGGGGGGGAGTGGGGGCACTGGAGCCAGTGGGGATTGGGCACCCCCACTGGCCATACAGTGGGGGAGCATGAGCACGCTGGGGTGGGCTTTCAGCATGCCAACTGGTTGTTTGTGGGGGGGGCGGCAGCTGGCAGAGGATTGGGCACCTCCCCTCGGCACACAAGGTGGGGCCGGGAGACCTGTAATGAGGGATGGGGAGGATGCTAACAGAGGGAGGAGGTAGGAGGGATGTCATGCCGAGCTGTGCATGACAGCAGTTCAGCAGATGTGCTATGCTAATTGCATACACGCTACTACCGCTGCAGCGGACCTTTTCTTTGAAGTGAAGGCCAACACTGCCAAACTGCTGTCATACACAGCTCAGCATGTATTGGTCCAGTAGGGTTCTGCCAGCTACATTGAGGACTGCATTGTCCAGGAGGGTCACACACCTTCAAAAGTCATACTGTTGCAAGACCTTCTTTGCGCATGCGCGCAAATGAATGTAAAGATGAAATAAAGCAGTTTTTATCCTGAAAGACTTTTTGTGCAGTGGAGTTCATTCTTTATCACTTATGCTAGTTAGATGGATTGCTGAACTTGAAGGACGACCCAAATAATTTAAAACAACAGGTTCAAACATCAGGACAACCTAAACCTTCATTTTTAACAATAATTCATTTCTAAGCATGCATTATTGGCAACTGTCAATCACCAACAATGGATTATCACAAACTGACAAAAAATGCACTCGTGCCACTGGTGTCTCATCACCTTACACACTACACACTCACATCAGCCCACTCTGCCATGAAGACTATCTTCATTTCTAAAATAAGGAGTCTTAAATGGCTGTGCTGTTGATTGTAGGGGTAACTTAAGCAATAAGGCACAACAGGGTGTGGGTTATTGGGGATTTACCCACGCCTTGTGTGGTGTGTCACGAGGCGCAGCCGAGTGACTTAACCACACAAGAAGTGGGTAAATCACTCAATAACTCACACCCTGGAGTGCCTTATTGCGATTATACAATGGACTCATGTGTAAAATAAATGTAAAATGTGTTTAGTTATGTTTTTTATAAATGCCATTTCTCAGCCGTGGGTTATGCAGGATTTATCCATGGTCATGTGACATGTTTTGACCAATGAGGTTACAGAATTTTCACACACCATTGTATAATATTGTTTAACCAGCGCCTTAAAAAATTCTTAAATAAAAAAAAGTTAAAGTCCTACACCCACCTGATTCTCTTCATTCCCCGTTCCCCACTCTCTGCTTCCACTTTCACCACCAGCAGCTCTCCTCTCTGCAGTCTCCACTTGTTTTGCTCACATTCCCAATTTTCCTGCCATGACCCACTCTCCATTTTCACTCTCACAACCACCGGCTCTCCTGTCTTCAGTCCCACTTGTTTTGATCATCTTCCCAATTCTTCTCCCTTTCCCCACTTTCTGTTTCTTGCTGTACCTCCCTTCTGCTCCAGAGCTGACAGACAAAACAGTGAGTGGGGCTGCAAGAAACTGAACTACAGGTTTTACTTTTTCATTTGTGCCAATGCTCCCATGCACTGCCGAACCAAGAGTTGCAGCTCCCTAAATCTTCAGCCTTCACTCTTCAATACTGTATTTAAAAACATAGTTCCATATACAGTAAAACATGGTTTCTCTTAAAGTGACTGAATAGCTGCTACTCATACTGCTTAGATGATGTCTTAAACAGGGTACTGCACAGACTCCAGTGCAGCTGTACAGTGTGTGAGAAACAAGACATTTCAATGGCTGCCTTTGATTATCCTTATAATATAAAAAACAAAATGATGGGGAAGTGTGAGTTACAAGCTGACAATTCTGTCTTGGGGTTTATGGAACATTACAATCCATATACTGTTCCATAAACTCCTCGATTGAATTATCATCTTGTAACTCACACTTCCCCATTGTTTATTCTATATGTATTACATACTAATTAAAATCAAATTATTTTGTGGATGATGCAGGAAATATAAGGGAACACAGCGGGATGAAGACAGGGAGGCATACCAAACTGCCCTAAGGGAAGCAGGTAAGGCAGTAAGGCAGGCAAACTCCCAAACTGAGGAAACACTAGCATGAACAGTAAAAGAAGGTGACAAGACTTTCTATAGATACATTAGTGAAAGAGAGAAAGTCCAGAGGGGGTATTGCTAAGCTTAATGGAGAAAAGGGAGCATGTGAGGAGGAGGACCCTGTAAAGGCATCTATCCTAAATAGATACTTTTGCTCAGTATTTACTGAAGAGAAGGTAGGGCAGGGCCCACAGCTCAGCATCATGGACACAGGGGAGGGAGGTGAGCACTACTCCTTCACAAAAGAAAGGGTCCTACAAGAGCTTGCTAAGCTCAGGGTGGATAAGGCAATGGGACCTGATGGCATACATCCCAGGGTACTTAAGGAGCTAAAGGAGGAACTAGCAGAGCCATTAGCAGAATTGTTTAGTGAGTCTCTGAGCACAGGAGAGGTCCCAGAAGACTGGAGAAGGGCTTTATGTGATCCCGCCTCCACAAGAGTGGTAGCAGGGAGGAGGCGGGAACTACAGACCGGTCAGTCTTACCTCAGTAGTGGGCAAGATTATGGAGGCACTCCTTAAGGAAAGGGTAGTGCAACACCTGGAATCCATAGGGCACAGGATCCAAGACAGCATGGGTTTACAAAAGGAAGGTCCTGTCAAACTAATCTCATAGATTTCTTTGTCTGGGTAACCAGAGTGGTGGACCAAGGGAGCAGTTGATGTCGCCTACCTGACTTCAGCAAAGCTTTGACACTGTTCCACATAGAAGATTGATAAATAAGCTGGGTAGGCTCGGGGTGGGTCAGAAGTTGGTCAACTGGGTGGCAAACTGGTTGACGGGCAGAAAACAGAGAGGTGGTAAATGGTATACAGTCAGAAGAGATGCAAGTCACAAGTGGGGTACCTCAGGGATCAGTCCTGGGGCCAGTCCTCTTCAACATCTTCATTAGTGACCTTGCAGATGGACTAGAGGGTAAGGCTTGTCTGTTTGCAGATGACACCAAGATCTGCAACAGAGTAGATGATCCAGATGGGGTGAGCAGAATGAGAAGAGATCTGATAAACTAGCAGAATGGTCAGAAGAGTGGCAACTGGGATTTAATGCAAAGAAGTGCAAAATCATGCACATAGGGAAGAGAAACCCTGAAGCCACCTATAGGCTGGGAGGGGAGTTGCTAGCAGTCACAAAGGAAGAAAGAGACTTGGGCATCATCATCACTGATGACCTGAAATCATCCAAGCAGACCTCTAAAGCAGTAGGTAAGGCGAGGGGGGTGTTAGGGTGTATTAGTAGGGGTATCACAAGTCGTAAGAGGGAGGTAATAATCCCTCTGTACAAGACACTGGTTAGGCCCCATCTGGAGTACTGTGTGCAGTATTGGAGGCCACACCTTCACAAGGACATTAACCAAATTGAGGCAGTCCAGAGAAGGGCAACCAAAATGGTGCATGGACTGCATCAGAAGACATATGAGGACAGATTAACGGAGCTCAATATGTATACCCTTGAGCAAAGGAGGGAGAGAGGTGATATGATCGAGGCATTCAAACACCTTAAGGGCATAAACAAGGTGAAAGAGTCTAACATGTTTAAATATAAGGAAAATAGCAGGACAAGAGGACACAGCATGAGATTAGAGGGAGGCCGATTAAGGGGGAATGTGAGGAAATTCTTTTTCACAGAAAGGGTGGTGGATGCCTGGAATGGCTTACCACAAGACGTGGTGGCTATGAATACAGTGCAGGGCTTCAAACAGGCAATAGGCATAAGGGAGCAATACAAATGACTATGAATAGATAGGCCACTGACAGAGCAAAGGCCGATGGCACATTTATAAGGTAGAAAAAGAAATGGGCAGACTGGATGGGGCTTGCGGTCCTTATCTGCCGTCAACTTCTATGTTTCTATGTTTCTATGCAGTTTTATACTGCAAGGGTGGAGATGAGTCTGCATTAAATCACAAACTGCAGGAGGACTTTGACAGATGACAAGCCTGGTTTACTTCTTGTAGATAGTACTGAATTCAAACAAGATGAAGTCTATGTTTTTTTGCATGACCACGCATGGTCATAGATTTCAATTTTAACATTATGGATATCCAGAGTGAAGAAGTTGAAAGGGTTTTTGAATTTAAGTACACGGGGGTCCTCCTCCTTGGTCACTGGCTCTCTTATGTAAGTCTTAACAAAAAGCTCCATCAAAGACTAGGCCTGCTTTATTGGGATAACTAGTCTCTTGTTCCTAAGACAAAATTATTCTTGGCTAGTCGTTTTGTGTTTTTTATAATGGATTA
This sequence comes from Neoceratodus forsteri, assembly GCA_016271365.2. NCBI lineage: Eukaryota > Metazoa > Chordata > Ceratodontiformes > Ceratodontidae > Neoceratodus > Neoceratodus forsteri. The sequence continues at coordinate 1,458,947,154 of CM028132.1, forward strand.
TGGTTCTCTGATTGCCTCGGTGGTTCAGTTGATAGTGCAACCAAAATAATATTCTGGGTGGTCTCAGTTCAAATCCCAGCTGAGGCACTTATTTCTTTCTCTCTTCTGTTTGTTTGGGTTCCATATACTGTATGTGCACCCTACACCCTTGTGCAACAAAAACTGTGATTTATGCCTTGGCCTCTAAGGTAGTTTTGTCGCAACTAGGAATTACCTATATAATTATTAGGTCTGTTACAGGACTCCCCAGCAGGACTCGTCATTGTGTTCTCTATAACTCTTTGCAATGTTTTTCCTTTGAGAATTAATTGGGATATAAATCCTCCATGTTTTTGCATGAGTTAATACTTGGTCAGATTCTGAATTGCATAGTTGAATTGTTTCCTAAAATTGTTAATTCATTTGCTACAAGGTTGCAAAGCAGATTTGCATATCAGACTTCATTATTTCATACTAAGTTGGGGCAGAATGAATTTAGTTCAAGAGCAACACAAATGTATAACAATCTTCCATCATCTGTTACTCTGTGCAACTGAATTTCCTCTTTGAAAAACAAACTTAAATAAATTTTGATTAGCTGGTTGGATTGTAAATGTTACTGTTTGCCCTGTTTACTTTGTAAATTGTTTACGTCAGTGTATGTATATTTTTGTATTTTATTCTTTCCATTCACTGGTTGCATGTGAAAATGGCCATTCATGTTTAAATACCTACCAGTATACAAATAACAAGCATTTGTCAATGCCGAATGTTTGCTTGCTGGCATTGGCAGTGGTAGTGTAGAAGTTACAGAGCTGCGTAATAGGAATGGCAGTGAAGTATTGAACTGAAGCCAACCCCACCACCACCCTGCAGAGAGTGACAGGCATTGGGGCGTGCGTTTGGGTCATCAGGCATAACGGCCACGCCATTTCACCACACCCCACCCTGCAGACACTGACAAGTGTCACGGTGTTCCTTGGGGTCTTTGGCCCTTATGCGCACCCCATTTCATTAGGAAATACAGTGAGATGGGTGTGATATAGGAGAATGGGGTGAACTTTGGGGCTGAAGAGTCCAAGGCATACCTCGATTCCTCTCACTGGCTGCAGGGTGTGGAATAGTATGAGCATTACAGGCAAGAATCCCAAGTCACATCCCTGATGCCTGTCATTCTCTACAGGGTTGGGCATTATGGTTGGAAACCCTAATACCTCAGGCATTCGTTGGTATTTTCACTCCAAATTTTCAACATGTTTTTTGTGACCCCACCTCATGAACAGGGGGAATATCAGTTTGTTAGCCGTAAAGCTGCTTATGCACAGCGACACGGCATTTAAGCACCACAGGTGCAAAAGATTTCTAACAGGATGTAAAAATGACAGCTGTACTGTTCATGGGAGGTGTAAAAAATGGCAATGTTGCAAATCTGCAGTAAAAATATTACAAAAAATGGTGAAGTCACTAGCGTACATAGAAACTGTGCAATGTACACCCATAATATAATTAGGTTGGGGATTTTTTACAGCAGATTGTCAACTCAGGCATTTTGGTGCCTCCGATCATGAACAGTGTCACTGTGATTTTCTTTATCTGTACTGAACAATGATTTCCCACAGTGACCATGCTTCTCTGAGCTGAAAGTGTGAATCAAATCAAATCAAATCAAAATTTATTTATAAAGCGCGTTTCAGAAAATCAAAGCGCTAATACAAAACAAAGATAAAACATCAGCAATAATAAATAAAAACATGAGAACAATGAAATAACCATAAAATAAACTAACTAAATGCCAGTGAAAATAGATGACTTTTCAGGGATCTCTTAAATGATTCCACGGACAGGCACTCTCTAATCTGACGAGGTAGAGAATTCCACAGGGTCGGGGCCATAAAAGAAAAGGCCCTTGCCCCAGATGATTTAAGATAAACCCTGGGAATCTCTAGCAATCCCTCGCCAGTGGAGCGGAGTGGGCGGAGAGGACAGTAGGGACAAAGGAGATCTTGCAGGTAGCCTGGTCCCTGACCATGTAGGGTCTTATAGGTCAGCAATGCGACCTTGAAGGTGATTCTCCATCGCACTGTCAGCCAGTGCAGTTCGCGTGAAGCACAGCTGTGACATGACAAGTTCTTGGTAGCCCAGTCAGGCAACCTAGCTGCCGCTGCCTGCACCAGCTGCAGGCGACAGAGATCTACCCCCGGCAACCCTAGATATAAAGCATTACAGTAATCAAGACGGGAAGAAACAAAAGCGTGGACCAACACAGGAAGGTCATCATGTGGAACAAGGTGTTTTATCTGGGCGATATTCCTCAGATGGTAAAAGGAAGATTTGACAGTGGCCGACACCTGCATCTTTAGTGTCAGCGCACTGTCAAAAATAACACTCAGATTTCGCACCTGTTCAGAAGGTCTCAACTGGGTATCCCCTAATAAAAGACCAGAGGGGACCCCAGGAGTCAACTTCTTTGCATAATGACCCGGATCAACGACTAATACCTCAGTCTTATCCGGATTTAACCTCAACCAGTTTGCACTCATCCAATCCTGAATCTCAGCGAGGCAGTTGTTAAAAACCGACACTGCATCATTTTGTTCGGGTACAAAGGACATATAGTGCTGAGTATCATCTGCATAACAGTGAAGACTCAGTCCATATCGCCTTATAATGTCCCCCAACGGTGGCATATACACCGTGAACAACATGGGGAAGAGCACAGAGCCCTGCGGCACCCCACAAGACAGAGCAAAGGGGGCAGAAGAAAAAATCCCTGAAACTACCCTTTGCCTTCTGCCTGTGAGGAAAGAATGGAACCATCTGAGGACTGTCCCTGACAGTCCACAGACTAGCCGCAGGCAATCTAGCAACATCCCATGGTCCATGGTGTCAAACGCTGCAGAGAGATCAAGAAGAACCAAGATCTCTTGCTATTAGGAGATCATTAAGTACCCGAACTTATGCAGTCTCGGCACTATGCCTCTTCCTGAAACCGGACTGGAGAGGATCATAGACTTCATGGGTGGTAAGAAAGTCATCGAGCTGTAACGTGACTACTTTCTCAATAACCTTGCCCAAAAAGGGCAGGTTAGAGATCGGTCTGTAGTTAGCGAGGCAGTCGGGGTCAAGGGAAGGTTTCTTCAAAAGGGGTGTCATGACAGCCTCTTTCAAGGACTCCAGAAACACCCCTTGATCCAAAGAACCCCAGACCATCTTCGTAAGGATTGGTCCAATCACATCCATGCATCCCACAAGGAGGCACGTAGGACCAGGATCCAAACTACAGCAAGTCTGTCGCAAGCCTTGGACAAGCTTCATGATATCCATGATCGCTGGCTGGTCGAAATCCATCCAGACAGGCCGAGGGCATGTAACCCCATGTTGGTCACTGCAATGCTCGTTTGAACACATGCCGAGGATCTCCGACCTGATTGATGACACCTTATCATCAAAGAACCGAGCAAACTCATCACACTGTATTTGTGAAAAAGCTCTCCAACCCCGCAGACAGGCTGGATTGCACAGTCTGTCGACGGTCCGGAAGAGCTGAGCAGGTCGGTTTCTTGATGCAGTTATCTCCCTGGACAGGAATTCTGCCTTCTTATGGGAGATTACTGATTGATAGTCAACGTAATGGGCCATCAATCTAAGTTTGTCACCTTCCAGGCCATATTTCCACCAACAGTGCTCCAATCTTCGCCCCTTCCTCCTCAACTCCCTCAAAGTCTCATCAAACCAAGGGGATCGAGGGTGGAGGGAGAGGGGCATGACTTGACAGCTGAATGGAATCCAGTGCCCTCAACACCATATTATTATAGTGCACTACTAAGGCATCTGGTTCCATGCACTCCATCGCCACCTTATAGGTCCAGCACCACCATCAGACCCTCAGGGTAACTCTCAAAGGGCGGTACTGGACCATCTCCAAAGGGGTGGGTCTCATAAGGGGTTGCAATTGAACCTTACAGAGTGATGGTCAGACCACCCAGACTGGTTCCCACCACCAGTCCTGTGGATCTCCATACCAGGGTGAACACTAAATCCAGAGAATGACCATGAATATGGGTAGCAGCGGTAACCACCTGTGTGAAGCCCAATGAACTCATTAGTTGGAGAAAGTCTTGACCAAACTGAGAGAATTCATCATCGACCCAGGCATTAAAGTCCCCCAGGACCAACCACCTGGAGGGCTCCAGTACCAGGTCGACAATGAAGTCCGCGACTTCTTGCAGAAAAACTTTCTCGCCACCGGGTGGACGGTAAACGAACAGAATTCTGCAGCCCACACCTGCTCCCATGATACATTCAAAGGATCCAGGGGACACCACTGGAGCCTCTACAAGGCCCAATTCCGATTTAAAACAAATAGCTACCCCCCCACAATCCAACCTCGGGCAATGTATTATCAAGTACCCGGCTGGAACAGCTGACTCCAAAATGGGGCCAGCATTTTCATCCAGCCAGGTCTCGGTAATGCATGTCAGGTCAGATGATTCAACAAAATCAACAATTATTGCTGTTTTGTATTTTATTGACCTGGCATTGTACAACAATGCCCGGGTTGATGAGAGGCCCTGGAGGAGCAGGTTGTGCCCACTTACTCAGTGGAACCTTTGGGCATGGGAACCAGGCAACGACTCTCTATCCTGGACCCATTTCACCCCGGGCGTCTCCCGACCTCACCATCTCAATTCGTCCCTCCGCTCACCCCTAGCTTGAGGGACCCCCCCCTCTCCACCTCCTCCGCGCAATCCCCAAGGCACGGCAATGCCTATACACTTCGGGCTGCAGCGGGGGGCAATCAAAAGGGCGCAGGTCCCTCAGCCTAGAGGGGGAGTAGCACCTGTCCATGGATATTCGATCCCAACACATAACTATATAAGTCTTCAAAAAGCAGTCTTAAGACCACTTTAATATAAATGTTATCAATACCAGCAACTAATTCAAAGTAATTAAAAACAATAATACAATTTTTCATTCAAACCGACTCCTAAGATAAAACAAGTCTGGACAAATTTTCATAAATTCCACAGAGAAAAGAAGTTTGTAACAATTCAAAGCAAAATCACAGTTCTTCTAGTCCATGCTTCTACTAGAACAGTAAAAAATCCCACAGAGCTCTCACCCCTGGGGAAACTGTCCCATGGCCTATCTCTCACATAGGCCAAACGGAAATGCTTTATAATTCTACCATATAGTCCTAGAGTAGAAATCAATCTGCAGAAGATTAATCCGGCTGTTTGGGGGCAGGGGGGTATGATTAATCAGCCAACAAAAGGAAAGCTCTCCCTATAGTCGTCCCCCAATGTATCTTCCAGGGAGACCAGCCTGCAACTGGACTTGTATGAGCAGGTTCTCCAACCTACTCCAACAACAATCCATAAACCACGGGTGCCCTAGGCCCATCCTCCGATAGCACTCCCCGAGCTCCCATGGCAGCTGTTCACCTGGAAACCACACCGGGTTCAGTCCGATGTTTTTACAAATAGAGAGAGTCCCCTGATCATCCCCAAGGTGCCGCTGGGGGGATTGATTAATACCTGGGATTCACACTAGCAGGCTCTCCAGCCTGCCAGCTATGAAACAGAGAACACAGATACCCTGGGGTCCGTCCTCCGACAGCACTCCCTAATCTGCCCAACCAACCACCCCAACAGACTACCCTGGGTTGAGATCAAAAAGGCTGACAAACTCACCCACTCCCCAGTGATGACAGAATCTACAGATCACAGATGCAGAGATAAAGCCAGATTTTCCTATTCCAAAAATAGGCCCAGTCTTTAGTTTCAAGCACACCAGGGCATACAGCAGATCCAAGGAGACAGTGAATCAACAAGATCAATTTAGCTCTGAGATAAATACCTCACTGAAATGCCGCAGGTCGAGGAAGTTCATGCATTCTCAGGCTTCAATATTCAACGTTCTCGGCAGTAAAATCTTTTTACCAGCAATAATCCCCGAGAAAGAGAGAATTCTGAACCGTCTCCCTTCCAACAGCTTATGGGCCAAGTCACTCATAGCCAGTAGGATGGCAGGATGCCAAAAGGCATCAAAACCCAAAAATCTGGGCCAAGAAGTGGCCCTGGAACATGAACAGCCATCCGCTAGCACACCAACGCCGACAAAGTCCCAGAAAACAATGATGGGTGCAGACTCTTCAATAAAAGTATCGCGGTCCAGAAGAAAATCCAGGCAAACCCAAAAGCGGGTCCTCAGACAGTCCTTGGGGAAACAGCACAGACGTAGCTCCAACTCCAGCACAGGCTGGGAGTAAGTCAGGGCAGCAATAAAACGGGGAACACAATAAAATAACGAAACAGCTGCCGAAGATTACCTCCACGCTATCACGCGGCAACAACTCAGTCTCAGCGCTATCGGTAATACAATAATAATAATGTTTAAAATAAATAAACAAACTAAAATAAAAATTTTAAAACAAAACTAAACGGAGCTGTGTGAAAACACACTTCAGCCATGTTGTGAAAAATGACAGCTGTACTGTTCATAAGGAAGTGTGGAAAAATGCCACTGGTGAAATTCTGGACTGGAAATATTACAAAGTCATGAACTTACGAGGGTGCGTGGAAACTGCGCAATGCTCACTCGCAACACAGTCAGTTTATGGACTTTTGTCACCAAATTTTCAACATAGCCATTTTAAAACCTCTGCTCATGAACAGTGTAGCTGTGATTTTCTTAATCTGTCCTAAACATTGCTTTCACACCAACAGCACCATTGTGCGCACATGTTAAAAACACATTTTGGGTGACATATGAAAATGGCAGCTGTCCTGTTCATAAGGAAGGTAATAAAATGGCAATGTTGAAAATCTGGAGTGAAAATATTAAATTTGCAAACTTACGAAGCATGCATAGGAACTGCGCACTGCGCCGTAAAACAGTCATTTTAGGAATTTTTTCACCAAATTTTCAATATAGCCATTTTAAGACCCTCTGCTCATGAACAGTGTTGCTGTGATTTTCTTTAATGTGTCCTATCTATTGATTTTGCACATTGACTGGGCGCTTAATAGCGCTACATGGCCAGGAAACACATTTTGGGCAAGATGAAAAATGACAGTTGTACTGCTCATAAGGAGGTGTGGTAAATGGCAATGTTGAAAATCTGGAGTGAAAATATTAGAATCGCGAACTTACGAAAGCAGTATAGGAATCGCGCAATACACGCTCAGAAACAGTCATTTTGTTAGTAATTTTTCTCAAATTTTCAACATAGCCATTTTAAGACCTCTGCTCATGAACAGTATCACTGTGATTTTCTTAATTTGTCCTTACATTGATTACTCTTACTGCCCATTACTGTGCGCTACATGGCTGAAACACATTTTGGGTAAGATGTGAAAATGACAGTTGTACTACTCATAAGAAGGTGTGGTAAATGGCAATGTTGAAAATCTGGAGTGAAAATATTGAAAAATTACGAATTTACGAGCTCATGAGGAACTCACGTGACACACGCCAGAAATAGTTTTTTTGATTTTTACTTAATTTTTAACATGGTTTTGACCCTTCTCATGAATGATTCACTGTCTTGGTATTTGGGCTCAGGGTGTTTTCACGTAGTGACTGCAAAATCACCTGGGCCCGAATAACGCCCATGACAGTGACATCATTCATGAGAAGGGGTCCCAAACCCCATGTTGAGTACCTATGCAAAAATTCCAAAAATGCCTGAGATATGCAATAAAGTTGAAAACCCCTATCTATCCCATTATACAGCCACTGCATTTCCTCAGTTCATGGGTCGCTTTGAAGAGTGCAGACGTGTTCCCGGTCCACCAAGATCGCCAGCCAGCTCCAGAGGTAAGTATGGGGTGAGGGGTGGTGGGGCAGGTGCGCAGTGGGTGGGTGTGGGTTGTGGGAGGGGGGCTGGAAGAAGCGCTGTGGGACCGTTTTATTTTGCAGGTAAAAAAAAACGACGTGGGACATTTGCCATGCTGGGGTGGGCTCCCAGCATGGCACAAGGATGGCTGGGGCCATGGAGCTGATGGGGAATTGGGCACCCCTCAGGCCATATGATCAGTTGCCACGCTGGGTGGGCTCAGCGTGGCACCCAGTACTCGGAGGTGGGTGAGGACAGTGGAGCCGACGGGATTGGGCACCCGTCGCTATTCTATGAGTTGCCATGCTGGGGTGGGCACCCAGTGTGGCATGTGGAAAACTTTGGGGGCCTTGCACAAGCCGGCGGGGATTAGGCACCCGTCAGCTATCACATTAATGTGCGGGGGGGGGCATGCGCGGTATGCGTGCGTTTCTGTGTGTGTGTGTGTGTAGGGGAGCTGCGATGAGCAGGAGATGTCTTATCGCTGCTCACCGAAGCTAGTAGTTTCCTTTTTAACTGTATGCCACTGCATTTGTCGCTTGTCATAGACAGCTCTGGTATGCATTGGCTTACAGGAGCTGCTACCAACACACTGACTGAATTGGAAGAGGGGGTGACACACCTCCAAAATCTCGGATGATGGCACTATGTTTCTTGCACATGCGTGCAAGCAAACATAAAAATGAAATAAAATGTAAAGAAACACTGTGACCATTTTTAGTGACTATTCTGGACACCACACTGCTGCCAGGTCTGCACAATCTCCTCAACCAGGTGCAATGAATAGTCCTTTTCTTAAGGGGGGAGGGGGTGAAGTCTTGCACTTACTGTTGGGTGATTTCAATATCCCAGTCGTAGATTGGATGATCCCAGTAGCTGCTTCATGCAGGAGCTATGACACCCTGGATTCCCTACAAGGGGCAGGCCTCAGACAGCTAGTGAGTGATCCCACCAGGGACAGGGTGATTCTGGACCTCATACTGATTAGTGGGGACAGAGTCACAGACATCCAGGTGGAAGGTCAGCTGGGATCCAATGACTACCACATAGTCTGGTTTAGCGTGGGGACAGAGATACAAGCTAGTCACACAAAGATGATATATTTCAGGAGGGCGGACTTCACTGAAATGGATAGATGTATCAGAGTAGCCCTGGAGAAGGGGGAAGTAAGAGAAGTTGAGGAGCAGTGGGGGCAGCTAAAGGGTGCCATAGTGGAAGTGACAAATCAATACATCAGATTGGTGTCCAGAGGGAAGAGAAGGAGGAAGCCACTATGGTTCTTGAAAGAGGTAGCAGACAAAGTAAGGGCTAAAAGGATTAGTTTCAGGAAGTATAAGGGGACCCAAAGGGAGGAAGACAGGGACGTGTACCTTGAGTGTGTAAGGGAAGCAGGGAAGGCTGTAAGTACCACAAAGGCATGGCCTGAGGAGGAATTAGCGCAGACAGTGAAGAGAGGGGACAAGTCATTCAATAGATAGGTCACCGAAAGAAGAAAAACCAGGGGAGGGATAATAATGCTCAAAGAGGATGAAGGAGAGTGTGAGGAGGGAGACCTAGGGAAGGCAGAAATACTGAATAAATACCTCTGTTCAGAATTCACTGAAGAGGGGAGGGTCATGGACCACAGCTGAGCAACAGATGTAAAGGGGGGGGGAAGGTGAATGCCAGTCCATTCACAGTGGAAAGAGTCCTCGAAGAGCTCACAAAACTGAAGGTGGACAAAGCTATGGGGCCAGACGTCATACACCTGAATTAAGGGAGCTGTGAAGAGAACTAGTAGTGCCTCTGGCAGCTATGTTCACAGAGTCACTCAACACAGGAGTGGTTCCAGAGGACTGGAAGAGGGCACATGTAGTCCATCTACACAAAAGTGGTAGTAGGGAGGAGGCAGGGAACTGCAGGTCAGTCAGCCTCACCTCAGTGGTGGGAAAGATCATGGAGGCACAGCTGTAAGAAAGATTAGTGGCACACCTAGAAGCCAACAGTGCCCAGGATCCAAAGCAATATGAATTCACAGCAGGAAGGTCGTGTCAAACGAATCATAGCTTTTTTTGATTGGGTGATGAAGGAAGTAAATCACGGGGTTGGGGGGTGGCGGATATCACCTTCCTCGATTTTAGCAAAGCCTTCAACACTGTCCCATATAAAAGGCTGCTTAACAAGAAGGGTAGTCTGGGCATGGGGCACAGAGTGTTAGACAGGGTTAGAAACTGGCTAATGGACAGGAGGCAGAGGGTGGTGGTAAATGGAATCCTTTCTGGGGACGGGGGGGTGACCAGTGGGGTAGTTCAGGGTCAGTCCTTGGGCCAGTCCTGTTCAATGTCTTAATTAGTGGCATTGTGGAAGGGCTGGAGGGGAAGGTCTGCCTGTGTGCAGATGACACCAATATCTGTAACAGCATGGATACTCTAGAAGGGGTGGAGAAAATGAGGCGGGACCTGGGGAAGATTGAAAAATGGTCTGAGGTACAGACAGTTGGTGAGTACCCATCTGGAGTACTGCATGCAGTTCTGGAGACCCCATCTCCACGAGGACATCAACAGGATGGAGGTAGCCCAGATGAGGGCAACTAAAATGGTGCCGGGTCTGTACCAGAAGCCATATGAGGAGAGACTAAAAGAGCTTAATACGTATACCCTTGAGGAAAGAAAGGAGACGGGGACATGATAGAAACTTTCAAGTACCTCAAGGGAATCAACAAAGTCCAAGAAGGTAGCATCTTTCAGAGAAAAGAGATGTGCAAGAACAAGAAGGCACAATTTGAAGATAGAGGGGTGACAACTCAGGGGCAACATGAGGAAGCATTGTTTCATGGAGAGGGTGGTGGATGCATGGAATGGCCTTCCTGAGGAGGTCGTGGGGTCAAAAACAGTGGGGGAATTCCAGAATGTATGGGACAGACATAAGGCAATTCTAGTGGGAGGCAGGAGGAAGTAGGGTGTTGGTTAACTAGGATCTGCAGCTAATTCAATAGGTAGGGAAATGGGCAGACGAGTGGGCCAAGCAGTCCATGTCTGTCATCAAAGTCTATGTTTCTATGTTTCTAAAAAGGTCAGTACAGCTCTGCTGGCTGTGTCAACTAGCTGGGCCAGTAACAGGGAGGAAAAAAACCACTCAACTAGCCCAGATTAGTAATAAACTGAACTGATCCTACAGACTCTTAGAGCAGCACAGCAAATTGAACTGAGTCACTCAGACCCTCCCCTCCCTTCTGTTCTCCTTCCCTAGTAGTGGAACTGGTGGTAAAAGTAATTTAATTTTTAAACTTTAATTTTTTTTTTGTACTGCCAGTGTCTTATAAGTTACTGGGCTAGTCTAGGAGTCAAGAGAGGACCAGAAGAATCCACTATTTAATTATTATTCTCCTAAAGAAGTATTCACACCACAGTTACAAATATTTGTCAATGCCAAATGTTGTCTTGCTGGCATTGGCATTGGTAGTGCAGGAGTTAGAGACACATACTAGGAGTGGCAGTGAAGTATTGAACTGATGCCAATGCCACACCCACCCTGCAGAGACTGACAGGCGTTGGGGTGTGCCTTTGGGTTGTCAGGTATAACTCTCATGACCTTTTACCTCACCCTACCCTGTAGACACTGACAAGTGTCGTGGTGTGCTTTGGGGTCCTTGGGCATTATACTTACCCCATTCCATAAGGAAATGCGCTGAGGTGGGTGCAGTATAGGAGAATAGGGTGAACTTTGTGGCTGAACACTCCAAGGCATACCTCGATGCCTGTCAGTGGCTGCAGGGTGGGGTGTAGGGGTAGAATTGTGGGATCATTAGAGTTGATGATCCCAAGTCACACTCCTGATGCCTGTCACTCTCTACAAGGTGGGGTGTAATAGTTAGAAACCCTAACGCCATAGGCATGTGTTGGTATTTTCACTCCAAATTATCAACACGGGCTTTTTGTGACCCCACCTCATGAAGAGCGGCAGTATCAGTTTGTTAGCCGAAAGGTGATTTTGCACAGCGACTGTGCCATTTGAAATCACAGGTATGTAAACACATATTGGGCAGGATGTGAAAAATGACAGCTGTATTGTTCATGAGGAGGTGTAAAAAAATGGCAGCGTTGAAAATCTGGAGTGAAAATATGAAAAATCGATGGTCATGAGCATGCATAGAAACTACGCAATGCACGTCCGTAACTCAATTATTTTTGTGTTTTTTTTAAACCACATTTTCAACATAGGCATTTTGGGACCTCCCCTCATGAACAGTGGCACTGTGATTTTCTTAATCTGTTCCAAAAGTAGATCTCCCACAGTGACCACGCCATTGAACGCCACAGGTGTGAAAACATATTTTGGGCAGGATGTGAAAAATGACAGCTGTACTGTTCATAAGGAGGTGTGGAAAAAATGCCAGTGTTGAAAATCTGGCATGAAAATATTGCAAATTTGCGAGGTTACAAGGGTACATAGAAACTGCACAACACATGCTTGTACCACATTCATTTTATGGACTTTCATCACCAAATTTTCAACATAGGCATTTTAGGACCTCTGCTCATGAACAGTGACACTGTCATTTTGTCAAACTGTCCCGAAAACTGATTTCGCACAGCAACCACGCTATTCTGCACCGGAAGTGAGAAAACACATTTTGGCCATGATATCTAAAATGACAGCTATACTGTTCATAAGGAGGTGTGGGAAAATGGCAATGTTGAAAATCTGGAGTGAAAATATTACAAATTCACAAAGTTATGAGCGTGCATGAAAACGGTGCAACGCACACTCATAAAACAGCCATATTTTTGTCACCAAATTTGCAACATAGGCCTTTTGAGAGCCCCCCTCATGAACAGTGGCACTGTCATTTTGTAAATTGGTCCCGAAAGGTGATTCCGTGCAGTGACCATGAAATCACCTTTCAGGACAGAATAATGCCATGACAGTGACTGCATTCATGAGGAGGGGTCCCAATAACCCCATGTTGAAAATTTGGTGCTAAAATTCCCAAAAATGGCCGAGATATGCACCGAAGTTGAAAAAACCCTATTTATGCTTATACAGCTTGCCGGCATTTCTTCAGTTCTCGGTTGGCTTTGAAGAGTGCAGACGTGTTCCCGGTCCACTGAAGATCTGCGCGGGCTCCAGAGGTAAATATGGGGTAAGGGGTGTGGGGAGGTGGGGTCGCAGAGGGTGGGTGCAGGTTGAGGAGGGAGCAGGACAGAATCACGAGGACTGTTTTCTGATTTACAGGTTTAAAAAAAATGAAAAACATTGGGACTTCTTTTTTACAGGGGCATTTGTACGCTGGGGTGGGCTCAGCATGCCCACTGAGTGTTTTGGGGTGCTGTAGCCGACGGGGACTGGGCACCCCTGTCGGTGCATACCAAGGTGAAGGTGGGGACAAGAGCTGAGGGGGATTTGGCACCCCTTTGACACACAACAAATGGGGGGTGGGACATTATGCCGATGGGGAGTGGGCTCCCCCATCGGCAAATTAAACTGTGAAGGGGGGACTAAAGCTGATGGGAATTGGGGCCCCCTGTCAGCAAAGAAAGAGTATTGGGGGGCGAATGATGCTGAGGGGGATTGGGCACCCCCTTGGCACACACGTGAAATGGGAGGGAGGGCATTATGCTGAGGAGGTGGGATCCCCCATCGGCACACATGTGAAATGGGAGGGAGGGGGCATTATGCTGAGGGGAGTGGGCTCCCCATCAGCACACATGTGAAATGGGAGGGAGGGGCATTATGCTGAGAGGGGGGCACCCCCTTGGCACACATGTGAAATGGGAGGGAGGGGGCATTATGCTGACGAGGAGTGGGCTCCCCCATCGGCAAATGAAGTGGGTCGGGGCATGCCGACAGATGGATTGGGCACCCCTGAAGTTGACGCTTTGCACGGCAGCAGTCAATGCCGCCATGTTTATTGAACTGCTTCACTAGGAAAGGTACATCTGCTGTATGACGAGCTTTGCTCTCACTGCAGCGGACCTTTTCTTAGATCTGGTGGCCAGTTTACGTGTTGTTGGTGTCAGTGCCTGCAGCTGTCTTATTGGGGAATGAGGGACGCACCTACTGATGTGTGCCCTGCATTCGCTGAACAGTGACCACACCTCCAAATCTGCTACTACTGCAATATGTTGGCTGACATACAAACGTGAGCCAACATAAAAATGAGACAATACAAATTGTCATACTCAATACATGGTACTAGTCACTACTGTTGTTTTCTTCTTCTGCCCTGATGTTGTGAATGTGTAGGTAATATAGGTAAAGGTAGGTATGACTGTAGGAAAATGGAATGGATTAGATAGATGATTTTCTCATTGAACAACACATAGAATCAGTGAGATAAACTGTGTGTAGAGCAGAACTGCAAATTACAATATAAATACTTTTTAACTTTTTTCTCACATTTATCTGTTTTTTGCCACAACGTGAATTAAAAAAAAACTGTAAACAACGTTGTCTCTGTGATAACGGATCTAATAGAAACAGCTCGATTTCAAAGTTTGAACTATTATTAAGCAAGCACTTCACTATCTACTGCTCTCACCACCTCATCTCTCACACACTGAATGTCAGCTAGTGGTAGAGCAAGTCTAACATTCTTTTCACCACCGTGTTTTGCGACCTGCTCTACCAGTGGTTGCAGCTGTTGCTCCCCGTTTGAGAGGAAGAGGCAGAGAGGTCCCACAATCATCAAATCATGCCAGTCCTTATTGGCTGATTGACGTGCTGGGAGCTGGTATCCTGACTCTCCGATTCTTGCACCACCTGATTCATTGGGAGAGAGAGACAGACACATGTGCTAGCACTTGACAGTGACTGGAGGTAGGAAAATAAAGAAATAAATGGGGCGAACCAAAGTTCACATTTTTTAAGAAAATGTTTGCGATGAGTGGACAAGCATGAACAAGGGGGGGTTTGACTGTTTTAACTTGTGATGCGAACCGAACTTGCAGCTCTAATGTGGAGTCGGGAGCTTTCTAAATGCTACTGTTTAATTTTTGAGGACTTGGCAAAAAAATGTCTGCTGACTGCCCTTGCTACAGCTGATTATTTAATTTAACTAAATGTGTAACTGACTGGCTGATTCAGTGCACCTGCAGGCTATAGCATTAGTGCACTTAGCAGCGGACCACCTGCCACACTCACTCTTCCCTCTCCCACCCTCTGTTTTGGCTCACAGAGAAAGAAAAAAAGTTCAATGTTTTTCTAACACCCACAAATTATTGATTTGCAAAAGAAAATGACTCTTAAATGAGGAAACCATTTAGCAGACTGCCTGCTACGCTCATTCTCCCCTCTCCTCCTCTCCCCCACCCTCCTTTTTTTGCTCACAAAGTTCTCCTTCTAGCATTTTTGTTTCCATCCCCCCCCCCAACTGTTTTTGCAGGATGATACTGCAAGTCTCTGAGCCTCAAAAAAGTGATTTCTTTTCTTTTTTTTTTGTTTTGTTTTGTTAATAAGCTGGTCAAACACAACACAGATGGAGGAACAAGGTGCCTGACTGAGCTGCTTCAGTGTCTACCATGCATTGGGCAGAGAGCACTACATTGCAAGCAACCAGTAACACTGGGAACCATGTGGGTTCTCCAATGACAAACCAACTGGGTGTCCCTACAATTGCTCACCTCATATCTCACCAGTCTGGTGCAACTTTACAAAGAGAGGCTTCTTCCCACAGCTCTCCCACTCATTTTTCAGTCTGCGGCACATCTATTGACTCCATTCTGGTGTATGGTGCTCTGAGCTGAATCCTGACTCCAGCAGGAAATGGAAGTTGGTGAAGAAAAGAGCCAGTCTGCAGCACAGCAGGACGATTGCAGTAAGACAAAAAGGCAAGTCATGTATCTGGACCAATCCAAACTGTAACAGGCATTTGTCAATGCCGAATGTTGATTGCGTTGGTCTGTTGAGCTCGCTCAGTGGCCCTCTGTCACTGGCTCAGTTTGTTTGTCCCAGTGCTGCAGGCTGCTCTTTTGTACTGGACTGCTGCCTGCGTTGGCACCTTGTTCTGCCCAGGAAGAAATCTGCAGCTGTCCCGACAGAGCTGTATTGAGGTGGCTCACTCCCCCTCTCACTCGCTCATTCTGTTTCTCCTGGTGCTGCAGGCTGTCCTTTTGTACTGGGCTCCTGCCTATGTTGGTGACTTTTTCTGCCCACAAAGAAATCCACAGCTGTCCTGACAGAGCTCCGTTGAGGTTGCTCACTCCCCCTGTCTCACTCACTCATTCTGTTTCTCCTGGCGCTGCAGGCTGCCCTTTTGTACTGGGCTCCTGCCTCTGTTGACACCTTTTTCTGCCCACAAAGAAATCAGTAGCAGTCCCGACAAAGCTCCGTTGAGCTCGCTTACTCCGTTTCTCTCACTCGCTCATTCCGTTTCTGCCGGCGCTGCAGGCTTCCTTTTCTACTGGGCTCCGGCCTGCATTGCTGCCTTCTTATGCCCTAAAAGAAATTTGCAGCAGTTACTATACAGCTCCGTTGAGCTTGCTAACTCACTCATTCTGTTTTCCTGCCACTGCAGGCTGTCCTTTTGTACTGGGCCCCTGCGTGCATTGCTGCCTTTTTCTGCCCACAAATAAATCTGCAGCAGTCCCAACAGAGCTCCATTGAGCTCACTGACTTCCCCTCCCTCACTCACTCGTTCTGTGTCTCCTGGCACTGCAGGCTGCCCTTTTGTACTGGGCTCCTGCCTGTATTGGCAGCTTTTTCTGGCTAGAAAGAAATCTGAAGCAGTTCTGACACAGCTCCACTGAGCTCGCTCACTCCCCGTCTGTCACTCATGCATTCTGTTTCTGCCGGCGCTGCAAGCTGGCCTTTTATACTGGGCTCCTGCCTGCATTGCCGCATTTTCTGCCCACAAAGAAATCCACAGCTGTCCCAACAGAGCTCCGTTGAGGTCACTCAGTCTCCCTCTCTCATGCGCTCATTCTGTTTGTCCGGGCGCTGCAAGTGCCCTTTTGTATGGGGCTCCTGCCTGCAATGGCGCCTTTTTCTGCCCACAAAGAAATCTGCAGCAGTCCTGATAGAGCTCCATTGAGATCACTAAGTCCCCCTGTCTTACTCACTCATACTGTTTCTCCCACCACTTCAGGCTGGCCTTTTGTACTGGGCCCCTGCCTGCATTGACACCTTTTTCTGCCCACAAAGAAATCTGCAGCAGTCTTGACAGCGCTCCGGTGAGTTCGCTCACTCCTCCCCCTCACTCGCTCTCTAGTTCTGTTTCTCCCAGTGCTGCAGGCTACCCTTTTGTATTGGGCTCTTGTGTTGGGGCCTTTGTCTGCCCACAAACAAATCCGCAGCAGTCTGACATTGCTCATTTGAGCTCTGTCACTCCCCCCTCTCACTTGGTCGATCTTAATCTGTCCCAAACACTGATTTCCCAGAGTGACCGTGCTAGTCTCCGGCAGGAGTGCAAAAACATATTTTAGCCAGGATGTGAAAAATGACAGCTGTAGTGTTCATAAGTAGGTGTGAAAAAATGCCACTGTTGAAAATGTGGCATGACAATATTATGAATTTGTGAAGTTACAAGGGTGCGTGGAAACAGTTCAACGCACGCTTGTAACACAGTCATGTTATGGAGTTTCGTCACCAAATTTTCAACATAGGGATTTTAGGACCTCTGCTCATGAACAGTGCCACTGTCATTTTCTTAATCTGTCCCAAACACTCATTTCCCACAGCGACCACGTTATTCTGCGCCGGAACTGTGAAAACACATTTCGGTCAGGATGTGAAAAATGACAGCTATGCTGCTTATAAGGAGGTGTGAAAAAATGCCACTGTTGAAAATCTGGCATGACAATATTACAAATCTGCAAAGTTACAAAGGTGCATGGAAAGTGCCCAATGCACACTTGTAACATCGTCAATGTATTGGCTATCATCACCAGATTTTCAGCTTAGGCATTTTACGACCTCTGCTCATAAACAGTATCATTGTCATTTTCTTAATCTGTCCCGAACAGTGATTTCCCACAGTGACCGCTCTATTCTGCCCTGGAAGTGCGAAAACATATTTTGGCCAGGATGGGAAAAATGACAGCTGTACTGTTTATAAGTAGGTGTGGGAAAATGGCAATGTTGAAAATCTAGAGTGAAAATATTATAAATTTGCGAAGTTACGAGCGTGGCATGCAAACTGCACAATGCACGCTCGTACAGTAACACAGTCATTTAATGGAGTATCGTTACCAAATTTTCAACATAGGCATTTTAGGACCTCTACTCACGAACAGTGTCACTGTCATTTTCTTAATTTGTCCTGAACACTGATTTCCCATAGCGACTGCTCTATTCTGCACTGGAAGTGCAAAAACACATTTCGGCCAGGATGTGAGCAATGATAGCTATACTGCTCACAAGGAGGTGTGACAAAATGCCAATGTTGAAAATCTGGCATGAAAATATTGCAAATTCGCGAAGTTACAAGTGTGCTTAGCAACTGCACAATGCACGCTCATAAAACAGTCATTTTTGATGCCTAATTAAATTTAACATAGACTTTTTGAGAGCCCACCTCATGAACACTGGCACTCTGCAGTCCATTATCGCCCCTGAAAGGTGATTCCAGCGAGTGACCGTGGAATCACCTTTCGGGGCCGATTAACTCCATGACAGTTCAAGAATTCATGAGGAGGGGTCCCAAAAACCCCATGTTGAAAATTTGGTGCCAAAATTACAAAATATGACTGAGATATGCATTACAGTTGGAAAAACCCTATTCATTCCATTATACAGCTTACCCGAATTTCCTCAGTTCGAGGTCGGTTTTGAAGACTGCAGACGTGTTCCCGGTCCACCGAGTCGTCGCGCCCGGACTCAGGAGGTAAGTAATAGAGGTGGGGGTGTGGGGAGGCAGGGTGCAGTGGTGGGTGCAGGTTGCGGGTGGGGGGCACGGAGATCTCCGAGGACAGTTTCCTTTTACAGGGTAAAAAAAAAAGACATTGCAGGACCATTTTTATATACGGGGCATGTGGCATGCTGGGTGGGCTCCCAGCATGCCACTGAGTCTTTCTTTTAGGGTGGGGGCAGCTGTGCCGACCGGTGATTGGGCACCCCCATCGGCAAACAACAAAGGGGTGGAATTCCTTTCTGCTGATGGGATTGGGCACCCTGTCGGCAGACAATAAAACCGGGGGGGGGGTTACATTATGCCAATGGGGAGTGGGCTCCCCCGTCGGCAAATAAACATGGTGGGGGGTAACATTGTTTGTGAATATGGCGGCAAGTCGCTGCCATGTTTACAAATAATATCAGGGTTCCTACATCCCATCCTGCAATGACGGGTCGCTCCCTCATTGCAGTGAATGGCTTACGCTGAAATGACGAGGCGGCCCCTGATTGCAGCGGCTGATTTTTTAGAAGGTAGTGGCACACTGGCTGAACTAGTGTCAGCAGCAGTGTGACAAGGTATTGGGGGATGCGGGACAAGCCTTTTCAGGCTGTGGGGGCATTGGCCACAACAGTGCCGTGCCTCCACAACCTGCTTGTGGAGAAAGCTGCTGCAACATGTTTCTTGCGCATGCGCGCAATCAACATAAAAATTATTCAGAAATGGCTCGATTGCCACTTAATTTATTGGTTTGGGGGAGGGATTTTTTCCAAATAGAAACATAGAAACATAGACTTTGACAGCAGATAAGGACCACTTGGCCCACCTAGTCTGCCCATTTCCCTACCTACAGGATAGGCCACAGATCCTAGTTAACCAACTGCCTATTTCTTCCTACCCCCCACAAGAATTGCCTTATGTCTGTCCCATGCATTCTTGAATTCTTCCACAGTTTTAGACCCCACAACCTCCTCAGGAAGGCTGTTCCATGCATCCACTATCCTCTCTGTGAAATAATACTTCCTCACATTGCCCTGAACTGCCCCCTTTATCTTTAAATTGTGTCCGCTTGTTCTTTAACGTCTCTTTTCTGAAAGATGCTATCCTCTTGGACTTTGTTGATTCCACTGAGGTACTTAAAAGTTTCTATCATGTCCCCTCTCCTTCTTTCCTCAAGGGTATACAAATTAAGCTCCTTTGGTCTCTCCTCATATGGCTTCTCTTGCAGACCCTGCACCATTTTAATGCCCTCCTCTGACTGCCTCTATCCTGTCTATGTCCTTGTGGAGATGGGGTCTCCAGAGCTGGACACAGTACTCCAGATGGGGTCTCACCAACTGTCTGTACAGAAGGATAACAACTTCCTGTTTTCTGCTGCTGATGCCTCTCCCTGTGCATCCCAGTATACCCCCAGCCCTCCCTACTGCCTTCTCACATTGCTTGATAACCTTAAGGTCATCTGATATGATTACCCCCAGGTCCCTTTCCTTTTTTGATGTTGTTGCTACCTCCCCCTCCCCATTGTGTATTCTTCCTCCTGTGCTCATGTGCATTGTCATTGTGGCTTGCCTTCTGGCTCAACCTCCTCCAATCTCTAGACCTTCAGCTCCATGCTGCCATCTCCCTCTTCATTGCTACTCCAGATGATTCTGTTTCCCTACTGCCTTTGTCTCGGACATGTCTGCCCACATTCCCCCTTGCTTCCTACTGGACATGTGCTGTTTGCTCATCTTCATGGATGTGTGCCTGATAGAGATGCTGCAAAATTAAATTTTGCCTGCAAAATTGCTGCAAAATTGGCAATTTAGCCACACAAAACATTTCACGAAATTCTGTTGTTCTGCAAAATTTTTTGCCAGGTGCGAAACTATGAAATTTCACCTGTGAAATATGGAATTTCACTGTGAAATGCACAATTTTGCCTGAAACAGCAAAATTTCACCCACATTTTGCCTCTCCGCATGCAAAATTTTGTGTTCCATGGGCCAAATTTTGCATTTTGCCCTCACAAAATATTTTGTGTAACAGCAGAATTTTGCAAAATGTTTTGTGTAACAAAATTTTCAGTTTCACTCATCTCTAGTGCCTGAGGCCTTCTACAGTTTTCCCCTTCTGCTGCCCTTGTCTCCAGCTTGAGGTCTACCAATGGTGTTTCAAGCACTTTTTCCTATCAGCAATCCCAGTTCACCATCTCCTTCGGAGATGTGAACCCATTCCCATCATTGCTGCACCTTGCTACCAGTTATTCCAGTTTGCCATCTCCTTGGAGGTGGGAACCTTTTACGTATCACTGTTGTCCTTTTACTGTCAGCAATGTAAGTTTGCCATCTCCTTTGGAGGTGGGAACCCATTCCCCATCACAGCGGTGCCTTTGCTATCAACAATTTATGTTCACCATTTCCTTCGGACATGGGAACCTCATACCCCATCACTGCAATGCTTTTTGCTGTCAGCATGTTACATTCACCTTCAGAGGTGGGAACCTCATGCCTCCGCTTCACAGCACCTCCTACCTGGATTCACTTCTTGGTCGTACCTGGATCCACCACCCAAGGCCTGATGCAGCTTTCCTGCATCCCATTCTGGTATGCTGTGGTGTTTTCCCCCAGTTCTGTACCATACCTGCACCTGCCAATGTCAGTACTGCCTGGCCTCTGCTGTCTTCTTCTCAAGCTCCATCCTTCAGTCTGTGATCTTCTGCTTGGACTTCTCCCTCCATCCTTTGACTACTACCTTCCTTCTCACCACACTGGCAGCTCGTGGCTCCTGCACATTTGCTGTGTCTTTTTTGGGCCTTCATACAACTACTGACGTCCAGCATCCTTGCCTGATCAACTACTCCTAACTGTTCATCCATCTCATAGTCCTATCTTGGCCATCATAACAGCTCCCTTCCAATGCTCTATGGAATACCTTTTCATCTCACCTGAGGAAAACTTCTGCTAGGAACATCTATTGAACAGCATGCTCTATAGACTCTTACATCACTGCAGAATTATCACTACTTCCCAATCACCTCCCTAGGACCCATTTCTGGAATCCCATTTGACTGGACTATAGAATATCTCATTCCACAACCAACTCTGCAGAATGCTTCCTTATGTATCTTACTAATTTAAGCAGTATGGGCATCACTACCTCCCATGTCTTCATAGGATCTAAGATTTAGTGGAACCTCTTTCACTGCTACCATCTTACATGGAAATGTGACCTTAATTCCTTCCGATGTACCAACTCCTTAATAACCATCAATGTTAAGGATAACAGGAACCACAAGACATCTCATAGCAATACTGGCGTCATCCATTTTACCTTCTCCTCATAGTCTTCTCAAACAAGAGTTGACTCAGTTTGATCACAGTTACCTAATATGTTTATAAATAGCGCTCCATGCCTTCTTCCAGAAGGTAGCCTCTGCTGGGAGGGAAAGCTCCTGGGTCCAGGAATAGCAGGTACCAGAGGGAAGTGAGGAATCTAGGACTTGCAGGTGCTTATATACCCTGGATACTGCATGCGGCTGAGTGGCCATCTGTAGTATGGAGGACAGGTCTTCTTTTGGTGGGGAGGCCCATGTCTTGGGTCCTATAAAAGAGAGTATGGCATTTTTAACCTGCAGGAATTTGAAGACATCCCTATTTGTAAGATGCAGCCGAGTTTGGAGGTTAGGGAAGGGGATCAGTTCATCCCCTTGAAGGAGGGAGGCAAGCGTACAATCTTGCAATTGGGGTAGGACGGTGACAAGAATCTTGCAGTGACCAATCTGAAAGTGGGGGTTATTTAGAATGGGTTGAGTCAATGATCTATGCCAATTCTAGTCCAGGTGAGTTTGGATTTGGTGCAAGGCTCGAAGTGACCATCCAATTGGGGAGTTCTTCAGATGTCTTGGGAGTTTGGCAGGGGCTATATAGACAAGAGCCTGAAGGGAACTATGTGATCTGCTTGCTAATGACCTCTCAATTTCTAACCAGATGGGAGTATAAGTACTGAGGCTCTGAGAATCTGGAATACTCATCCAAAATGCTAGTCTGCTGATATGCTGGGCTCCATAATACATAAAGAAGGAGGGCAGAGCTAGGCCACCCTGCAATTTGGGGGCCACTAATTAGCCATAGGCCCATTGGACTGCTTTGTTTCTCCATAAGAATGCGTTGAGCATTTTTTGGAGACGGGAAAACCAAACTTTAGGAAAAAAGAAACCCAGCATTCCTAATGGATATAACAAATGAAGAAGCACATTCATCTTAAGAATGTTAATCCGGCCCCAGAGTGAGAGCGGGAGAGAGCTCCATCTGTCCAAATTTACTTTCAAGGTGTACAGCAATTTGGTAAAGTTCTCTTTTACCATAGTGGAGATGTCTCGAGAAATTTGAATGCTTAGGTAGGTTAGGAATTTTGGTTCCCAGGATAAACCTAGATTGCAAACATCTGCCTTGATAATCTGATTACTGAGAGGGAAGATCTTTGACTTAGAAAGGTTTAATTTATAAGAAGATACTCTGGAGAACTGTTTCAGCTCTTCCAATAAAATGGGGATGGTATGGCTGGGCTACTCAACATGAAGAAGTAGGTTGTCCGCATATGTGGAGAGTGCATAATGCTTCCCTTCGACTGGAACAACTAATAATGCAGGAGTATTAATCAAGCGACATATAAAGGGCTCCAAATAAAAGTTAAAAAGAAAGGGAGAGAGCGGGCATCCTTGACGGGTGCCCCATTTAAGGGGGAAAGGGTTGGATAGGCAGCAGTTGCAGTAGACCCTAGCTGTGGGGAATGAGTAGAGGAGTTTAACCCATTTAACATAGTCCTCTGGGACCCCAAAACAACTGAGAGAGGTGAAAAGGAAGTCCCAGGAGACTCGGTCAAATGCCTTCCTGGCATCAAGGGAGACTGGCGCCGCCGGTGTTCCGGACTCTCGTGATGCCAAGAGCAAGTGTAATAACTTCCTCATATGCTCTCCTGACACCCTCCCTGACATGCATCCCACCTGTTCCTGCCCAATAACAGCTCCCATAACTGGGGCCAGATGGTTGGCCAATATTTTAGCTAGGATCTTTACATCTGAGTTCAGGAGGGAGATAAGGCAGTAGTTCTCAGGGCACAGAGGGTCATTGCCGGGTTTGGGGATGAGGGTTATCAGGGTTTCAAGGAATGTCCTGTCTTTGATGCCATCCTCAAACCAAGAGTTAAAGACATCAACTAGAAAAGGGACTAATTGGGGAAACAGGCCTTGTATTGCTTATTAGGGAGACTATCTGGTCCTGGTGCTTTGTCTAAGGGTAGCTGCTTGGTGGCAAACTCCACCTCACTTGAAGAGATCGGTGAGCCCACATGTTCAATGGAGAGAGTGGGTAAGGTTGGTAGTACAGTAGAGTTTAAATATTCAGTAATGGCTTGTTCTGACAAAATAAGGGTATCCTCTGTCGAGTAGAGCTGCAGAAAATATGCCCCAAAAATGGATGCCATCTCTCTGGAATCTGAAACGATGGGCCCATCTGAAGTGGGAAGCAGGCCTGGAATGAATCTGGCAACCTTGACCTGTCTCAACCTAATGGTTAAGAGTTTGCTGGCATGCTCCCCTGATTCCAAGCACTTCAGCTTCGAGAGGTGCAGTGCAAGTTCGGCCTTCTGGGCCAAAACATCTGCAAATTGAGCTTTTAAACAATGCAACTTAGCTCATTCTGGGTAAGGGGAGGAGCTATGGAGAAGGTGTTCCAGCTGTCTGATCTCCCCTAATAGGGTGTCCATTTGGGCCTTATTTTTACACGACCAAGTATCTGCAAGCTAGAAAAGCTCGCCCTGAAGGGAACACTTCGGTGCCATCCAGACGGTTCCAATTTTGTCTACGGTGTTCTTGTTAATTTCCAGAAAGGTGGAGATAAAATTTTGGATATGAGTCAGTGAGGAAGGGGCATGCAGCAGCTGGGTTTTAATTCGCCAAAGTGAAGCCCACTGGATACCTGGGCCCAACAGGTATGTTATACTGATTGGGGAGTGATCAGACAAGACTCTAGGGTGGATAGAGGCATCTAATATACCAGGCAGACAAAACAAACTAGCCCAAAAATAATCTATTCAGGATAGTGTTTTGTGGAGTGGTGAAAAATAGGTGTATCGCCTAGCTGTGGGATTCAAGGTGTGCCAAATATCAATGGTTTCAGCTGCCCTTCTAATGCATCCCTCAGGATTTATCTCCTATACTCCCTCCAGTGAATTCCATCACTGAGAACAATCTTCCATTGATTCCTCAATCTGCACATCTGCAACCGACTTGGCTGTCTCACTATCCCATTCCCACACAGCAACAGTCCTATATCTGACTATGCACGCTAGGTACCCATGGCAGTTTACGCTGCGCTCAACTTCCCATTGCTGCATCAGTCTATACACTTATTCAAAGACCCATTCTCGGGCTCCCCTCCACATTCCGACATTGGATGCTCCAGCACCTCAAAGCCACCTTGGCCACTTAAGCTTCTGCCACGGGCAATTAAGCCACAGCAATATTCATATCCATCATTTTCCACTAGCAGTCCTTCCTCAATATAAGCCTATGCAAATCTCATTATAGTAACAATAACTCTAATCAACCCTCAAATTCCTTGTACTGAACCTTCTAATTACCATATTTACTCGTGTATAAACCAAGAATTTTAGACCAAATTCTGACTTTCAAATCATGGGTTTTGGGTCACTCTGTACTCGCCAATAAATCAGCCAATTGTCTCATCCATGGCTGTTCCCAATCACATCCCCTATTACCAGTACCCTATGCTCAATAAAACCTCACCCAGTACAGTATCACTATGGATGCCAAAATCAGCAGTAGTGCTAAGAGGAAACGGAGCTCTTATGATGCAGCCTTTAAGCTGCACGTTGAGGACCATGCGGAGACCTCCAATAACTCTGCTGTGGCCAGGCACTTCTCAATCAATGAAAAGCAAGTGCAGGGACTGGTGTAGACAGAGAGAGGCATTAAGTGAGATGTCTAAAACAAAAAAAAGCATGCCTTTGGGACTGACCTGCGTTCAGTCTGTTGGAGTCCGACTTAGATAACTGGGTTCTTGAATGCCACCAGAGCAGCTACATTGTTACCCGCTTGGCCATCCGTAGGCAGGCATTGAGGATGGCAAAGGAACCCAAGCACTGCTCCACAGGTCTGGAGTCTTTTTTGGTTTCAGCAAGGTGGCACTCAATGTTCATGGAGAGCTATGGGCTGACCCTCAGACAGCATACCAAAATTTATCAGGAACTGTGACCTGACTCAGAGCTAAAGGTGGACAGTTTTCAGCAGTTTGTGTTAAAAATGAGACACCAACACATGTATGAATTATCACAGATAGGCAACATGGATGAGACCCCCATGACATTCAACCTGCCTGGCAACAGGACTGTAAATCCTATGGGAAGCAAGAGTGTCCTCATTCATACAACAGGACATGAAGAAACACACTTCACAGTTGTCCTATCATGCCTAGTGGATGGTACCAAGGCCACTTCTCATTTTTAAAAAGAAAACTTTGCTCAAAAAAAATGACACTCCCCCCGGAGTACTGGTATACCCCCATCCCAAAGGGTAGATGGATGAGGCTCTGGTACAGATTTGACTGCAAAGAGTTTGGGGCTCACATCCTGGGGACTGTGCTCTAAGCACTCATGTCTTGTTTGGGACATGTTTTGAGCACATTTGACAGAGGGGGTATAAAAAACAGGCAAAAAATCCAAAACTGATCTTTGTGTAATACCTGGTGGTCTAACACCAATACTTCAACCACTTGATGTTTGCCTGTACAAACCCTTTAAAGATAGGGTCAGGCATCTGTAGAGTGAGTGGATGTGTTCTGGGGCAGGAACTGTCACAAAAGCAGGCGATCTTAAGAGACCTGACCTGTTTGTAGTGTGCCAGTGGATCGTGGAAGCATGGGATTCAATCCCTGTAGATATGGTCCGCAGATCATTCCTCAAATGTGGTATCAGTAATCACATGGACAGGACAGAAGATGATGCCCTGTTTGAGGATAAGGAAGGAGACATTGCTACCAAGGCACCGGAAGAGGAACATGATGACTACACAGATGACCTGACCGATCAGTTCCTGTATGAAAATCTTCAGGCACGTGGCATTTCGGACATTGAGGAGGAGGAGGAGGAGGAGGAAGATGAATCAGATGTGGGCAATGAGTGAGACAGTCATCACTGCAGGTTACTGCAGGTTACCGGTATCTTACTAACCTGTTATGGACTTGAACTAAATTTATTGTACCTACTAATGCATTGCATTCACTAAATTTACTTTTGTGTCTTTTGTGATGTATTGCGATGCACTGAAGCACTAATGCCCTCTTTTCTCACTGTATGTTGTGCCGAAATGTGTAATAAATTCATTGTCAGTTTATACCTGGGTCAGTGTGATTTCTACTAACAGTGTAAGGCATTTCGGGGGGGTCAGCATGTACGCGGATCGGCTTATCCACGAACAAATACGGTATTTCCATCGATATCCAGTTACCATCTCTACAGCATATACCACCCTTCCTTCATTGGTCTAAAATATTACATGTTAACCTCTCCTACCAGGTACCTAAAGCTTCTGTCCAATCCTTCATCATTTCCATAAGATGCCTACATAGTGACATATCGCACATTGCTGAACTCCAAGCCTTGAGACCCTAATCCGGATGGCAAACCCTCTACAAAGTCTGATAGATTACTTTAAGAATTTCATAGATAAATTACTTTAAGAATTTCATAACCCATCATACTTCCCACAGTTTAGAGTCTGGCAGCTCATTTAATCAACTCAAGCTCTTTATGCTCGCATTGACTCTGTAACCCCATAGACTTAAAATGTGCCAACCAGATTTCTTTTCTCCCTTTGTTCCCCTACAGCACCAGTGAAACAAGCTACAGCCCTAGATCGGGCTCTCTCAAGCGGTGCAGCCCCCCTCTGTCTACCACAGCAGCCTTCCTCCTTGTGCCCCCTCATTGGAACATCAGGTAAGCAGTGCTTCCCCACCACCAGCTTCTTTGCTGAACTTGAATTTCTGGTGCCCAAAAATCACTCTCCTCCCATTGGACAGCACTCCGGGAGGAAGCCCTGCAATTGGTACATTCTGGAAACCTGCTTTTCTCTGATATTTTGGACTCTTTTCGGCTGTAAAAAATTTGGAACTGTTATTTTTTTAACTGAACTGTGCATGTCTGTTAGATGCTAGCTAGCAAAACTGTTTCATTTACTGCATTAAATTACTGTTGCCATTGTCTGCCGCTAGTCAGCCAGTTAGGTGTCTGCCAATCTTTGTGATCACAGCTCTAATTTGATTTCTACTGCTCATATCTCCTCTCCTTCCTTCGCTCTCCCAGCTGCCTGCTAACGCCATTCTTTCTCAGTACTGCCACTCTTTTAGACTTCTCTACCCTCCCTCTAGCAGCTTCTAATTCCCCTCCCACAGTCTTGCAGCAGGCACCCAGTAGGCCTAAAGCTCCCACCGGCCTGCAAAGCCACATCTTCCTCACTGCTCATTCATCCCACCCACCTTCTCTATTCCACTATCCTGCTAAACTGCTTCCTGTGGTCACTGCCCACCGGTTTAGTGGTTGGTGCCCTCTCCTTTTGTTCTCTGTCTCTCTGCCTCAGCCCCCCTGAAGACTTAAATGTGCCAACCACATTTCTTTTCTCCCTTTACTCCCCTACAGCGCTGGTGAAACAAGCTACGACCCTTGATTAGGCTCCCTCAAGAGGTGCAGCTCCCTCTGTCTGCCGCAGCCACCTTCCTCCCTGCACCCGCCTGCTGGAACATCAGTTAGCCAGTGCTTCACCACCAGCTTCTTTGCTGAACTTGAATTTTCTACCACCCTCCCATCCCCGCTCCCGACACACTTTTAAATCCCCTTCTACAGCCCCGCCCTATCCACTCCTGCCTTAAAGCTGAAATCTGCCTCACGGTCTTAAAGGGACGGTACCTTTCATGCTCAAGAATGACACTAGATCCAGTTCAGAGGGACATGATACCCTGCCACCACAAAGCTCAGGCGATATGATTCATGCACTCATTTGATAGGGTAATCAAACACACTGCAGTTCTTACATTCTTATGCCTAACTTCTCTTTATGATGAAAAAAGACCTGATACCATTAACAGCCCCCACATTTGGCCCTCCTACAATACCCCCCACTATCAGGTCTATACCAGGCACCATGAATGGCACTAATACCCTCTTTTCCAGCAAACTGCTGAGCCCACCCCCTTCCTATCTTGCTCTAGGCAGCTATCCTTGCCATCTGCCCCTGTTACTTTTTTACTCTGCGCCCAAACAAAGTTTGATACTAACAGAAAACTAAGGTGCAATACTGGAGAGCACACTCAAATACATGTGACCTGCTGGAAGGCCTTCCTTAAAACTCAGATTATTATCCTGCTCCTCATCTCAGGTAATATTCATCCTAACCCAGGCCCGATCGCTGCAGGGTAATCAAAGATTCGTGGCAGCCTTAAAATAGCAGCTATCAACATAGGTAGTCTCCCCAAGCTAACTCAGCTTCAGGCTTGAATTGCATAGCACAAACCCCACATCATTGCCATCACCGAAACGTGGCTCTCCTCTAAGATACCTGATGCCGTGGTTGTCCTGGATGGCTACTCTTTCTTCCACCAAGACCGCCTTTCCAAACAAAGGGGTGGTTGCTTGGTATACCTATGCAATGATATAAAAGGACAGGTGATGCCAAACAGCTCCTTATCTAAAGAGGTGCAACTCCTATCGATCAAACTAACCATCAGCCAACAGGAAAAGGCAATGGTACTCACCACAGTCTACATACCACCTGGCAATCAGGCTAAAAGCACAGAATAGTTCATCAACCACGTGAACCATATTAAACAAAACTGGGAACAGGTTGTTGTGGGTGACTTTAACACCAATTGGCTAGCACAAGTGACTGCAAACCTAAAGGATTAAATCACTAGTCTTTATCTAACACAATTTCCCTACACCTCAATATTTGCCTCGGTTCTTAATTCCTTTTTTTAACCCCTCTTCCCCCAATATTTACTCCCCCACTATTACCCTTCTCTTCTGTGCTCCTCCTCCTCCTCCTACCCACTCTCCTATTCCTGCTTTTCCCCTGCTCACTTAATAGCTTGACTATTGTGTTTTACCTCTTCAGTTAGGCGCAATGCTAGTAGTATTTTTTATCAACTTTCATATTAGAACTTTTTAGTTATTATAGTTATTATTATTGTTGTTCTAATGATGCATTTATTATGTACATAACTTCTGTATCCCAAAACTGTTACACAGTTCTTGGGTTTACTTGTACTTTGTACGTGTTTATCTGTATATGTCTTCCCTGTCCCCTCTTCCCCAGGATGCACAGGAGATGAGCAACTTGTTGCCCAGTGTGCCATTCCCGGTGAAACATTTAAATAAATAAATTAATTAATTACACTACCAACCAGAAACGAATTACAAAACTGGCACTAGCTCACTGAATGATTGGTTACTAACCAACTGCCCTGAACATATCTCAGATGTCACAGTCTTACCAGACTCATTAAATGACCACTCTCCAGTTACGCGTTCCTGGTGTAACAAAAGTATTAAACCCACCCCCTGTTATTCCAGAAACTGATCACTACGACAAGGGCAGCTCGACAACTTTAAAAAATACTTGTATAAGACTAATTGGAGTGTACTCGACAATCTACCTGACGTTTATTAGGCCTTAGACTTCTTTTTAACCACCTTCACCAAAGCCTACAATATATTCGCCCCTTTCAAATCGACTAAGGTCAAAGGGTTACTTAACCCTAGGCTATTAGGGACACTCTTGAAACAAATGAATATCAGGGACAACCTTTGGCACAAGGCTAGGGCCACCAGAATTCAGGCTGACTGTCAAGTGTATAAGGTGGCTAGGAAAAAATGCACAAAATTGATTAGGAGTGCCAAAGCCAATTACTACAAAGATTTGTTAGCAAGCAACTGAGACCAAGGCAGAGAATTCTGGAACACCATAAAATCTCTCACTGGCAGGGACAATAAGGCTCCTCCTGACCTGATCGTCACCACAACAGGTATGATACAGGAACCTAAGGAGCTGGCAAATGCTTTCAATACAGCCTTCTTGGACCTAAGCTCAGTCTTCCCTGCTGAGTACTTAACACAACAGTGCCCCCACAGCTATGATCAGATGAGCTACTCCATCCCTCATAACCCTGGGATACCTCCATTTTACTTTAAACAGATCTCCAGGGCACAAGCCATTAAATATATCAAGAAAGTCCTTGGTAAAACTAGGATAGGAAGTGACCAGATTGATATGAAGCTGGTTGCTCTTGTTATTGACGCTATTGCAATACCAATCACCAAAATATTTAACCTCTCATAAACAACTGGAGTCTTCCCTGAAAAGTGAAAAACAGCACTTGTTACGCCAGTCTTTAAATCCAGTGACAGAGCCCTTCTATCCAATTACAGACCCATTTCTATACTTCCCCCACTATCAAACGCTCTTGAATGCATAGTCTCAGACCAGTTAACTGACTACCTGGATAAATACTCACTACTATGTCCACGACAACATGGATTCCGCAAAAATCATAGTACAATGACTGGGCTCATTGACCTCGCCACTCACCTCTATGATGCCCTGGACAATGGGATGTCAGTGGGGTCCATCTTTGTGGACCTCACTAAAGCTTTTGATACAGCGAACCACCATATCCTGTTAACAGACCTTTCTGCCCTTGGCCTATTACCTGAAACCATCTCCTAGATTAACAGCTACTTGTCACGCAGACTTCAGTGTGTATGGATCAATGGGTCAGTCTCTAACCCATGGGTAGTGTCAATGGGGGTCCAACAAGGATCTATCCTTGGTCCTCTGTTCTTCAGCCTCTTTATTAACTTGCTACCGTCTGCCTGCCCTACTAAAATGGTACTACATGTGGATGATGCCTTTATCTTAGTCCCGGGAAGAAAACTGTCAGATATAACCTCTACACTACAGGACAACTTCCAAAAACTTGAGGCATGGTTCACCGAGAATAAACTCCTCCTTAACCATAAAAAAACAAAAACTATGCTATTCACTACACCCCATAACAAGAAAAGAGCTGGCCCCTTGAATATCGTTAGCAATACAGGTAACTCACTTGAGCAAATTAATAACTTCAAAAATCTGGCCATCTACCTAGATGACACCCTCTGCTTTTCTACCCACATTGACCATGTGGTGGAAACTGCCAACGTCAGGCTCGGTATCCTATTTCACCATAGACAGGCCCTGTCCTCGGAGGCACTGAATCTAGTCACCAGGAGCTCTGTACTATCAATAATAGACTATGGGCTCTCAATTTATAGTGCAGGAATGGACACTACCCTTAAAAGAATAAAAACCCTTCTTAACAAGGCCTGCAGGCTGGTCTTCGGTGCAGATCATCTGTCCCACACTTGTACCCTTTACTAAGAAACAGGGTGGCTACCTTTTTACCTGAGGGCAAAATACCATGCCTGCCTTATTGGTAAAAAGGCCCTACTAGGCCATTCCCCCTCATCCACGGTTGACATTTTCCAGCGTAATCTATCTGCTAACCCTACTAGAAGTGCTGTCAAAGGTGTGCTCCTTGTCCCTTTTTGACAAACCTCATTTGCCCAGCGAGCACTATCCTACCTCTTGCCCCACTACCTTAATGACTTCCCTGCCTCCCTCCTTAACTGTGAGAAATTAGGACCCTTTAAATGAGAACTCCACCTCCTTTTAATGGGGGAAACTCAGTGTGCCTACCCCTCATAAGACACTCTGATTCACACCTGTGCCATTTGCCACCTCACTCCCTAATCCTTATCGTCTTACTCCCTGCTTCTACCCTTTTACCCCCTGCCCCCATGTCCTTCAGGGTTCCACTGATAATGCCTCACAGGCAACGAACCCACTACCGCCTAGCACTTCTTAATCAGATCCTACCATGCTCCCTACCTCAATAATCCCCCCACTCCTACTCCCACCTTTTCCTTGACAAAGCCCTCCCAGGCTGCTTTACCTCTGCTGCTCTGCACTCTCCTAATGAAACCTCCCTTAACTTTCACCACCTTTTCCCCCCTCCCTATCCTCACCTCCCTGTCCTCAGTTACTTGTATTAAATCTGCACTTTTGTAATTGTTTATTTTTTAGCAAAACATTAGATCACCATTTTTTGTCTTACATGTATATAACCTGATGTCTTGTCTTTTGTAAACCTTGACTTGGGAATCTTTGTAAAAGAGCTTTCCAGCTCAAAAGTGTTAATCCGAAACTGGAATAAATAAATAATTAAATAACCCCCATTGAACATCAGCCAATACCACACTGGAATCCAGGTCCGCATTCACCTCTTTTCCAGCAGGACTTAATCAATATTCAGAATCTGGACACTCCTTCAGAATGGACCTGCCTCTTCAGCCTCAGAATCGATCTTCCAGAATGCATCATTCAACAGACTCTGAAGATGGAACGTCATCTCTACAATCAGTCCACCTTACTTAGAAATTAGAATATGGTTGTAAGAACCTATGATCATCTCCTTTTAGTTTGCCCTGAGGACGGGCGGGTCAGTAGCCATGGGTCCTAAGAGGTTTCCTTCACCTGGGGGGTTTTCCTCTCCTGCGTGCTACTGGTCTCATTCTCCATGAGTTGGAGGTGGTAATCTTTTTGGTATTTCTATTCCCTACTCATTACCCATCTTACCTACCAAGGGTGGGAACAGAGAAAAGCTAAAAAGTAAACTACAGGTACATAAGCACTACTAACCCCATATTCTATTCACCAAAACATTGAAGTGTTTTTTAAAACTTTTATATATTTCTTCTCATAAACAAAGAGGGGTGAATAAAGACTAAGAGGAGACTGGAGGGGTATCTGATAGTAAGAGCAAAGGATGTGATGTGAAAAAAGGAGCATCTGTAAGGAGGAGTAAAAAGGAAAGGACTGAAAAAGCAGTATTAAATGAATACAGTACTTCTAAGGACCAGAAGGAAGAGCACACACACTGTTGTGATGGTGCTTGGACATTCCTTCAAGTTGCACCTGCTGATTTTTGGGCAGCTTCTGTAGTTTCCTCCACTGAAGAAACTCTGCAGCAGATGTCCACCCTCTCCTCTCAGAGTTGTGCCAGGTCCCCTCTGGTGGTTGTTGGCATTGGCTGTGCAGGTGCTGGTGCTGTCCCATGTTCTTGCCCCTCACTCTGGCTACTGTTCCTGGGTCCACATGACTGTAGTGGATGTGGTCTAATTGCATGCTACCCCCTCAGTGGCAGAGAAGGACCACTGCCACCACCACCAATCACCACCCCTTTGTACTGGCCTTCTGCTGACTCAGCTGACAGGTTTTCATGTGAGTATGCCGGCCACTGCTTCCTAGATGATTGCCTTTCTTCCCATGACTAACAAGTATTTGTAGACATTACATTTGACTACACTGCCATTGTTGGGATCCACAGTAAAAAAATACCCACACAAAGGAAGACCTGGGCTGCTTCCTTGAATGGGGCATTGAGGAGGTAGAATGTGAAGAACTGCCACATGGCTCCTTGGCGGATCAGCTTGTGGTGGTGGTGGTGCTACCATGGGAGGCACAGGGGATTGCTGCTGCTGCACTGGGGGCAGCTGCTGTGGTACTATGGGTGGGGGGGTTACTGGATGACCCCTACAGCTGCTCCTACCTCCTGCCTCCAGACCTGGCACTGTCTGGCACACTCGTATGGCTCTACCATGAGTCCGAACATGATTCACCCTATACTCCATCTCTAAATGAACAAAAAAGAGAGCGAGAGAGAGACAGTGAGAGAAGAGTCAGAGGAATCCAATGGAAACAAAAGGGAAAACAGAGATCTATAACTAAAGGTTATAACTTAAAAAAAAAGGTAAAACGCAGCAGAAACAAAAACTAAAGTGCTCCTAGGAACTCAAAGATTTAAAACAGAATGAAAAATAACAAAACAAAACTGTTAAACTAATGTATTGTTTAGATCACAAAGTTGCTTTGAAAGTTTGTCAGGCTCCTATATCCTCCACTGACTAACGCAGCAAAACAGAAAGTGAAGCAGATTCACTGTAAAGAGATGTACCACGTGACCTGCAGAATCTTTTCCCTGTGACTTTGAGGCACATGTTTACCAGTAGTCTCATTCTAACAACACTTCGCCCAGATGTACCCCAAAGGCGAAGTGACAGGAGATGTTGCCAGGTGAAGTTGTCGAAGGCAAATTTCCTACTAAATAGCAAAAATTTGCAATTGATTCTTTGCTGGAGAATTAACACTTTGCAGCATCTTTACTTGCCATTGGTAATCAATCTCTGTATTGTTTTGTACCCTCTCTCCCACTTTGTAATCCTCTGTAGATCACACCTAAAATGAGCCTTGGCCCAGTGTGCCTCTCCCAGTTACCAATTCCTAATAAAGTATTTCATCCTCTCCTGAATTATAGAACAGTCCTCATCAGAACTGAGATATGATTTAGTGCAACTAATAGCTAAGAACTATAAGAACCGAGCTGCACACTCACCAAGCGGTTACTAGAAAGTAAAGTTTTTGTTAACTCTATTATCTGTCAGCACTTCAATGTTTCATGAAGAATTCCTCACTTCTTCAGGGAGTGGTCCTGATGGTATGAATAAAATACCATGAGAAGGTAAAGATAATACACATTAGATAGTTTGTTTTACACATACTGTATGTCCAGACTCCAAATTCATTAAAGAAAACTATTAGGAATATAAGATATTTAGATTGGGAAAAAGCCAATGAGTCCATCGAGACCATCCCTCGTTACTCAACAGTTACATTGATTTGTGTTAAACAAACTCATGTACTCATCCAATGACAATCAAAAGGGCCCAATTCACAAATGGGGATGCAGGGCTTGCATCAAGTCCTGTCTCAAACCTGTTTTTTGGTGCAGCTGCGGCAAGTGATTTGCCAGAAAATACGCCTGATTCAAGAAGATCGGCCACATTTGATACGCTCTTCCCCATTCACTGCAGCTTGCACCAAATATTTGGTGCAAGCCCCATAAAAAAGGTACCCAAGATTGCTGCAAGTGAGACCAGAAAAAGCTAGACTAACTTGCAGCTATCGGCGCGTGGACTGAGTCCTGATTGCTGGCCAGTGAATGCGGAAGTCCCATGCGCCATATGTTCAGCACACCCGGGGCTTGCTGCATTCCCAGAACTATTGTGAACCGACCACAAAAGATATAATGGGCTAAATTGCCACTACTCTTTCTGTCAAATTGTTCCAGGAATCTACCCCACTCTGAGTGAAATAATTCCTTTTTTGTTCAGTCCTGCAGTGGCCTCTCTTCAACTAAAGTTGGTGCCGTTTCAAACGTTTACATTTCATATTCAGTTTAAATTATGTTATTAGTGTATATATGTCACAACTTTATATACCTGTACCATAGAGTGGGTCTCCCCTTCTTCTTATCTCAGTGGAAAAGGGTCTGCTTAATTCCTTAGGTCTGTCTTCCTAGGATAGATATACCATTCATCTCATTGTCTTTTTGTACCTCTCTCCGCTGTGCCCGCTTCAGGTTCCCCACTTCTCTCTGCACTTGGGAGCTCAGTACTGCCCACAATAGTCAAGATATGGCCTAACCAATGCCATAGCTGTGCTCTCCCTCTCCCTACTGGCAAAATAGAGAATAAAGTATGGGGTTGGTGTTTGTAATGCAAAGTTTACACACACCTGAGGGGTAGATGCCTTATAAACCCCGAGAGCGATGCTCAAGGGGTTTATTAAAAGCATTTAACCCCGAGGCTGTGTGTAAACTTTGCGTCTACACACACCAACCCCATACTTTGTTTTATATAATTATTGGGTAACGTTTTTTCTCAGAGTAATTGTGACAAATGCTGCAGATTGTATCGAGATGAGAATGATCATCATGAAGTTTACCTTGTTTAGTTGAATTTTTAATGTAGACATATATAGGCAGATTGTTACAGAACCAAACAAAATACTGTTTAATAAACAAGATTCTATAAAATTCATGAACAAATGTTGTATTTAATCGGTACGTTTTCCAGGAAGTGTGGTGTGGTTGCTAGGTAGTTCCGATTGGTCAGGAAGTGGTATGACGTCTTCTGCAGAGGGACGGGGGAAAGAGCAAAAGAAAAAGAGAAGTTAGGGATCGTGGTGTGTAAGCTGTGGCATACTTTATCTAAAAAAAGTTAATTTGAGCTCTGTAAAGCTGTAAACATTTTGTGAAATTAATGGTTACCTCAATCAGAGTTGTCAGAGTCATAGTATTGTTTACTTAACTGGCGCACTGTGTGAGTGTTCGCGAGGGAGATGAGCTTGTGGAATTCTCATGGGGAAAAGGCGCGTGTTTGCCATTATAAACACTCCTTTATAACGGCAAATTACAAACGCCTTTCCCTATGAGAAAAAACGCTACCCAGTTATTATATTCCCTTCTGATACCCCACAGATTTCGTTATATGTGTTAATGGCTTCTTTGCATTACGATTTCAAGTTTTTATCAATGATGATTCTCAAATCTATTTCTGAGTCTGATGCTGTAAGAGTAATACTATTCTTATAATATACCCTTGATGGTTATTTGTACCAAAATGTATGATTTTGCATTTGTCTACATTAAAGTGCATTTTATTTTTTCACTGCCCATATCACCAGTGCATCTAGATCATTTTGCAGTGATTTCCTTTGCTCTTTATCTGCCACTGTTTGGCCACGCTTTGAAGCATCAGTATAATTGGACAGCGGCCCTGCACAGTCAATTACCAAATCCTTTATACATAGATTAACAAACAGTGGTCCTAGGACAAATGGCACTCCACTTGTATAGTAACTCTTGCCTCATTTGACACATTACCATGAATTTTTACCCTTTGGTGTCTGATGATTTAGCAGCTGCCAGACCACCTAGGTATACAGAAACATAGACTTTGACGGCAGATAAGGACCGCTTGGCCCACCTAGTGTGCCCATTTCCTTACCTATAGGATAAGCTGCAGATCCTAGTTAACCAACAGCCTATTTCTTCTTACCCCCCACAAGAATTGTCTTATGTCTGTCCCATGTATTCTTTAATTCTTCTAGTTTTAGACCCCACAACCTCCTCAGGAAGGCTGTTCCATGCGTCCACCACCCTCTCTGTGAAAAAGTACTTCCTCACATTGCCCCTGAACTGCTCCCTTCTATCTTTAAGTTATGTCCCCTTGTTCTTGCACATCTCTTTTTCTGAAAGATGCTACCCTATTGGACTTTGTTGATTCCACTGAGGTACTTAAAAGTTTCTATCATGTCCCCCCCCCTCCTTTCCTCAAGGGTATACATATTAAGCTTCTTTAGTGTCTCCTCGTATGGCTTCTCTTGCAGACTCTGCACCATTTTAGTTGCCCTCCTCTGGACTGCCTCTATCCTGTCTATGTCCTTGCAGAGATGGGGTCTCCAGAACTGGATGCAGTACTCCAGATGGGGTCTCACCAACTGTCTGTGCAGAGGGATAACAACTTCTTGTTTTCTGCTAGTGATGCCTCTCCCTGTACATCCCAGTATACCCCCAGCCCTTCCTACTGCCTTCTCACATTGCTTGCCAACCTTAAGGTCATCTGATATGATTACCCCCAGGTCCCTTTCCATTTTTGTTGTTCCTACCTCCCCTTTCCCATTGTGTAATCTTCCCCTGGGTTTTTGTTTCCCAGGTGCATTATTTATTTATTTGTATTTCGGATGACACCTTTGAGCCGAGGGCTCTTTTACAAAGGTTCCACGTCAAGGCAATAAGGACAATAAGGTACAAAACATAACATGATCATTACAATGGGACCTAGAAAAAAAAAGACAAGGTTACAATAATAGCAGCCAAAGGCATTGTCAAGGAATTGTGTTGCGAGTTACTTATACAGTACAAGTCATAGGCGGCTCAGTGATGCTTTGTTAGGAGTGGGTTAGTGGGAAAAGAGAAAGAAAAGTGGTGGTGAGGGGGAGGTATGGGGAGAGAGAGATAGACAGGAGGGGAGAAATGGGGAGGGCATTGCATTGGTATATGGTAGATGGGAAACAGCAAGGGAGGAGGAAAGGGGGGGATGAAAAAGGAAAGGAGACAGATTCATCCTATACCCAGTAATGAGTGGTAGGAGAGGAGGAGGAGGAGCTGAGGCAGTGAGGAGGGATGCTTGAGGGTAGTATGCCTGGAGGGGATTATAAGAAGCAATCACAGAAGGCACTAGCCACGAGGTGTTGACGCAGTTTACACTCAAAAGCACTTCTGCACTTCTTTTTTTGGCACTTCTTAGCATTGAATCCGAGCTGCCATACTTCTGACCATTCCTCCAACCTTGCCAAGTCCCTTCTCATCCTTTCCATGCCTCCTTGTGTATCAACCCTGTTGCAGATCTCTGTGTCATCTGCAAAGAGGCATACTTTTCCTTTCAGTCCCTCTGCAATGTCACTTATAAAGACATTAAAAAGGACTGGACCCCATACTGAACCCTGCAGTACCCCACTAGTAACCTCTCTTTCTTCAGAGTGAACTCCATTTACAATTACCTTCTGTGTCCTGTTGTCCAGCCATTGTTTTACCCAGGCTACCACCCTGGGACCCACTCCCAGGCTGATTAATTTGACTATTAATCTTTTGTGTGGGACTGTGTCAAATGCCTTGCTAAAGTCTAGGTAGGCCATGTCCATGGCCCCTCCCGGGTCTACTACTTTGGTCACCCAGTCAAAGAAATCAATTAGATTTGTCAGAAATGACCTTCCAGCTGTGAACCCATGCTGCCTTGGGTCCTGTGCCCCATTGGCTTCTAGGTACTCAACAATTTTTTCCTTCAGAAGTGATTCCATCGTTTTCCCTACCACAGAGGTCAAACTGACAGGTCTGTAGTTTCCTGCCTCTGTCCTGGTCCCACTTTTGTGAAGGGGAATCACATCCGCCTTCCTCTAGTCCTCAGGTACCACACCATCCTCCCATGATTTGTTAAAAAGGGTAGTCAGTGGTTTCACTAGTTCTCCCCTTAATTCCTTTAGAATTCCTGGGTGAATTCCATCAGGCCCCATTGCTTTGTCCACCTTCAGTTTTAGGAGTTCTTTCAGAACCCTTTCTTCTGTGAAAGGACTGGGATCGACTCCCCTATCAAAAGTGCTTTTGTTAATTGGATTAGGCACCTCCTCTTCCTCCTCTTCTGTGAATACTGAGCAGAAATAGTCATTCAGTATCCCTGCTTTTTCGCTGTTCCTCTCTGCCCACCCACCGTCCATTCTATTCAGCCTCACAATACTTGCCTTTGTCTTTCTTCACTCCCTGATGTACCTATAAAAGGTTTTATCCCCCTTCTTAACTGAGTTGGCTATCTTTTCCTCAGTTTGGGCCTTTGCTATTCTGACCTCCCTCCCTGCTTTCTTCTGCCTTAACTGGTACAGCTCTCTGTCCTGCTCCTTCTGTGTTTCCTTATATTTCCTGAATGCTATCTTTTTCTCCCTGCCTTTCCCCACCACCTCTTTTGAGAACCATAGAGGCTTTTTCTTTCATTTTGATTTGTTCATTTGCTTCACACAAAGGCTTGTTGCCACTGTGATGGAAGTTTTGATGTTTCCCCATTGTTGCTCCACCCCTCCTTCTAGCCTGTTTGTTATTGCTTTTCTAAGGCACTCTCCCATCTTGCCAAAGTCAGCCTTCCTGAAGTCCAGTACCCTCACTGTTGTATGGCTTGACTCTGTAGCTGAGTTTATCATGAACCACGCTGTTTGGTGGTTATTTGTTCCCAGATGACAACCCACTTCTAGATCTGAGATCCTCTCACTGTCCTCATTTCAGAGTACGAGGTCTAATATTGCTCCCTCATGAGTGGGTTCCGAAACTAGCTGTCTGAGGCATGCCACCTGTAGGGCATCGAGAATGGCCCTGCTCTTGGATGTGGCTGCCGCAAATGTGCTCCAGTTAACATATGGCATATTCAGGTCTCCCATCAACAGTATCTCCCCTTTCTCTGCCATCCTAAGAATGCCTTCTATCATATCCCTGTCCATTCCCTCCCCCTGACATGGGGGTCTGTATACAACCCCTGTGCAGACTGTGGTGCCATTTCCAGTCTCTAAGGTGACCCACAGTGCCTCCTCTCATCCCTGTTTACTCTTTTGTTCATTTGCTTTTATCCCCTCCTTTACATAGAGAGCTACTCCTCCCTCTATTCTCCCCTCCCTGTCTCTCCCATAGGTTATATACCCTAGTATGTTATATAAAATGGAATATCAAGAGACTCAAGTTTATTGCATAGATTCAAATGTGCAACAGTGTTGAATGCTTTGCTAAAATCAAATAGTACTGCATTTATTCATTTGTCCCTATGAACCAGCTTGAAAAACCTAATCAAGCATGTTACACATGCTCTGCCCTTTTTAAAATCCATGTTGGGCATCCTTCTCCTTATTTACTGATGATAGACCATGTTAAATTAGCTCTCTTATAATCCCCTCACTTAATTTTGATACGACTGAAGAAATATTGACAGCAGGATAGTTACACAGAAACCAAGAAACATAGAATTTGTCAGCAGAAAAGGACCACTTGGCCCACCTCTTCTGCCCAGATGGTCCCTGCCTAATCTGTCTCCACCGACCCTGCCTGATCTCTGGTGACCCTCCTTCCTCCCTGCCCATTTCCTAATATTCCACTATGTCTATCCCACATGTGATAGAAGCCCCTTACTGTTTTTGCCACCACCACTTCCTCTGGCAGTGTATTCTAGGCATCCACTGCTCTTTCAGTGAAGCAGTGCTTCCTCACATCCCTCCTATACTTCCCCTCCTTCAGCTTCATTGCATGTTCTCTGGTTCTGGTGCTCTTTCTCATTTGAAAAAGACCCAATTTCTGCACCCTGTTAGGTACTTGTAGGTCTCTGTCATGTCACCTCTCACTCTTCTCTCTTCCAGGGTGTACATGTTGACATCCCACAGTCTCTGTTCATAGGGCTTTTGGTGCAACCCCTGCACCTGTTTAGTTGCCCTTCTCCAGACTGTCCACACCCTGTCTATGTCATTTCTGAGGTGTGACCTCCAGAACTGGACACAGTACTCCAGCTGAGGTCTCATCAGCGAGCGAT
Organism: Neoceratodus forsteri; assembly: GCA_016271365.2. Classification (NCBI taxonomy): domain Eukaryota; kingdom Metazoa; phylum Chordata; order Ceratodontiformes; family Ceratodontidae; genus Neoceratodus; species Neoceratodus forsteri. The sequence continues at coordinate 1,458,988,883 of CM028132.1, forward strand.
ATAGTGGCAACATCACCTCCCTTCTCCTGTTGGAGATCCCTCTCCCTATGCATCTCAGCATCCCACTGGCCCTATCCACTGCTTTGTCACACTGCCCTGCCACTTTGAGGTCAGCTGATATGATATCCTTAAAGTCCTTTTCCTTTTTAGTGACTGACAGTTCCTCTGCCCATCCTATACTCATTTCTTGAGTTCCTATACTCTAAGTGCATGATTTTCCACTTTGTGGCATTGAATCCCAACTGCCATGTTCTTGACCATTCCTTTCAGTTTCCCAAGATCTCTGTACATTCTTTCTAACCCTTCCTTTTTGTCCACTCTATTACAGATTTTGGTATGATCTGCAAAAAGGCACACCTTTCCTTCCAGTTCATCTGCAATCCCACTTACAAAGAAAGACACTAAAGAGAAACAGCCCCAGTACTGAGCCATGTGGTACCCCATCAGTCACTCTCCCATCATTAAAGTGAGGGCTGTTAACTACCATCATTTGTTGCCTATCCATTAACCAGTTTCTAACCCAGTTCACCATTTTGAATCCCACCCTTGTGGCTGCTCAATCATGTAATCAGTCTCCTGTGCAGCACAGCATCAAAGGCCTTGCTAAAAGCCAGATAGGCACAGGCAGAGTCATCTGGCATGACTCCTTTCCCCATGAATCCATGCTGTCTAGGGTCTTGCAGCCCACAGGATTCAACCAACCTTTTCTTTAACAGTGGTTCCATTAATTCCCTTACTGCTGAGGTGAGGCTCACTGGCCTATACTTAACTAGCCTCTTCACTACTGCCATCCTTATGTAGATGGGCCACGTCTGCTCTTCTCCAGTCCTCCAGAACAATGCTGGATTCCAGTGTGCTGTTGAATAAGGTTATCAGTGGGCAAGCCAGCACCTCTCTGAGTTCTTTAAATACCCTTAGGTGTATCCTGTCCTGTCCCATAGCCTTGTCTACTTTCAGAGCTACAAGTCCCTTCAGGATTCTTTCCTCTGAAAATGGACATGAGTCCCTGCTCTTCCACTTTGTTCCTGCTGATCACTGGTGGTCCATCCCCCCTCCCTCCACTGTGAAGACAGAGCAGAAGTACCTGTTCAGGATGTTTACTTTTTCTTGATCCTCTTCTATGCAGTCTCCATCTGCCACCTTCCATATCCTCACTATCCCTCCCATTGCTTTCCTCTTTTCACTTACGTATAGTCCGGAAGAAAGTGTTATCCTCAGTTGCTACCCCTTTAGCTGTCCTTTAGCCATTCCCTCATCACCTTTTTGTAGATATTGCATCCCGGCAATCACTTTGTACTGTACCTTTACTCTCTTTGATCAAGAAATTTATAATATTACTGATGGTACCTCGAGCTCTGTGATATGTTCTTTTAACAACTTGGACATAGGTTATCTGGTCCATGAGACTAATTTTAATTTAGTTTTGCCAACATTTCCTTAATTCTTTCAACATTATACCTTTAAACAAATTTCTCTCAAATTTTTCCTCAGCCTTTGGAATATCCTTACCTGCGCCAAACATCATACAAAAATATCTATATAAATTTAAATATCAGCTGTTATAAGTTCATTTGAATGCACCTGATTTTTCTCAGTTAATGGTCCTACCTTGTTTTGAATTACAGTACATGTTATTTTCCTTACTAGGATTTGTTATTTTTAACTTGCCACTTTTCTTTGATTTCAATAATTCTTTACATTCTCTTTGTTGTTTTGCAAATTCATTTTCTCTAGTTCATTATCATTTAATTTTGGGTATTTATACACCTTCCTTTTACTTTTTATTTATTTATTTTATCTATTTGAAATGTTGACCAGTAATGGCACTTTAAACTATTATAGCTTGCTTCCAGGTGTGTCCTACGGGGTTGGTTGTGTGGACCTGCTTTATGGCAGGGGGACTGCTGGCCACGACACCAAGGAAATTTCTCTGCTGTTTGTCAATAAATGTCTTGGGGATCTTTCACTTCCACCTGGCAGTGACCAGAGATGGACAGAAGGTTCCTTGATTTAAAGGTGTCATTCGAAGGACAGCACCTCAAGAGTGCAGCAACCCCCTCAGCTGCACTACAGTGTCAGTTAAGGATTTTACCCCAAGTTTCTTGTGTGGTGCTAGAACCCTCTTCTTTGTGATCTTCTGGCCTTAGAGGCAAGTGTGCTACCTACTGAGCCACGTCCACTATTGATCCTTTTGCTTATCCTTTTCTAAACCAGGCTGGGCGGACTCTTTTTTATGTTTGCATGCGCATGCCCGCACAGCAAACATTTTATCAGAAGAACAGAGTTTTAGAGGTGTGTCACTGTGAGGGCCAATGCAACTCTAAAACTGCTGTGGGCTCAACCGTGACAAACCAGCAAGGCTGATCATGACAGTGTTCTCTGCTTGCTGGGTGGAAACTTCACAGAGTTGAAAAGAGCCAACCGCTGCAATCCAGAGTGGCTGGCTGCTTTCTTCTGCATGATGACCCAGTAAGCAGAGAACAGTGAGTGTACTGTAGCCACATACTTAACCAACCACTCCCCCATCAGTAAGTGTAGTCACATACAGTACTTGGTGGCCAGAAAGGAACAGCCAGAGCCAGGAAGAGATAAACTTCCACCTGACACAGAGGGAAACACCAAAAAACAAAAGGAAAAGAACAATTTTTTTACAGTCTTATTGCCAAATCTCTTGACAGCACCTTATTCTGGTTTCCTTTTGCCCACGCTTTCACAGCAGGCAGAATGCAGGACCAGAAATAGAGCTAATGCATCTATTTTTTACTGGTAGGCAGTGCTGGATTCTGAGTACTGATTTTGTTTTTAACACCAGCAGTCACTGTATTCAGCTTCTAGTGCTCCACACTTGCCGATTAGCAACCGGTGACTGCCCAACACAAAACCGCAAAACCGCAGAGTCAGTTAGTTCACCTTTATTTTATTTTAAATAGAAGCTGCACCATAAAGTCTGAGAGATGGACGAACTCGTCTCTCAGCTCAGCAGTTGTGCTTACCGACCGGCAACCGGTGACCACCCAATACAAAACCGCATAACCACGAAGTGAGTCAGTTCATCTTTATCTTACTAGATGTGGTATCATAAAGTTTGAGAGAGGGATAAACTAGGCTGTCAGCACAGCAAAAGCAGGGACATAAAAAGTGCCAGCAGAAAGCAGGAGTGGGAAGATAGTCAATTTATTTTTATGTTTGCTTGCACGCATGCGCAAGAAACATTAGGTGACAGCTTAGGAGAGAAGCGGGTTGTGGAGGTGCGGCACTGTTACAGCCAAGGGAGACACTGCATTTGGGGGCTTGGCACTGGTGGATCAGTGGAGGCACAGTGTGCAGATGACACTGGTCTCCAAAAGTGCACCAAGTACAAACGTTTTCTCCACAGCAATCAGGTGCTGCATCGTCATTGCAGCGTCAGTCAGTCTGCTGCAATGAGGGAGTGACCCATCATTGCAGGGCAGAATTTTGCTAGCTTAATACTGTTTGTGAACATGGCAGGCAGCTTGCCACCACGTTCACAAACAGTATTATGCAGCCCCCATGCTGAGGGGGTGCCAATCCCCCTTGGCAGTATGTACCCCCCCGCCAAACAGTCTTTGTTTGTCGACAGGTGCTCCAATCCCCGCCGGCTTCCTTTCCGTCTGAGTTTTTTCATGTGCCGACGGGGAGCCCAATCCAAATTGGCATAATGTCCCCATCCACAATTAATGTGCTGACGGGGAGCCCACCCCATCGGCATAATTCCTCCACACACACACAAAACATATGTTTGTGCCGAGGGGGTGCCGAATCCCTGGTTGGCTGCGCCTCCTTAGTGCCGACAAGGGTGCCCAACTTCATCGCCACAGTTGCCCCCAATAAATACTAGGTTGGCGTTAGAGCCCACCCCAGCATGCCAAATGTCCTGTTAAATGTCCCTGTAAACAAAACCGCTCCTGCGATGTTATTTTTTTTTCCCCTCCGAGTCTCCCTCCCCCACAACCCACACCCACCCACTGCGCACCTTGCCTCCCCACACCCCCCACCCCATACTTACCTCTGGAGTCTGGTGTGATGATCTTCGGTGGATTGGGAACACGTCTTCACTCTTCAAAGCCGACCGCGAACTGAGGAAATGCCAGTAAGCTGTATAATGGAATAAATAGGGTTTTTTTCAACTTTGATGCATATCTCAGGCATTTTTTTGGATTTTGGCACCAAATTTTCAACATAGGGTTTTTGAGACCCCTCCTCATGAACTCTATCACTGTCATGGCGTTAATCGTCTCCAAAAGGTGATTTCGTGGTCACTGCGCAGAATCACCTTTTGGGACCGATTAACGAAATTACAGTGCTAGTGTTCATGAGGTGGGCTTTCAAAAAGTCTATGTTGCAAATTTGGTAGGAAAAATCCAAAAAATGGCTGTTTTATGAGTGTGCGTTGCGCAGTTCCTACGCACACTCGTACCTTCGCGAATTTGCAATATTTTCACTCCCAATTTTCAATATTGGTATGTTTATGCATCTCCTTATGAACAGTGCAGCTGTCATTTTTCACAACCTGGCCAAAATGTGTTTTTGCAGTTCTGGTGCAGAACAGCCTGGTAGCTGTGGGAAATCTATATTTGGGACACATTAGGAAAATCACACTGATGCTGTTCATTAGCAGAGCTCCTAAAATGCCTATGTTGAAAATTTGGTGATGAAAGTCCATAAAATGACTGTGTTATGAGCATGCATTGTGTAGTTTCCACACACGCTCGTTACTTCGCACATTAATAATATTTTAACTCCAGATTTTCAACATTGCCATTTTACCGCACCTGCTTATGAACAGTACAGCTGTCATTTTTCACATCCTGGTCAAAATGTGTTTTTGCAGTTCCGACACAGAATACCGTGGTTGCAGTGGGAAATCAGTGTTCGGGACACATTAAGAAAATCACAGTGACACTGTTTATGAGCACAGGTCGTAAAATGCCTATGTTGAAAATCTAGTGACAAAACTCCACAAAGTGACTGTGTTACATGCATGCATTGCGCAGTTTCCACATATGCTCAGAAGTGTGAGCATTTTTAATATTCCCACTACAGATTTTCAACATTGCCATCTCTTCATACCTCCCTATGGATGGTACAGCTGTCATTCTTCACATCCTGCCCGATCTGTGTTTTTGTACATGTGGCGCAGAATGGCATTGTCGCTGTTGGAAGTCAGTTTTCCGGACACTTTGACAAAATCACACTGCCACTCTTCATGAGAAGAGGTCCCAAATGCTTTCAAGAGGTGGGGTCACAAAAAGGCCATGTTGAAAATTTGTACTGTAAATACCAACAAACGCCCGAGGCATTAGGGTTTCTAACCATAATGTCCTACCCTGTATAGACAGACAGGCATTGGGGTGTACCTTTGGATTGCCGACTGTACTGCACATGCCATCCCACCCCCACACCCCAGCCACTGACAGGCATTGAGGTGTACCTTGGACTCTTCGACTCAAGACTTCACCCCACTCTCCTATGCTGCACTCATTTCACCGTATGTCCTTATGGAATGGGGTGACTGTAAAGCCAAACACCCTAAGGCACACCTCAACACGTGTCGATGTCTGCAGAATAGGCTGAGGTGACATGGCTTGACCGTCATGGGCGACGACCCAAACACTTACCCAAATCCTGTCCGTCTCTAAAGGATTGAGGTGGGGTTCACGTGAAGTTCAATACTTCACTGCCATTCCTATTCTGCATCTGTCTAACTCCTGCATTTCCAATGCTAAAACCAGCAAGCAACATTCGGCATTGCCAAATGTTTGTTATTTATTGTTTTAAACAGCAGGGAAAAAATGTAGAGTGATTCAGTTTGTCTTTTTATTTGCTGTATTATTTTTAAGTGCTTTACAGAACTGTTCAGTACTGCTGCCTGCCATCCTGTGCCCACCAACCAAGAATTTGAACTGACAATCTGTCATTTGGGTGGAGCACAGCACCAGTCCTGATGGTTTCATGTTTTGTGTGTAGTAGCTAGGTGAATGTCAGCTATGCTTTGCACTGCACCATTTGTAATTTAGTTTGCCTGCTCTGAGTAATGTCAGTTCATGCTGTTATCACATTCAAACAATAAATAGAATCAGCTGTTCATTCCTGAAACACTGGCATGCTATTAGGATGATTGGAGCAGGCAAGAAGAAAGTGTTTATTATTTATTTATAAATAATCAGTGGACTATTTACAACTTTGTGAAGTTATGTTTCCCTCACTCTCTGGTAACTGTTTTTAGCCTAACCCTGATGCTGATCCTTGAGACCCCCCCCCCAAAAAAAATACACATCACATGCTGTCAGAACAACCAAATTAGCTGTTAGGAGATTTAATTATCTTATGATTGCAAAATGCACTGCATAGTGCTATTTGTATCTGCTTTCACCTCCCTCAACCCCGACCCTTGTTGAGTCTTTTCCTTTTCTCACTGACTCCATGTCAACATACTGTATGATGCAGATACTGAATTGGACCTGCCAAGCTGTAACTTTACCCCAGACTGTTTTCATTACAGTAGTGAAGAACAGATAGCCTGCGTGGAACAGGATAGTTTAAAGTGATTAATATATATATATATTTGTTGGTATTTCCATATAAAGCTTTGCTGTTCCGCAGCCCTTCCTCTTTTTTGTTGTTTCCCTTATCAGATGGTGAAAATAAACACAGTTTAATCAAACTAATGGATAAGAAACAGACTGTCAGTCCTACAGCAGAGATGAGCTAATAGAAGTACTGGACCTGGCTGGCTAGAACATTTTTTAGAAATAATCCTTGTCCTTGTTTATGTTTGTAGGGTTGTGCTGCCCCCTTCCTTCCTTTCATGGCTGCTTATTCCCAGGTTGCCTAAGGTTCTGAAAACCTCACCCCTTCTAAGAAAAATTGTATCCGGTGTTGTCTGCTGAACTGAGTTGGCTGCCAGAATTTTATTTTCATAATGCCATGTGCTGCTCTGTTATTATAAGATGTAATTTCTCCGCTTTCTCACCCTCCTCCATCACTTCTCTTCCATCACTGATCCTTTCTGCCAACATCTGGTGTAGATCATGACATCGGAGCTGACAACCTGTAACTTTACCCCAGTCTATTCTTTACTTCTCCAGTCAGACTGTTAGCTCTTTATCACTGCAATGAGGACAAATTGATTTATATATATGTATATGTGTGTGTGTATATATATATATTTATGCAATGGGGTGAGTGATAAATGAGTGTGATAAATCATGTTATTTTCACAGGTGTTTGATAACTGTAAGAACTGACATTTATCACACCCCTGAAACCTGCGCTAAACCCGTGCTAAACCCGCGCAAAGCCGCGCAAGTGGTAGATTTTGCAACAGTGAGGCCCCATTTTATAAACAGGACACATGATGTGCACATCGTGGAATATGAAAAATATTTTCACTCCTGCCTCGTGAGCACTGTATATTTCACTTGTGCCTTTGGCACTCATGAAATATCCAGGCTCACTTTGCAGGAGTGAAAATATTTTCCATATTCCACTCATGCCCATCATGTATCCCTATATATATATATATATATATATATATATATACATAATTTTTTTTATGTATTTAAAACCTTACAGCACTGTGTTGTTCTGAGGTTATCCCTTCCACATGGCCATTCTCACCTTTAAAGGAAAGGGAAGACTGCTCTACTGTAAAGGGAGTGTGATAGGTAAAAGAACCAAGAATGAAAAAGCAATACCAGTGCCACTCCAAACTGAGACAAAAATGCTTTATTCCATAACAAATAGAAAAGACGGACCAGTTCAGCAGTGTAGGTCAAAAAGTAACCGGGCCATTAGAACTGAGACCCTGACTGGTTTCGCAGCTCAGTGCTTAGTCATGGCTAAGCACTGAGCTGCGAAACCAGTCGGGTCTCAGTTCTAATGGCCTGTTACTTTTTGACCTACACTGCTGAACTGGTCCGTCTTTTCTATTTGTTATGGAATAAAGCATTTTTGTCTCAGTTTGGAGTGGTGCTGGTATTGCTTTTTCACCATTCGTACCTTCGCCTGTTGCTGAATACTAACACAACTTAAGGCTCGTTCACAAGGTGACTACTTACATTGTCACCATCCAATTAGTTCCCAATGCAGAGCAGCATTCATAAGACACCACTCTTCAGCAATGCAGGATGCCTTTTTCCCATTTTTGGTATTTCCAGGAGTGTTTCGGTGGAGGAGGTCGGGGAGTTGGGTTGATGATGGGGAGGTCTGTGCGACACTCTTTCTGACAGGTGTGGAGATGCTTTGGCATCCCTAATTGTCCTATAGTGTAAATGACTGAGGGAAGGCATGCCTCCATGGCTCGGCAGTGGCTTGTGTAGCTTTTCACTTCAGGTTCATGGGTTTGAATCCAGCCTGGTTGGGTAGTGGCTCTAACCTATTATCATCTGACTGCTGTTCCGTGGCCAGTATGGGATGGGTTTTGGTAGTCTTCAAACAGTTCCTAGTAGAAATGTATCCACATCACAAAACCACCATCAAAACTGACATTTGCCTGGCACCCTTGATGTCTGTCTCATGAGAGGCCAATGACTTAATGGGCACAGAGTCTGAATGTTGATGGTACAGCGCAGATTCCACATCATCTGCCCAGTGCTGTAGCCATTGTAAGTGGTGCCTGCTGTTCAGATAGCCATGGGAAACAACCAAATCAGTATGTGATCCCAGAAAAAGAGGGACCATGGCCAGAGTGCAACACATTGAGAAACTGCCAATGTGGCTGCATTCATACATGAACAGTGGCAATGATCCGGCTCCTGTGCACCACCCACAAGGGCGAAGAACTGGCTGTGTGAATGGCCCATTCATCACACTAATAAAACAAATCCTGTCATTCCTACAACAGTGATGATTTCTTTTATAGTTTGCCCTTGCGCTTATGCAAAGTGAACATGTTGGCAATATAATGGATTTTGAGAAGTGTGCCACTGCTGGTCCAATACAGGGCAATCTGAAAGTGGCTCACCAGTGTTAGACTGGTCCTTAGCCAGATGGATCTTGACACTTTTCTGGTCTTGCTGGACAGAAACTTTGTGTAGTTCAAAGAAAACAGCAGCCTGAATCATAGGGTGGCTGAATCATAGGGTCACTCACTCCTTTGATTTGCATTACACCGGCCAGCAAGCAGAGCTTATCAGCCTGCTGTGGTACTCCCCCCCTTCCTTAATTTTGCAATGCTGGGGTGCTCAATCCCAGTGCTGGCTAGTACCCCCACCCCACCCATTTTCACTGTGTGACACTGGGGAGCCCACCCCCAGTGCTGCTAAAAATAGCACCAACACTGTAGTGCCCAATCCTCAGTGTTGGTACCTGAAATAAAGAAAACCATCCCTCAATCCCTTCCACCCTTTCCTTCTTAATTTTACAACACTGGGGTGCCCAATCCCTAGTGCTGGCTAGTACCCCCATGCTGCCTGTTTTCACTGTGTATCACTGGGGATCCCACCACGGGGCCACCAAACACTGACACTGGTGTGCCCGATCGACAGTGCTGGCTAGTACCCCCATGCTGCCTGTTTACAGTGTGTATCACTTGGAGGCCCACCACGGGCCACCTAACACTGACACTGGTGTGCCCGATCCCAGTGCTGGCTAGTACCCCATGCTGCCTGTTTCCAGGTATCACTGTGGGCCCACCACGGGCCACCAAACACTGACACTGGTGTGCCCAATCCCCAGTGCTGGCTAGTACCCCCATGCTGCCTGTTTTCACTGTGTAACACTGGGGAGCCCACCACGGGGCCACCAAACACTGACACTGGTGTGCCCAATCCCCAGTGCTGGCTAGTACCCCATGCTGCCTGTTTTCACTGTGTAACACTGGGGAGCCCACCACGGGGCCACCAAACACTGACACTGGTGTGCCCAATCCCCAGTGCTGGCTAGTACCCCATGCTGCCTGTTTTCACTGTGTAACACTGGGGAGCCCACCACAGGGCCACCAAACACTGACACTGGTGTGCCTGATCCCAGTGCTGGCTAGTACCCCCATGCTGCCTGTTTTCACTGTGTAAGACTGGGGAGCCCACCACAGGGCCACCAAACATTGACACTGGTGTGCCCAATCCCCAGTGCTGGCCAGTACTCCCATGCTGCCTGTTTTCAGTGTGTATCACTGGGGATCCCACCACGGGGCCACCAAACAGTGACACTGGTGTGCCCGATCCCCAGTGCTGGCTAGTACCCCCATGCTGCCTGTTTTCACTGTGTAACACTGGGGAGCCCACCACGGGGCCACCAAACACTGACACCGGGTGCCCAATCCCCAGTGCTGGCTAGTACCCCCATGCTGCCTGTTTTCACTGTGTATCACTGGGGATCCCACCACGGGGCCAACAAACACTGACACTGGTGTGCCCGATCCCCAGTGCTGGCTAGTACCCCCATGCTGCCTGTTTTCAGTGTGTATCACTGGGGATCCCACCACGGGGCCACTGAACACTGACACTGGTGTGCCCAATCCCCAGTGCTAGCTAGTACCCCCATGCTGCCTGTTTTCACTGTGTATCACTGGGGAGCCCACCACAGGGCCACCAAACACTGACACTGGTGTGCCCGATCTCCAGTGCTGGCTAGTACCCCCATGCTGCCTGTTTTCACTGTGTAACACTGGGGAGCCCACCACGGGGCCACCAAACACTGACACTGGTGTGCCCGATCCCCAGTGCTGGCTAGTACCCCATGCTGCCTGTTTTCACTGTGTAACACTAGGGAGCCCACCACGGGGCCACCAAACACTGACACTGGTGTGCCCGATCCCCAGTGCTGGCTAGTACCCCCATGCTGCCTGTTTTCACTGTGTATCACTGGGGAGCCCACCACGGGGCCACCAAACACTGACACTGGTGTGCCCAATCCCCAGTGTCAGTACCTGAAATAAATAAAACTGTCCCTTAATAATCTTTTTTTAATTTTATACACCCTGTAAAAGTGAAAAATGTTCATCAATGTGTGTTGCCACTACTGGCTCAACACTGGTTACCCTACCCCCACCTGGCCTTCCCACTCAGCAGTCCCCACCCCCATCCCTTATTTATCTGCCAGGGTTCAATGCTAGAAACCTTTCTGAACCAGAGACATGTCTTCACTCTTCAACACTAGACTGGGAACTGAGAAAATCAGGTATGTGGTTCAATGCATCTCAATGGGTTTTGAACTTGTCCTCATAACTTTGTAATTTTTTAATATGTTTTCCCCAAATTTTAAACATGGCCTTTTTGGGAGACCCCATCTCATGAACAAGGGTGATAAAATTATGCAAATCCATTTCAAAAGGGGAAGGATTAGAACATGTACTCCACCCTTGTTCACGAGATGGGGTCATAAGAAGGCAATGTTTAAAATCTGGGGAAAAAATATTTAAAAACAACAAAATTATGAGCGTACATTGACATTTTTCAGTGCATGCTCATAACTTTGGTAATTTTCAAAATTTTGACCCCAAATTTCCAACATCGTAATTTTTTTTTCACACCACCTCATGAACATGACAGCTGTCAATTTTCAGATCCTGGACAAAATATGGTTTCGCACTTGTGGTGCAAAATCACCTTTCAGATAAGATTTGGACATTTTCTCATCATCATCATTTTATTTAATAAAGCACTTTTTTTCATTTTGACTTAAGGCATTGTACAATTGAGCAGAATTATCTAAACAATTAAAATACATAGCATGCAATAAAATACAGTTCTAATTAGATTAAAGCTTCGGTTGGCTAAACTTGGCTAGGAGGAAAAGCCTGTCTAAATAAAAATGTCTTCAGCTGCCTTTTAAAGGCATCCAATGTATACATTTCTGTCAAAGAATGAGGGAAGAAGTTCCACAGGGTTGGCGCAATAAAAGAGAAAGCATGGGCACCTGATGATTTTAAACACACCCTGAGAATTTCCAGAAGTCCCTAGTCTGCTGAATGGAGGGGGATGGGATGGATGATAGAGCAACAGGAGGTCTTGCAGGTAGCCGGGCCCCAGTCCATGCAGGGCTTTATAGGTCAGCAAACCAACCTTGAAGGTGATCTGCCACCTAGCAGGCAGCTGATGCAGAGAGCGGAGCACAGGAGTAATGTGACATGATCTCGACAGACCAGTCAACAACCTGGCTACCATGTTCTGCACCATCTGCAGGCAGTGGAGATCAACCCCCAATAGACCTAGGTAAAGAGCATTGCAGTAATTGAGCCATGACATCATGAAGACATGGGCCAGTGATGGCAGATCATTCAGGGTTATCAGCTGTTTAATCCTGGCAAGGTTTCCAAGATGATAAAAAGCACTCTGGACCATGGCTGACACCTGAGATTTAAGTGTTAGGCCACAGTCCAGTACAACACCAACATTCCTCACCTTGACAGAAGTGAGCAACTGGGAGTCTCCAAGTCTAAGCCTGTAGACTCGACCAAATTGTGCATTTGCCCCCAGGTGACCAGGTTCCACCACTAGTACTTCAGTCTTATCCGAATTCAGCCTTAGTGAATTGGCCCCCATCCAGTCTTGGATCTCAGCAAGGCACTGATTGAACACCTAGACTGCCTCCTGCTGTTTGGGCACAAAAGACAGGTATCTGAGTGTCATCCACACAGCAGTAAAAATTCAGCCCATACCATCTGATAATGGCCCCTAGCAGTAGCATATATACTACGAACAACATGGGGGACAAAATGGAACCTTGTGGCACCCCACAAGGCAGGGGCAGTAGTCCCTAGGAAAAGATCCCTGACACCACCCACTGTGTACTGCCAGTGAGAAAAGATTGAAACCAGTTGAGGACTGTACCAGCCAGTCCACAACAGACCCACAGGTGCTCCAACAGCACCCCATAATCCCCGGTGTTAAATGCAGCTGAAAGATCGAGGAAAATCAAAGAAACTTCTTTGAGCCCATCCCAGTAGCTCCCATGCCCACTCTCTAGAGACCTCCTTTCTACCTATGTACCATCTCCCCGTTGGAGGCTAGACCCCTTCTACAAAAAGCCGTTAGTAGTAACAACCCCAGCACCGACCTACTGGACTCAAGGCTACTTCGTCTGACATTGGATGCTATCCTGGTCCCCTTACCAAGCTGCTCAACCGCTCTCTGTGCCTGGGGCAGTTCCCCAGCACATGGAAAACCACCATCATCACTCCCATCCTAAAGAGTGGCGATCGAGTGACCCCGGGTAACTATCGACCTATCTCCATCCTCCCCCCAACCTCTAAGGCCCTTGAAAAAGTAGTTGCCAACCAGCTTGCTGAATACCTGGCCATGCACAATATCCTGTGCCCTGAACAGCATGGTTTTTGTGCACGTCACAGCACCACAACCGCGCTACTTGAATTCTCCAACTTCCTGCACTCTGCTCTTGATGCTGGAAGTCCTGCCAGTGCCGTGTTCATTGACCTCTCCAAGGCCTTTGACATGGTTTGCCATCCCCTCCTGCTTGACTCCCTCAGATGCCTTGGTTTCTCCCCCAGCCCCCTTGCATGGTTCACCAGCCACCTCTCTGCCAGAACTCAGTGTGTAAAAATCAATAGCACGCTATCTGACACATGACCTGTCTGCTCTGGTGTTTCCCCAGGGCTCCATTTTAGGTCCTCTCCTCTTCTCCCCTTGGCCTGTGCAAGTAAGATCCTCCTCTATGAGAATGATGCTGTGCCCTTCACCTCTGACCTCAACCCCAACACACTCCAGGCCACCCTCCAACAAGCTTTTGATAGAGCTGAGCATTGGTTCACATCACGAAGGCTAGTTCTGAACCTAAAAAAGACCAAAGCTATGCTCTTCTTGCATCGCCAAAGCAAAGCCAGTGGTGCCCCTCTCGTGATACTGCCTAGCACACTAAACCCCATTGAGCAGGTTTCCTCCTACAAGTATCTGGGCATTACCTTTGATTTGGCACTCTCCTTCCATTCCCATATCAATGCCCTTTCTGCTGCCACCAATGTCAGGATTGGACTGTTATACCACCATAGGGACTGCCTACTACAAGAGGCCCTTAAATTGGCAATCACCTCCTCTGTCCTGTCGCTAATCGACTATGGGCTGCCCATCTATGCTGCAGCCAACAACACTGTGCTTGCAAGAATCCAGCTCTCTATAAACAAGGCCTGCAGGCTAATGCTGAGAGCCCCGAGGCGCACCCATACATGCCTGCTGTACTCCACCTCCAACTTGCTCAACCTTGAAGAAAGACTCCGCTTCCAAACCTGCCTTCTTGTAAAAAAGACCCTGCTAGGGCTCTCCCCCCCTGGGGTCACCACCTCTCTGCAGCATGCCTCCCTCTCAGTCTCCACCCATAGCACTGTCAAAACCTCCCTTATTGTCCCCAGGGTAAGGACCTCTATGGCCCAGAGATCCTTTTGCTATCGGGCTCCCTCCTGGTTCAATTCCCTCCCAGCCAATATAGCTGACTCCACTAAGCTTGGTCCTTTCAAGGTCTCCCTCAGAAGCCATCTGACAAACACTCGCTTCTGCAACTGCACATAATCCCCCACCTGCCCCTTACCCTCACCCCTAGGCTGGGTCTGCCCTGTCTACTTTTGCTGTATATATCTGGGGTCTCAGGCAACATCTGCTGACTAATTTAATAAAATATCTCTGGTTGCTACCTGACGTGGTACTCGTGTACCTATATTATGACTACTGTGATCTACCTATTACCAAGTGTGTACCACCAGTGAATGCCTGTAACACTGGTTGCTTTTTTAATCTAAGCATTACGTACTGTACTGTTTTGTTTGCTGTGATGTATTGCTCTCTTGATGAGGTGCCTTTGTAAATGAGTCTTTGACTCAAAGGTCTGTAAACCAATGATCTAATAAATAAATTAATAAAATAAGGATGGAACATCTTTCTCCATCCTGCGCCACCAGGAGATCATTTAGCACCTAAACAAGGGCAGTCTCAGTACTGTGTCCTTTCCTAAAACTTAACTGGAGAGGGTTGTAAATGTCACGAGTTGATAAATGGGCCTCCCTTTGAAGGGCAACCACCTTCTCAATAATCTTTCTCACAAAGGGAAGGTTAGAGACAGGTCTGTAGTTAACTAGGCAGTCCAGGTCCAGTGAAGCTTTCTTCAGGAGCGGTTTTACCACTGCATCCTTCATGGGCCCATGAAAGACCCCTGTCACTAGGGAACACTGGACTATCCTTGCCAGGACCGGGCCAATGACATCAAAACACCCTACTAAGAGGCGTGTTGGACCCAGATCCAAACTACAGTAGGTGAGCCTCAACTCCTGGATGATCTTCATAACATCCATGACTGCCAACTGATCAAAGTCTAACCAGACAGACTGAATGTCTGTGACCCCCAGCCCATCACTGGCTGTCCCAGTAGAGGGCTTTGACCGGATCCCTGATTGGATGGAGGTAATCTTATCAGTAAGAAACAGTGTGAACTCATCATGCCTAGATTGTGAAAAGACTCCCACAGACTGAAGACAGACAGGATTGCATAGTTTATCGACAGTCCAGGAGAGCTGAGCCAGTCTGTTAGCTGCTGCAGTCATCTCCTTGGACAGAAACTCTGCCTTCTTACAGGAGATTACTGATTGATAGTATCTATAATGAGACATCAATATAAGTTTATCCTCCCCAGACTGGGACCTCTGCCTACACTGCTCCGACCTTCTACCCCTCATCTTCAACTCCCTGAGAGTCCCATCAAACCAAGAGGATCTCCGGTGTGAAGTGAGGGGTCAAACACGGACCACTGTGATTGAGTTGAGGGCTTCAGTAGCAACCCTATTATAAGTCAGAACCAACTCCCCTGGCTTATCGAAAGCACTCATCATACCTGACAGATCGAGCACTGCCATGAGACCCTGTGGGGTCAAACCCATTAAACGGCGATACCAAACCATCTCCATAGAGAAAGGTCTATTGGGGGGGGCCTTGGAACAAGAACCTTACAGTATGGTGGTCTGACCAAGCGACCCGTTCCACCATGAGATCAAAGACCTCTAATTCCAGCAAGAAGACGGGGTCCAGAGAGTGGCTTTGTACATGGGTTGCCGAGGTAACAGCCTGGGAAGACCCGAGGAATACATTAATTGGAGGAAGTCTTGTCCAAACGATGAGAGTTCATCATCAACCCAAGTATTGAAGTCGCACAGAATACTCCATCTGGGTGACTCCAACACCAGTTCGACAATGATGTCCGCGACTTCCTGCAGAAATTCCTTTTCATTTCCCAAGGGATGGTAAACAAGAAGGATCCTGCAACCTGCACATGCAACACCTTGAATGGCCACACATTCAAAGGACCTCACTGTTCCCACTAGTAGGGCTGTGAAGTTCAGGTCTGATTGAAAACAAATTGCCGCACCCCCACCCATGTGATCCTTTCTAAGGCAGTGAACCACCGAGAACCCAGCCGGAACTGCCAATTCCAATACTGGGCCAGCATTCTCATCCAGCCAGGTCTTGGTGATGCAAGCCAGATCAGATGTTGAGACAAGATCAGTGATAATCGCCGTCTTGCTCTTAATAACACTGGCATTGCATAACACTACCCAAGAAGGACAAGCAGATGAGGCTAGTCCATTGGATACCTGCCCACTAACAGTGGAGCCCTTGGGTATAGGCGTAAGGCAGGGAAGACCCCTTTCCTGGACCCATTTCTCCCCAGGGTGCCTCCTGGATCCCACCACCCCAGTCCAGCCCCCAGCCATATTCCCAACAATAGAGGCCCCACCATTCCCTGTCTTTTTCCCTTATGAACAATCCCTAATGCCCTACATTGTCTGTAGACATCTGTCGGTAATGGGGGACAGTCAAAGGAATGGAGGTCATGGAGCCTAGAGGGGGAATAATTCTTTCTCAGTGGAGCCACTGACCGACACATACTGAATCTCCTTCTTCAACTATACCATCCAGGCTATATAACAACTAGTTAATTTCAAAATAATAACTAACCTACCCGGTAGTTAATAAGTCAACAATTCTTTAACTTAGATACAGTACCAGTTACCACAGTCACACATTCAATCACACACACACACACACACACACACACACTCTCACACATACTCACACACACACACCTTACCCCAAATCCCAGTTTAAAACAAATTAATTAAAATAGAAGTGAGTCCAGATTCAGGTGGTCACACTGGATAATTTAAGCAGGGAGCTAGAGTCAGTAATCTTAACCAGTTCTGTGGATGCCTGGGCCATCTCACCACCTGGCTCCACTCCCAGTAAAGTTTTTTTCCCCAGAAACAGTAAAATCACAGCACCTGTCACTGGAGCTAGAATCCAGCCTCCTCTCACAGGATCCATGTCTGAGCTCGATGAGCTCCATGACCTGTCAGTTAGTCCCAGACAAGCAGGACACACTAGAACAGCCTAGATAGACTGTTCCACAAGAGAATAGGGACAGCCTAGTAGAGTTACTAAATTCTCAAAATAAATAGTCAAGGACACAGGTTCAAGACCCAATGTAGGTAGTAGCTGCCAGAGAACTATGGGGTAGTCCCTGCAGTAATAACAAGACCAGATTCAGCATTCATAATTATACAGTATTAAAGATTAACAGTTTTAAATAAGTTTGGTCACAAAATACACTATGGCCCAGATATTCAAACTGCTCCAGGCTGTGGCGCAAGCCTGGGCGCAGCTCAACTTTGTTGCACAGGGGAGTGGCCTGGACGATATTCAATGGAGCTACGCTATGGTGCAGAAGCTTTGAATATCGCACCCTGGCCACCCCCACTGTGCATGGCGCAGTGGCACTGCGCCAGCACAAGTAGCCAGAGTGGAGCATGGAGATGTGCTGGCGCAAGTGCCATTGCGCCATGCACAGCACCTGCAATATTCAAACGGGGACATGCAAATGGGGCCATAATTTATGCAAGGTGCACGGGGCTATTTGCATCTCATTACAGCCCCATTTGTATGCCATTAGCATGCAGGTGCAGCAATCCCCAACGACTTGCGCCTGGCGCTGCCAGGCAGCAGCCATCGGGGACCAATGCCCCCTGCAGCCCGATAGCAGGCATTCCTGTACTATAAATGAAAAATCGTCCAATATTCCTGGTGGTCCAGTGGACGCACTGAGTCCGATCGAGGGAACATATCCTCATCAAAGACCTCCACTACACAGGTGGTCTAGTATTCCCACCCCACCACATAGACTGAGCCCCACGCCCTGCTCCCCCATCAGCGCGGCGGGCAGCAGCACCACCAGCCGCCCGCCGCCCACCGACTGACAGCTCGGTGGGGCTGCCGCCCGGTGTTTCACAGCATGAGCCATTGGGCATGCAGCCCTACTGTCTCTCAGTCCAGATATGTCAATGAATTCATTCATATCTGGACTAGGTAGTACTGATATGGGATGCACGTCCATTGGCTCATGCTGTGAAACAATGGGCATGCAGCCCTACTGAGCTGTCAGTTGAGGGGCGGAGGGCGCAGGCAGGTGGTGCTGCCACCGCCGCTGACGGGGAGCGGGTGGTGGGCTTAGTGGGTGGGTGGGGGGGGGTACACTAGACCACCAGGGTAGTGGGGAGTCTTTGATGAGGATATGTTCCCCTCGATCGGACTCAGTGCGGTCCACTGGACCACCAGGGATATTGGACTTGGGGGGGTTCGAGTACAGATGCCCACCATGGGGCATGGGGGGGTGCAGCCAGGTGCAGCAGGAACTTGGGTGGCCACCCACAGGTGGCAGCTGCTGTGTTGCGCCCTGCAATGCGGCAGCTCACCTGTGGGTGGCCATCACTTGTTCCTTTTTTGTGGCGTAACTTTGTGCAGGCGCAGGTAGGGGTTGCACATACATGACTCTGCACATCCCGGGCTGAATATCGGGTTGTGCAGGTTATGCATGGCCACACCCCTCCTACCTGTGCCTGCAAACATCACTGATGCGCTCTGGCACATCGGGATTTGTGCTGCGCACTTTTCCCTTTTGAATATCGTGCCAGGGCACATCAGTGGATTGTGCATGGTGCAACACTGTTACGCAATGCGCAACCCTTTTGAATATCTGGGCCTATCGGTATATCCTTATTTAAAGACAATGTGATGCAGCACAGGGGGGAAGTGGACGGGACTCCTGGCCCTGCTGTTTCTCATACACATACAGTTTTACATAGAATATTGTGATTAGCATAATTTTTATGATAAAATTATAATATTTAATGGTAAAATAGTTAATTGTTAGGACTGGTGGCCAATGGGCTATTAACTGAGTGCCCTGGCTAAGTCATACAAGTGCTGGTAGCTCAGTGAAAAATTTGGACTGCATGAGTGTCTTTGGACATTTTTGTAGTAATTTGGTTATTTTATATGTACTCAATTGCTCCTGACTTGAAGCTGCTCTGTGTTAAAATAGTTTAATGTATGTATCTTCAATTTAATAGGTCTGTAAAGCATACAAAAAAAATCCAGTAATACCCTCAAAGGTTCAGTGATAATAGTATTGTCAATCACTGGTAATAGTACTGTCAATCACTGTTAATAGCATTTTTTTGTGGTGATAACAGTATCATTGCAAGCTTCTGAAAATATAGCTTCTGTCCCTACGTCGTAGGTGTGCCTCCTCATTGGCTGCTTTTCCTTGTAATAGACGATGAACAGTTTAAAACATGGCCTTCTCTACGGTTACGAGAGTGAACTCTAATAGTCTCGCTTCTTGCTTTTTATTTTACTTTTTCCCCTCAGAAAATAGAAACTATCTGGTTGATCCTGCTGTTCCAGTCCTGAAGAACAGGTAGGATTTCAATTTAAAAAAAAAAAACAGGCAGGGGTCAGGAACCATCATGAGCGGAGTGAGCAGACAGCTGAACCCACAGCATAGAACAGTGCAGCGGTCGACCAGTACAAAAGTCAGTTCTCCACTGAAACGGTCGACCACCAATTCAAAACAAACATCACATCCCTATATTAAAAAAAAATAACCGCTAGATTTCTGTGTCCATTACCAGGGAGTACTGGCATCTCAAGGTTCTGGACACATTGGAACCTCTCGATGCTATTACTCCCTGGTAATAGGCACAAACCTATCGGTTATTCTCTTTGTAATGCAGAATGGCAGCTGGAGGTGCTACAAGCACTAAAAACATTTTTTTTTATTAAATATGCCATATTTAGTTTTCAGCAAATAACAGTAAGACAACAAACAGCGATCAATATATCAAAAAACAAGCATTTGTCAATGCCGAATGTTTGCTTGCTGGCATTGGCATTGGTAGTGCATGCGTTAGAGAGATGCATAATAGGAATGGCAGTGAAGTATTGAACTAACGCCAACCCACCCCCACCCTGCAGAGACTGAAAAGCATTGGGGGTGTGCCTGTGGGTCGGCCATAACCCTTATGCCATTCCACCTCACCCTACCCTGCAGACAACGACAGGTATCACTGTGTGCTTTGGGGTCTTCGGCCCTTATGCATAACCCATTTCATAAGGAAATAAGCTGAGATGGATGCAGTATAGATGAATGGGGTGAACTTTAGGGCGAAGACCCCAAAGTACACCACACCTTGATGCCTGTTAGTGGCTGTCGGTTGGGGAGGTAGAGTGCCATGAGCATTAAGGAGAGGAGAGAGGAGGTTCTACTGCCCTTGTACAGGTCACTGGTAAGGCTGCATCTAGAGTATGGAGTTCAGTACTGGTACCCACACCTCAAAAAGGACATTAACCTGCTGGGGAAGGTACAGAGGAGGGCTACAAAGATGATAGCCAGTCAGCAGGGCAAAGCATATGAGGAGAGGTTGAGGGCACTGAACATGTACTCCCTGGAAGACAGGAGAGAGAGAGAGAGAGAGAGAGAGAGAGAGAGAGGAGACGTGATTGGGACATTCAAGTACTTGAAAGGGATAAATAAGGTTGATAAAAAGAGTCTCTTTAAGCTGAGTGGTAACCATATCACAAGGGAGCACAGTCTTAAGCTGGAAGGCGGGAGGTTTAGGAGGGAGATCAGGAAACACTTCTTCACAGAGATGGTAGTGGACACTTGGAATGCGTTGTCGGAAGAGGTCATCTTGTTGAAGACAGTGGGCAGCTTTAAGAGGGGCTGGGATAGGCATAGAGGGAAGGTAAGAATCCTGTGTAGGGAGAATGGGAGGAGTGGGGAGGGAGGGCAGGGACATTAGCTCAAGCTGTGGACCCTGCAATATGAGCAGACTTGATAGACCAAATGGCCTTCCTCTTCTGGCTTCTTTGTATGCTCATATGTTCGAATTAAGGCCGATGAACCCAAGTCACACCCCTGACACCTGTCAGTCTCTACAGGGTGGGCGTTACTGTTGGAAACCTCAACGCCCCAAGCGTTTGTTGGTATTTTTGCTCAAAATTTTCAAAATGGGCATTTTGGGACTCCACCTCATGAACAGTGCACTATCATTTCGTTACTCAATCCTGAAAGTTGATTTCACACAGCAACTATGCCATTTGGAGACAAGGGTGTGGAAACACAGTTTGGGCAGGAGGTGAAAAATGACAGCTGTACTGTTCATGAGGAGGTGTGAAAAAATGGCAGTGTTAAAAATCTGAAGTAAAAATGTGAAGAATTTGCAAAGGTATAAGTGTGGTTAGAAACTGCACAATGCACACTTGTAACGTGGTCATTTTTTGAATTTTTTCACCAAATTTTCAATATGGCCTTTCTGGGACCTCCCCTCATGAAGAGTGGCACTGTGATTTTGTTAATCCATCCTGAAAGTTGATTTTGCACAGCGACCGCACCATTCTGTGTCACATGGGTGAAAACACATTTTGGGCAGAATAAGAAAAATGACAGCGGCACTGTTCATAAGAAGGTGTTACAAAATGTCAGTGTTGAAAATCTGGTGTGGAAATATAAAAAATTGGCGAAGTTACGAGCGTGCGTAGAAAATGTGCAATGCATGCCCATAATGCTGTAATTTTTTTGGACTTTTTTCACCAAATTTGCAACATGAGCTTTTTGGGAACCCACCTCATGAACAGTGGTACTATTGTTTTGTTAATCAGTTCCAAAAGGTCATTCCACACAGTGACTGTGAAATCATGTTTTGGGACCAAGAAACAAAATGACAGTGACATGTTCATGAGGTGGGGTCCCAAGAACCCAATGTTGAAAATTTGGGGCCACAGTTTCTAAAAATGGCTGAGATATCAACCCACGTTGAACCCCCCTTTGACTCCCATTATACAGTGCCTACCCGACTCCTCAGTTCGTAGTTCAGCTTTGAAGAGTGCAGACACATCCCGGTCCACAGAAGATCATTGCTCCTGACCTCTGGAGGGTAAGTATGGGTGAGGGGGGTTCAGGGAGGTGGGTGTACAGAGGGATGGTTAGGGTTGGGGGCTGGGGAGATGATGCCAGACAGTTTTCTTTTTTACAGTTTAACAAGCAAAAAAAGACTCAGAGGAACCATTTTCTTTATTTATATGTTAAAAGAAATAAAAAAACTTTTGGGCATATTGGGGTGGGCTCCCAGTGTGCCGCATTAGTTTGAGGGGGAACATGATGCTGACGGGGATCAGGCACCGCCATCAGCAAGCTTGGGGGGTGACATGATGCCGATGGGGATTTGGCACCCCTGTCGGCAAAGAAATTGAGCTTGGAGGGCATCTGACACCGGGAGTGGGCATCATGGTGTCAGGGAAAAAAAAATGTCTGGGCACACTGGGGTGGGCTCCCAGTGTGCTACAATGTGGCTATGGGGGGATACTTGCCGACACAGGGACTGGGCACCCCTGATGTTGGCTTTGTGGGAGTGCCTGGGCAGTGGCAGGAGCCACCATTGTGAAAAGCTATGCTGCACTTTTATTTATTGAAATGTTTCACCAGGAACGGCACACCGAGCAACTGCTCATAGCTCCACCCATGCACAGTTCAATGCACTGTAATGTGCATAGTCGGAGTCTTCTCATCTGCCGCTGCAATGACGAAACTGATCCTGATTGCAGCAGCAAATTTGTTTCAACTCTTTGCTTCTCTTTGAAGTTTGTGTCATTGCCAGCATGCCCACTGATTGATGGCTGAGGGAAGCACCCACTAAATCATCCCCTGCATTGGCCACAACACTGACACATCTCTGAAATGTGCTACTACCACAAGATGTTTCTTGCACATGCGTGCAAGCAAACATAAAAAATAGCAAGCATGAAAAAAAAATACTACAAACTATATATATATATCTCGGCTCACCCCCAAATAAGTGCAAAAACCGTGAGTGAGAGGGAGTGTGAGAGATCGAGAGTAGGTTCCACAGCAGTGCGCTCCTCACTCAGTGTGGAACCTTTATGCTGCTCTCTTGGGTGGCAACCTTACTCTGCAGCCATACAAAAGCTAGGCTGTGGTCTAGTGAACTCTCCTGCTTCTCGCATAACCAAGAGGTAGACGCACGATGTGCTCATCATATAAGAGCTCAAAAAGGGAGCCCTTTTGTGCATTTAGGGTGCAATTGTAGCACAGGGGGCTCAAGGCTTCACACACATGGAAAACTCAGTAGGACAAACTACTAGAGGGGGCTACAGGAACATAAACCTAATTTAGCATTGCTTTTTTACATATTACTGGTGGTACTGATTGTCCCCACTATCTATAGAACCATTGTATATAGGACATTTGTTCTAGGCATAAGTAGACTTGAGAAGCCATTAGATCTTGAAAATCTGCAGTAGACATCTGACAGGCACAGCCTCTAAAAAAAAAATGTGGATACAGCCAATGAACTATTACAGGTATTATGTAAATGCAAAATGTTTGCAGAAAAATCCCCAATAACTCCAGGTGACACTTATGAGTGCATAAAGTGTCAAGCCTTTAACACACTGCAAATGAGATTAAATGAACTTGAAACTGAAATAGCTAACCTGCAACTCATTAAAATACAACCTGTTAACACAGAAAAGCCAGGCACTTCAGGTTAGGCTAAATACAAAGATAAAAGATTAAGGGGAAAGAACACAGCAGCAGTGAATCAGATATAGAAGACAGAACAACAAAAAAGGAAGTGAGGAAAAAGGGGAACAGTTAGGGAGGGGATTGATTACAGTAAGGTCAAGTAAAACCGGCAACAATAAAAAGGAGGCACAATAAATCAAAGCGGCATCACGCTAACAAATAGGTATGAACCATTTGCTAGTGAGGAACAAGACATGCACACTCCAGATCAGACCCAACTGTACCTAGACAAATAGTGGTATTAGGAGACTCAAATATCAGATATTGTGACTTAATCGTATGTGAAAGTCATGAGCATAACAGACTGGTCTCGTGTTTCCCTGGAGCGAAAATTAAAGATATCAGAAATGTTGCCCTTAAAATTGCTCGATCATGCAGAGAAAATCCAATTATTACACTCCATGTAGGCATGAACAACATTGACTGGGACCATGAGATGGATGTATGCCAGGAACTTATCTATACAGCAAAAGATTTAAAAAACTATGGAGCAGATGTTCTAGTTTCAGGGATCTTGCCTATCCTGAAGGCTACTAAGGGAAAAAATGACACCATTCTGAGGATTAATTCTCAACTTAAAAACTGGTGTAACATGGAAGGTATACAATTTATAGATACTTGGTCCAATTTTTTCCCCAAAAAAAACAGTTATACCAAAAAGATGGCATCCACCTTAATAACAAACTCTGGTCAGAGCCGATGTGGCTGTGTGGGGCTCTTACTTGCGCAAGTGGTGGCAGAGGTGGTATTGGTGTGGCAGGATCAGTGAATGAATATTGGAGTGGTGGCGGTTTCAGAGCGGATGGCACAGCTGTTGGCGTGGTGACTGTGTGCCATTCGCAAGATGGCAGCAGTGACAAAACTGCGCATGCACAGTAGTTGTGCATGTACAGTTAACCTGGAAGTGCTGTTGGGAAGTAGTGCACCTGCAGGAGTGGGGGTAATCGAGCTGGGGGGGGCTCTGTCAGCAGAGGACAGCGCTAATGGAGTGAGTGCTGTAAAGACAATGCCACGTCACTGTAGGAGAACACAGGGTCGCATTCCATAGCAGATCCTTTTTCTCCTACAGTGATGGCACAGCATCTGTGGCACTCCATCCACACAGCCATAAAAATGGGACATTCATTCTGTCAAGACTAATAAAAGCTAATATGGAACTACATCATTTATACTGAATTTGGTAGAGGGAAGGAATGACACAGTGGCAACCAAAGTTACCACTACTAATAATATCTACAAGAGACATAATGACAAATGGAAACAGTTGGAACACACAGAAACAAAACAAAGTAATACCAATAGGGAATACACTACCTTTACAAAGAACAAAAGAAACACTTTATCATGTATGTTGATTAATGCCAGAAGTTTGAACAACAAATTTAGTGAACTACAAGCACTGTTGAGTCTGAATAAACAGGTTGATATAGTTATGGTTACTGAGACATGCTGGAAAGAAAATGAAGAATAGAATAAATATATACCTGGATATAACCTACAGTATTTAGATTAGATAGAAAACAAAGGAAGGGCTGGCAGGGCATTGCAATTTATATGGCATCTGACATAAAAGTAATAGACATCTCTGAAAAAATCAAGAAGCATCGCACAGTAATTGAAACCCTATGGCTGCAGATAAATGAAGATAAAGAGAAGTCCTTCAACTTGGGACTATGCTACTGGGCACCAAACTCAGATATCGAAATTAAAAATGCTATAAGAAAAGACATTTTTAATGCAAGTAGCATGCATAACATAATATTAGCTAGTGATTTCAATTTTGGGGATATAGATTGGGAAAATAAAACCACAGACACTACACAACGTGAATTATTTCTAAAAACATGTCAAGAATGTAACCTAATTCAGCATATAAAAAAAAAAAACAACCAGGGACAACAGAATATTGGTCTTAGTACTCAGTAGGGAGAATGTTACCATTAAAGACTGTGATGTAGTCCCACCATTAGGAAATAGTGACCATGCAACTGCTGAATTTGCAGTACAAATTAATGTACAAACATTAAAAAGATGTACAGAGATATACCTCTATAAATCAGCTAACATTAATAAAATAAATTCAGACTTACATAGCATTAATTGGCATGATGTTCTAGAACACAAAAACACAGAGGATAGCTGGCAATTTATTAAAAACAAATTTATAACCATATGTAACAAACATATTAAGCAAATAAAAAAATTTAGCAGCAAGGGGTTAAAACCAAAATGGATGAACAACAAGATCGAAAAGCTAATAAAAATCAAACAAAAAGCTAATGCAAATTCTAAACAGAAAAATATTAAGACTGAATGGTAAAAATTCAAGCACAAAAAGACTGCAAAAATGCAATTAACAGAGCAAAAAAAGGACATAACTGAAATTAGCACAATCAGTGACAAAGGGTAATAGTAACAGTTCTACAGATACATAAATTCATTGAGGAAATCTGATTTAAAATTAATAGTAGTAAAAGTTCAGGACAATGTTATCTCTGACCCAAGTGTTGTGGCCGACAATTTCAACTCTTATTTCTGTTCCATCTACAGTAAATTTAGTATGACTAGCTCACAAAATATCCCAAAGACTCATGCTCCAGCTCACATCGTGGAAGAACAAATAAAGAACAAAACTGATGGTCTAAAAATGTTTCGTTCAATAGGTTTGGACAATATTACCCCGCAGATGTGAAAAATAGCAAAAGATAGTATGTCTGTTCCCTTAAAAATATTATTCAATAAATCACTAACCACAGGTGAAGTCCCAAGTGACTGGAGAATAGCCAAAATTTCCCTTATCCATAAAAAAGGTTCTAAATAAGACATTAGTAATTACAGACCCATCGGTCTCACCTCTGTTCCCAGTAAAATTTTGGAATCAGTCATAAAAGATCAACTCTCACAGCATATAGCACAAGTTGATGCAAGAGACCTCGATCAACACGGGTTTACTACAGGACGTTTGTGCATTTCAAACCTAATATGTTTCTATGAGCACATAAGTAAAATTCTATATGAAGGGCGTCCTGCAGACGTAGTGTTACTCGACTTTAAAAGAGCATTTGATACTGTACCACACTGGGCAATTATTAAACAACTAACAACACTAAGGATTAATGCATACTTAAACAAATGGATAGGAAGTTGGCTGAATAACAAATCACAGAAGGTGGCAGTCAACAGATTTCTAACTGGGGTGGGATGTGTCATTAGTTGCATGCTCCAGGTCTCAGTTTTGGACCCAATTCTTTTTCAATTGTTCATTTCTGATCTAAGTAATAACATTACAAATAAACTATCAAAATATGCTGATGACACCAAATTAGTGGGTCCATGTGAGACAGTCGAGATCAGGGCTATACAATCGGATTTAAATACAGTTACAGAATGGGATTTCAATTGGGGTGTGTCATTTAACACGCAGAAATGCTACATTATCCATATGGGTAAAAACAACAAATCAAATCAGTACACACTAAGTAACACAAGATTGAATCACACAAACACAGAAAGAGATTTAGGGGTTTTAATTGCCAAGGATTTAAGTTTCAAGGATCAACATAGTAGTGTGGTGGCAAAAGTAAATAAGGTGGTGTTGGCTATAAAAAGGAATATTAAAAGTTGTAGCTCAGAGGTCCTTATGCCACTCTATAGATCATATGTCTGTCTCGCCTTGATTTCTGCAGCCAGTTATGGTACCCCCATAGAATAGGTGATATTAACAGAACAGAAAAGGTACAGAGAAGGATGACAACAATGGTAGCTGAAGTGAGTTACATTATCAAGGGAGACTAAAGAAACTTAAACTATACACACCTGATGAAAGAAGAAAAAGAGGGGACTTATTACTTATATGTGATATACTGAGTGACTGAGCTTTAGTAGAAGACATCCACATTAAGGCTAGAGGTTCAACATCTGTCACAAGAGGCCACTCATTGAGATTAAAAGGAGGGAGATTTAAGAGTGATAGAATGAAGTTCTTCTTCACTGAGAAGGTAACCCGTGAGGTGGATGCATGAGGAAGGGCACCGTCCATTACGCTGACTCCTTCCCGGCACAATCCCTCACGGCGATGGGGAGGGTTGAGCAACCAGATGAGGCTGTGGGCGAATTAAGCGACAGGATGTCGCTATGCGTATGCGTGCGGGGGGGTGGGAGGGAGCACGTGTAAGCATGGGCTGGGGGGTGGAGAGGCTGTAGGGTGGCGCTGCGGTGGTTGGCTGATCTACTTCATGGCATTGGGGGTTGGTGAGTGGATGCAGTGGGAGAGGGTACTGGTTCAGGTCCGGGCTGGTGCAGTTTT
Source organism: Neoceratodus forsteri (assembly GCA_016271365.2). Classification (NCBI taxonomy): domain Eukaryota; kingdom Metazoa; phylum Chordata; order Ceratodontiformes; family Ceratodontidae; genus Neoceratodus; species Neoceratodus forsteri. The sequence continues at coordinate 1,459,017,087 of CM028132.1, forward strand.
ATTAGCCCGGCCGAACCTTTTTTCTGTTTTTGCCCAGAGCATACACCCTGGAGTTGAGAATCCCTTAAGTAGTGGGGTGCAGGCAGTAAATAGTGTCCTGGCACCATTGTACTGAGGTGCTGGGGTTGTCAGAGTGGCTAAAAAGTTTTCGGCACTCTGACTGAGTGATAACGGTAATCGCCTTTAGGCGTTCACCGTTATCACATAAACCCCACTGATAGAGTTGTTAACATCCGGAATAGGTTACCAGAAGATATAATAACAAGTAGCAATATGAATATTTTTAAAAATAGGCTGGGTAAGTATTTGCTTGAAGGAGGTAACCTGACATCATATAATCTCATGTAGGAGCTCCTAAAGGCTTCGGCCCTCTTATGTTCCGTAACAATAGTGACATTAGTGACAACATATATGAAAAGAATAAATAAATAAATTAACAGGAGTGTAGAGGTCAGAGGGGTCCTGAGCACAACCCTTACTTAGTGGAAAGTTACAAAAGTGCACTGAAGCTAAAATGGGGCACTTTTAAGCAGACCCTGTCAGAAATACTACCAGACATGCTACAACACATTTGTCATTTTTAACATTGTGTTGCCAAACTGATTATTGATGGAATGAAACGAAACTTGGCACACACATACCCTAGAGCATCTTACACATAAGGAAAATAGTTTTGAGTGGCTAAAATATAAAACAGAGGAGTCGCTAACCTTGAAAGGGAGAGTGGGTCCTGAATGAAGCTAGTCCATGCAGACAGTTACATGGAGGTGGGACTTAGCGTGGGAAAATGAATATTTAATGCCCAAGTGAAAAAAAACTGTTGTACTTGGCACAGTTAAAGGGAAAATGGCTATTTTGACTGGAAGAAAGCTAGAAACATGTACAGAGGTGATTATTTAACAATTTTAATGATAAAAGAACAGTAGTCTTAGTGACTCTGCTTTCCTAGCGGCTACTGTGGGCAGACAAAAATCAGCAGAAAGCTTTGGAAGTCAGTGGTCTAGCCAGTATTATGAAAATGTGCTTATCCCTTGAGAAAATTTTTATTTTAGGTGACAAAGAAAATTTATTTAAAAGTGACCTAAGGTATAAAAAAGAAGAGCCTAGAATGTTCACTTGGAAACATAAGCAGAAGGCTGGTAAGGACAGAGGTCTGGGGTTATGTTCTGTTTTAACTGAAATATTTGAATAGTTTTGTAAGTGAAATTAGTTCTATGTGTTAAAAATTATTACCTTGAGTTAGAACTGTTACTTGGGCTGTGATATTGTAACTTTGGAGGCTTGGGAACAGTTGTTAGGCAGTGATAATTAGAGTGAAATTTAAATGTGTTGTTTGCCTGGTGTTAGGGAGGGACATTAACTGGAATTACCTTGTCTTTAACAGGAATTACCTTGGCTTTCATTGTTCACTTGGGAACATAAGCAGAAGGCTGGTAAGGACAGTGGTCTGGGGTTATATTCTGTTTTAACTGAAATATTTGAATAGTTTTGTAAGTGAAATTAGTTCTATGTGTTAAAAATTATTACCTTGAGTTAGAACTGTTACTTGGGCTGTGATATTGTAACTTTGGAGGCTTGGGAACAGTTGTTTGGCAGTGATAATTAGAGTGAAATTTATATGTGTTGTTTGCCTGGTGTTGGTAAGAGCCATCCCACTCCCCCTGTTTTGTAGGCTTTCTTAAATACTGAAAAGCCACTGGGGGTTGGGAATGAAGGGCTGAGTATTTCTGTTTGGGACTGAAATTCGAAGAAACAGGAGCTGGTGGGCCTGTGATATCATACGGTACCTGATGTCTGCATACACACACTGTTAGTGGGACTGGACACACACACTGGACTGTATGCATTTGTGAGACTTGGGAACTTTATTGGTGGGGTTGAAATTGGGTTTGTAAATAACTGCAGTCAGTATAGAGAGAAACTGTATTCCAGGAGAAAGGGACTGAGAAAAGGGGGTGTGCCATTATAAACAGAGGGGGATAAACTGGGTGGCCATATTCCACCATGGCAGGCAACTTCGGAATGGTTGTAGGCTGCACAGGCTGTAGGATGGCAATAATTCTAAATTGGGCCTGGAGAGAGAGGGAGGCTGCCCACTCTGTAGACAGCTATCTTGTATCAGGAGTGAGGTATATTGGTTAAGGAGTAAGCTGTGGGAGCTGGGGGGGTGTCCAAGGATAAGGGGTGTGGATATAGGCAGCAGAAGGGTGGGGCTGAGGGGAGGCTGAGGCAACGCTCTGAAATTACAGGACGTTATGTTACAACAAGCAGGAGGGGGGATATTAGGGACAGAGGACCCTTAGATAGGGATGTTGACGCTAAGAGGAAAGCGTACGGGGTGAACATTCTGAATACAAAGAGAGTGGAGGGGGAAGAGTCAGGAGGGGCTGTTGTACAGAAGCCTAAAACAGAAGACTGTGGGAAGAGAGTTCCTAAGGTGAACAGAGCAAGAGGGGAAGAAGAGGGGCAGTTTAGAGGTGCAGTCAGGGGAAACTTGGGTTACTTGATGGAGGCTGATATAGAGTGTCACAATAAATTTGAGCTACTAAGCAACCTAGAGGGGGAGGAGGGGGTTGGTGGAAATGAGGAAACTTATACAGAGGCTGGGGGGAGAAAGTCGGATACCCATAGGGCATCACAGACTGGCAATGGAAAGGATAGAAATAGTTCCAGAGGGAGAAGGGGAAACATAAATGTTAAGCAAATGGGGGAGATGCAACATATTGCAGACATGAGGGAGGAGAGCATGATTGGAGAGAAACTGGGAGACGAGGTGGGAGCGGAGCCCCCCCTTCAGCAGGGGGGTCAGTACCAAGGATGGGGCCCTAGCTAAAGGGACCCTGACAGAGCCTCTGGAGGCAGGGTACTATTACAAGGAGGGAGGATGGTGGTGTGGGGAAGGGGAAACCATCAGGGCCAGGGTAAATGGTTCGCTAAAGAGGTTAAAGGGGACACCTATTCAGAGGGGTTTGAGTTAGTGGGCAAAATAACGAGGAGGCAGAAAAGGAGGGTGACAAGGGGTCTCTACTAAGGCAGGAAGACTCCCATGGAATTGAGATCATGAATAAAGGGGGGAATGGGGGCTGAGAGGGCATAGTGGAGGTAACCATAAGGATGATGGTGGTGTTAAGGTTCTGTTACGGGGAGACTCGATGATTAGGGGTATCCAGTGGGAGGGATGGGGGTGGATGCCATAGCCAGGTGAAGGTAGTGAGTATCTCTGGGCTGACAGTGCACAGAGCAAAGTTCATGGTGTATGAAATGGTTAGGGACTGTGGAGGGAAACCAGATTTCCTGGTGCATTTGGGAACTAATGATCTAGAGGGAAATATCGTTTAGGAAATCCAAGCAAGGTTCCAAGAACTTGCCAGAGTCTGTCTGGATAATGGATGCAACATTTCCTTTTCGGAGATATTGCCAGTACCAAAGGCCTCAGTGGAGAAAAAAATGAAGCTCACAGAGGTTAATGACTGGCTCAGGAAGTGAGTGAAAGAGTAGGTTGGGGGTGTTAGGGAACTGGAATGGAGTTTGGGAGGATAAGGACTATATGCCAAGGACAGGCTTCATCTTGCCTCATTAGGAAGGAAGTCCTTAAACAGGGGATGGCTGACCACATTCAAGAAAGGTGGGGTTTAAACTTGTGAGGGGGGAAGGGATAAGGGAGGGGCTGACCAGAAGCCCTCTCCTACAGATGAGGGGAGTAGCCTTCAAGCCCAAGTGGGAGGGGGAAACAGACTGGGGTGGAGGTTTCAGGAGGAGCAGAGGGAGGATGGAAGTATAAGGAATCTGGGTGGGGTTCGACAAAGAGGATCAGGGATAAGAGGTGGGGGTTGGTGTTAGTAAATGCCAGGAGCTTGGGAAACAAGTTGCCAGAGTTCCAGGCCATGCTGTTCGAGGAGGGGTGATGGATGTGGCGGCGGTCACAGAGACGTCGGCCAACAAAAACCATGACTGGGACCTAAACGTACGGGGGTACACTATGCTTAGGAAGGATAGAAAGGAGGACAGAGGGGGTGGAGTGGTTATGTTCATTAGAGATGACATAGAAATTGCTAGGGTAGAAGATGCAGAGGGAAACGTGGAGGCCTTATGGGTCACCTTACAATCCCTAGCTGGAGATAAGGTCAAGCTGAGTGTAGTATATAGGTCCCCCAGGATGAGTGATGTTCTAGAGGATGGTTTGCTGGACAACATCATTGCCCAGTGTGGACCAAAAGGGGAAGGAGTGGTGTTGATAGGGGACCTCAATATGCCAGGTACAAACTGGGGAACCATGTCCTCTAAGGTGGCCAAGGAGCAGAGGCTGCTGGACGGCTTCCAGGATGTGTTCTTAACATGGCATGTGATGGAGCCCACAAGGGAGGGGCATGTCCTGGACATAGTTCTGGCAGATGGGGATCTGGTTAGGGACCTGGTTGTACAGGACCCCTTGACTGGGAGCGACCACAATACTGTCTGGTTTCAAATAAGCATGGGGGGGGTGAGATCTAGGACACTGGCAGTGGACTTCAGGGGGGCAGACTTTGACGGCATGGGAAATATTCTCAAGGATCACTTGAAGGGGATTACATCAATAACAAGTGTGGAAAGGAGATGGGAGGTCATAAAATGGGGACTTCATGAGGCAGTCAGGATCTGCGCTAAGTTGAAACATAAGGGAGCAAGGTCACATAAACCATGCTGGTGGTCCAGTGAGGTACAGGTAGCAGTCAGAGAAAAGAAGGTGGCCTACAAAAAATATAAAACAACAAGAGGGGACAGGGATAAGGAAATGTACCATCTTGCATCTAGAAAAGTCACCCAGATGGTGAGGGGAGCAAAGTCCAGTAAAGAGCAGCAGCTGGCACAGGGGATACAAGGAGGGGAAAAGGGGTTCTTCCAGTACATTGGGGAGTGGAGAAAACTAAGGCCATCTCAGCAGATTGAGATCAGAAGGAGGTGGGTGGAAGAGGTGAGGACCAGGCAGAGGTATTTAACAGTACTTTGCCTCTGTGTTCACTAGGGAGGGGGATGGGATATCTACAAAGCAAGGCACGAAGGGGATAGAAGCGTCAGTAAGTGGGATCAGGGGAGCAACAGAAATGGAGCAAGAGGGAGGGAGAGGTACCCCAGGGGTGTCACATCTGGATAAGGATAAAAAGGCCAGTAAGGTGGAGGGGATGGATGATGCTATCTCCACCAAAGGGGTGTGGTTAGCCCTCAAGGCCCTAAAGAAAGAGAAATCTCCTGGGCCGGATGGCATTCATCCGAGAGTACTATGGGAATTGGCGGACATACTGGCTGCACCCCTGGTGGAGCTCTTCAACAGGTCACTTGAGACAGGGAGGGTACCTAGGGATTGGCAAGAGGCACATGTGGTGCCAATCCATAAAGGGGGTCGAGGGAAGTACCAGGTAACTATAGACCCATCAGTTTGACCTCGCTGGTGGGAAAATTAATGGACAGTATACTAAAGGAACAATTGGGGGTGTACTTGGAGGAGGTGGGAGGTCTGGATAGTAGGCAACAAGGGTTTGTGCCAGGTAGATCATGTCAAACCAATCTTGTGGAGTTCTACGAATGGGTAACATCCGAACTGGACAGGGGAAAGCCTGTGGATGTATTATTCTTGGACTTCACAATGGTCTGGCAGAGAAACTGATGGGGATAGGAGTAGGCCCTTTGATGGTCAGATGGATTGAAAACTGGCTAGCTGGACGCACCCAGAGAGTAGTGGTCTGTGGGGAGCTCTCGAACCCTAGAGAGGTTGGTAGTGGGGTACCGCAGGGCTCGGTCCTGGGTCCAATCCTGTTTAATGCATACACATCGGACATCAGGGAAGGTATAGGGTGTGAAGTGAGTCTCTTCGCAGATGACTCCAAGATGGGAGCAGTAGTTGAGGGAGAAGAGGGGAGGTTGGCCCTGCAAGGGGACCTGGACACCCTGGAAAGCTGGGCTCACACATGGAAATTAAATTTCAATATCCCTAAGTGCAAGGTGTTGCATCTTGGTCGGGGAAACCCTAAACACAGGTACACCCTGGGAGGGGAAGCGCTGGAGGCTTCAATAGGGGAAAAAGACCTAGGGGTCATGGTGGATGCATGTATGAATAACTCTGAGCAGTGCAGGAGAGAGGCTAGCACGGCAAACAGGATGTTGAGATGCATCGTAAGGGGGATCACCTCTAGGAGCAAGGAAGTGATTCTTCCGCTGTACAATGGACTGGTTAGACCACACCTTGAGTACTGTGTACAGTACTGGAGACCACACTTGAAGAGGGACATACAGCTCCTGGAGAGGATACAGAGGAGGGCAACTAAGATGATACGAGGGGCTAGGGGATTTGGCGATGAGGACAGACTTGAGGGAGCTCTGCCTGTTTTCATTGGAGGAGAGGAGGCAGAGGGGACATGATTGAGGTCTTCAAGTACCTCAAGGTAATAAATAGGGTAAACATGGAGTGGATCTTTAGACTAAAGCAGGGAGGTATCACCAGAGGGCATGGTTTGAAGTTGGAAGGTGGAAGGGTGAGGGGGGAAAAAAGGAGGAGGTTTTTCACTGAGAGGGTGGTGGACTCTTGGAATGAACTGCCTGGCGAGCTGGTTCAGAGATCCACAGTGGAGGGCTTCAAGAGAGGGTGGGACAGACACAGAAAGTGGATGTATCAGATGATGTCCTGTCCTAGGGGGTGGGGGTGGATGATAGGGGTTTCTGGAGTACAAGGGATGGGAGGGCCTCGGCACCCAACTAAGGATCTAATGTTCGAGCAGACTCAATAGACCGTAAGGCCTAATCTGCTGGCAAATAGTATGTTAGTATGTTAATGTTCAGAGGGGCAGCTGAACTTCAAATCTGAGACTTCCATAGTGGCTTAAGCTGCTGCAGGGAGGAATTTGATTGCTGGTGGACAGGTCAGTGTCCATTCAGAGACCATAGATTTAAATATGCTAATGAGATTCTGGCTGTAAAAAGAGCTGCACAGCTAGTTTACAGTCAGTCTGAGCAGGGAGAGCGACCAAGGAGGAAATTGTGACCAATCCAGTCCTTGAGCTATGCTCCACTCCTATGTATGATGACCTGTATATATCTGTCAGTTGAACTAGCTAGTCTAGAGTGTATAATCTGAAATGTGCTTACTACTATATGTTTTTCCTAGCGTCAAATGATGTATTTCCCACGTTGTTTACTGTGACAAAAAACTGTACTCTCTTTGCCATGTCTCTTTGACTGTTGTTCCTCATGTTGTATTCTCCCGGGTCATTCCTGAAAATAGGAATAATACTTGTCTAGTGTACTTACCCGGTAAACAAAAGCTAAATAAATAAGGTGCCCGTGCCAAAAGGGTATCTGTCTGAAGAGGCCTGGTGAAGAAGAAAAAGCCAGACAGAACCGGTTTAATTTAAATACAGTGTAGGAAAAGGGGATCACCTGTATCCCAGAGCAGGGTCAGACAGGGCAGCAAGTGAGAACAGGGTAAAGAATAGAAAGCCTGTTGCTTCAAGTGCCTGATGATCCTGTGTAACAAATTTTCCTCACAGGAGAAGAAAAGCTGCAAATCTGAAGAAATCATCATTTCTCCTCACAACATCATCATCCTGCCAACTCAAAGGGGGCCCTCCAACTACATCAACCTGCAACCTCTTTACACATTCAGGCGATGCTGTTGCACTTGGAACTGCTTTCCCTCCAGTCCTGATTTTTGCTGTTTGGATGTATTGGCATTTTGCACTTTTTCCCCATGTTGTTATGTGCAACAATAAAACTGTAAGTACAAACTTTATACATAGGTGATTATGAATGTGATTTATAGCATAATATTTATTTTATTTATTTATCAAGTTTTTGTTGACTGGGTAAGTGTACTAGACAAATCCTGCCTATTTTCAGGCATGACCTGGGGGGAGGGGGGATACAGAGGAATGCCAGCTTACCTTGAACCAGATTAAGCTGTTGGTGGTATTTTTAGTGAATGAGGGAAATTTGGCCAGGACACCAAGGAAATTCCCCTACTCGCTGGTAGGGGGAGTTGCTGTCAGTAGCTTGCTGGCCATTTCACCCAGGGATGTCGTTGGAGGAAGACGCTCAGGAGGTAGGGGAGCGGGTCTCCTCTCCAACCTCGCCTTTGCTAGAGACCCACATTGATGCTTCGTTCTCCTACTTGCCTGTTTTGTCAGCCCTGGAAGGTCCGTCTACTTTGTTTTCTGACTCTGCTGTGCTTCGTACTTCACCAGGTCCTGTTGTTTCGGCTGGTGAGAAGATGTCTGATATTTTGGATTCTGCCTGTTTTTCGAATTCTGCTGGTTCTTTGCCTTTGAATGTTCTGCCCCTTACGCAGGATAGTGTCGGCATTGCTATGCCAGTAGGACCTGGATGTGCGACCGCTGCATTGGTATTGCCTTTGCCGACGACTACAGGAGTGGTACACTGCGATTCTGATGTGCTCAGCACTGGAGCTCCCGGGACAGGTATGTCTCTGCCGGGGAAATTGGGGAGACATTTGAGTATGCTTCGTAAAGGGGGCCTTTCTTCTGGGGCTGGTCAAGTCGCTAATACTATAGACAATGCACCTGTATTACGGGCCACGGGTTGGATCCCCACCGAGGGTGGTTGGTCCCCTGATCCCGCAGATGCCACTGTGCAGAATTATGCTTCTTTGGCGATCACGGATACTGGGAAGGTTTTACAGGACTCTGGTTCTTTCTCAGCTGATCCAGGACTTTTACAGCAGCCTTTGTTGGTTGCAGCATGTGGGGAAGCAAGCAGACCTCCTTTATCTCAGGTGGTTTTAACTCAGGTTTCTGTTTCTGGGATTACTTTTGAGTCTGCTTAGGAGCCTGCTCCTGTTCCTGTTCCTTGTGTTTCCCCGGGCAGAGAGTGTCCGGCTGTTTCTTGGGTGGGGGGCTTGCCAGCTACGGGTGCAGGCTCTGCTCCTTTAAACACTCCCGTTGGAGCCAAGGTATCTGCTCCTGCTTTCCGGATGGCTAATTTGTTCAAGCCAGCATTTAAGGAACCTGCTCCTCGTCGCAATACTGTCCAGCTGCTCTATAAGGGTGGTTTGGTGGACCCCCCCAGAGAGAGTATATATTGGAAGGCATCTTTTGAAGAACTCATTAAAATTCTATGCGTCAAGAGGTTTTCGCTTTAATCCATACTGATGGTAATAATTATGACATTAGCTTCAAGACTGTAGAAGCATTAGATCGATTCTGGGTAAAATACAATTCCCTTAAGGACACTCCTCTTTGGACTCCTTTTTTGGCTATTCCGCTTACTAAACCTGCTGTGTGTACTATTACTGAAATGAAGGGGTGGAATTAGCTGATATTGTGTTTTGGTTGAAAAAACATTGTGAAGTTTTGGAGCACCCAGTTCCTATTATGGATTCTGAACAATTCTGGACCAGTGGTTGGAAAATCAAGTGTAAATTAACTATGACTAACTCTGGTGTTTCTCATCTGCCTAGCTGTTTTTTGGGGGGAGGGATAGAGGTTCTCTGTTTTATCCAGGGCAACCTTAATCCTGTCATAGGTGTGGATCCAGATTGCATCTCAGTAATGCTTGTGATTCTCTGAAATGTACTCATTGTTTGGAGACAGGTCATTTAGCTGCCACCTGTTTAAATTTATTTCATTGCAATCTTTGTGATGAAAGGGGCCACTCTTATGTTAAGTGTCCCTGGGCCTCCCATAATTCTGTGGATGTCCACTGTCATGAATCCCTTATTACGCAAGCCCAGAAAAAGAGTTGTGCCAAGGCCTCTGAGAGGAGGATGCAGGATCTTTTAACTGACAGTGAGCCCCTGACTCCTGGGTCTGTTCTTCAGACAGAGTCAGGTTTACCGGCAGACTGTCATCCTGCTTTTGTTTCCGGCAGTACGTCCGATGTGGCAGTGATATTGCCTTCTGAGGTCCTGATGGTGGTGGTTGTCCCTGACCTGGTGGGCCCTCAGGAACCTCCATCTATAACAATAATAATAATAATAATAATTTATTTATATAGCACCTTTCAACATATCAAGGTGCTGAACAATTTGACAGTTCAAACACAGCATACACAAACATATACATAAAATCGGCATACCACAAGATAAAATATATAATAATAAAAACCAAAGCATTAATAGATAACTAATTATCTAAAAAAGCCATGTTCCATAAGTAGGTTTTCAACTCTTTTTTAAAGAGTTCCACGGAGGTGCACTGCCGTAGCCGTATAACTCTCCATGACCCCGGTTCCCCACCTGGGGATATGCTTGTGGAGGTAGAACCAGACTCTCTGATCCCCCTTACTTCTCCAGCTCCTGACTCAGATGCTACTGTTATGCACCCCCCCCCCCCCAAGTATTGGACATGGATCAACCCTTTCACACTGTTTCTTATAAGAAAAGACAGCAGGAGAAGAGTGGGATTCTGGGCCCTAGAGGGAAGGAATGGAAAGTTGGGACAAAGAAAAAACTTTTACAGTCTAATAAATTTGATGTGTTGTGATGACAACGGCAGTCTGGGGGTACTGAGGAGGAGGATGAGGATGCGGCCTCAAATTCCTCTTCTGTGGCCTCTTCTGTAGGTGCTTCTTCAGGACTGGAAGATGGTGGCTCTGGAAAGCTAAAATGGAAGACTCGCTCACGTTGATACGATTTGTGCAGTTTTTTCTTCTGTGGTTTTTCCTTTACTTTATGGGTGCTTTTCGTGTCTTCTCTTTCAATGTTAATAGTATGAAGAGTGGTTTGTGGAGGGATTTAATCATATCAGAATTGCATCACTTTCAATCTGATTGGCTTCTTTTGCAAGGTACTTGAATCAAGACGTTTAAGGAGATAGCACAATGTTCCTCTACTTGGACTTTGGGGCCCACATTTTGGTTGTTAGGACTTGATAAATGTGATGGTTTGGGTATTTTGTTTACTAATCCTGATTTAAAAGTTTCTCATCTAATTGATTTGGACTCTGGTAGGGCTATGATTTTGGACGTCTCTTACAAGACTTGGAGATTGCGTATTGTTAATATTTATGCACCTCAGAACAAGACCTCTAGAGTGGACCTTTTTAGAAAGGTCCAGCCATTTCTTTGCATAGCTCGAATGGTCATTTGGGGTGGGGATTTCAATTGTGGTATTCAAAAGAGTGACAGGGGTCTGCAGACGGATAAAATGTTCTGTGACTCTAATTCCTTAAAAGATGTTGTTACTACTGCCAACTTAGTGGATTCTTACCGCATGTTTCATGCTACTGGTGGCCTTACTTTTCGAAAAGGCCTGTTACGTACTCGGATTGACTATATTTGGGTTTCCAACTCGGTACATGTTACACATTCTGGTATTGTTGATTTAGCCTTCACTGAACATTCGGCTGTGTATTTAGAATGCCAGTGGGGTGAGAGTCTCTCTTTTGAGAAATCATCGTGGAAGTTGAATGTTTCTTTATTGCACCGAGCATGTCTTATTGATGCTTGCAAATCTTTCTGGGCTGCCAGACTTTCTGTGTCTTGTATGTATGATTCTTTGGTTGATTGGTGGAGGAATACCAAGTTAGAATTGAAAACTTTTTTTCCAAAAACTGTGGGGTTGCTCCATAGAACTGATTATTTCCGTTATTTACAGTGTAGGAAACATTACCATAGACTGATTTCCCTTGCTGATTCTACTGGTCAGGACTTTAGCTCCCAGCTTCAGCAGGCTAAATCTGCTATGTATTGGTTTCAATATGATAGAATGAAAACCCTTAAGCATGAATTACGGTTTGGTACAGTGAGTGCGAAACAGACGTTTAGCCCTTTTAAAGATCATAAGGTTATCTGTCACAGAAAATGTATGGAGGAATTAAGGGATGCTGATGAAACTGTGTGTCGTGATAAGGTTTCTATTCTGTGTCTTGTTTCTACCTATGTTAAGGATACTTTTGGACTTCCACCACAGACGGGTTTTCTGCATTCTTATGTTGCACAAATAGCACCCCAAGCCCTTCTGCCAGAACAGGTACAGCGGCTTGTAGCTTCTGTTACTATAGATGAGGTTCGAGCTGTTATCAAATCTGCTAAAACCAACTGTTCTCCTCGACCTGATGTGGGCTTCCAGCAGAGTTTTTCCAGACTTTTTGTGATCTGTTGGCTCCAGTATTACGTGATTTATTTAATGTTATTTTATGTTCCCCTACCATACCTGAATGGTTGGTGGAAGCAGATTTGGTTCTCTTATATAAAAAAGGAGATAAAAGGTCACTACTCAACTGGAGGCCTATCTGTTTGTTGAACTCTGATAGTAAGTTTTTGAGTAAGATTTTGTCCCTTAGATTGTCACAATGTGCTCGTACTCTTATTAGTTCTGTACAGGGTTGTAGTGTTCCCCATCGTAGTATACATGATAATTTGATTTTGCTCCAGGAATTGTTATATAGAGATCAGAAGCGATGTATCTCTGGTTTGGTGCTTAGTCTAGATCAACGTAAGGCCTTTGAGTCCATTTCCCAGGACTATTTATTTTTAGTATTAGGTCACTATGGGATACCTGTTGAATTTATTTCTTGGCTTCAGAAACTTTATTGTAATGCTACTGTAGTACCAAAAGTTAATGACTGGAAAGGGGATAGGATAGGTCTCCGACAGGGTGCAAAACAGGGCTGCCCATTGAGTCCCTTGTTGTATGTTTTTAGCATAGATCCCCTTTTACGTTGTATTCTTAATGATTCTCAGATAGTGGGAATATCTTTAGTTCGTACCCTTCCACCTTTGATAATACTTGCATATGCGGATGACTTGGTTCTTTCAGTGAATGAATGTACAAATGAAGCCGTTATTTCGCAACAGCTTGCTAATTTTTCCAATGCCTCTGGCTCCAGTATTAATATGGAAAAATGCTCTGGTTATCAGTTTACCTCAGATGCTCCTAGACTTGTTCAATATGCAGGTATTCAGTATCTATGGAACCGGTTACTATTTTGGGGCTGCAGTTTGGTTCTGACACTCCTGCAGTTGCAAACTGGGAGAAGAAACTAGCAATAGCAGACGGGTCACTGATCCGTTGGGTTCACGGGCCTTTGTCTAAACATAAACGGATCTTGTTGTTAAAGACTTTGATTGTTCCCCTTTTTCTTTATGTTAGTTATATTTATCCCCCGCCGAAGGTTTTGTATACTAAATTGTATAGTTTGTTTTTTAGGGCCTTATGGGGTAGTAGATTAAACCCTGTTAAGAGGCATATTACTTATTGGACTATAAAGCAGGGAGGTTTGGATATGCTCAATCCCATTGCTTTTTACTTTAGTATTTTTCTTTACTTCAATGTTTTTGAGCTAAATTGACCTCATTGTAAGAACTGGATTACTTTATTGATGGAATGGCTTTCGCCCAGTTTGAGGGCATGGGAACATAAAAATACTAGAATGTTTTCTAGGTTAGAAATAGTTCCTCAAGTTATTAAGGAGAGGTTTCAGCAACTTATTCTTTGGAAAGTTGATTTTAGTCTACTGACATTGAATACAAGAAAGGCAGTTTATGATGCCATTGTTCAAGTTCAGTGTTTGGAACCTCTTACATTACCCTATTGTATGGAGCAGAATAGTAGGGACAAGTTCTTGCAATTGTTAAACCCGAGATTGCTAGTTTTTGTTTGGAATTAGGTATGGTTGACATTACGTGGTAAACTCAATGTTAAAAACAATAATCAACATAAAGCTGTTCAAGAATGGTATTGTTTAAGACCTTCTTGTTTCCAACTTTTGGAAACTCAAGAACACTTGTTTTTCAACTGTAATTATGCTCTACAGTTTTGGGATTTTCTAGCTGATCGTTGGAAATTACCGCAGTTTGGGGCTTTTACTTATCAAGAACTGATTTATGTTCCAGGAACTTCATACTGGCAGACCTTTTCCATTTCCACTTTGCAAGTTTTATTTGCTATTTTGAAATATTACCTCTGGCAGTCTTGGTGCAAATGGGTACTACAACAGCACTATGTTCCATATGACGCCTTGTTATTATTGATTACTAAAGCGCTTCAGCAGGTCTATGAAGCAGATTTAAAATGCTTTTTGCCTCACCAGTTACATTGTTTTTGGCAAGCATGTGAAGTTGTTCTACGATAAGCTCCATTCTGATTTAATGATTCCTTGACTTACGTAGTTAGGCACTGGGTTTGATCTATTGTATTATTTTTTTTGGCCTAGTTATTTTTGGTTATGGTAGTATTGTTTTTGTTTTATAGTACTTTCTTGCATATACTGTGTTTGCTGTTTTGAATCTTACTTCCCTTTTTCTCCCACAAAATTCCTCTACTCTGCTTCCTGTGACCCTTTTGTCGGTGACTTCAAGATGGCCGACGTTCCTCATGTGGGAGATGGAGGTGGTGGTGGAGGCTCTGCTCTGCCTTTGGATGCTTTCTTGGTGACTGAGCCTGTTTGTGTTCCTGCTTCTGAGACTTCTCAAGTTCACATTGACGGTGTGTTTCCTTCTGCTTCTGCTGTTGATAAGGATTCTACTGTTCCTTCTGGTTTATCTGACATGGAGACTTCTGCTAAATGGGACAGCCATGAAGCTGCTGTGATTCCTGATGCTATGTTGTGACAGATGTTCTCTCAGCATAAAAAGTTAATTCTACAGTTGATACGTGATGATACTTCTACACAAGACACTTTGCCTGACTCCGATTTTTCTGTGTCTTCTGCTCCTCAGACTCTGCTTCAACAGGCCTCTGAAATACTCCCTGCTGATTTGCCTTTCCCCCCACCTTCCCATTTGCACCTTAGACCTACCTTGAGGACCGCTGTTGAATTGAGTGCTACTTGGTCTCCAGATGCTGCTCTGCGTGCTGCTGACTGGCAGAAATCTTCTGATGGGAAATGCTGGACTTTGCCTGGTCCTGTTTCTGCTGCTGCTATTATTGGAATGCCTACAAATGTTTTTCCTACTGCTCCAGCTTTGGTTTCTACTCAGTCTTCTCCCCTGTGGAACCTGAGACAGATCTTTCTGTTCCACCGCTTTCTACTGAGAACACCGCTGACTCTTTGGACGTTGTGGTCCAATCACAGGTACCGACAGAACACTGTGTTTCTCCTGCTCACCAGTCTTCTCCTTCTGCTCCTGTCCCAGAGGACTCGACTCCTTCTTTCAAAATGTCTGATTTGTTTAAATCTGTTGGGGAACCTGCTCAGCAGAAAAATGTGGTTCGATTGAAGTTCCTGGGTGATTCTTCTATGGCCCCCACACGCTGTACTGTTCTGCAAGGTATACTTAGATACTCTCTTGGAATTAGCCCTTCAGCATTGTTTGCCTTCATTCATATCAAGGGGGAAACTGTGTATGATGTTAGTTTCAAGACTGTTCAGACTCTGGAAAAATTATGGACTCAGTATGAACTGGTTAAGAACACTTCGATTTGGGCCTCTTTCTTAATCATACCCCTTACTAACCCCTTGGTGAAAGTACTTACTTTATTATTTCGTAGTGAAGGTGTAAATATCCATGATGTGCAGTTTTGGCTTCATCAGAGATGTGATCTGTTAGATTCTCACCGTCCTATTTTTGATGAATATTTAGTGTGGACAGGTGGCTGAAAGATTAAAGTTCAGCTTAAGCAAACTGAGCAGGGGGTCCTGCATATTCCTGTTAGCTTTTACATTGGTCAGGATAGGGGTATCTGTTTCTAACCTGGTTAACCTTACACCTGTCATAAGTGTGGCTCTCAGACTCACCTGAGTTACACTTGTGATCAGCCTAGATGCACCTTGTGCCTTGCTTATGGCCATGTTAGCTTGGGTTGTCCTAATGCTCAGTTTTGTAATCTGTGTGAGGATCACAGTCATAACTACCCCCAATATCCCTAGGATGAACATAATAGGTTTGATAGGGTCCCCCGGGACCATTCTACCATTATCTCTGATTCCCAGTTACAGGCCCAGAAGTGGCAGCAGGAGCTCTCTCTGGTGCCTTCCAACTCAGTGCTTACTACTGGTCTGGACCTTGTGTATTCCTTGGTTTCTCCCCCCCAGGAGCCCCCTCTTTCTCAGACTTTTACTCCAGTTCTGGAGTCTTCCCAGTCTTCTCCTGTGGTTGCTGCTATCCATTCTCCGGTCCCGATTTTGATGGATATTATGCCTCCCCCCTTCAAACTGATCTGCCTTTTGTTACTGTCCCTTCTACTAAACGTGGGAAGGGCAAGCGTAAGTTCGAGTCTCGTGCCTCTGCAACTACTGTTATTACTCGAAATAAGTTCCAGTTGCTAGCTAAAAGATGACATGGGGGGATACTGAAGGTGAGGAAGAGGACTCTGATTCTTCTAGTGCCTCTTTCTCTCATATGGACCTTTCTTCTGAATCTGGTAGAGAAACTCCTCGGTTGGAAAAGATGCAGAGAACACAGTTCCCTCGTAGGTGATTTTGAGGGTTCCTTTTCTCTGGGCTTTCTGTTTTGGTCAGATTGTTTCTTTTTTCCTGCCCCTGATGCCCACTGCAGTTCTCTGCATCTCGTTTGACCTTTATTGCCCCTGCCTCAGCAGCCTGTTCTGCCGTGCTGCACTCTGAATGTGTGCAGTATGAAATCTTTCCGTAAACAGCTTTCTACTGTTGGATTCTTGCTTTCCTTGAAACATAATGTTTATTTTGTTCAGGATACCAGGCTTAAATCTAGGTTTGAGATTGCACAGGTGAGACATTGATGGACTGTGGGGCCCTCCTTTTGGTCGTGTGGTGAGGATCTCTGTGATGGGGTGGGCATTTTGTTTTTTGGCCATCCTTTTAAGATTTCCAGAGTTCTCGATCTGTTTCTGGGAAGGGTTCTCCTTATTGATGATTCTTTTGATTTTGTTCCTTTTCATTTGATTAATACTTATGCGCGTAGAGTATTGTGGCACGGTCTGCTTTGTTTCTTGCTATCTAACCTCATTTATTTACCACTCGACAAGTTTACTTTGGGGGTGATTTCAATTGTGGTCTTTCTTTTTCTGACAGATCTAGTAATACCCACAAACTTTTTAGTGATGCTGCTACCTTGTCTAAAATCCTTCTTTCAGCCCATTTGGTGGATGCTTATACCTCTGTTCACCAGCAGGGTGCAAAAACCTTTTATAAGAGAGCTCTTGCAACACAGATTGATTTTTTCTTCATTTCCAGGAATGTTTCAGTCTCTCAGGCTTTTTTATTTCCCTGTGAGAAGTCAGATCATTTGGCAGTTGCTTTGCTCTGCTCTCCTAGTGCTGGTCCTGGTCCGTTTGCTTCTTGTATATGTTGGAAGTTGAATAGTTCTTTGTTGACTGATTCTCTTATCTCTCACGGTTGTTTGGATTTGTTATGAGCTAGAATTTCTGTACTGGATGCTTATTCTTCTTCTATCCTCTGGTGGGAGGACACTACAACTGACCTTCATCCTTTTTTTTATCAAATCTGCCATCTCTCGGTCTCGATCTACTTATTTTCGGTGTTCCCAACTCCGTCAGCAGCTTTTGGATACTTATTCTAGGGCTTCTGAATTCCACCGTGATCTCTCCAGCCAAATTCAGGCTTTGAAGTCTGTTATGGAACGATATCAGTATGATTGTGCCCTCTCTTTGAAGGTTGAAGCTCAGTGTGGTATGCAGGCTTCTAAGGCTGCATTTGATCCTTATAGGAGTTGTTCCAATAGGATCTCTTCCATGATTATTAACGGTCTGCTTGATCCCTTTACAAGTTCAAGTTCAAGTTCAAGTTCAAGTTTATTGCAGGAAAACTCCATTGAGCAAGCTCATTCACAAGGAGGTCCTGTGACATAAACACTTAAAGTACAAACACAGATAGGTAATAACAGTATATACATGAAATACACGTTACATGATGCAGGCTGGATATACATACAAGGGTACCACACAGGGTGACCGCAGGTGGTAAACATTGATATGAGACAGGGAAGCGACTTATATATAGCATACTGATAAATGAAACATGATGACTGGTGTGATTTGATTTAATCAAATCAAATCAAATCAAATATACAGTATTTTGGCAGCTAGAACAAACAACAGTCTACAACTGATATGAGAGGAGAGAGATTTGATAGAATAGCGTGGGCGTAAGCAAAGATAAAAGCCAGGAGTAGAAGGGAAGGAAAGCAGTTAATATAACAAATCAATTATACCTTACCAGTGGATAAATATGGCACACATGGGGAAGGAAGAGACTTAATGACAGTTACAGGTGTCTTTTATTTTGGCTGAACTTAGCGATTTGTAGAAGTTTATTGAAACTGTGCTAGTTAGTTTCAGTACGGTTTGTAATTGGTTCCAAATGGAGGGAAGGGCATATGCAATAGCACGTTTACCAAAGGAAGTCAGCGTCCTTGGTATGTCAAGCATAATAAAGTCAGATTTTCTTAATGAGTATGCACTATGTGAGATACTAATAAGGGAAGAGAGATAGCTTGGCAATTTCTGCAGGAGCAGTTTAAGAGTCCATAGCCCAGCATGGAGCAGGCGTCTAGTAGTAAGGATGTCCAACCAACAGCTGCATATAAGTCACAGTGGTGCAAATGGTAAGGGAGTTGGTAATGAACCGTAGCATACGGTGATAAAGGATGTCAGTTTACTTAGATTTGCAAGAGTGGTGGAGGAATAGATTACATCGCCATAGTCAGTAGGGGAAAAGTGGCCTGTACAAACATTTCCGAGGTTTCAAGGGGAAAAGGGCCTATTTCTGTAGAAGAAACCTAACCTTGCTTTTAACTTTCTAGAGACATCTTCGATGTGGTCACTGAAAGATAATTTATTGTCGATCCAGATACCTAGATATTTAAATTTGGTTACAACTTCCAAAGGCTCGTTTAGCGTGGTGACAATGAAGTCTTGGGCAAGAGTATTGGGGGCCTGAGACAGCACTGCAGAGAGAATATCATCCTTTAGTCTTCTTGGCATTGAGCAGAAGCTTTGCCTTTATTAAATTATGCTCAAGTTGTGCGAGAAGTCCGCTTGAAACACTCCTTGACTTCAGATAACGATGAACCAAGTATACAACACAGTATCATCTGCAAAAAGTTCAGATTGGAGTGAGATATGTTAGCATCTAAGTCATTGATGTACAGAGAAAACAAGATAGGGCCTAAGATGGATCCTTGGGGACTCCTCTTGCAACTGGCAAGGCAGCAGAAAAAAAGCCTTCCGCCTTTACTTTTGGAATCTTCCAGTTAGGTAGCTAGAGAACCACTGGGTGGTATGGTATGTGGCACCCAACTTGCAAGGCAATTGACTAATAGTTTGTGATCAACAGTATCAAAAGCTTTGCTGGTCCAAAAGACTGCACCAGTTACCTTCTTAGCATCTATAGCAGAGATCCAATCATTGGTTACTTTGCTAGTGCAGTGATTGTGCTATGATTGTGCCAAGCCAGATTGAGCTGGGTTAATGAGAGAAGGTTTCAAGTGAGATTTTAACTGAATATGGATCAGTTTTCGAGAACTTTAGAAAGGATAGGCAATATGGAGATAGGCCTATAGTTGTTTACATCACATGGGTCACCAGATTTAAATAGAGGAGGATATGTGCTGATTTCCAGCAGAATGACACAGCAACGCAGATGTAATTGAAAGATTGAAGATGTGGAGGATGGGGCAGTGAGATGGGCATAGCCTGACCTTAGGAAAAAGGGTTCCAACCGCCGTCCCTGCACTTTTTGGTGTCTAAGTTAAGAAGAATCTTCTACTTCTTTATAAGTTATCTCGCGCAGTTGGAAGAGACTGGGTCCAGGACTAGATGTGGCGGGAGGGGTATGCTGGCTCACCGCAGCACCAGCATAAGGTGACGAGTCAAAGCTAATCCAGCTGTGGCAAAGTGGGTTAAGTTCCTCCAGGATTAGGGACTTGTTTTTCACAATCTTGCCACTACGACTATCTTTGTTGGGACAGAGGGGCCATGGGCGATCCTTCTATAGCTTTGATAGTCTTCCATATTTTATAGGGTTACCTTTAGCTTGTTCGAGTAGAAATATAATAGTTAGCTTTAGCAGAGCAAAGTTTTTTTCACACAGTTATTCCTGGCTGTTCTAAAGGCCTGCCAATCCGAAGATTCTTTGGAATGTCTAGCTTTAGCCAGAGCTTATCTCGAGCTATAAGGGCTGCCTTGAGATCCGAGTGAACCAGGGATTGGAATTGTTCCGTACCCTTACTTTGATGAAAGGGCATGCTTATTTATTATTGTAGTGGAGTTTGTCATTAAGAATGCAAGCTGCCTTGTTGACATCTTTGGCTAGGTAAAGATCTTGCCATCTGATCATGCTCAGGTCAGATAAAAGTTTACTACACTGAATTTGCGAAAGGATCTTTTTGTTATAAAGATGAGTTTGGCCGGGCCTTAATTTGAGATCTTATGCAAGCAACAATTCCATGATCGCTCATGTCGTTGTGAAACACTTCCAAATGAGATATTTTGTGTAGATGGGTGGTTAGTACCACATCTAGAATGGAACTGTTGGCAGTATTTAGAGTGTTGTTCCTAGTAGGTTCTCTGACTAATTGCCCAAGACCTAGCTCGTCACAAAGGTTGAGGCCATGTGATTTAGGTGACAGCCAGTCCATATTTAGATCTCCTAGAAATATTGTTTCAGTTTTTGCATCTCGAACATGGATTTCAAAGATTAAGGACTTCATCACCACCAGACGGGGTCTATAGCCACCTAAGATAGTGATACATTCGAGGAGGAGATGAAGGCTCAATGAAACTAACTCAAATTCATGGCTAGAGATTTGCAACTAATATTGGTGACCAAGTACTTAGATTTGGCATAGATAACCACACCCCTGCCTCTAGGCTCTCTATCTGCTCTAAATAAATTGTAGCCCTGCAGTGATATTTGTTGATCAGTGTTGTCTTTTTAACCACAACTCAGTAATTATGATAAGGTCTGGGTTAACGTGTACAGCCAGGCTTGCAGCTATACAAGTTTTTAGGCAGGCTTAAAATGTTGACCATCATCATTTTGAGACCTGTGGCCTCAACAAAATCGATAGGCGAGGTAAGTTGTAGGGGGGCAGGGTTGGGCTCCACATTTCCTGAGCAGAGAAGAAGCAGAAGTATAACTTTCTTTGAGAGCTTATAAGAATGGAGACTGCTTTTTATTTCTTTGCGGCAACCCATATAAATGCTAGCAAGAGGCGGCGCCACTGTAATGACAGTTGATTGTGATCAATGTAAGTGCTTGGGTGAGACATAGGTGAGGACAGTAGCAAAGGGGTGTAGGCTAACCGGGGGAATAGGCTAAAAGGGAGAGGAGAATGACAGAGTGTCTGCACGGTAGACTGTTATAACATTAGGTATTGATAAAGGTACATTGGAGAACTGAATTGCATTGAGGTACTTGAATTGCACTGTTTTGCTGAAAACTCTGCACCTTAGGAGCAATAAAACACAATAAGGAGAGCCATGGTCCCAGATTGAGTGGTCTCGTGATTTGTATTAGTGCAATATTTTCTAGGCAAGAAATTTGCCCACCTAGGTACCCATTTAAAACCTAGATGAAAATACAGCAGAAAGGGAACAAGGAGATCAGGAACAGCTTAGTTAGTGACCATCCACCCTTCAGACTCAAGTCCCTTGTAGCAGAACCGGGAAAGAAGTAGAATGATAATGTAGGCCATATTGCCCCACGAAGAATACACGGTGATTTATGTAGAAGACCAAGTCCCTCTAGTGGCAGGTCTGTATAACCTGCTAATGGAAAACTGGCCACTTAAAAAAAAAAAAAAAAGGTAGTTAGTTAGACTTATCGGAGCCAAGGCAGAGTGCTTGGATGGGGGGCGCTGCAGGAATAGCAGTCAGACAGAAGAGGTGTAAGCAATTTAAAACAGTAGTAGAAATTACAATCCAGCTAATACAGTAGAAAAACTCCTAATAACACAGTAGAAATGTGCTTAGTTCTATGGAAAGTCTAACAAAAGTCTTACAGGAGTGCACCATACTTCTCTTCCGTCTTTGAAGCACATTGTACAATCCCATGTGGCAGAGATGGTTGGTACTGTATCACCTGTTTTAGATCCAGCTGAGTATCTTTCTGATTTGGTCATTCCTGAGGTTTCTGAGGACCTGCTTCATGCTCTTGTGTGTCCCATTTCTGTTTCGGAAATGATGATTGCTATTAAGAAACAGAAACAACGTACTTCTCAGGGGTTGGATGGTTTGACGGCTGAGCATTACCACTCTTTCATTGATTTTTTTGGCCCTGCTCTGACTATTGTTTTTAATGATGTCTAGGCTTCATTTTCAGTCCCTCAACATTTTTTGGACGCCATTTTGCTTTTGATTTATAAAAAAGGCAACCGTTCTGATTTACAGAACTGGAGACCTTTGAGCCTCCTTAATGTGAATTATAAGATTCTGGCTGTGATTCTTTTGGGGCGGCTCCTGCCTATAGCAGGCGTCATTATTTCCATAGCTCAGACTTGTGCTATCCCGGGTCGTTCCATGCTACATTCTTTGTCTCACCTTAGGGATGTGGTGTATTCTTGTACTGATTTAAGTAGGGCTGTAGTGTTTTCTTTGGATCAAGAAAAGGCTTTTGATTGGGTGGAGCATTCCTTTTTGTTTTCTGTTTTGGCACACTACCATATTCCTTCTGGTTTTCTCTCTTGGCTTAAGCTTTTATATAACACTGCCTGCATCACCCCTCATGTCAACCATTCTCCTGGTGCTGTGTTTTTGAGTAAACGGGGAGTGCGGCAGGGTTGTCCTTTGAGTCCCCTTTTGTATTTGTTCCAGATTGATCCTTTGTTATGTAAGTTGAGCTCCTGTCCTGCTATTCCTCCCTTGTTCCTTCCAGGTGGTCACTCTGTACTGACTGTTTTTGCATACGCTGATGATTTATGTGTTTGTACCATGTCCTCTCTTTCTGTTTCAGGTTTCACACATCTATTTTCTGACTTTAGCTCTCTTTCTGGTTCTCAATTGAATTTTCATAAAAGTACGGTTAAGATCTTTCCCTGCTCTGTGCCTTCCTTAAGTACTACTTCCGTGGCTGGGATTCCTGTTGTTTCTGGTCCTCTTAACATTTTGGGTCTGCATTTTGGCAGTCTTGATGATTTTCTGTATAATTGGAATTTGGCTATTGATAAAGGTCTCCAGCTTGTTTCCTCTTGGAAGGGTTGGTCTATTTCCAAGAAGAAACGTGTTTTGCTCTTGAAGACTTTAGTTCTTCCTTTATTTTTACATGTGGCTACTGTTTTCCCTCTTCCGTTTGTTTTGGAAGCCAAAGTCAATAGTGTTTTTTTTCAAGGTTTTTGGGGTTTAAATCCTGTCTGCATTTTTTTTAATATCATGATTATTGTCAGGGAGCTGTTTGGATGTTGAATCCTGTGTTTTTTTTTTCATTGCCTGTTTCTTAAGTTTTTGTTTCCTTTTCTGTTGCAGTCTTCCCCTCCTCCTTGGGTTTCTATTTTGGTTGCCTAGGTAACTCCTGTGTGTGCGAAATGGCTTGGTCCTCCTTCGGAAGTCCCTTGGAATTTTAGGACTTTTGGTATTCCCACCTTCTTGTTTCCCACTTTTCTTAAAATACAGCAATGGCACTTGACCCCTCAGGTTCTGTGATCTCAGTCTAGGAAGTAATTGTATCATGCTGTTTTGCTTTCCACTTTTTCAGATACTACTAGGCTGTTGAATGCTCTTGGTACTGAACTGGATATTGCTGTGATTTTTCGCCATCTTACTGACCCTAGACTTCCTGCAAAGTTATGGTATGTTTCTTGGTTGTCTTGTCATGGGAAATTGGGGGTGCGTGGTAATCACCTGCACAAGTCTTTGGAGGAGCGTATGTGTTTTCGGAATATTTGTCCATGTGTACTGGAAACCATGAGTCATTTTTTTTTGGGATTGCCCCTTTAGTAAGGATTTTTGGGTTCTTTGGCTCCATAAATGGAAAGAAAAGTGTCTTACATCGATTTCGTATGACATACTTGTGTATGGGCTGTTTCCTGCCTCCCTTTCTCATTAATATCCTAGTACCCTCCACCTTGTCTTTGCCCTCTGTGGGTTTTTTCTATGGCAGGCCTGTTGTGCTCAGTTGTTGCAACAGAAATCTTATATGAGCACTCATATTATGGCTCAGATTTTTGCAGAGCTCCGCTCTATTCAAGATAGGGAGCGTGCTTCTCTGCCCTGTGATACATACCGACTCTACTGGGCTTTGTGTGAGTGGCTTTCTGCTGCTTGATCTTGTCTGTGTTTTGTTTTGGTTTGGGGGTGGTAGTCAGTTTTGTTTTGGGCTCATACTTTTTAGTCTGTGTTGTAGTTTTTCGGTTCTTGTGTCCTTCATTGTGCTTTGTTTGAACTTGAGTCTCCTTTGGAGTGGTTGCTTTGTTGCTTTTGTTCTTCTTTCTGTTATTCACATCTCTTTTTCCTGCTTCATTTTCTTTTCTGATTTCTTTTCCCCTCTGCTAGTCTGTTCTTTTTTTTTTTGTGTCTTACCGCTGTTTGTTATTCTTTGTTTGGTTGTTGATTTGATGCATTGTCTCCCTGACTTTTCAGTTTAGGGGATGTGGAGGACTTTTTGTTGTTCCTTTTGTTTTTTTGCTGTTTTTACTGAGAGTTTGACCTTATCTACTCTTTCCTGTTTTTTTTTTCTATTTGGTTTTGCAATTTGCTTTTCATTTCTTTGCTTTTTATGGTTTCCCTTATTATCTTCCCTGCTTTTTTAAGGGAGGAGGGGGAAGGGGTTTCCTTTTGTATTCTGTACAATTTTCTGTTCTTGATTTCTTTTTTCGGTTGTTAGGACCTGTATTAATGTCCTACTTCTTTGCTTTCCTTTTGATTTGTGTACTTTTTGTGTGACTTAACACCATTTTGTATTTTTTTTTGTATTTCTCTTGTTCTCTGTTTTGTATATGTTTTGTGTGGTTTCACGCTGTTTGTATTTTTTTTGGTTTTGCTGTTATTCTGTTATGATTCACCCTACTCAGTCAGTAGGAAGGAGAAGAGGGTTAGGTTCTGTTTTCTTTCGGGTTGGGGCTACTGTGTGACCTAATACTTTTTATATTCTTGATTTTTCTTTCCTTTTTTTTCTGGATTTACATGATGTAATGCTGCTTTATGTTTGTTTTGATATGATTTCACCAAACATTTCTCCTAAAATTTCCATATGTGGGGATGGGGGGGGTGTTTGTTTCTTTTTTTGAGGGTTTTGCAGCTCTTTCCCAACTGTTTTATTGAGAATACGATGTTTATTGTTCATTTATGTTGTTCTTTTCTTTGATTCCAGGTAGAAATACTCTGTAATGTTTACTTTTTGTTTACATGTATGATGTAATACATATTTTCATTTCTTTCCTGTTTTTTATGCTTTCACGTGCCATATTACTGTTTGGTTGTATCATGCTTTTATATTTTGTCGATAAAAATTCCCCTACTCATTTAGTGGGGTGGGGGAGGGAGTTGGTTATAATGTTTTCCTTATGTTTGGGGTTACTGTATGAAATAATACTTATTCATGTCCTTGATTTTTCCTTTCTTTTATGATTTTGTATGATGTAATACTGAATTGTATATAATTTGTTATGCTTTCAATAAAAAATTCCCCTACTCTTTTTCAATAAGTGCCATGGGATCATTAACATCCACCTGAACTACCACCAATCCAGGCAGATGAGACCTTGGTTTAACTTCTCATCTGCAAGACAGCACATCAGAAGTGCAGCACCCCTCTCATGCTGCACTATAGTGTCAGTACTGGGGTATTAACCCAAGTTCCAGAAGTGGGAACTGAACCCACAGCCCTCTGATCTCCAGGCCTCAGAGGCAAGTGTGCTACCTACTGAGCCATTGACACTGTAAACAGATATTAAACACACTGAGTGCATTTAGATTTTAAAAGTCTGTAGTGGGTGAAAGTTTTGTTTGCTGCTTCTATGGTTGTCTTGTATGTGAGCACCACTAGTTTACAGACATCCAGTGGAGCACCTAGTCCTCTTGTCTTTCTAAAATCTTTACACAGAATTTCTTCAGTGTAGTCAAAGGAGTGTGGTATAGTAAAAACCTTGTTGATACAGTTTAGGGAGAATCGCAGTTCCTCGCTCACATTGATTGGTCTCCCATCCGCCATGCATCGAGCGTTGACACTGCCCTCAACCTATTCTCATAAGCTTTTACCAAGGCCTGTGATCTTTTTGCACCCTACCCATGATCCGATCCCAAAAACAAAATGCACCCTGGGTGACCACTGCCCTACACCAACTACTCAGGGACAGGGATAACCTCTGGCATATAGCCACTGAGACTGGTCGGGCTGCCGACAGACAGGCATATAATGCTGCCCTGAACATGTGCACATGGGCCATCCGCAAAGGCAAGGCTGACCACTACCAGGCCACCCTCACCTCCTCATGGGACTGTGCCCAAAACTTCTGGGACAATATAAAAGCAATAACTGGGAAATCACCCTCCGCCCCCCCAGCCCACCTTACAGCCAATGGCACCACCATCACTGACCCCACCGACATTGCCAACTGCCTTAACTCCTCCTTTACTGATCTCAGCCCTGTCCTCCCCAGTAACTTTTTTGACCCTACTTACAACCCGCCGCCCTCAGATCCACTGTGCCCCCGGTTCTTCCTATGCAAGGTATTCATTTAGGAAGCCAAACCACTCCTGCTTAAAGCACTAAAAGGCACCAGTCCAAGCAGCAACTCCCTGGATCCAAAAATACTCCGGCTGGTCCTGGATGAAGTCCTGTTCCCATTTACGGATCTACTGAACTGATCCCTCTGACTGAGGCAATTCCCCACAGCATGGAAAACTGCGACAGTCACACCTATTCACAAAGGTGGTGACCGGTCCGCCCCCAGCAACTATCGGCCAATTTCCATTCTTCCCCCCTCTCCAAAGCCTTATAAAAAGTGGTGGCCACCCAACTCACTGAATATCTAGCAAAATATAACATCCTGTGTCCAGAACAGCATGGCTTCCATGCTGTCACAGTACAGGCACAGCTCTAATGGAGTTCTCCAACTTCCTACATGCCTCTCTGGACCTCGGCTCCCTAGTTGGGGCAGTGTTCATTGACCTCTCGAAGGCCTTTGACACTCTCCCACCCACTTCTACTAAATGCCCTCAACCATACGGGTTTCTCTGCTGGCCTCCTCTCCTGGTGTGCCAGTTACCTATCAGCCCACTCCCAACATGTCAAAAACAATGGGGTGCTCTCAGAAACCTGTCCCATCCACTTAGGGGTTCCCCAGGGCTCTATCCTGGGTCCACTACTCTTTAGCTTGTACCTAAATGCCCTGCTTAGCACCTGTTCTGGCAATATTCTGCTATATGCTGATGACACCGTGATTTATGAAGCTCACAAAAATCTCACCTCCCTCCAAGACTCCCTCCAGCACTCTTTCAATGATGCTGAGAATTTTGTTTAAGAAGAGCAGACTAGTAATTAACCTCAAAAAAACTAAGGCAATGTTCTTCGTCCACCACCAGAACAAATCCAGCAAAAGTCCCCTTCAAATCTTCCCCAGCACTTGCCAACCACTCGAACAAGTTTACTCGTAGAAATACCTTGGAATCACATTTGACTCAGCCCTCACCTTTCATGCCCACATTACTGCCCTTGCTTCCACTGCAAATGCATGCCTTGGCATCCTCTACCAGCACAAGGACTGCCCCCCACCTGATGCCCTCAGGCTTGCCATCACATCCCCAGTAATGTCCCTGATTGATTACGGCCTCCCAGTATATGGTGCTGCTGATTCCACTGTCCTCAACAAGATTAGACTCATGCTAAATAAGGCTTGCAGGCTACTAACCAGTGCCCCTAGACTCACCCACACCTGTCAACTCTATGACATGATCAAACTCCTAAACCTCAATGAACACATTCACTACCAAACTGGCCTGCTAACCAAGAAGATTCTACTTGGGCTCTCCCCCCCAGGGTGTCTGCCTCATTCCAATTTACACCACCCAGAGCCACCACCCGAACTTCAGACAAGGTCACTCTACTAGTGCCCAGAACTAGGACCACCCAGGCTCAGAGGTCTTTCAGCTACAGAGCCCCTACCTGGTTCAACTCACTCCCCACAGCCATTTCTAACACCGCCAAAATTGCCCTCTTCAAAGCTGCCTTACGAGACCTGCTGTTCAACACCCGCGGCTGCACCTGTCACTAAAAGATACTCTGCTGCTCTTCTGGCACTATTGACATGGCCCACTGGAATGAACACCACCCACCCCCACCCCACCCTCCCTCCCGGGACCTCTCTCCTCTGCCAGTACCTGCTGGTACTAATTGAATATTTATTAATTACATATCGTTCAAGCAACTGTATGTAATACTATGTATTTCTGTTCATGCAACCTATGTAAAACTATGTGATTCTGTATGTCTGTATTCTGTAAATATGTAAAAAATCTGTTATCTGTCTTGACTGTACTCTGTAACTTGTGTTAACCATGTGTGTCCTCTCTGTGATGAGGTACCTTTGTAAATGAGCCTCTGGCTCAAAGGTTGTAAATCTGATTATACAATAAATAAAAATAAGTAAAATAAATAGGGACTATTTTAAAAGCCACAGTGACACTGTTTTACAGAGAATTTACCTCAATCCTTCTGAATTTAAGAGATTATTGTCAAAGTGAAGGCCTGAACCTGAAGGGACTGAGGGGGAGAATTATGTCACGACTTTTAATGTACCAGTATGCAACATTGTTTAATGCCATTGCTTAGTTTTAATGTTTTACAGAGATGATTTTATGAAATGTCAACTGATTCGTAATGATTTTAGAGTATAGAAATACAGTACAGTAAATGAGTATTTGGATACCAGGGTGGGTGTCTGGCAGAAGGGGTCAGTGGGCTGATGGAAGTAGATAGGCCTAGTAGTCACTGTATGCTCATAAGGTAAGTGAAATTGGATACCAGGGTGGTATCTGGCAGAAGGGGTCAGTGGACTGACTGCTCAGAGGTATGGCCCAGTAGTCGCTGCATTCCTTAGTTCTAGACAGTGTGTACACAGTAACTGGATACCAGGGAGGATATCTGGCAGAAGGGGTCAGTGGACTGATTGCTCAGAGGTGGACCCAGTAGTCACTGATTGCCTTAGTTCTAAAGTGAATAAAGCTTGGGGATAGAGGTGGGTGAAACTGCCATTTTTCACGCCCACTGAACTTCAGCGTAAATCAGGGAACTTTTGCAAAAGTTTCTGAACTTCCGTCTGTGGCAAAATTTCACCTGGTATTAATAAAATAAGCCCTGGTGGCTAGTGGTCCCTCCCCTCTACCCAGTCATCTGCCCACCCCAAAATGTACAGTAACCCCCCCATCCCTATCTCCAGTATTACTATTTAAAAAAAAATCCCTGGTGGTCTAATGTTTTTTTTTTTTTTATTTTAACCCCCTTCCCAACCCTGATCCCTAGTCCCAAATCTCTGGTGGTCTAGTGCCCCCCACCCCAGCAGGTGTCCCACCACCCCGCTCTCACCCCATCGTAAACCTAACGTGCTCATTCATTGACAGCTCAGTGGGCGGGCCAGCCGTGGAGGAGAGAGGAGGGCTGTGCTGGTCTGCCCGCTACCGGGGTTTACGATGGGGGTGGGGGTGGGGTGGTGGGACACCTGCTGGGGAGGGGAGATAGAGGGCACTAGTCCACAAGAGATTTGGGACTGGGGATCGGACATGGGGAAGGGGTTAAATAAAAAAGAAAAAACAACACTAGACCACCAGGGACTTGTTTAAACAGTAATACTGGAGTAGGGATGGGGGGGGTTACTGTACACTTTGGTGCAGGCAGGTTACCAGGTGCAGGGGAGGGACCACTAGCCACCAGGGATATTTTTTTGACATGTGGAGTGGGTGGGGGGAGGGACCATTAGCCACTAGGGCTTTTTGGGGGGCAACTGGGTTGGAACTTGGGCGACGATCATGGGTAGAATTTCTGCAGAAGTTTGGAAATCAATTTCCAAGTTTCCATGGAAGTGAAAGTCAGATTTTCACTTGAATTCTGCCTGCGGAAGATTTTTTTCGCCCATGCCTACTTGGGGATTAGGGCCTAGGTGGGTGCTTACACTGGGAACGTGTAATATCTAAAGGGCTGGTGGGTGGTGAGGACCTGCAGTCTCTAGGGGTAATTTTAAGGTGAATGGTGGGATGGAGGGGCCCTGCTGGGATATATAATATACAGTAATTCTGATTTATGTGTTTGAATTGCCATTTTTGTCTGAATTTAAACTGTGTCATTCATGACTATATTTTCAAGATTTCTTCTACAATTTCAGTAAACTTTTAACTTTTTGCTCAACTACCCAAATGTCAGACTCCTTCCTTACGGTACCAGTGTCTCACATTCCTGCAGGTCTCCAGGTCAGTCCGGTGCAGCATTCCCTATTCTCGGCAGCTCTTAGCTACTGCAGCTGGGGAGGTGAAGTACTGTACTCAGGTAGTACCCAACTGGAAAAGGGTTGTTACAGAGCATGGAGCAAAGAATCCTATGCTCTGTCACCCGTCTCTATGTGGAATGGTGTCCTCTGTGGCCAGAGGTTGTTACAGTAGTGTGGGAGGTTAAGAGCTGTAACACCAAGCTCAGCAGTAGAAATCCCAACTGCAATTCCTGCCAACTAGTTTAGAACGCTGGACGCCAAACACCAAAACCCAGTATTTATTCTCCTTCACTTTCCTTCTCTGGCTGTTTTCTGCTATTCCATGTGCTAGCAACCGGCTCTCAGTATTCACTGATCCACGCTGGCAGACCTCACATCCACCAGCACAAACAACTTCTCTTCACCCAAAATGAACAGCTTTCACAAACTCCAAGTCAGGATCGACAACTCCGCACTCCTCTACTGCAAGCACTGCCTCCGTGAATCACTGTCTTCTCCACACAGATGGCTCGAGACTCAACAGCTCCCACTGGTAGGTAAGACAGCAAAACCTGTATACTGGACCAGCTTCTAGCTTCTAACTAAAAAGCAACAAACCTGGCCTCCTAATTCTTCTTCACGTATGCCCCTATCTAGCGCTCCCTGGTCTAGTCTAAACACTGACTATCCAAACAAACTATAGTTTAATAATAATGCTAAAATAACACTACAATACGTTTAAAAAGCTCCCTTCTTTCTCTGCTTAGTGACAGTAGCCCAGCATGTCCACCGTCTTGGATCATCATGATGTCATAAGAAGGCTGCAAAAACAACAAAGTTATGAGCATATGTTGAAATTTTTCAGCACACACTCGTAACATTGGTAATTTTCGTCATTTTGATCTCCTATTTTGTTTTTGGTTTTTAGACTTTATTTCTGCCCCAGTCTTCGGGAACTCTGTCCAACATCCCTGCTCACCAATGGCTCTACCTCCCATCTGAAGCCTCTCTTGTCAGATCCCCATCCTTGCTTAATGGATCCCCCAGCTCTGAGCCCCCTGGGGTGGGGCCACCTTCACCCTGGTGCTCTGTCTACAATCTAATGCACTGGGACAGAGTCGGAGGGAGGCTGGTGGAGCAAGCCCGACTTATGGGAGTGAGGCCATGGCACTGGAGGAGCCTTCCCCTATCCCCAAGACTGGGGATTTTCCATAGTAGTTTCTCCAGGAGCGCGGATGTACAATGATGTCTGCAAGGGCATGCTGCAGACATCCACCGCTGCTCCTCCCCCTTATTTGGCTCGACATCTGTAGTGCCCCCCAGTCTCCCCCAGGGGCCACTAAGATGCTAAGCAGACCCCAGAACCCTCCCTGGGAGAGAAGAGCAGTCCATATGATGCTCAGTACTTGCCTTCCCCTGCCAGCCCCCAGTGACTGGAGTCCATTCCCGAACCCGGGTTGCCAGCATGGAGCAAGGTATGGTGTCCAGCACCAACCATTAGCACCACCAGGCCAGCTTTGACCCCAAATTTTTAACATAGCTGTTTTTCACACCACCTCATGAATGGACCTGTCATGTTCAGAAGCAGTGGTCATACGAAGACCATGGGCCCAAATTTTTAAAGGTTGATGTTGGACTTGCGCCTAGCCCTGAATCAACCGTGATGTTTGGCACAACTCCTTTAATGCGACTGCGCCCAATTTTAGTACATTGGGCACAGTTGCGACAGTTTCTACAATTTATGGCAGCTTGCACCAAACATTTGGTGCGAGCCCCGTTAAAAAGGTCCCCCAAATGGCTCAATTTATACCAAGGGGAGCTGGTATAACTTGTGGCATTTGGTGCAACAGACAGAGAATCGTGATCTGCGCCGCAGGAATGCTGCACGCTCCCTGCGCCATATGTGCAGCGCACCGGGGACTTGTGGCATCCGCAAGTCTTTTTTTTTTTTTAGTTTATTTATTTACTTCCTTAGCTGGGGGGGATTGTGGCTTTGATCCCCCCCATCCAACTAATCCTCACA
This sequence comes from Neoceratodus forsteri, assembly GCA_016271365.2. Taxonomy (NCBI): domain Eukaryota; kingdom Metazoa; phylum Chordata; order Ceratodontiformes; family Ceratodontidae; genus Neoceratodus; species Neoceratodus forsteri. Next base: position 1,459,049,365 of record CM028132.1, read on the forward strand.
GCTGTTGCCCCAGTCACAGACAGAGCTCTACCTTCCCATCACATCCCCTCCAGCCACATCACAGCGGGTACTCACCCCACCATTGCAGAGACCTTGGAGGGTGGACCCAGGAGGGAGCTAGCTTGTACGTGACCATGGCGGTGCCATCAGGGCAGTGTTCATGCTGCTGAAAGAGATTTTCTTCTGTGGTTCTCCCTTGCAGGGAGGGGCATGCAATTACGCCAGTGGAAGGAGCATGCACGCATCCTCATGTGCTCTTCCTGATGGTCTGCTCTCTCCTGCCCCCGTTTTGCAGCATCAGTGCACTGCCCCCCAGTCTCCCCTAGAGGCCAGCCAAACACTGACCACTGGTGTCCCCACTCCCCAGAGAAGGAGAGCAGTTCTACAGATGTTCAGTCCTTCTCCAGCACTGCCAACCCCCGGCAGGCCATGCTCTTTCCCAAACATGGGTCGCCCATGTAGCGCGAGGTAAGGCATCCAGTGTGTCAGCCCTCAGCACCACTGGGCCGGCACAAGTCTTTTTAAAATCTGGCCCTATGTTGAAAATTTGGGGTCAAAATGTGAAAAACCGACTAAGTTACACAATGGGGGGTGATATACTAACAACAACAAAAATGGAAAAGAACCTGGGGGTAATTATATCAGATGACATAAAGGTGGGCAAGCAATGTGAAAAGGCAGTAAGGAGGGCTGGAGGGATACTGGGATGCATAAGGAGAGGCATCAACAGTAGAAAACAGGAAGTTGTTATCCCTCTGTACAGGCAGTTGGTGCAACCCCATCTTGAGTACTGTGTACAGTTCTGGAGACCCCATCTCTGCAAAGACATAGAGAGAGTGGAGGCTGCCTAGAGGAGGGCAACCAAAATGGTGCAGGGTCTGCACCAGAAGACATATGAAGAGAGACTAAAGGAGCTTACTATGTATACCCTTGAGGAAAGGATGGGGAGGAGGGACATGATAGAAACTTTCAGGTACCTCAAAGGAATCAACAAAATCCAGGAGGGTAGCATCTTTCAGAAAAAGAGATGTGCAAGAACAAGGGGGTACAATTTGAAGATAGAGAGGGGACGGCTCAGAGGTAATGTGAGAAAGTATTTTTTCATGGAGAGGATTGTAGATGCATGGAACAGCCTTCCTGAGGAGGTCATGGAGTCAAGAACAGTGGGGAATTCAAGAATGCATGGGACATATATAAGGCAGTTCTTGTCGGGGGGGAGGAAATAAGCTATTGGTTAACTAGGGTCTGCAGTTTATCCATCAGGTAGGGAAACGGGCAGACTAGGCAGGCAAAGCAGTGATCTGACATCAAATTCTAGGTCTCTATGTTTCTAAGTTATGATGAAACATTGAATTGTTCCTGCGTTTATTTATAACTTTATTTTTGTAGATTTTGGCCACTATGTGCAAAAGCAGGACACCAGTGAAAATGAGATATTTCATCTCATCTGATCTATCCTGGGTAAGGATATAGTAAAAATGTGCACAAGACCTAGTACAACAGCAATGCAAATGGTGAACACTTGGCGTTGACAAATGATTGAGTATGCATGGCAAGATTTGTTTTCATTAGCTTGATTAAACTGTTCTAGCCTACAGCATCAAATGAAAGAGGGAGTGGACTAAGTTAAGGGAGGGCTACAGAACAGCACTGTAGGGCTTTACTTACAAAAATATATATAAATCACTTTAAACTGTACTGCTCCAGGCAGACTATCTGCTCTTCACCACTGTAAAGAAAACAGTCTGCAGCAAAGTTAAACCTTGCCAGGTTCAATTCATTATCTACGCCATATGTTGACAAAGGGGATCCATGAGAGGCGGGAGGGAAAGGCTCGGCAAGGGAGGGGTGTCAAGAAAGCAGATAAAAATAGCACTATACTGTGCATTTTTTTATCATAATTAAAAACCGTAACAGTCAACTTGGTTAATAACTGCATGTGATATATATTTTTTTGGGGGGGGTCTCAATGACTGGCATCAGGGTCAGGTTAAATCAGTCTCAGAGAGGGATGGAAACACAACTTCACAAAGCTGCAAATAGTCCACTAGCACTTTCTTCTTGCCTGCCTCAGTTATCCTAACACCATGAGACTGCCACTGGAATGAGCAGCTGCATCTTTTTTATTGTTCAAATGTGATAATAGCATGAACTGACGTTACTTGGAGGTGGCAAGATAAATTACTGTAATATGACAGTATAGAGAACAGGCTAATGTTCTGCCCAGCTTAAGAATTAAGGTAGTGATCATAGCCATTTTCTGTCTGATGACAAGAAACTGTGTTGTCTGTTATATGTAACGTGGGTTCATCTGTGACAAAAGAAAGGATGATTTGGGTGAAGCTTATACTGTACTGTACGCAACATGTTGCTAATAATTCATCACTGACTATTGCAATGAGAGGTGTGTACCGATGAGAAATTACTTAAAAACACAAAGCTGCCTCAGATCTTCTGCAGAATATGAAATTATTTTACATATATGCACAGTGATTCACTCTGGATATTTGTAAGGGGAGAATTTCATATTTTGCAGAAGGTCTGAGGCAGCTTTGACTTTCAAGGAATTTTCGCGGTCAGTGAAGTTTGCTAACCCACCCTTATTCTACTATAAATACCAGTGTCTCACAAAGGTACAACTTAGTCTCTAAAACAACATTAACACCAGGCTCACAAACCTAGAGAATTACCTGGTCCTCTACCATGTTGGGGGCGGGGTCTGACTCAGGTTCAGAGACTGTCAGTTGGATCCACAGGACATGGAAAAAGGCACCAGGCACCAAGAGGTCCTGGAACCTGCTCTCATCTGCAGGGCTGACACTGCAACACAGAGCCATTGACAACTGGTAGGAGACAATATGGTATTGGGGTTAGAGTACACATGCTTGAGAACCAGGAGACCTAGGTCAAACCCCCCCCCACCTGCCAGCACCACTTTATTGTGTGACCTTGAGCAAGTCTCTCTCATTGCTGTAGGCCACTCAGTTGCAGAAATAGGTAAAAGCAGAACTCACTGACATTGAGATTGTTGGGTTTTGGCAATTGTTCCTGTCTGGTGGCAGTGCGGTGGCTCAGCTTTGTCTGAGTCGAGGATGTCTTCTAGCTGCTAGTGAGGCTGCAACAGGCTGAAGATGATGCTTCAGAGCCACAGGCCAGCAAGCTAGTGAGGGATTCACTCTGAAGGATGGTGACCCTGGATCAGGGATAAGAAAAGGCTATGACTGATACAGGTTTGCCCCTTCCCCAGGCTCAGTCCCCTCCATCTGCATCTCTGGCACTTACCCTCTCTATCCACCCCGACTATGCTTACCCTCCCCCCCCCTTGAGAAAGTGCCAAACCCAAAACTTTCACCTCTGGTGGGACATGGAGGCATGATATTTAGTGAGAGGAGACCACTGGAAGTCAGGATCCACCACACTTCATTCCTCTCACAATGCACGCCTACCACACAAGCCGTACACGCAAATATTCAGCACTGACAAATTCTTGTTTGGAGTATTTATTTGTTACTGGTACATAAACATATTTGAGGCTGCAAAGTCTAGTTTTTAGCAGCTTTAATTTTTGTTCTAAACTTCTTTCTTCAAATTGTCATTTCCAACACCAGGCCTTTAACTCTTGCCTCACTGTATTGAAATCTGTTGTCTTGAAATTTAGATTTTTTGCACTCCATTTTTTGTGTTTTCATTCCTGTTTAGTTGTGTCAAATTCTACCATTTTGTGGTCACTGCTGCCTAATGGTTCTGTACAAAAACAATTCTGGAGCTCGTCCTTTAAGTTGCTAATAATGACATCAAGGATATTTTCATTTCCCGAAATTCAAGAGCAGGTGAGAAACCTAAAAACATAAAGTCACCCAAACTGGATGACATGCCAGCAAAATAGTATAAGAAATTTGCTTCATGGATCATCCCAGTACTGGCTCAGATAAAAAATGGGTTGCTGAAGGGGGAGATCTGCCCGCCCTCATGGAATCAAGCACAGATTCGGGGAAAGACCCATCAGAATATGACTCTTACTGCCCAGTGCCTTTGTTCTGTGTGGACTTAATGATATTTATGGTTGTCCTGGTTTGTAGCCTACAAAAGCATATCTCCCAAGTCATACGTCCTGATCAAACAGGGTTTGTAAATGGCAGTCTCCTGCAGGGCAATCTCGGATGCCTCCTGAATATATTCACAGAACGTAAGACGGGAAGGGAATCCTTACTGGCTATCTAGATGGACGCAGACAAAGCATTTGATAGGTAGATAGGAGATTTTTAAAATATACTCAGCAGTTCTTTCACTTTGGCCCCAAATTTATTAGATGTGTAGCTACCCTGTATACAAGCCCAGAGGCAGCAGTGGTAAAAATAAACAGCATACATTTATACAGATTTCCCATGGAGCAGAGAACTTGGCAGGGTTGCCCCTCTCCCCACTACTTTTGGCAATAAGCCTGAAACCTCTGGCTTTAGCAATCAGGCAGAATCTGAAGATCTGAGGGATAGGACATAAACTCTCACCGTGTGCTGATGACTCGATATTCTTTTTATAGTCAGTCCCAGTGCTGGTACAGGTGCTGGGCAGGTTTGGGAACCCGGCAGATTACCAGATAAACTACTTGAAGACAGTTAAGATTTTGATTGATGACATATTGGGCTGGCAGTATAGCCTAGAGGTTAGAGGCAACGAGGTGTGAACAAGCTTGATACATCTGGCAGACCAGACCTGACTTTGATTCTCACAACCTCCACTTGCATACTGCGTGACTCTGAGCAAGTCACTTAACCGCCCTGTGCTCCCAGGTCGCCCCTGAAAACAGGCACTTGTGCCTAGTGGGCCTTACCTGGTTACCAAAGACTAAAATATATGCACTGCATTGTGCAAGCCAGATTTCTCATTCACTTGGGCATGTCAGAACAGATTTCAGTATTTGGGGTACAAGTTACACCAAATGTGTCTAAACTATTTGCATTGAACCACTGTCCCATATGTTTGGCCATGCAGGCATACATAGCCCAATGAGCAGTCCTCCTGCTATCGCTTCTGGGATGAAGCAACACTTTTAAAATTAACCTGCTGCCTGGGTTTCCTTTCTCATTTCAGTCTTTGCCCATCAGGATTCCAGAGACATTCTGGAAGAGGGTGCAGGGGGACATCCTGATATTCACCCGGTGGGGGGACAAGAGATCATCGGTGCAGAGGGCCCTGTTGTCAGCCCCGAGAGTTCAGGAAGGTTAGCCATGCCTGACTTAAGAATGTATTATTGGGCAGCACAGAGGGTGGCTTTGATGCTGTGGGCAAAGCAACGGGTGTACTCCAGGTGGTGTAATATGGAAAATGCTCTGGGAAAGGCAGGACCACTGTTCTAACTCATTTCTAGGACATTAAAAAAAAGAGGTCAATATGTTCACATTGGAATCTTGCTTCTAGCTCTTTCGTTCCTTCTTCATCTCCTCTGTTTCTATCTTTTTATCTCCTTTTCTTCTTCCCTTTCCCACTTCATTCTTGTTCACTTTCTTAGATATTTTTCTCTTTTTTGTGTTCTTCCTTTATACAATTTTACACATATATGTATTAAATTACAGCACAATAGAAGTACAATCATGACTGCTCCTATTTCTTGTTTGTGTCTGCTCCTTTTACCCCTTGGATCATAAATTGCCATATTTTCTATCATACGGATTGTACTGCTACATATTGTTTTCCCCTTTAATATCATTGTATAATACTTCAGACAACATGTTTTTTCCTTCTCCCATTAAGAATTTATGTAAGAGTATATTGGAGAATGTAATGTATTTCTATGTATAATCACAATAACTACAATAAAAAGATTAACTGTAAAAAAAAAAAAAAAAAAAGTCAGGGGTAGGATACCAAACACATGGGTCAAACAATTTTGCAACAGCTTTGCAAGTTGACAGGTACTCTACTGGATTTGGGCCCCATGGCTCTGATTAGACACTGGAACACTTTTATTCTGTCAAGAGGAGATTTAAGGTACCTCAGATGGGAAAGGGTGTGGTTAACATGCTTAAACCATGAATATCATGAGGCCAAATGGTGAGCTTCCAGGAATTAAAGCAGAAAGATTCGCTCTAACAGGCAGACTTTTTTAGATATCTGCAGTTAAGACACTTTTATTACTTCAGGAGACAATATAAATCCATTGACAGGGGAGCAGTCAAAGTTGGAAAACTTCTTTTATCGGAGAGTAAGATTAGGAACTATATCTCAGTATATTTTAGAACTATACAGGATCCTTAGACCCCCCCTTAGAGATAGACAGAAATAGGAGGTAGCGGTAGGAGCACAGATAGACCAAATGGAGTTGGGAAGGAAGGCTGCAGAGGGGGTGCTGGACTACATCATCACCAGTGTGGAGAGAGAGAGAGTTTCTAAGGAAGGTAACAGTCTGCTTTTTATGTTTGCTTGCACGCATGTGCAAGAAACATAGTGCCATCATCGGAGATTTCGGAGGTGTGTCACCTCCTCCTCCAATTCAGTCAGGGTGTTGGCAGGTACGGCCCCTGTAAGCCAATGCATTCTGGAGCTGTCCATGACGAGCTCCAAAATGCAGTGGCATACAGTTCAAAGGGGGAGCTACACTTGAGTGAGCAGCGATAAGATATTGCCTGCTCATGAGCAGCTCCCCCCCCACACACACACACACACTGCACACCCCGACGCACGACACTGAATAGCCGACGGGCTGCCCAACTTCGCCGGGTTGTGCTGCATTCCCCTGCCCGCCCCACCAAAGCTCTTTGAAATGCCACGCTGGTGCCCACCCCAGCATGGCAAGGGATGATATAGCTGACGGTGCCGTCAATCCCTGTCGGCCCACTGTCCTAACTCCCGAGAACTAAGTGCCACGCTGGGAGCCCACCCAGCATGGCAATCCATACTTTGGCCGACGGGGTGCCTAACTCTCGCTATGGTGAACGGCCCCAACCATCCTTGTGCCACGCTGGGAGCCTACCCCAGTGTGGCAAATGTCCTTCATCATTTTTTTTTTCACCTGTAAAGAAAAAACGGTCCCACGGCTCGTCTCCCAACCCCCCTCCCACAACCTGCACCCACCCACTGCGCAGCCAGCCTCACCACACCCCTCCTTCACCTCATACTTACCTCCGGACCTCGGTGCGATGATCTTCGGTGGACCGGGAACACGTCTGCACTCTTCAAAGCCGACTGCGAACTGAAGAAATGCTGGTAAGCTGTATAATGGGCTAGATAGGGGTTTCAACTTTGTTGCATATCTCAGGCATTTTGGTAATTTTACCAAATTTTCAACATGGGTTTTGGGACCCTTCTCATGAATGATGTCACTGTCATGGTGTTATTCGGGCCCAAAGGGTGATTTTGCAGTCACTGCGCAGTCACTCGCGAAATCACCCTATGGGCCTGAATATGCCATGATGTTCACATTCATGAGAAGGGTCCAAACCCCATGTTGAAAATTTGTGCAAAATTCCAAAATGACTGTTTTGTCATCGTTATGCAGTTCCCACGGGCTCGTAAGTTTGCGAATTTTCAATATTTTCTCTCCATATTTTCAACATTGCCATTTTACCACACCTTCTTATGAGAAGTACAGCTGTCATTTTTTCACATCTGACCCAAAATGTGTTTCCGCCCATGTAGCGCACAATGGTGCAGTCGGTGTGCGAAATCAATGTATGGGATAAATTAAGAAAATCACAGTGACACTGTTCATGAGCAGAGGTCTTAAAATGGCTATGTTGAAAATTTGGTGAAAAAATTCCTAAAAATGACTGTTTTACGAGCGTGCGTTGCGCAGTTCTTATGCACACTCGTGAGGTCACGAATTTCAATATTTTCACTCCAAATTTTCAACATTGCCATTTTTTTTTATTATTTAAGCTCTTTATTGATTTTCCAGCACCAAATATACAATATCAAGTAAGTATATACATTTGAGAATATTAGGTGCATCTTTTACATTAAAAAAGAAAAACATAAAGGAAGAAAAAAGATCCCCCCCCACACCACAGACTACGCATTCTTACCATCATTATAACTGTAATTATACACTGCAGTCCTATTTACATTGTGATTTCCCATATTGTCAGAATAGACTCTAAGCTTCCCCACCGTGAGGTAAAAGTTTTGCCTCTGTTTCGCATAAGTGCTATATGCCTTTCCAACTGTAGAGCCAAAACACACTCTCTATACTATTCCACTATTAGGGGTGCATTCTCATCCGTCCAATGCCTCACTATTGTTAGTTTGGCAGTTGCTGCTACCAAAGCCATATGTGCTTTCCTACTGTTTGGAGTATCTATCGGGAAATAATTTATTAGGCACACTTCCGGAGTAAACAGCTCCCTCAAACTGAGAATAGGGTCTAAGGAGTTGTTGATAGCCTGCCAAAATGCCTTAATGTGCGGACACAACCATAACATGTGATAAAGGGACCCTACATCCATCTTGCATCTGTTACGTGTTGGTGCTTGCAAGGATCCAAATCTACAAAGTTTGGATGGTGTCAAATACAAATTATGCATAATATTGTAATGCACTAATCTGAGTCTATCTTGCTTAATAAGCTTATACAATGATATCCAAAGTTTTTTCCATACATTAACATCCTCAGGGAGACCTAATTCCCTTACCCAATAAAAGCAGATGCCCGAGGGTAGTCTATTATCCCAATCTTGCAAAGTTTTGTATAGATTTGAGACTTTATGCGGCTGAGAAGCAACCTGAAGGAGCGCAATAGGATCCTTTTCCCCCATGTCTATTAATGGAAGGCTTATGAAACATGGATAGGGCCTTGCTAACTTGTAAATATTTAAAGGATTCTTTACACATAGTACTAGCAGAGCCACATAATTGAGCAGAGTGACCATCTTTCCATCCCTCCATATCTCCGAGACTTTACATTGTCTCAACCGAGACCAAAAGGCATCGGGTATCGGTACATTACCGATTTTGAAATGCGGGTTATTAACAATTGGTTGGTCAGAGGATTGGCTCCACTTAACTGCCAAATATACTTGGGCCTGATGAGAGGCTTTCATTGACCAGCCCATAGGGTTATTTCTGAGATTTTTGGGAATATGTGACGGGGAGGCATAAAGCAAAGCACACAGCGAGCATCTTTCCTGAGATGCCAAATATTCTTCAATAAGTAGCCACAGAGGGGAGTATGTTGTGTGGTCCACCTCTTTCTGCCAATAATATAACTTCCTTAAATGTTGTGCAATATAATACAAAAAGAAAGAAGGGTCTGCCAGTCCTCCCCTCGCTTTTGACGCTGTTAATTTGAGGTAAGACCTACGAGCCTTCTTTTAGTTCCACAAAAAGGAACTCAGCATACCTCTCAGCTTAGAAAACCATACTTTAGGGAGGTACACACCCAGCATTCCCAAGGGGTATAATATTCTAGGTAAGAGGTTCATTTTAATTATATTTAGCCTACCCCATAATGAAATAGGAAGTAATCGCCATCTCTCAAGGTCTTTGGAAATTATTTTAATGAGGTTATCTATGTTGTTTCTCCGAATGGTATTGGGATCCCTAAAAATCTTTATTCCTAGGTAAACTATAGAGTTTGTTTCCCATGCAAGGCCTAGGGGGCCAATTCCATATATTAACTCTATGATTCAAGGGGATTACCATAGTTTTTTCCCGATTCAGTTTATAGTAGGATATTTTAGAATACTCCTTAATTTCTTCTAAAACTGCGGGGATTGAGATTTTGGGGTTCTCAAAATGTAATAAGACATCATCCGCGTAAACCGAAAATGCATATCTAACATCTCCCACTCGAATTCCCGTAATCTTGACATTAGCCGCTAATCTACGGAGCAAGGGTTCTAGGTATATGTTGAAAAGTAAGGGGGAAAGAGGACACCCCTGTCTAGTGCCCCGAGCCAGTTTAAATGGAGCAGATAATAATCCATTGCATTTTACTCTGGCCGTGGGGCAGGAGTACAGTACTTTAACCCATTTGACAAAGTCTCCTGGAAAACCAAAAGAAGTTAAAGCGGCAAAAAGAAAATCCCAGGAAACTCTGTCGAATGCCTTTTCGGCATCGAGCCAGATCAGCACCATAGGGATATCAGAATCTCTGGCCGCCACAATAAGATGCATTAATTTTCTCATATGATCTTGGGGTGATCTTCCAGCCATAAATCCGACTTGCTCATGCCCTATTAATTTATCTATAATTTTGGCAAGCCTATTTGCCAATACTTTGGCCAAAATTTTTATATCGGTATTTAGCAATGAGATGGGTCGGTAACTACTGAGATTCTGAGGATCCTTTCCTGGTTTTAAGATTAAAGATATCACAGCCTCCAAAAAACTTGACTCTGACATCCCCTTGTTAAACCAGTAGCCAAAAAGATCCTTTAATATAGGTGCTATGATACTTTGATAGGCCTTGTAAAAGTTGCTAGGTAACCTGTCTGGACCGGGGGACTTGTCCAAAGGTAACTGCTGGATGGCTTCCTGTATTTCCTCTAGAGTTATCGGGGTGCTCAAAAAAGTAGCATCATCCGTAGTGACCTTTGGCAGGGTCACAGATCTAAGATAAGTATTCAAGTCTGAGTCTACAGAAAAGGAAGACGGGGTTACTGAATACAAGCCTTGGTAAAAGGAACCAAACATTTCCACCATTTTTTGTGAGTCGGTAACAACTTTGCAATCTTCCTCGGAGTAAATTCCAGCAATAAATTGCAGAGTCTCTACTTGACGGATACGCATCGCCAGATGCCTGCTTGCTTTTTCTCCTACATCTAAGTATTGCAGTTTGGCCCTATGTAAAGATAACTCAGCTCTCTGCGCTTGTAAACCTGCATATTGGGCCTGCAGCTGATATAATCTGGTCCATAACTCTTCTGGAGAGGTACAGGAGAGGATATTTTCTATATTTTTAATATTAGTTAGGAGCTCCTCTAACTGAACCCTTTGACGCTTAGCCCTATTAGACGTCATTTTAATAAATTCGCCTCTCACAGAGTATTTTAGAGCAGCCCAAACTAAGTCATATTTCTCAACCGTCTCTAAATTACAGGTGAGGAATAGACTAATGTGCTCCATGATATGTTCAAAAGAAGCTGGATCTTTTAACAGTTGGCTATTCAGCCGCCATTGTGGAGAGCGCCTAACCCCCACTCCTAGACAAAATTTCATGTCAACCGGTGCATGATCGGATATAACCCTTGCTGCAATTCCTACCTGTGTAACCCCTGAAATTGCATGTGAACTTATAAGCAAATAATCGATTCTAGAGTATGTTTTGTGCACCGTAGAGAAAAAAGTATATTGTCTTTCGGTGGGGTTAAGCACTCTCCATATGTCCACTAATGCAGCCGTGTCTATAAATTCTTTCAGTGCTCTTTGAGCTGGAGATAAACCCCGTCGTATTCGATCGGATCTATCTATATCCGTCTGGGGAACCAAATTCCAATCCCCGCCCAATATCATAAGCCTAGGGGGGTTCATAGTTATAATATTTAATAGGTTTACAAAAAATGAGGGAGAATCATTATTTGGACCATATATCGATCCAAGGATAACCGGACAGGATTCCAAGGATCCATGTATAACTATATACCTTCCCTCGGGGTCCCATATTTCCTTAGTCAGTTTAAACACACCTTCCTGGCCAATAATATCACTACCCTCCTTTATTTGTGAAGCCCCGCTCCAAATACCTGGCCAACCCATAATTTCCTGAAAAAGAGCACATCCTCCCTTCTAAGATGTGTTTCCTGCAAAAAAGCTATTTGTGCTCGCAACATCTGCAGGTGCTTTAATATCATCTGTCTTTTAACCCTATCTTTAGCCCCTTTAATATTCCAACTCACGAAACAATAGTTGTTACTCATGCCTTAAGCAAAACTCAATGATTACCCAGGAGTAGTGAGCAAACATACTCTTGGAGAATGCCCTCCATATTTTGTACTCCAGACTATTGAGAAGCATACAAGATATGAAACAGTAAATGCCATCATCAGCTAAGTATAAGCCCACGCAGTCTGTCCCCCTTCCCATCCAAAAACATCCCACCTCCATAATCTATAACTATTATTAACATAACACCCCCAGTTCCAATACACTGTACCTCCAAACATTGTATGCCACATGATTTTATAAAAACAGTCCTAAGTCAAACAGCAATATCCCCGGAGCTCCCCCCCAATCCAATCAACTTATTGTATTAGACAGCCAAGTGCTATATAAATCTATACTGTTAGTTTCACAGGCTAAACATTTGCATATCCAATTTAAGGTAATCAAAATAACATATTGTTAGAGTGTAGGCAACTATATACCCCTGCTACCCAAGAAATTATATTTATTAAGTCTATACCCCTTATATACTAAGACGCTATATTTATCAGCACTTTACAAAATTTAGTGCTTTCCTGAGAGAAACAAGATATCCGATATTAAACTTGCTGCATTATTATACTAAATCTTTCACTACATCGACAGTTGTAGCCCTCTAATTAACCTATAACTAGCACTGGTTAACTCACATAACAGACATAAACACTATAAACATTCGATTACTATAACTTGACTTTGGCGAAGATCAGACTGAGTTTTAACCAGTTATTTTAGTTCCAAAACGCAAGTCATATTGAAATCTGTGACCATGCACAACGTGGAGTATCCAATTTGCGCTGGTCTACGATCCATCAAACTGCTTTCAGTTAACCGAAAAACAAGCAGAGCAACTGCTACTCCTCGAGTTATACTAGTGTGGATTCTTTCTTTCCCACCATATGTGCGACTTGCTCCATTGCAATGTCCGGCGAGTGTATCATAACCTTTGCAGCTTAAATATCCCTGCACCATATGGCATAGGTCGCCGTCCCCTTTGGCTGCAACAGAAACAGCATCACTGTGATCTCACCAACAACAAATATGCAAACTCAAAAAACTACCAACGATTTAGTCCAAATCCACCACGAATGTCCATCTCTCGATGCTGAGCTGCGTCTTTTCACTTAAATAAATCCGGGTAAAGCTCCTTCAGGTCTGGCGGCGCTTGCGACGCAGAATCATAGGAAATCCATTTGTCCTCATTCTTCACCATCAGGATTGCAGGGTATTTTACTCTGTATTGTTTAGATGCGGCGATTAATTTGGACACCAGGGGATGCAGCTCTTGCCTCCTCAACCTTACTGAATACGGAAGGTCCTGCACGACCCGCACTTTTTTGCCCTCCCATGTTACTTCACGGGCTTCTTTTACTTTTGATAGAATATGCTGCCTGTCAATATAATTCAACAATTTGAAAATCAGAGGCCTAGGAGATTGACCCGGAGCCGGGGGTGGACGTAGGGCTTGATGCGCTCTCTCGATTACATATTCACCTCTATTTGGGGGGGGGCGGCTATCTTAGCGCAGAGCCGTCGTGCAAAAGTAATCGGGCATTTCCTTCTTCTTTTCAGGAACCCAATAACACCAAATTATTTCGTCTACTGCGCCCCTCCAAGTCCTCTATTTTTTCTTCCAGCATCTTCATCCTACGCCCCATTACAGCAGACCCTAAGTCCGTCTTATCTTGCCTTTTCTCTAGTGATGTTAGTCTAACCTCCGAGTCCCCAACTCTCCTCGTTAGAGATTCTACAGAGTTTTTCATCTCCTGTATGTCTTCTGTTATAGTAGCAATTGCCACTTGAAGCGGCTGCATGATTTCAAGGAATTTTTCCTCCGAAAGTGCGGTCGGCGCTGCTGCCATTTTTGGCAAGGTCGGAATTTGTTGTCTAGGCTGTATTGCGGCCTTCTCTTTCTCCGGTGTGAGTGGAGGAGATCGTCTCGGTAGCGCTTTTTTCATGTAAATCTCCATCCGAGATTTAGTTTACTACTTCCTGCCGATTATTGTTGCAGTATCTGGCTAATTATTCGGTAGTGCTTAGCCCCTTTGAACAGAATTTAGATTAAATTAATGGACGAAGAGCGGAGCTCCTAAGAGACGCTGCTACTCCCTAGGCTGCCATCACGTGACCATCAACATTGCCACAATGGTGCAGTCTGTGTGCGTAAATCAATGTACGGGATAAATTAAGAAAATCACAGTGACACTGTTCATGAGCAAAGGTCTTAAATGGCTATGTTGAAAATTTGGTGAAAAATTCCAAAACATGACTGTTTTACAAGCGTCGCAGTTGAAGTTCCTAGCAAGCTCGTAAGTTCGCTGAATTTTCAATATTTCACTCCAGATTTTCAACATTGCCATTTTACCACACCTTCTTATGAGTATTACAGCTGACATTTTTCACATCTCACAACGATGTTTCAGCCCATTTTAGCGCATAGTGGCGCAGACAGTGTGCGAAATCAATGTTCTGGGACAAATTAAGAAAATCACAGTGACACTGTTTATGAGCAGAGGTCTAAAAATGGCTATGTTGAAAATTTGGTGAAAAAATTCAAAAACGACTGTGTTACGAGCGTGTGTTGCACAGTTCCAATGCATGCTCGTAAGTTTGCAAATTTAATATTTTCACTCCAGATTTTCAACATTGCCATTTTATTACACTTCCCTTATGAACAGTACAGCTGCAATTTTTCATGTGTCGCCCAAAATGTGTTTTCGCACACGTAGCGCACAATGGTGTGTGAAAGCAATGTTTAGGACAGATTAAGAAAATCACTGTTACACTGTTCATGAGCAGAGATCTTAAAATGGCTATGTTGAAAATTTGGTGACAAAAGTCCATAAAATGACTGTGTTACAAGTGAGCATTGCCCAGTTTCCACGCACCCTCGCTAGTTCATGACTTTGTAATATTTTCAGTCCAGATTTTCACCAGTGGCATTTTTCCACACTTCCTTTTGAACAGTACAGCTGTCATTTTTCACAACATGGCTGAAGTGCATTTCCACACTTTCAGCGCAGAGATGCGTGGTCGCTGTGGGAAATTATTGTTCGGCACAGATAAAGAAAATCACAGTGACACTGTTCATGATCGGAGGCATCAAAATGCCTGAGTTGACAATCTGCTGTAAAAAATCCCCAACCTAATTATATTACGGGTGTGCGTTGCACAGTTTCTATGTACGCTCGTGACTTCACCATTTTTTTTTATATTTTTACTACAGATTTGCAACATTGCCATTTTACACTCCCATGAACAGTACAGCTGTCATTTTTACATCCTGTTCTGAATGTTTTTGCACCTGTGGTGCTAAATGACGAGCGTCACTGTGCATAAGCAGCTTTCAGCTAACAAACTGATATTCCCTGTTCATGAGATGGGGTCACAAAAAAACATGTTGAAAATTTGGAGTGAAAATACCAACGAATGCCTGAGGTATTAGGGTTTCCAACCATAACGCCCAACCCTGTAGAGAATGACAGGCATCAGGGGTGTGACTTGGGATTCTTGCCTGTGATGTTCATACCATTCCACACCCTGCAGTCGGTGAGAGGCATCAAGGTATGCCTTGGACTCTTCAGCCCCAAACTTCACCCCATTCTCCTATATCGCACCCATCTCACCATATTTCCTAATGAAATGGGATGCGCATAAGGGCCAAAGACCCCAAGGAACACCATGACACTTGTCAGTGTCTGCAGGGTGGGGTGGGGTGAAATGGCGTGGCCGTTATGCCTGACAACCCAAACGCACACCCCAATGCCTGTCACTCTCTGCAGGGTGGTGGTGGGGTTGGCTTCAGTTCAATACTTCACTGCCACTCCTATTATGCAGCTCTGTAACTTCTACACTACCACTGCCAATGCCAGAAAGCAAACATTCGGCATTGACAAATGCTTGTTAAGTTCGCCGTGCATGCATGCACAGCAAACTTCTTGAAATGAGTTGCTTTTGAGGGGGTGTGACACTGTCTGTCCAATGCAGAATGATCTGCAAGGAGCATAACAGAGCCACACCAATCATCAGCCAGGCTGATTGTGATGGTGTTTTCCCTGAACCTTTCTCTACTTGAAAAGAAAAATTCACACCAATCATAGCGTGGCTTTTTCTTTTCATCTACAGGACACTGCCCAGCAAACAGCTGTTTGTGTCTCGAGCAGCCTGGCTGATGTCCTCCCTCCCCTTGCTACCCCACTGATCCCTTCCCACACCAGTCTGGCCTTTTCCGCTCTCGCTGCTGCCTCCTTACTCATAGGCTCCGGGTTAGATGAGCCTGTGGAGGCCAAGCCCTAACAATGTTTGGCCAATCAGGCTCAGCCCCACCAATAATTATCATCAGCATAATTCTTTTTGTGGCAGTTTTTTTGTGTGTTCGCGCTCCTTGTGACATGCTGTGGCATGCGTGCACCCCCTTGCCAATGCTGTGAAGGGAGCGATTCCCTCCCCAACCCCTCTGCCCCACTGGGTGGCACATGTATTTTAATTGATAGCTTTGGCGTCTTTTTTGCTTTGAATTCCAGGGGTAAGGAGAGTGGGACAATTCCATTGGGTGGCAGAAAGAGCGTGGAGTCGATGCGGAATAATGATCGCTGCAGGTGTTGGGTCCAGGCGACAACTACGCATAAACATACAAACATACAAATGTGCCAGCAGAAACAGCCCTCCTGGTTTATCAGTGTCTGCTTGAGTGTGCAGCTAGTGCCCCTAAGTTGCAGCTGCCCCACCCGCCCCTTTTGTCCGCCCTCGGCTGTTCTCAGCCTCACCCATACGAACTGTGAGAGAAGAGCGATCGGTCAAAGGGTGAGAGCTGAGGAGTTAGAACAATGGACATGGATCAGTGCAGCGCGGCTGTCTGATGGTAAAATAGTGAGTAGCTGTGCTGGCACCATGGGATAGGACCCACCATAATAGTTTTGTGGCCACAGAGGAGTTGAGAACCTTCATTAAAGGTACAATGGAATCAGCAATTTCTTAACTTAATAAAATATGGGAGATTTATTTCAAGGGAGCTCGGGCAGCAGTAGGTAGACTTACTGTGTACTGTACAAGAAGAGATTGTTTGTAAGGGGGTGTTAGTGTGAAACGAAAGCAAGGCCACAAATAATGTTTACATTGGATTCTAGGTTAGAAAGAGTACCATTCTTGTGGCTGCAAATGAATCAGTCTCAACAAACTGCTGTGTGCAAAAGAAATGTAATTCAGTTAGTCAGCAGTATTCTGTAGGGGCCAAACTTGGAAAATGAAAGAAACAAAGCCCTTCACTACATGACTGTAGTGTGAATGTGAGAAGGGTAGTAACAAGATGTATGAACTGAAAGGTGAGTTTCCTGAGGTGAACTATCGTAACAGAATTTATGAAGATGTGGTGTGCAGTAGTTCAGAAGAAAGCTGGTGTGTGGGATTGGTTAAGTGCTGGGAGGTTGATAACTTGCTCAGGGCCACACAGTGAGTAAATGTTACTTATGGAATTCAAACCTGGGATTCCAGGTTCAGCTCTGCTCAAACAACTAGGCCAAACTGTTTCCCCTGTATTAATTTTCATTTCAGCACCATACCTCTCAACTGTCCTACATTACAAGGATCAGTTAACAGCCATGCTGAATGATTCTTTGAAAATTCCTAGAAATTTCTATATGGCTTACTGCAGACACATTTTATATTTAATGAGCACAGACTTGAAAATTGTCCTTGCTAAATTTTATTGGGGGGTGTTCTACGGCATTTTGTCACTCAGCCTATACAGTATATTACAAGGAAACATTTTATGTAGTAAGGCATGCAGGAATTTACAGGTTTCAGTGGAATAGCCAAGGGGGGGAGGCACTGGAAAGGAACAGGGAAATCCTAGCCCCCCCAAAAAAACAGGGTAGTTAGTGAGGTAAACACCAAGATCGAAATGTCAATAGGGAGAAGAGTTGGGGTAAATGGAGAAAACAACAAAGGTAGTAAGGACATGGGGCAAAAAGGGGTAAGGCCATCAAGAAATGGAAGGCAATGAGTGCCAATGCCCATAGTCTGGGTAACACACTCCCTAAACTGGTGGCCTTGATGGAAGACAGATGCCTGGATATTGTTGGCAGTCACAGAAACATGGTACACAGAGAACCATGACTGGAATGTTAACATACCAGGGTACACAACCTACAGGAGAGACATTGAGGGTAGAAGAGGGGGAGGAGTAGCTCTCTATGTAAGGGAAGGGTTAAAAGCAATGGAAGAAAAAAGTAAACTGGGAGGAAAGGAGGCACTGTGGGTCACCTTAGAGACTGGAATTGGCACCACAATCCGCACAGGGGTTGTATACAAACCCTCGTCTCAGGGGGAGGGAATGGACAAGGATATAATAATAATAATAATAATCTTTATTTATATTGCACCTTTCAGAAATCAAGGCGCAGTACATTTCAAAAAACATCATAATGAAACATCATAAAAACACTAAAATCAGTAATATCAGTCCATGTCAATACCATCGCCATATGCCTTTTTCCATAGGAAAGATTTCAATCCTTGTTTAACCCCCCCACAGTCATGCACTCTCTAATCCAATGGGGTAGAGAATTCCAGAGGGTCAGCACCACAAACATAAAAGCTTGGGCGCCGGAAGATTTTAAAACTACCCTCAGAATCTCTATATGATAGAAGGCATCCTTAGGATGGCAGAGAAAGGGGAGATATTGTTGATGGGGGACCTGAATATGCCAGATGTTAACTGGAGCACCTTTGCTGCAGCCACAACCAAGAGTAGGGCCATTCACAATGCCCTACATAAGGGAAACCTCAGATAGCTACTGTTGGAACCCACTCAGGAGGAAGCAATCTTAGACCTCATACTGTCAAATGGGGACAGTGAAAGGATCTCTGATCTTGAAGTGGGTAGCCATCTGGGAACAACTGACCACCAAACAGTGTGATTCATGATAAACTCAGCTTCAGAGTTAATCCATACAAAAGTGAGAGTACTGGACTTCAGGAGGGTTGACTCTGTCAAAATGGGAGAGTACCTTAGAAAAGCACTAGCAAACAGGCAAGAAGGAGGGGTGAAGCAACAATGGGGCAACATCAAAACTGCCATCACAGAAGCAACAAACCTTAGTGTGAAGCAAATAAACTAAATCAAAACAAAAGAAAAAGTCACTATGGTTCTCAAAAGAGGTGGTGGGGAAGGTTAGGGAGAAAAAGATAGCATTTAGGATGTATAAGGAAACACAGAAGGAGCAGGACAGAGAACTATACCAGTTAAGGCAGAAGGAAGCAGGGAAGGCAATCAGAATAGCAAAGGCCCTAACTGAGGAAAAGATAGCCAGCTCGGTTAAGGAGGAGGATAAAACCTTTTATAGGTACATTAGGGAGCGTAGAAAGACAAAGGGAGGGATAGTGAGGCTGAATAGAATAGACAGTGGGTGGGCAGAGAGGGACAGTGAAAAAGCAGGGATACTGAATGAATATGTGTGCTCAGTATTCACAAAAGAGGAGTAGGGGGAGGTACCTAATCCAATTAACAGAAGCACTCTGGAGAGGGGGGTTGATCCCAGTCCTTTCACAGAAGAAAAGGTTCTGAAAGAACTATTAAAACTGAAGGTGGACAAAGCAATGGGGGCCTGACAGGATTCACCCCAGAATTCTAAAAGAATTAAGGAGAGAAATAGTGACACCACTGACTACCCTTTTTAACAAATCATGGGAGGATGGTGTGGTACCTGAGGACTGGAGGAAGGTGGATGTGATTTCCCTTCACAAACATGGGAGCAAGACAGAGGCAGAAAACTATAGACCTGTCAGTTTGACCTCTGTGGAAGGGAAACTGATGGAATACTTCTGAAGGAAAGAATTGTTGAGTACCTAGAGGCCAGTGAGGCACAGGACCCCAGGTACCATGGATTCACAGTGGGAAGGTCATGCCAGATGAATCTAATCAATTTCTTTGAGTGTATGACCAAAGTAGTAGACCAGGGAGGGGCTGTGGACATGGCCTTCATATAATTTAGCAAGGCATTTGACACAGTCCCACACCAAAGATTAATAAACAAATTAGCAAGCCTGGGAGTGGGTCCCAGGGTGTAGCCTGGGTAAAACATCAGCTGGACAACAGGACACATAAGGTAATAGTAAATGAAGTCCACTCTGAAGAAAGGGGGGTTACTAGTGGGATACCGCAGGGTTCAGTACTGGGTCCAGTCCTTTTTAATGTCTTTATAAGTGACATTGCAGAGCAGCTGGAAGGAAAAGTATGCCTCTTTGCAGATGACAAAAAGATCTGCAACAGGGTTAATACACAAGGGGTGTGGAAAGGATGAGAAGGGACTTGGCAAGGTTGGAAGAATGGTCAGAAGTATGGCAGCTTGGATTCAATGCAAAGAAGTGCAAAGTAATGCACCTGGGAATCAAAAACCCAGGGGAAGAATACACAATGGTGGGAGGTAGTAACAACAACAAGCATTTGTCAGTGCCTAATGTTGTCTCACTGGCATTGGCAGTGCAGGAGTTAGAGATGCATAATAGGAATGGCAGTGAAGTATTGAACTGATGCCAGCCCCACCTTATCCTCGCAGAGACTGACAGGTTGGGGTGTGCCTTCGCTTATCAGCTACAACGCGCATGCCATTTAGCTTCAATCTCACTCTGTAGACACTGACAAGTGTCGTGGTGTGCTTTGGGGTCTTTGGGCATTATACTTACCCCATTCCATAAGGAAATACACTGAGATAGGTGCAGTATAGGAGAATGGGGTGAACTTTGGGGCCGAACACTCCAAGGCACACCTCAATGCCTGTCACTGGCTGCAGGGTGGGGGTGGAATGGCATGAACATTACAGCCAATGATCCCAAGTCACACCCCTGACACTGTCAGTCTCCACAGGGTGGGGTGTTACAGTTGGAAACCCTAACGCTGTAGGCGTTTGTTGGTATTTTCACTCCAAATTTTCAAAATAGGCTTTTTGTGACCCCACCTCATGAAGAGCGGCACTATCAGTTTGTTAGCCAAATGGTGGTTTTGCACAGTGGCTATGCCATTTGGTGACACAGGGACAAAAACACATTTTGGGCAGGATGTCGAAAATGACAACTGTATTGTTCTTGAGAAGGTATAAAAAAATGGCAACGTCGAAAATCTGAAGTGAAAATCTGAAAAATTGGTGAAGTCATAAGTATGCATAGAAACTGCACATCACACATCTGTAACCCAATTATTTTTGGGGATATTTTTAACCACATTTTCACCATTGGCATTTTGGGACCTCCCCTCACGAACAGTGGCACCGTGATTTTGTTAATCTGTCCCAAAAGATGATTTCCCACAGTGACCACGTCATTGTGCACCACAGGTGCAAAAACACATTTTGGGCAGGGTGTGAAAAATGACAGCTGTACTGTTCATAAGGAGATGTGAAAAAATGCTAGTGTTGAAAATCTGGCATGAAAATATTCCAAATTTGCGAAGTTACAAAGGTGCGTGGAAACTGGGCAACACACGCTTGTAACACAGTCATTGTATGGACTTTCGTCACCAAATTTTCAACATAAACATTTTAGGACCTATGCTCATGAACAGTGTCACCATCATTTTCTCAAACTGTCCTGAAAACAGATTTCACACAACAACTGCGCTATTCTGCGCCGGACATGCAAAAAGACATTTCAGCCAGGATATGTAAAATGACAGCTATACTGTTCATAAGGAGGTGTGGAAAAATGCCAATTTTGAAAATCTGGGGTGAAAATATTACAAATTCACGAAGTTACGAGCAAGCATGGAAACTGTGCAGCGCATGCTTGTAAAATAGCAATCTGAGAGATTTTTTCCACCAAATTTGCAACATAGGCTTTTTGAGAGGCCCCTCATGAACAGTGGTACTGTCATTTCGTTAATCGATCTCGAAAGGTGATTCCGCACAGTGACCAGAAAATCACTTTTTGGGACCAAATAACACCATGACAGTGACTGAATTCATGAGGAGGGTTCTCAATAACCTTGTGTTGAAAATTTGGTGCCAAAATTCCCCCAAATGCCTGAGATATGCACCAAAGTTGAAAAAGCCCTTTTATGCCATTATACAGCTTACCAGCATTTCTTCAGTTCGCGATCAGCTTTGAAGAGTGCAGACGTGTTCCTGGTCCACCGAAGATCATCACGCCATGCTCCGGTGGTAAGTGTGGGGTGAGGGGGGGTGTTGGGAGGCAGAGTGCACAGATGGTGGGCGCGGGTTGGGGGAGGGCCACTGGACTCGATGAGGGACCATTTTCTGGTTTGCAGGTTTAAAAAAAAAACATTGTGGGATGATTTTTGTTTTACAGGAGCATCTGGCATGCTTGGGTGGGCTACCAGCATGCCACCTGAGTGTTTTGGGGGTGCTGTGGCTGACGGGGATTGAGGCACCCCCAGCACACAACAAAAGTGGGTGGGGGACATTATGCTGATGGGAGTGGGCTCCCGTCAGCAAGTAAATAAGGAAAGGGGAATGAAGCCAATGGGGATTGGGCCCCTGTAAACAAAGAAAGACTTTGGTTAAAGATCATGCCGAGGGGATTGGATATCCTCGTCATAATAATTTTAAGTGAGGGGCATTATGCTTGATGGGGGGTCGGCTCCCCATTGGCAAATAAAACGGGTTGGGGCACTCTGTGCAGCGACAGTCAGTGCCACCATGTTTATTAAACTGCTTCCCTAGGAAAGGCACGTTGGGAGGGCGTGTTATTCTGCCGCTGCATGATGAGTTTGCCTCTCATTGCAGTGGCACTTTCCTTAGATCTGGTGGCCACTTTATGAATAGCTGATGTCAGCACCTGCATGCTGCCTTATTGGGGAATAAGGGATGCACCTACTGATGCATACCCTGCATTCGCCCACAGTGACTGCACCTCCAAATCTGCTACTAATGCAATATGTTGGATGGCACGCACACACGAGCCAACATAAAAATGGAAAGGGACCTGGGGTAATCATATCAGGTGACCTTAAGGTTAGCAAGCAATGTGAGAAGGCGGTAGGGAGGGCTGGAGGGATACTGGGATGTATAGGGAGAGGCATCACCAGCAGAAAACAGGAAGTTGTTATCCCTCTGTACAGACAGTTGGTGAGACCCTATCTGGAGTACTACATCTAGTTCTGGAGGCCCCATCTCCTCAAGAACATAGACAAGATGGAGGCAGTCCAGAGGAGGGCAACTAAAATTGTGCAGAGTTTGCAAGAGACGCCATACAAGGAGAGACTAAAGGAGCTTAATATGTATACCCTTGAGGAAAGGAGGGAGAGGGGGGACATGATTGAAACTTTTAAGTACTTCAATGGAATCAACAAAGTCCAAGAGGGTAGCATCTTTCAGAAAAAGAGATGTGCAAGAACAAGGTGACACAATTTGAAGATAGAGGGGGGATGGCTCAAGGGCAATGTAAGGAAGTATTTTTTCACAGAGAAGGTGGTGGACGTATGAAACCACCTTCTTGAGGAGGTTGTGGGGTCTAAAACTGTGGGAGAATTCAAGGATGCATGGGACAGACATAAGGCAATTCTTGTGGGGTACAGGAAGAAATAGGCTGTTGGTTAACTAGGATCTGCAGCTTATCCAGTAGGTAGAGAAATGGGCAGACTAGGTGGGCCAAGTGGTCCTTATCTGCTGTCAAAGTATATGTTTCTATGTTTGTGGTGATTTGAAGCACTGTACAGGAAGTAGTGGTGTGCTAGCTCTTTTTGATTGAGAGTTGTTTGTTTATTACCAGTACAAGTTATGACCCTGTTTAAGAAGACACAAAATAAGCAATGCTTTAGATTGTAAACACATCTGTGGAAACCTTTCTAAACACTCAGCTGTTATGTGGAAAGTAATAGTGTGTGTGTGTGTGTGTGTGTGTACCTCTCCTCATATATTCTTATGTGCTGTCCCTGGAGTATTTTGATTCCTCTCCTCTGCACTGCCTCCACTCAGTCCCCGTCCTTCAGATGCAAGCCCCAAAACTCCACTCAGTACTCCAAGTGAGAGCCAACTAGTGCCCTGTACAGTTGTAGAAGTTCCTTTTTTCTCCTACTGGCAATCCCACACCCCCACCCCATGCACCCTAGCATCCTACTTGTCCTACCCACTGTTCCGTTGCTTCGTGCTGATACCTTCAGACTGTCTGAAATTATTACTCCCCAAGTCTTATGTTTCTGTAATGCTTTCCATTCCTTCCTTCCCCATTCCATATTCATTGTTAGGATGCCTCATGTGTTCATCACCTTGCAGTTCTCGGCAGGAGAAGCAGCTGGCTGTGTGACAGGTACATTTCTTTCTTCTTTTTTTTGATAGTACAGTGGGCGCACTTCTCTGCTTGTGTACTGTTATGTACATGCTCAGACCGTAGCAGTGATGGGCAGCATAGTCCATTCTGCACAACATGTCATGGGAAAACCGACAGCGGAAAACTGCAATGCATGGGTATTGGGAAGAGTGCAGATAATTAGAAAGTTCAGATTTTTTCCTAGTCTGCAGTCCAGTAATACTTGAAAGTAACAATCCTTAAGACCACTTCTTTGGCCTACCTAAAATGCCACAGTATTTTATTTTAAAATAAATAATGTAAAGGGGCCCCTAAACCTGATAGGTACCAGTCTGAGCAAGCCTGGCTAGTCAATTTATTCCTGATTTGTTCTTCTCACTGCAGCTGTGGGTGTGCTTATTAATTTGTGCTGTGATATTTATAAACTGGATTGTTTTTCAGTACAGATGAAGAGTCCAAATTCTAGGCAGTGCAGTCTAGCATCTAAATAAACCCTTTTCTAAAGCAGGGTGAAAGTAAAGGCAGTACTGCCCCTGAACTTGCAGAATAGGGTTACAAGAAGACCATACAACACTGCAATAAAAGTCTGCCATGCTAACGTCGGGCTTATTTTTAACTTCTGACTTAAGTTACATAAAGCATATTTACCTGTGTGGCTTAACCACCCAGACCCCCAAGTACAGGGGGCTCTGCTCCCACAGACCTACATAGATACATAGAAACATAGACAGTGTCGGCAGATAAGGGCCTATGGCCCACCCAGTCTGCCCATTTGAGCTTGTAAGTTCAGTTTGTTTTCCTAGAAATCTGTTTCCCCTTACCCATGACCTCTAGAATTCCTTTATGTCTTCCCATGCATTCTTAAATCCCGTGATTGTTTCAGCCCCCACCACTTCCTCTGGCAGGGTGTTCCACTTGTCCACCACCCGTTCTGTGAAGAAATTCTTTCTCATGTTTCCTCTGAATCGTCCTCCCTCCAACTTCATCCCATGCCCTCTAGTCCTGGAACATCTTTTCGCTTAAAATAGTGTTTTCCTGCACTCTGTTTCTCCCTGTAAGATACTTGTATGTCTCTATCATATCCCTCTCTCCTCCTCTCCTCCAGGGAGTACATGTTCAGTTCCTTCAACCTGTCTTCATAGGACTTGTGATGCAATCCATGCACCATCTTTGTTGCCCTCCTCTGAGCCTTCTCTACCTGTCTATGTCCTTACGAGGTATGGTCTCCAGAACTGCACACTGTACTCCAGGTGGGGCCTCACTAGTGTCTTGTATAGCGGAATTATGACCTCCCTTTTCCTGCTGGTGATGCCCCTGCCTATACATCCCAGCATCCTATTTGCTTTACCTGATGCCTTGTCACACTGTTTCTACCTTGAGGTCATCAGAGATGACAACCCCAAGATCCTTTCCTGCTTGGTGCATACTATATCCTCACCCCCCAACTGATATATTGTGCCAGGGTTTTTGTGCCCCATATGCATTATCTTGCACTTCTTTGCATTGAATTTCAACTGCCAAACCCTTGACAATTCTTCAAGTTTCTGCAGGTCCCTTCTCATTCTGTCTACACCCTCTGGTGTGTCTACTCTGTTACAGAGCTTTGTGTCATCAGCGAACAGTGAAATTCTGCCTTCTAGATCCTGCGCAATGTCACTGATGAAGATGTTGAATAGGACCGGTCCCAGCACTGATCCCTGTGGTACCCCACTGGTCACTCTTCCCTCTGTGGAGTGACAGCCATTTCCACCACCCTCTGTCCACCCAGCCAGTTACCTACCCACCACACTACTGTCCTGCCCACACCCATATTCCCCAGTTTGTGTAATAGTCTTCTATGTGGCACAGTGTCAAAGGCCTTGCTGAAGTCCAGATAGGCCATGTCCACTGCCCTCCCTTGATCCACCTCCCTAGTCACCCAGTCAAAAAATTCAATGAGATTGGTCTGACATGACCTCCCCCTGGTGAAACCATGCTGCCTTGGGTCCTGTAGTCCATTGACAACCAGATGTTCCACCAATCTCTCCTTCAGAAGTGCTTCCATGATCTTTCCCACCACCTCCACTGGGGGCTTTGCCACCTGACCCCTGGGCCTCACCAGAAGTTTCACAAACCCGGCTCCTATATCCTTCCTCCACTCTCAGCCTTTAAATGCCCCACTTTCAATTGCAGCTGCGTCCCCACCGCCAACTCTCCAGGTGAGCCCCCTTCCCGCACCACAGTCCAACCTTGAGACCCCAGTCTGTTACTCTTAAAAATAAACAATGCATTTCTAAGGAACTCATACTCTTCAGTGTTTCCCCCCCTATTTGACAGGTCAGATGCAGGATGCCCACGACCACGTGAACACGAAGGTTGCTGCTTCTTTGAGGCTCGCATTATTTGCACCTCGAGGCATAAATACTCCACTGGGAATACAAACTGCAGTGCAGAGGCTATAGTGTGAGTGCTGGTCAGAAGGCAGCCTCCGACATTAATCACTCTGGGATACATGGCAGCAAGGCTAGACAGAGGGCAGCTGAGTGCACGTGCTGTGTATAGAAATGTGTTGTGGCACCCTTCTCCCCAAACTGTGTAGCAATTCATGAGGGCATGGGAGAGATACCTTGTGATGACACTCCAGTTTGCATGGGAGGGACTCAGAGGGCTGAAGCCACATTCCTCAGAATGGGAGGCAAAAGAATGTCCCTTAAAAAAGGAAAAGCAGAAAGGAAAACTCTTAAACTCGAATCAGCTGTGATGCATACTGCAAAAACAAATAGCTTGGAGGCAGAGCCTGACAGAGAGTAAACTGAACTTCAAAGTATGGTCTTCATTTTCTTTTTCCTTGCAGTCAGTGTACATTGATGAGGAAAGCAGATTAAATATGTAGGGACCACCACCACTAGCCAAACTCTTTGGAACAAATGCAGTTAAAATAATGGAAACGGCAGCTTTTGATGTACAGTATAAGTAACACTGTTTAAGCTGGAAGTCTGAAACCCTATGATTTTTTGGTTAAATAATACTTGAACATTTTATTTATTTGCTTTTACAGTTTATTAGAAAAGATTCAGTTTGTATAAATTTCCAAAAGTTATTTTCTGTTTTCCTCTTGCCCCCCCCCCATGCCCCTATCCAAGCCTCCAGGCATCCCCATTGCCCACTGCACTTGCATCTCTCTGGACATTCACCCTCTGCCTATCATTGATAATCATCTGTCCCCAAGGTGTATTGCCTATCCTTGCTGTGGTAGCTCCCTCCCTGTGCTTGGCCAAATGTACCAGGAGGAAGAATCATTATATGAAAGTCACAATGCCACCGAAGCGGCGATTTGGGAAGGTGGGAGGAGGTGCTTCATCCCATGCCTGCTCCTCCTCCTGCCGACTTCTTTTTCCTTCTCTTCTCCCAGATGTGTGGAGAAGGCCACAGCCTAAGCTCCGTATGGGCTGGGAGTTTTCATTGCCCACAGGCACTTTCACTATCAGTGCAGTACCGCTAGCATCAGGCTGCCGCTGCAGTCTCAACCTATTGTCCTGCTGCTACCGCCAATAAGCCCTCCAACAATGCCCACACAATAACTAGGGGCTCAGGGAGTCCCCAGTAGATGCTCAGGGTGGATATTAAAGTATTTAAAAGAACACTGGCCCCATCTCCTTGGGACCTAGGCCATTACACCATCAGGCCATAATTTTACACAGTGGCTCACCCTTAGGGCATTTCCTAGCTCACACAACCGCCAGTGCCACTCCTTATTTAGACACAAAGGGCTACTAGCTCCCCACTAGCCATCACTAGCCACCTAGGCTACTAAATAAATTACTACCCACTTGGCCTCCATTATGGAAAAAGGGTTTTTTCGCTGAGCCCTCTTCCCCAAGGACCACTCCCATTACTCTGCTTTTACGCATCTTACATCTTTCCCCTTCTTAACTAACCTATTCTTTCTTCCGTCTCTACATGTCTGACAGGACATGCACTCCAACCCCATCAAATAAGTCTAATTTTATTTCTCTCCTGTCCTTTCTGCCTTATTTAACCCCCCTAAGAACTGTGGATCCTTTGTGACTGTCTAGTCTCTTCTTTAACAGGTGCAGTGTATGACATCTCCCCAGGACTACTCCGTGGCACCCTACACTTGGGTATCTCCCTCTCTTCTACCTATATTTTGGTGGGATTACTGTAATGGCAGCTGCATCTGTACTACTTAATTCTGTGCCTCTTCTGTCCTCCTTATCATCACCTTTTCCTCATGATGTGGTGGCAGTGGTACAACATTTTTGTTTAAATAAAGTGTTTGCCCAGGATAGCAAAACTTCTCATTTTACTTTCCTCTTAACAGTAGTTAGGATTGGGCACTGGACTTGTTTAGGGCCACACAGAAAGTGTCACATAGCATATGAACTTCGGTCTCTTGATTAACTGTTGCATGTTACCTCCCAAGGCTACACGGCCTGCCCGTCTACTGCTCACAGTATATTGCTCCCATAAACTGTGAATAAATACAAACCTTGTATTGTTAGTGAGAAAAGATGCTGGTTAAGTGCATGTAAATAAGCCAGCACTGGGACCTATAGTCATGCCCCACCCGGTACAATACCAGTACCAACAGCGAACTTCGGCATTGATAAATGCTTGTTCAGAACCCCCACAATCATTAAACACTACGGTACTACAAGCTCAGATCTCTGCTGGAGACACTATGGGGAGAGAGGCACACATTTCTAGATTTTCTGAGGATGTCTCAGAATCCAGATGTACTGGCAAGGGTACAGAAGATGATGCTGACAGTTCTGGGAACAGAGGTTCAGTACACATTCCAGGGAATGGTCTTGTGAATCCCTTGGAGGATACCTAAACAAAAACAGAAAAAAGAGGGTCCTATTCATTATACATACAGTGGTCTTTAAAGGCATAATACTGCACCAGTTGACTGATGTTGCTACGCAGGTATCAGGAAACATATGCAATTGAGCGGTGAAATGGAGAAAATTACAACTGACCTCAACCTTCGACGAGAGGCCTTCTTGGACTTTTGGAGGACTTGGGACACATACTGGTGCTCAGGCACCTTGAATGGGTCACAGTGAGATGCGCATAATTCACAACCCCAGGTCAAAAATGAGCAACTACTGGAGAACTCTTACTGATAGCCTACATCTCAATCAAGGACTAGAATGAACCTTATGTTTCCTATGTGAACACCTTTGTGACCCATTGTTCTTGGGCCTGGGGGCTGGGCTTTTCTTCCCATGGACTGCAGGTTTTGAATGGATCTGGTTGTAATGTTTTTCTAAGATTTTTTTTAAAACAAAAGACAAGTTCACAGATGATATGGAAAGGTAATTTTACAAACATACATACGAACATACAAAAATTGCCAGCAGAAACAAGCTGTATAGGTCTATCCAGTTTGCTTGATTGTACAGCCCAGTCTATTTTACTGGAGCTGCCCCCCCTTTCCCCCCAGAGTTATCTTCCCCCAGCCTCTCTTCCCTATCCTCTTCCTCCTTCCCATTGTAACTCTCCTTTTACCCTTCCCACCCCCTTAAAACTTCCCACCGTATTCAAGGATACCACCGCCTCTGGCAGCTCTTTCCACTTTGACTCCACTCTGTCCTTGAAAAAATACCGCCTCATTTCCATTTTAAATCTACCCCCCTACACTAGTTTCAGACTGTGCCCCCTTGTGGTCCCCCTTTTTAAACTGAAAATGCCCTCCACGCCAACCTTGTTTATACCCTTTAGGTACTTGAAGGTTTCTCTCATATCCCCCTTTCCCTTCTGTCATAGAAACATGGAAGTTGATAGCAGATAAGGACCGCAAGGCCCATCCAGTCTGCCCATTTTTTCTACCTTATGAATGTGCCATAGGCCTGTATTCTGTCAATAGCCTATCTATTCATACCCATCTGTGTTGCTCCCTTATGCCTGTGTAACCCCTAGATGGCGCTATCCCAGGGGCTACTACCCCTGCCTGATTTGCCACTAACAGGTTGAGGGGCCTGGATCCAATGGCGGGTGCCTCCACCCAGAGGTCAGGGTTTGCAATAGTTAAACTTACTTGGTCACAGCCCTCTGGGACACTGCAACCCCTCTTCTTCCCACTAGTGGCCCACACAATATAGCAGAATTACCTTCACAGTATACACTTACCCCCAAGGCTGGTTCAGGCACCGGGACATCCTGTAAAATAAGATACAGTGCAACAATCACAGTACAGTACTTTAACATAGACAAATACCTCAGGCAGTATAACTTTGTTGAAACAAACAGCTCTGATTTATTTAGGGGGATATAACAAGGACAGGGGGAAATCAGGTTAATTAGCTTATCACTTTACTATCTACCTATGGCTCTGTGCACAGGCCTATCCCTACCAGTTACTGTCCCTGGGTACCCAAGCCCTAGTGGCTAGTCCAAACCGTGGCAGTTGGTAGGGGCCCTTTCACACAGTGAAAAGGAGAATTAAAAAGTCAGCAGTACAGTAATTCCATTTGGATTTAATGTGGCAATTCAACAGGAGCGACCCCGAATTAGTACTCACGACCTCCAAAGAAGATATGGTCCCTTCAATGTCAGCAGGGCTACTTTTGATCTCCAAGAGACTCACACATTTATATGGTAAAAAAAAAAAGCACTATACCAGGCAGGCTGCATCTGTATCCCAATCGCAATTACTGCACAATAACCAGGAGAACACACAGCAGATTCAGTTCCTGACAGACCGAGTGTAATTCAACAATTTCTTCAGTCTTCTACAGGGTGAGCCTGGTTTCTACTCTTCAGAGATCCTTTGATTCTTTTCACAGGACGGATTCAGTCCTAACAAGCAGTTACACAAGTTGTAGACCGGAACTCTGGGCCTTGCACCATGCTTTTTGACTGAAACTGTGCACTGAAGGAGCACAGGGTTTCTTTCCTTCACTTTCAGATCTCAAACTGAAACTCCCAACAGACAAAAACCGGGCACTTCCTTTGAGTTCCTCCCAGTTCTTGACTGGATTGGCTGTCACTCACAATAGACTGCTGCTGTTGGTCCAAAAGGCACGAAGTCTAAACTACATCTCCCAGAGTCACTGCCCATACAATCCTCTTGTGGCTGGCTCAGATTATGAGTCCCAAGTTCTGATTCGTCCAAGGCATCATTTTAGAGCTAGTTTACCCACACTGATTGGTCCAGTTCAGCAGTTCAAAACCAGAATGGGGAACTAGGCAGACAGTTCTGACTGCAAAGAAAGCAGGTTAGACAAACTGTAATTTTATTATTACTGTAAATGATTTCTGGCAATCAGTTACATCTTTCAGACAGGTTCCTTTGCACTCTAGTGACTGCAAAATGGGGTGAATTGGCAGCAGCTTGAGTGGTACTCAATCAAAGAAACACACAGTCCCCCATACAAACTAATTATGTCTGCAAGCAGACAGCTCTTAAAGAGACAGTACCAGAGGTTCTAAAACACTCACTGATAAATGGCTTAAACGTCAAACACCATTCAGGCTTGGAGCATTCAAGCAAGCTCCTGGAAGTCTTTTGGGAACCCCATTTGCAGGGGTTACACCCTTCCTGGCTGGGAAAAGCTTGACGTCCGCGTCAAGCAAGTACCTACAAGTTTCAACTGCAACCATATACATTTGCATTAGGCTCCACATGTAATCATCAGTCAATACATCATTTTACCAAGAACCATTTCTGAAACATTGCAGTACGTCACTCTTTACACAGTATAACACACACATTGTACCATAACTCAAGTTATTACCTCTTGTACATGAAACCTGAAGAGAGGGACCCTTCCTATCAGTTACCTTGGGGCTGGACGGGGCAAGGCACCATACTTAGAGGCAACACAAGTAACTTGAGTTAGCACTAACGCTCAGTTTGGGCAATGAGCTCGGGGACACATACACTCCTTTATGGACAACATTGAGAGGCAGGTCCACTGGCCGGCCCAGGGAATCATAACTGAGGTGCACCACAGGCTTTACAGCTCGACCAGTCTTTCTAGGGGAGCTGTTACAGTCTCTGCACTCTGAGCCTCATTTTCAGCATTGTTCTCACTTGTCAGGGAGTCTCCATGGGGGTAGAGAGGCTAGAACTTGGGGCACTTTCAGCTCCAGGAGTTACAGTTTCTGAGTCCACAACATTTGGCTCGCATGGAGAGCTTTCAGACACTGGCAGTGGACTGTCAGGGCACTCAAAATACTCTTCTTGTTCGGTGTATCACCAGTCTGCCCCAATCTATCATTTTCCTCCCTGAAAGCTCAAACAGTTCAACCATGCACAATGATTCCATTTCATCTGATCTGATGCTTTGCACTTCACTTTCTGGGAGCATTGGCTCCAGGGATGAAGCTGGGGCATAGACAGTCCAGAAGGCCCAGCTTTGTCTCCAGTATTGACTAGGGATTGCCCAAACAATTGACTCAGTTCAAAGAAGGATAGTATTCAAAGTCACTCTCACTTTCTTCTGATATGGACTGACAGTCATGCTCAACTGGGACTTGTGGAGGGGAACACTTTAACTTTGCTTCTGTAGGTGCAGACTTTCTTGATCTTTTCTTAGCAGCAGCTCTAGTCACTGGTCCAGAGGGGCATCTTCTAGGGCTCAGACTCAATTAAGATTTGTCCAATGGGCAGTAAATGATTTCTATGCATTGTTTTTACATCTTTTGAATTATTCTCAGGCCTTACTTTGTACACTGGCAGATCATCTAGTTTGCCCACTACAATGTGAGGGAGATGGTGCCATCTGTCAGCAATCTTGTGCTTGCCATGCAGTCCCAGATTTCTTAGCAATACCCGATCTCCCTCCTGGAGTTCCTGTGCTTTCACCTTTTTATCATACCTTTCTTTGTTGGCCAGATTTCTTTTGGCAGCCATGGTTTGAGCCAGTTGGTACGCATGAGTTAGCTGGGCCTTTAACTTTTGCACATACTGTAAATAGTTGTCAGCTTGAACCCCATCAGGAGAGACCCCAAAACACACATCTACTGGTAGTCGAGCTTCTTTCCAAACATCAGGCGGTGAGGGAGAATCCAGTGGCATCACTTTTGTGCAGTTATAAGCATGTACCAGGGTGCTAATTTGTTGGCTCCATCTAGGCTTGTCCTTTGGGTGCAGGTGCCTAGCATATCTAGCAAAGTGCGGTTGAAACGTTCAGGCTGTGGGTCCCCTGGGGGTGGTAAGGAGTGGTTCTGGACTTTGCACTCCCCACAGAGAAAGCATCTCTTTGATCAGACGACTCTCAAAGTCTCTCCTTGATCAGAATGGATTCTTTGTGGAGCCCCATAGTGAACAAAAAGTTTTCTACAAGTACTTTGGCTACAGTGGATGCTTTCTGGTCTTTGGTGGGGAAAGCTTGGGCATATCTCGTGAAATGGTCAGTGACCACCAGCACATTACTGATATTTCTTTGATCTGACTCCAAACTTGAAAATCAATACAGACCAGCTCCATGGGTGCACTGGTGGTTATGTTAACAAGGGGCAGCCCTCTGGGGCAAGCTTTCCTCTGTAACTTGGCGACTACAGATCGAATGTGTTGCTCCACATCAGCCCCATCTTAGGCCAATAGAATCTGGATCTCACCAAGTCAAGTGTTCTGTCTATACTCAAGGTGCCCCATGTGGTTGTGCAAGGACCTCAATACTGGTCTCAAAGGCAGGGCAGCACTAGTTGTTGTTTGTCTACTTGTCCCCTCTGTCTACTGTTTCTCTGTATAACAGTTTATTGACAGTTTCAACTTAGGACCTTCTTTGTATAACAGTGCAGTTCTCAAATCAGTGGAGCGTAATTTGGACACATCTTTTCCTGCATAGAGGGCTTCTAAAGCTGCTTTGATCATGGGATCAGGGATTGAGCCGCGAATACTGTCATTGTCCAGCTGAGGCAGTGCACCATGTCTATTGCAGAAAAGTGGCAATAAGCAGCAGGTATGCAATTCTCAGAGGGTCCCAAGCAATCCACCATGCAGTCCACTGCGTCCGTGGACATTTGTTCCTCCCTGTCAAACTTCGGCAGAGGTGCCGAATGTCAGGTTCTGCCAATCGGACCCAATCATTCTGGGGAACAGGCCCGGGAGAGAGCATCAGCATCTATGTGGTTCAGACCTGCTCGGTATTCGAGAGCATAGTCATATGTAGATAATGCAGAAAGCCACCTATGGCCAGTGGCATCCAACTTAGCTGAGGTCTGCACATAGGTCAAAGATTATTGTCAGTTTTTACTAGTATTTTAGCCCCATACAAGTACTCATGGAATTGGTCAACAATAGCCCACTTCAAAGCTAGGAACTCTAACTTATGTACAGGATAGTTCTTTTCGGATGGGGTCAGGCTTCTACTGGCAAAGGCCACTGGTCTCAGGCCATTCTCGTGCTCTTGGTACAACACAGCCCCAACCCTTGCAAGCTAGCATCAGTGTGCAGGACGAAGGTTTTCTTGGATCGGCATAGGCCAGCACTGGAGCATGGGTAAGTTGATATATGATCTCATGAAAAGCAGTCTCACAATCAGAGTCAGCGGCCCCAAATACTTCACTCGGATGAAAATACACTCTTTCAGTCTTGAGGATGCTGACTTTTGGTATTTTTGTGGGTTGTGGGATACCCTTGAGTAAGGTTAAGTAAAGGGAGGATCACTCTTGAATAGTCCTTGATGAAGCGCCGATAATAACCACAGAATCCCAGGAATCTTTGCAGTTCTTTTAGATTTTTGGGCTGTGGCCAGGTGGTCAAGGCCTCAACTTTACTTGGGTCGGTCTCTATTCCCTCGGTGGATACTATGTGTCCCACATACTTTACTGATGTTTGAAAGAATTGACACTTATCAATGGACAGTTTAAGGCCAAAGTCCTCCAGTCGATCCAATACCTTAAATAATCTGCTCTCATGTTCCTCCAGTGAGCTGCCAAACACAATAACATCATCTAGGTATACCAGGCACTCTAGTAAGTTCATGTCCCCCACTGCACGCTCCATCAATCGTTGAAAAGTGGCTGGGGCACCTGAAATCCCTTGAGGCATCCTCATGAATTCATAGTGCGGACAGATAAAGGCTGTCTTCTCACGGTCCTCTGGGGCCATCGGGATCTGGTAGTACCCACCGGAGATCCAGCACAGAGAACCACTTGCCCCGTTTAGGCAGTCCAAGCATCCTGAATGCGGGGCATTGTGTACTGATCAGGGATAGTCCGCGGTTTAAGGTGCGATAATCCGCACATCCTTACTGTCCCATTCTTTTTCCTCCTACCACAATGGAGGGAAACGCAGGGCTTCTGGATTCTTGTATTACACCAACGCTAACATCTCTTGCAGATGCCGTCTCACATCATCTATATCAGCAGGTGCCAGGCGTCGAGACCTCTCACGAAATGGTCTTTCGTCATGCAGCCGGATATTGTGCTCAGCTCTCTGCGCATCCTACTCGTCCCATTCCTTTAAAGAAAACACCTGGTCTCTCTGGGCAAGCTTCTCACTGATCCTCACTTTCCATTCAGCTGGCAGCGAGTTGCCAAATCAAACAAGTCAGGCGTTACTCTGTCATTCTTCCTTGAACTCTTGCTGCTGGGTAGCACTGCAGTGTCTGCACAATGCACATTAGCCAGGATGCAACCTCTATTTACTCGAATGTCTTTCAGACACATTATGAACTTGGACCATTACCCTTCTGGCATAAGCATGGGCTCTAGCGGGCAAAATACTAGGCTTGACCAGCAGTCCCTCTGGCAATTTTCCATCGCCTGGTGCATCCAACATTAATATTTTATTCTTAACATCCTTTCTGATACGGACCTCTCCCTGTAAGGTACACTGGGCATTTGGTGCCGGGATCAGAGACTCAGGATCCTTCTTCCATACAATTCCGACCGGTTCCTCTGGTTCTATATTTTCAGCATCTCTCTGTGCCTCATAGGCCTTCTTAATTAAAGCGAACTCTTAAAGCTCTACTAGTCTTTGACCCCTGTTTTCATAACACAAATGTGCCAGCCTTCTGAACATATGAGCATTTGTTCCAATCAACAAAGGGACACCATCATACAGTCCAGTGGGGGACACACTAAGGCTAGGTCTCTACTTGTTCGGCCACTCCAGCCACGGAGGTGGGGAAAGACAGCCAAATTGGATATGCCAGAATAGGGTAGGCCTTCTCACTTAACCCCCATACATGCAGTCCTTCTAATGGTTGTAAGGTACGTCTGACAAATGCTTCTGATACCAATCTTGAAACATAATTGTCACTTGGGAGCCACTGTCTAATACAGCTCTTGTAGACACTCCATTTACCTTTACAGTGGTCTCCATGGAGGACCCACTATTCTGGACCAGTCTGGAGAGGCGGTAGGGGGCCTGGGCAACTGACTTGCCACAAAAGGACGTGAATTAGCATTTTTGGTGCCCTCCACTGGGATCATTTCGTGCACCTCTTAACCACTGATTTGTTCTCCTGAAGCTCTCCTTGTAGCCTATATGCAACTTTGTCAGTGTCTTTTGGGGATTAGCATTCCCTTTTCATGTGCCCATCCTTCCCACAATTATAGCAAAACATACTTTTTGGAGTTTGAGCTGGCGAGGTGCACACTGGGAGCCAGGGCGGGGTATTACTAACTGGAAACCTTGGTGCCATCTCTGTCTGCATGTGATAAGCATTTGGAGACATCTCGTCAGTTTCTCCACTTCCATGGTCAAGGAATTGAGTTTGGAGCTGTTATCAGCAAGGAGATACATGGGTGGGTACCCCCACCCTAGCCAGATGCAGTCGGATATAGGTCAGGGCCCGTACTTGCAGGCGTGGCCTTCATAAAGGGACTGTTTTGAATTCCCGGATCTCTCTCAACAGTTCACTTCCCATTGTGGCATATCTTTTCCTTGTCAGAGCACTCATTGACTGTCAACCTCTGCCCTGAACTTCACTTGATGGGTCACCCTCAGTCACTCGGTCAGAGCCACAGCTGTTGGTGCAGGTACCTCCCGAGGTCGCCTTTTCTCAACTCCTCGAATTTCTCTCATTAACTCATCATAGGAGGTGGGGATTCAGTCGATTTGCCAGGCGTAACTGAAGCAACAGCAGTTCTGAGAAGGGGCAGACTTAAGGATTCTGTCCAGTCTGGTTCGGTCCAGTTCAATCGCTGGCAAACTACCCTTTCTGAGGCATTCTTGCAACAATTTTTCCAGCCGAGAGATATCACAGACAACAACTCCCTTGGTACTGTTGTGCATTTCTTACTCCACCATAGGTCCTCATCAGAATCTGGGCTCCCACACACATTCTCCAAGGCCTCAAGATAGGCCTGTGCAGTCGCTTCAGGGTTACTGGCCCGTTTAGCACGGATGGTAGCCAGGGCAGGACCTCGGAGGCTCTCACTAACCCTCTTTTCGCTTTCGCCTTCCGAGCATTGCCATTCTAGCACTTGGGGGCAACATAGTCTATCCAGGTCTCCCAGTCATCCTCCCTTGGGGTGGGAGGGTGCCAGAAAGATCCTCAACCTTCGTAAGAGTCGTGACTAATGGCAGGTGCAGAAATAGGAGTCTGCATTGGTTCAGCCACCATTACGGGCACTGGAGCAGGAGAGGGTGTTGGGGAGGAACACCTCAGGTGGCAAGAATAGTTTCTTCAAGTCCTCCACAGTTTTCCCTCTCCCAGCAACCATTCAGCAAATTTCTCCTCAAAGTTTCAGATAGTGGTGGGGGCTGATTCCCCGGGTCTTTACTGTCCTTAGTTATCACTCTCCAAGCAGTGAGGGCTCCTCTGGGGTAATGGTCTGTGGCACTTTGGAGCTATCTATGGGATCCTTAAACTCTACTAGGGCCAGGAAAGTGTGGGTGAGCAGATTAGCATGCTGACCCACCACCACAGGGTTTTGTAAACCTTCCACCTTGGAAAGTACTCCTGCACAGTGTCCGTATTGATACCAGGGGATGTCCAGGATAAGCATAGCATTTTGGGGTCGATCTCCTCCCCAGTACACCACTCCACCAGCGGTGCACAGCCACTTCTGTCGGGTACCATTTTTTCTTAACAGTGGTTCGTAAATATGGCCACTAGAGGACACACAATCCCAGCGGTGCCTCAAAATGTAACCCCTAGATGGCGCTATCCCAGGGCTACTACCCCTGCCTGATTTGCCACTAACAGGTTGAGGGGCCTGGATCCAATGGCGGGTGCCTCCACCCAGAGGTCAGGGTTTGCAATAGTTAAACTTACTTGGTCACAGCCCTCTGGGACACTGCAACCCTTTCTTCCCACTAGTGGCCCACACAATATAGCAGAATTACCTTCACAGTATACACTTACCCCAAGGCTGGTTCAGGCACCGGGACATCCTGTAAAATAAGATACAGTGCAACAATCACAGTACAGTACTTTAACATAGACAAATACCTCAGGCAGTATAACTTTGTTGAAACAAACAGCTCTGATTTATTTAGGGGATATAACAAGGACAGGAAATCAGGTTAATTAGCTTATCCACTTTACTATCTACCTATGGCTCTGTGCACAGGCCTATCCCTACCAGTTACTGTCCCTGGGTTACCCAAGCCCTAGTGGCTAGTCCAACCGTGGCAGCTGGTAGGGGCCCTTTCACACAGTGAAAAGGAGAATTAAACAGTCAGCAGTACAGTAATTCCATTTGGATTTAATGTGAATTCAACGAGGGGCGACCCGAATTAGTACTCACGACCTCCAAAGAAGATATGGTCCTTCAATGTCAGCAGGGCTACTTTGATCTCCAGAGACTCCTCACACATTTATATGGTAAAAAAAAAAGCACTATACCAGGCAGGCTGCATCTGTATCCCAATCGCAATTACTGCACAATAACCAGGAGAACACAGCAGATTCAGTTCCTGACAGACCGAGTGTAATTCAACAATTTCTTCAGTCTTCTACAGGGTGAGCCTGGTTTCTACTCTTCAGAGATCTTTGATTCTTTTCACAGGACAGTTCAGTCCTAACAAGCAGTTACACAAGTTGTGAGCCGAACTCTGGGCCTTGCACGTTTTTTGACTGAAACTGTGCACTGAAGGCTTACAGGTTTCTTTCCCTCACTTTCAGATCTCAAACTGAAACTCCCAACAGACAAAACACGGCACTTCCTTTGAGTTCCTCCCAGTTCTTGACTGGATTGGCTGTCACTCACAATAGACTGCTGCTGTTGGTCCAAAAGGCACGAAGTCTAAACTACATCTCCCAGAGTCACTGCCCATACAATCCTCTTGTGGCTGGCTCAGATTATGAGTCCCAAGTTCTGATTCGTCCAAGGCATCATTTTAGAGCTAGTTTACCCCACACTGATTGGTCCAGTTCAGCAGTTCAAAACCAGAATGGGGAACTAGGCAGACAGTTCTGACTGCAAAGAAAGCAGGTTAGACAAACTGTAATTTTATTATTACTGTAAATGATTTCTGGCAATCAGTTACATCTTTCAGACAGGTTCCCTTTGCACTCCTAGTGACTGCAAAAATGGGGTGAATTGGCAGCAGCTTGAGTGGTACTCAATCAAAGAAACACACAGTCCCCCATACAAACTAATTATGTCTGCAAGCAGACAGCTCTTAAAGAGACAGTACCAGAGGTTCTAAAAACACTCACTGATAAATGGCTTAAACGCCAAACACCATTCAGGCTTGGAGCATTCAAGCAAGCTCCTGGAAGTCTTTTGGGAACCCCCATTTGCAGGGGGGTTACACCTGTCTATGCCTGTTTGAACCCCTGCACTGTATTCATATCCAAACACTTCCTGGGGTAGGCCATTCCATGCATCCATCACCCTTTCTGTGAAAAAGAACTTCATCACATTACCCCTTAATTGACCTCCCTCTAATCTCATGCTGTGTCCTCTTGTCCTGCTATTTTTCTTATACTGAAACATGTTAGACTCTCTCACCTTGTTAATTCCCTTAAGATGTTTGAATATTTTGATCATATCACCTCTCTCCCTCCTTTGCTCTAGGGTTTAAATATTGAGCTCCGTTAATCTGTCCTCACATGTTTTTTGATGCAGTCCCTGCACCATTTTGGTTGCCCTTCTCTGGGTTGCCTCCATTTTGTTAATGTCCTTGTGCAGGTGTGGCGTCCAGTACGGCATGCAGTACTCCAGATGGGGCGTAACCAGTGTCTTGTAAAGAGGGATTATTACCACCCTCTTCCAACTTGTGATACCCCTACTAATACACCTCAACATCCCCCTAGCCTTACCTACTGCTTTCATGGTCTGCATGGATGATTTCAGGTCATCTGTGATGATGATGTCCAAGTCTCTTTCTTCCCTTGTGATTGCCAGCAACTTCCCTCCCAACCTATAGGTGGTTTCAGGATTTCTCTTCCCTATGTGCATGATCTTGCACTTCTTTGCTTAAACCCCAGTTGCCACTCTTCTGACCATTTTGTCAGTTTATTCAGATCCCTTCTCATTCTGCCCACCCCATCAGGATCATCTACTCTGCTGCAGATCTTGGTGTCATCTGCAAACAGACAAATCTTACCCTCCTGTCCATCTGCAATGTCATTAATAAAGATATTGAAGAGGACTGGCCCCAGGACTGATCCCTGAGATACCCCACTTGTAACTTGTATCTCTTCTGACTGTATACCATTTATCACCACTCTCTGTTTTCTACCTGCCAACCAGTTTGCCACCCAGTTAACCAACATCTGACCCACCTAAGCTTACCCAGCTTATTAATCAATCTTCTATATGGAACAGTATCAAAAGCTTTGCTGAAGTCAAGGTAGGTGACATCAACTGCTCCCCCTTGGTCCACCACTCTGGTTACCCAGTCAAAGAAATCTATGAGATTAGTTTGACAGGACCTTCCTGTTGTAAACCCAAGTGAATAAGATGCTGGGATGCATCATCCAAGGAATCACCTCCAGGAGGGATACATATTGAGCTCAGTTAACCTCTCTTCATATGGTTTGTCCCCCACGCCCTGGATCATCTTAATCACCCTACACTGGACCTCCTCCAGTAGTTTGATTTCCTTTTTCAAATAAGTGTACAAGAACTGCACATAGCACTCCAAGTGTGGTCTAACCAATGACCTGTATAAGGGCAGAATGATGTCCTCCCTCCTGGAGGTGATTCCTCGGGCGATGCATCCCAGCATCTTATTCATTTTGCCTGCTGCTTTAATGCACAGTGCAGAGTGTTTCATGTTACCCCTGACTATCACCCCTAGATCCTTTTCCTCTTCTGAGCTGGACACCTGTACGTCCCCAGCCAGTAGCTGGCCCCTGGGTTCCTAGCTCCCAGGTGCGTGAATTTGCATTTCTTGGCACTGAACCACAACTACCAGATGCCAGACCACTTCTCTAGCCTAGTCAGTGGTGTGATGCTAAATTAAGAAGTGTGGGGTCTCTACAAACCATGTTCACCCCAAAGCCCCCATAGGTCAGGGATCTGGAGGTCTATGAGCTGCCTAGGCCTCCAGAAGCTATGAGGTTTTAGATGCATTCTGGTGCATTTTGAGAGTCATTTTGATGTGAATAGCTGCTTTTAAAGCCTTCTCTGACTTGCTACAAACAATCTATATCAGTATTATAATAACTGGATTTTTGTTTTCTTTAAAACAAATGTCAAAATTGAAGCTGAAAATCCCACTCTGGTCACCCTTCGAACACCCTACTATATACTACTTCTCAGGTACAGTCAACTATCACTGCAGCGGGCATTACACTTGTTGTGCTATTTGACCATAGTGCAACTGAACATAGGATCGGCAGAGTCTAGGAACACCTCTGCTCTGCTTCTCAAATGCTCCATGGAGTACTAGGACTCTGCTGCAGTGGGGGTTTCTTTCTGTCCTTTCCCCAGAGAAGCAGAGCATTATTTCCAATGGTCAGCCTTCTGTCAGATGATCATTGTAAATCTGGAGACACTACAGAGGCAGTTGGTGCTCCGTGGTAAAAGACAGAGCTAGCAAAATAAAAAAATCGGGCACTCAGACTCTAACCTTCCTAAATACTCTTACGCTGACTCAAAATGCTGATAATCAAAATGTTTTATTAAAAGATAAAAAAATATACAAAATGCATCCACAGATACACCGCCCCGGTACTTATGGGTATGCCAGCTCCGAATCTGAGTCTCTCTGTTTTTTCTTTTTTTCTGATGCCCCACAGCAGTATTCCTGGCTTGGGATTCATGCTTCCATTTCTAGCTTAGCCAGTGGCTCCCCAGTCATACTGATACGGAGCCAGACTGTACATAAATAGCTAATGTATAATGAAGATATTCTGACCTTATATTGCTTCTATATCACAGGGCATTATTACATGACATTGTGATGTTAGACATAAGAGTCATGTGAGGCCAGGTAGCACTCAGATGTTTCTGAACCACAGGTTAATAACTACTCTAAATGTTTATGTGAAAAATGTAAAGCCTGATAAAGAGACAAAACTGAAAATGTGGAAAGCATTACAGGAAACTATAATTACTGTAAATATTATGCTTTGTGACTCCATAGAAACATAGAAGTTGATGGCAGATAAAGACCACCAGGCCCATCTAGTCTGCCCATTATTTCTGCCTGGTTGTTGCTGCTTTATGACTCTGTTCAGAACTTTAGCCTATTTTATTTTTACTCATCTACATTATTCCCTTATGCCTATCCCATGCTCTTTTGAAGCCCTGCACTGTACTCAATTCTACTGCCTCCTTGGGCAGGCTGCTCCATGCATCTACTGCTCTCTCTGTTAAAAAGAACTTTCTCACATTACCCCTCAGTCGGCCTCCCTCCAATCTCATATCATGTTCTCTTGACCTGCTATTTTTCTTATACTGAATCATGTTGGACTCTTTCACCTTGTTTAGGCCTTTAAGGTATTTGAAAGTTTTTATCATATCTCCCCTCTCCATCAACACCTTGAGTTAATAGATACTTACTCTTTACGTACCAAAAATAATTCTATGGCTATGTTCTCTGCAGGAAACAGCCTTTTGTTAAGTGAAGTTTTTGAAGTTGGGAGGGAAGGAAGGAGTGGTTAACAGACTGGTGCAGGAAATAGGTAGGGAAGCCAGGTATCAGGGGTACGAAACCA
This sequence comes from Neoceratodus forsteri, assembly GCA_016271365.2. NCBI lineage: Eukaryota > Metazoa > Chordata > Ceratodontiformes > Ceratodontidae > Neoceratodus > Neoceratodus forsteri. The sequence goes on from CM028132.1 coordinate 1,459,092,504, forward strand.
GAATTTAGAAATGCAAGAGAAAAATATGCAAGGTGCTTACCCTCAAGGGAAGGTCAGGATATTTGGAAATACATTGTGCAGTAATGAGTCTGAGGGGGACAATTAAAAGAGAAATGACAGAAAGCATGGAATAAGGGATCCAGTCTAGCTAGGGTGGATTTGGAGAAGGCACTGTTACCATGTCACAAGAGTTAAGTGTGGGAGGATCATTTCAGAGATGTGCTTCCAGTAGTACTGAGGAGAATACAAGGTCTGGTGCAGAACAGAATACAATATCAAGCAGGTCACCACCATGCTAGCCACAGAAGCTTTTTAACCCTGACTCAGCCATTCAGTATGATTCAAACTCTTCTAAGTGAGAAGTTCCTCAGATACTGCTTTTAACATAGTGTGAGGCCATCAGACCACACACTGAGTCAGCGGATGTGGCCTGATGATCTCACATCATGTTAGAAGCAATGCTCCTCACTGACACATCCCCTATATAGTACTGTATTGTAATTGTAAATATTCATCTCAATCACCTTGACCAGTATATCTCAGCACATTTACCTTACTGTCCTCACTCCTCCTTCACAGGCAGCTGATTATTAATATTCAGAAGGTGTTTTCTGGTAGATAAACTGAGCTGAGCTGACTGCTCAATCATCGACGACTGATCATCTGCCTGCTGTCCTGACAAAGTCCCACTGTACTCCCTGAATTTTAAATAAAAAAAAAAAAAAATCCTCACAGAAACAGGCTGCAGTGTTTACAGGCACAAATCCTTTTCAGCCGCACAATGCACCGTAAAGAAAATGGGCCGCCAATCCAAAACAAAAGCCACCTCATAAAACCCAGAACAGAGCCCCTCCTCAGCCCAATCACTGGCTCGCGTATAAACACAGTAAAGACAGGCCCCCTAAAAAAGCAACCTCCTCTCTTCCTCGAACCTTTCTCATGACAATCCAAATAAAGGAAAGCCTGAATGGCTACTTTTCAAACAAATGCAACGCCAGACACACCGTCACAAAGAAACCTCGATGTCTCACAGACCGGTGAGTGAAAGGCATGCACGCTGCATGTGAGATGCCACCACGCATGTTCACAGTGCAGGATGTCCAGTCAAAATACGAAGCCCTCAAGATATGTGCCATATAGCCTGGAGGACTCAGAGTCAGCGTTAATGCACATGTGCTGACTCCAAGAAATATAAGTGGCAACCAAAAAACAAACAAACTGGCCTTTAAAAAAGTGTGGTAGCGGCGCTCTCTCTCAAGAAAAAGTAAGGGGTCGGTGCTCCCACGTGACCTCACCGCACTACACCCCTGAACCTGGCCGGATCTTCCCTGAGCTCTTGCCTCCCCTGCTCTGTGTCCACCCTCCCACAGAGCTTAGTATCATCTGTGAATAGGCAAATTTTACTTCTGACCCCTGCTGCTATGTCACCAATAAAAATGTTGAATAGCATGGGTCTGAGTGCGGAGCCCTGTGGGACCCTGCTAGTTACAGGCCTAGGCCTGGATAGTTCTTGGACCTAAGGGAATCATGGAAACAAGGGAGGAGGTGTAAGCCAGATACAGAGTAGGGTCTGTGGTGCAATGTAGGTAGGGAAATCTGGGCAAACTGGGTGAGTCAAATGGTCCTTATCTGCCATCAACTTCTATGTTCTCCCCCTACCGTCACCATCTGGTTCTTTTCTTGCAACCAGCTTTTGACCCACCCCAGCAGCTTTTCCCCAATTGCCAGGTAACTCAGTTTGCTAAGCAACCTTCATGTGACAATGTTGTGACAGAAATATGCTTGATCAAATGTTTTGAACTGTGTATGAACTATGCAGAGTATGGATGTATCATTGCCATGTCAAGTACTAATCTGAAAGTTTGAATACATTTCCAAGTTACAAAAAAAGGATATTTTTATTCTTTATTGGTTCTTGGACTATCTCGTTTAGGCTGTTGCCATTAATGGCATCTAAAAAGTAAGTACCAGTTGCATAAGTGGGCACTAACTTGTTCCAATTTATATCTCTGTAATTTAGCTTGCCTATCAGTTTGAAGTTCTCTTGGTTACTGGCCTTTCCACTTCTTGTATTAAAATAGTGCCCCTATACCAGCCCAGTAATGCTGAGAATTGAGGCATTGGACACCACATCTCACACCACAGCAGTGACCCGGATTTGTATGCAGATTCGGTTTGTTGGTGGTTGTCTGGGGTGAGAGAGGATGGAGCATTTAGAGGACTGTTCTCCTCTCCTGGGGAGGGAGGGGTTAAAGTGCCCAGTGTTTGCCTGGCCCCTAGAGTTGACTGGCAGTAAGGCAGCCGGGACTGTTCTGTCATGGGGAGTGGCAACTGCTGACGACATTGCATCCACACTCATTGGAGGGAGGCACAGTTTTCAAATGAAAAATAATTGATAAACAACAAAAAAACAGGAAAATGGTGGACTCCTGTGTGACTGCTCACATTCAGCTACCCCATAGCCCAGCACCTGACAAATACCTAGGCCACACTGCTTCGCACGAAGGTGAGCTTCAGAGGAAAATCGGGGTGATGGGGCTGTAGTTGTTAGTGTCCAGTGGACTACCTGCAAGACCTTCTGGTACCCTATTGCCCCCTCCATCCCTTCCGATCGACTGATGAGGGATTGCTGGGGATTTCCAGGGTGCAACTGAAGACATCTGGTGCCCATGCTTTTTCTTTTTCAGCTCCAACCCTGTGGAATTCTCTACCTCGTCAGCTAAGAGAATGCCTGACCATCGATAGTTTCAAAACTGAGTTAAACACTTATTATTTGATTTAGCCTTCCCTAACTATGGTTAATTTATTTTATTGATTTATTGGATTTTGTTTAATTTATATTCATATGTGTCTTCTTTTATGTACAGCGCTTTGGTTTTGAAAAGCGCTATAAAAACAAAATTTGATTTGATTTGACTACCTGGGACCAAGGAGAGAAATAGCACTTACTGCATAAACAAAAAAAGTACCCTATGTTCATCTGGATCAAGGCCGGAGGCCTATCACCAATTCCACACAAAAGTTGTTTTCCTCCTTTCCCTTCTATTTTAATCCAAATTGACTTCTATACAGTACACCCTTGTTACAACGAATGCTTCTGGAGCCATGCCAATAGTTCATTATAAAGAGGGTTTGTAATAGAGAAACTGCATCAATTCGTATTGTATTGCAGTACCACTTTGCTCATTGGCACAGTACCAGACATGCACAGGAAAATAAGGATTCAGCAATGTATTTTGTGTGTTAAAACACTTTATTTGTTTTACAGGGGTATTTATTTTTTAGAAAAAGAGTCAATACTTGACTGAACAAGCAGGTTTTGTGTTTGCTTCTCGTCCAGCATGATCAGCTGCCGGAGCCGAAGGAGTTGAAGTGAGGAGATATAGGGTTGTCTCTCCAAGTACAGTTGCCTGGTTTCTAGTCCTGCGATCCCTCAGTATCAGTGACATGCATTGAATTAGCATCCTCTGACTCATCATCAAATTCAGGTTTTTCAGCTTGTCATGTGCTGGATTTTACTTGCAACACAATTTCAGTGTCAGTCAGTAGCTCAAATGTTGGTCACGGTTCCTCAAAGGATAACCAGTCTTGTAGCTACTCCTCAGCCTCTGTTGGTGTACCCTCCAATAGTCCTAGTTCACAGGTAATGTGCACATCCTCTGTATTCTTTGTGCTTGACTGTGTGAGTTCAACATCCTTTACAGAGCTACTACCCTCAAAAATTGGGCCAAGGGCATCACGCCAGCAGTTCTGTATTTTAGCAGCAGAGACAGCCTCCCATGCACTCACTGCCACATAGATCATGTCTTTAACAGAGTAGGTTTTCATTTTTTTTATTTTTTTTATTTAAATTTTATTCACACAGTTTCCACCATAAAAGGCAGCATTCAAAGAAGCTGACGGAGACATATTGATACATAGTAAAAAGATGCTGTCCCCCCTCACCTCCCCTTACTGCAGCAACCCATCGAAGAACCCGTAAATGTCGAGCCTCTGATTAAAAGGCCTTATAAAAGCATTAAGCCTATTGTAAACTTAGTTTGGAACCAAAGAGATTAATGAGTGAAGGGGATTGCAGATTCTAACATAAGTTGGATAAAACTTCTCTTACCCATTCCTGGAAAGAAGGGGAGGACCTGTCTTTCCAATAATGGAGAATTATTTTCTTAGCCGACAAGGCGACCATGGATATGTGAAATTTACGCACCTTGATTCTAATGGAAGACAGGTCCCCCAAGATACATACCTCAGGGATAAAGTATTCTTGGTGGCCCAACAAGGGGTCTAAGGAGGTTTGAATTGAGACCCAAAAGATGGAAATACTTGGGCAAGACCAAAGCATGTGAAAAAGCGTGCCCTCATCTTGCAAACATTTGTTACATTTATTGGAGTCTAAGTAGCCCCACTTGTGGAGCTTAACTGGGGAATAGTATAGGTTGTGTAATACGTGACATTGCATGAGACGCAGTCTATCCTGAGAGATAAATTTGTGACATGACTTCCAGAGAGAATGCCAATCTAATTGCAGATGGGAGAAAAAGTTACTCCAAAATCTTGATGGCCCTAAAGGGCCCCCGAACTTTTTGTGAAACAAAACCTGATATAATTTAAATGTTACGCCAGAGGACCCAGAAAGCGGGGATATCTCAGGTATCAGAGAGGAGATAGAAACATAGAAGTTGACGGCAGATAAGGACCGCAAGGCCCATCCAGTCTGCCCATTTCTTTTTCTACCTTATAAATGTGCCATCGGCCTTTGCTCTGTCAGTGACCTATCTATTCATAGTCATTTGTATTGCTCCCTTATGCCTATCCCATGCCTGTTTGAAGCCCTGCACTGTATTCATAGCCACCACTTCTTGTGGTAAGCTATTCCATGCATCTACCACCTTTCTGTGAAAAGAATTTCCTCACATTCCCCTTAATCGGCCTCCCTCTAATCTCATGCTGTGTCCTCTTGTCCTGCAATTTTTCTTATATTTAAACATGTTAGACTCTTTCACCTTGTTTATGCCCTTAAGGTGTTTAAATGTCTCGATCATATCACCTCTCTCCCTCCTTTGCTCAAGGGTATACATATTGAGCTCCTGCTAATCTGTCCTCATATGTCTTCTGATGCAGTCCCTGCACCATTTTGCTGCCCTTCTCTGGACTGCCTCAATTTGGTTAATGTCCTTGTGAAGGTGTGGCCTCCAATACTGCACGTAGTACTCCAGATGGGGCCTAACCAATGTCTTGTACAGAGGATTATTACCTCCTCTTCACGACTTGTGATACCCCTACTAATACACCCTAACACCCCCTAGCCTTACCTACTGCTTTAGAGGTCTGCTTGGATGATTTTAGGTCATCAGTGATGATGATGCCCAAGTCTCTTTCTTCCTTTGTGACTGCTAGCAACTCCCTCCCAGCCTATAAGTGGCTTCAGGGTTTCTCTTCCTATGTGCATGATTTTGCACTTCTTTGCATTAAATCCCAGTTGCCACTCTTCTGACCATTTTGCTAGTTTATCCAGATCTCTTCTCATTCTGCCCACCCCATCTGGATCATCTACTCTGTTGCAGATCTTGGTGTCATCTGCAAACAGACAAGCCTTACCCTCTAGTCCATCTGCGAGGTCACTAATGAAGATGTTGAATAGGACTGGCCCCAGGACTCTGAGATGCTCTGAGAGGGAGGAGTACTCCCCAAGGAGATTACTAGTAAATGCCTCAATTGCAAGACTTTGAAGAAAGAAGAGATCGGAATATGAAATTTTCTAACCATCTACTCCACTGATAGCCAGTGCCCCTTATCATCAGTAAAGGTCGAGAGCTTCCTCTCTTCGAGTTGAGGCAACCAAGGATGGGAGATTTGATTCTTGTTAATAGTAAATGATGGAGAATTCCATATAGACTGGGCCAGGTCCAGATGGGGAGAGTACTGCAAAAAAGGAGCACATCTGTAGGAAGACCTTTAAAGAGGTCCTTATTATGGGACAATCTACAGCCGTACTTACTTGAGATAACTTAAGGAAAAATAACATGAGAGGGTCTAGATTATAGGCCTTAATTGTGTTTAATTCTATTTTGAGCCAAATGGATTGCGCTTCCTCTGGGCCGTGATATACCCACTGCGAACATTTTGCAAGGTGACTAGCCCAATAATATATAGCCAGGTGGGGGATTCATAACCCTCCTTCCAATTTAGGAGCTGCCAGCTTATGGTAAGCCAGGCGGGGGAGACCTATCGGCCCAGATAAATTTAGTAAAAATACCATGAACCTTTTTGAACCAGACTAAAGGAACAAAAGCATTAAGAAGGGACAACGGGTTAAAAATCCTAGGAAATACATTCATTTTAATTACATTAATTCGGCCCCACAGAGAGATAGGGAGTTTGGACCACCTCTCTAAATCATGTGTAATTCCCTGCAGTAAAGAATCTAGGTTTTCCTTGAACCATACTAAGGGGTTACGTGAAAGTATAATACCCAGATACTTAAAAGACCTGGGAGTCGAGCATAGCCCCAAGGGACTAATATCAGTTTTGAAGACTTTGTGATTTAAGGGAAAAAACAGGGACTTACTAGCATTTAATTTATAGTTAGACAGAGCACTGAACCTTGCCACTTCACTTAATAAGGCCGGAACAGAGGGACAAATGTATTAACAGATCATCAGCATATGCGGTAACCTTCACTTCATGCCGCCCAATTCTCACTCCTTGTATGGAGTCATTATTGAGAATGTTTTAGATAAGAGGTTCCAGATATAAGTTAAATAATAAAGGAGAGAGGGGGCAACAGAGTAGGTTTTCAAAAATGACACTAGCACAGTCCCTGTTGTGTGCATAATGATCTCACAGAGGAGCTGCTTTCTGTAAAGTTTTTCATGGCATGCTGTCACACCCTTATCCATTGACTGTATCTGGATGTGATCTTTGCTGGTAGGTACAGGGCCTTAATTTTTTCATTTCGGCTTTCGAGTTCTTCTACAATAGGGTGAGCTCAAAACTGGTTCAACAGCAGGAGCACCTTAGTGTCCATTCCTTGAGACCATAGGAATGTTTGAACAGATGGCACAAAATTGTTATGGAACCATTCCCAGAAACTATTCCTGGTCATCCAGGCATGTGAACTGTGGCTATATACATTAGAAATGGTGGGGCATTGCGATTCAAATGATGGAAACATCAGGGGTTGGCATACTTCCCAATGCACAAAGGCTGAAGCTTATGCTCCCCTGTGGCATCTGTGCATTCAAGCAGTGTCATCCTGTCTTTATAGATTTCATACCCCTTAGAGACATCAGTTTCATTGCATGCAGCAAGTGTGCACTCGGGTAAACACTTGTAGAAAAGTCCTGTTTCATCTGTGTTATACAGTTGTGGAGGTTCATAGGACCCAACTTCTAAAACATCACACAGTTTAGATAAGAAATCAGCAGCATGGTGTGGGGAACCCCCTTGCTCTCCCACAGCTACTGTACTACATTGTTTATATTACTGGCTACTGCAGTGTCTCAAACCAATTTCTAGACTATATAAAGAACTGGGGCTTCTGGCCTGGAAAATTCATTCTCCAAGAGCCTTCTAGTGGGCTTTGGCTGTCAATCTGACTTACGATATTTTGCTGAGTGGAGGAAAATACGGAGTGACATTTATAACAAGCATTTGTCAATGCCGAACGTTCGCTTGCAGGTATTTGCAGTGGTGTTTGGCACGTATGGTGCTTTACCCTAATGCCCTGTGCGATTGCTGGTATTTGCACAATAAATTTTCAGCATGACCTTTTTGTTACCCCCATTGTGCGCTACATAGGCGGAAACACGTTTTGGGCAGGATGTGAAAATGACAGCTGTACTGCTCATAAGGAGGTGTGGTAAAATGGCAATGTTGAAAATCTGGAGTGGAAATATTGAAAATTCGCAAACCTACGAGCACGCGTGGGAACTGTGCAATGCACACTCGAAAAACAGTCATTTTTAGGAATTTTTTCACCAAATTTTCAACATTGCCATTTTAAAACCTCTGCTAATGAACAGTGTCATGGTGATTTTCTTGCAGTGTCTCATACATTGATTTCGCACACCGACTGCGCCATTGTGCACTACAGGGGCAGAAACACGTTTTGGGCAGGATGTGAAAAATGTCAGCTGTACTGCTCATAAGGAGGTGTGGTAAAATGGCAATGTTGAAAATCTGGAGTGAAAATATTGAAAATTCGCAAACATACGAGCGTGCGTAGGAACTGCACAACGCACACTCGTAAAACAGTTATTTTTAGGAATTTGTTCACCAAATTTTCAACATAGCCATTTTAAGATCTCTGCTCATGAACAGTGACACTGTGATTTTCTTAATGTGTCCCATACACTCAGTTTGCACACCGACTGTGCCATTGTGTGCTACATGGGCGGAAACACGTTTTGGGCAAGATGTGAAAAATGACAGCTGCACTGCTCATAAGGAGGTGTGGTAAAATGGCAATGTTGAAAATCTGGAGTGAAAATATTGAAAATTCGCAAACTTATGAGCGTACGTAGGAACTGCGCAATGAACACTCGTAAAACAGTTATTTTTAGGAATTTTTTCACCAAATTTTCAACATAGCCATTTTAAGACCTCTGCTCATGAACAGTGTCACTGTGATTTTCTTAATGTGTCCCATACATTGAGTTCGCACACCGACTGCACCATTGTGCGCTACATGGGTGGAAACACGTTTTGGGCAGGATGTGAAAAATGACAGCTGTACTGCTCATGAGGAGGTGTGGTAAAATGGCAATGTTGAAAATCTGGAGTGGAAATATTGAAAATTCGCAAACTTACAAGCGTGCGTAGGAACTGCGTAACGCACACTCGTAAAACAGTCATTTTTAGGAATTTTTTCACCAAATTTTTAATATAGCCATTTTAAGATCTCTGCTCATGAACAGTGACACTGTGATTTTCTTAATGTGTCCCATACATTGAGTTCGCACACCGACTGCGCCATTGTGCACTACATGGGCGAAAACATGTTTTAGGCAGGATGTGAAAAATGACAGCTATACTGCTCATAAGGAGGTGTGGTAAAATGGCAATGTTGAAAATCTGGAGTGGAAATATTAAAATTCGCAAACCTCTGACGTCGCGTAGGAACTGCGCAATGCATGCTGTAAAACAGTCATTTTAGGAATTTTTCACCAAATTTTTAACATAGCCATTTTAAGATCTCTGCTCATGAACAGTGACACTGTGATTTTCTTAATGTGTCCCATACATTGAGTTCGCACACCGACTGCGCCATTGTGCGCTACATAGGCGAAACACATTTTGGGCAGGATGTGAAAAATGACAGCTGTACTGCTCATGAGGAGGTGAGGTAAAATGGCAATGTTGAAAATCTGGAGTGGAAATATTAAAATTAGCAAACCTCTGACGTGCGTGGGAACTGCATAATGCACGCCTCAGAAAATAGTCATTTTTAGGGATTTTTCACCAAATTTTCAACATAGCCATTTTAATACCTCTGCTAATGAACAGTGTCATGATGATTTTCTTAATGTGTCCCATACATTGATTTCGCACACCAACTGCGCCATTGTGCGCTACATGGGTGGAAACATGTTTTGGGCAGGATGTGAAAAATGACAGCTGTACTGCTCATAAGGAGGTGTGGTAAAATGGCAATGTTGAAAATCTGGGTGAAAATATTGAAAATTCGCAAACTACGGCGTGCGTAGGAACTGCGCCGCGCATACTCGTAAAACAATCATTTTAGAATTTTGCACCAAAGTTTCAACATGGGGTTTTGGGACCCTTCTCAGAATGATGTCACTGTCATGGCATTGCCGGGCCCAAAGGGTGATTTCACGCAGTGACTGCGCAATCAACCTTCAGGCCCGAATAACGCCATGACAGTGACATCATTCATGAGAAGGGGTCCCAAAAACCCCATGTTGAAAATTTGGTGCAAAAATTCCAAAAAATGCCTGAGATATGCAATAAAGTTGAAAACCCCCTATCTAGCCCATTATACAGCTTACCGGCATTTCCTCAGTTCGCGGTCGGCTTTGAAGAGTGCAGACATGTTCCCGGTCCAGCGATGATCGTCACGCTGAGCTCCGGAGGTAAGTATGGGGTGAGGGGTGTGGGAAGGTGAGTGCGCAGTGGGTGGGTGCGGGTTGGGGAGGGGGCTGGGAGACTACGTGGGACCGTTTTGCTTTTCAGGTTGAAAAAAAAAAAGGCGGCGGGACATTGCTATGCTGGGGTGGGCTCAGCATGGCGCACCAAAGCTTTGGGGCGTGAGGCCTACCAGGCGCTGTGTATGACAGCGTGTTTTTCTTTTGAAGCGAAGACCACTGCTGTCATACACAGCTCCCGCACCCATTGGTGCAGGACCGCCATGCCTGCTCAACGGAGCAGTGGATTGAACAGGGGAGGCACACCTCCAAAGTGTGCTACTCTTCCAAAACGTTCCTTGTGCATGCGCACAAGCGAACGTAAAAATGTCAAACAAGACAGATTACGTCTAGTACAATTTAACATTCTTCACAATTTATATTACACTCCACTCAGGCTTTATCGTATGAGCAGAATGACGGATGCAACTTGTCATAAATGTATGCAGGAAGAAGGCTCAGTGATACATATGATATGGGCAAGCCCCAAGATGTCTGCCTTTTGGCGAAATATTGAAAGATACCGTCTTCCCTGTTTTGGATGCGAAGGGTACTTTTCCTTGGAGATTTGTGAATGTAATTATTCTTCAATAGGTTTCTCCAAACATAAATATTACATGGCTCTAATATCCGCAGTAGCAAAACTTCTTATACTAAGACACTGGACTAGTGAATCTCCTCCTTTGCTACATGAATGGGCACAGGAAACAGTCTTAGCATTGAGCGCTGAACGGTCTATTGTTGTGCAAAACAATAGGTTACTACAGTTCTGTGATTTGTGGGTTCCATTCATGCAGTTTTTGGCAGGGAGGTGAGTTAGTACCGGGCTTGGAATTTAAACCTGTTTTAACTCTCTCTCCCTGTGTACAATCATAATGCTAGTATGGTTTGTATTTATAAAATATACTTCTTTTTGTTACCAAATTTGATGCACTGACTTACCTCCTGTGTAGCTTCAGACATGTATTGTCCATATTAGTTTGGGGAGGGAGGGGAGGGATAGCGGAGTTTGGGCATATTGGGGGTGATTGGAGGTGGGGTTACAAGGTTGTGGTTGTTTTCTCTTTACCTGACCTATGTATGCCTTTCATCTCTTTAGGGTTTGGGGTTTGGGGTGGGAAGAGGGTGTATTCTGCTGTATATAGGACTGTATTCCTGATGTGACTGTTTGTTCAGTGTATGTTTCTTTTTTTTTTAATTTCAATGAATTTAATTTAATTGCAAAAAAAAAGAAATCAGCAGCAGCGGCATCATCTGCAGATCTCTGCTCGATGGCTGTCTTTAACTGACAAATTCCATTATGGCATTGAAAACACCATAACCAAACTGGTGATGCCTTGAACTGGCAATCATTTCCCAGTAGCAGCTTTGCAAATGGGTCTGCCTTCTCTCTCAGTATTGCACCAGCCAGGGGGACACTGGAGAGTCGCTGACTATCAGACCAAATCCTGGCAGCCTGTCAATTTCAGCATTTTCAGCCAACTGCAACTTTATACACTGAAGTCCTTCTTTTTCTGCATACTGGTTGGCAAAGGAACATAGGCAGTCTTCTTGCTTTCTGATACTACAGATTGTAGATTTGGCAAGGCAGAATTCGGAGGCTAACTTAGATACTCCTTCACCGGCATTCAGTCTATTGATTATGTTGAGTTTTGTATTTACATCTAATGCCTTTCTTTTTGTTTTTGCTCTTCCATATTTCAGGTCTGCGACTTTGTCTCGGCAGCTTTTCACACTGTATTCTGAGCCACAGGGTTTTACAAGTAAGCGCTTTAACAAACATGGGTATTTTAGAGGTAGACGCTAATTGAAAAGCTGGAACTCTGATTGATTTCACTTAAGGATACCGGGTTCAGACTACAGGTTCGCTATATGCAGGGTTTATGATAACAGGATTCGTTATAATGAGGGACAGCTATAATTCACTTCCATTTTTGATATACATGGCTTGGGCTAGCAGTATAGCCCAGAGGTTAGAGGAACAAGGTGTGAACGAGCTTGATACATCCAGCAGACCAGACCTGAGTTTGATTCTCACAACCTCCACTTGCATACTGTGTGACTCTGAGCAAGTCACTTAACCGCCCAGTGCTCCCAGGTTGCCCCTGAAAACAGGCACTTGTGCCTAGTGGGCCTTACCCGGTTACCAAAGACTGAAATACAAAAAATTAAAAAATAAAAATAATGTTGATTTGACTGTATTCTTAATGTACTGTATACAGCTATGCCTCTGTTAGTCCTTGCCTCTCTGTATCTTCTGTATAGGGTATACCCATTAATTTCCCTGCCTCACATGTAATCTGGAGACACCTAGGGCAGGATATTGGATGCAGATACTGCTTGCGATGCAAACAGTAGTTTGTAACTGGAAATTAATGCCAGGCCCTAGCGTGATATATATTGTAATTCTTGAAATCTCAATCAGTGCCCACAAACAGTGTACCAGTATGGCAGGATATAATGCCATGTGCAAAATGACTGACAAGACCCATCATATGCCACATATAGTGAGCGTAACATGAGCAGTAACATATCGTATTGGGTGCAACTGAATGGTAGACTACAACACTGCAAACATACTCCACAATGAATGAACCCAGTAAGCACCTGCATCTGTGACAGATGAGAGACACAGGGGTCATAGGAAAAGGCCCTTTAATGGTGCTGCAAACAGCAGGAAACCAAAAAATGTATTTTATTTTACAATTTTGGGCCAGGAAAGACACTTTCAACCAAGGTTTGTTTCCAGTACATCCTGGGAGCACACATAAGTTAATTAACTTGCTCACGGTCACACAGTATGCAAGTGGTGGCTGTGGGACTCAAACACAGTTCTCCAGATTTGAGGCTCAGTTTTCTAAACTACTACGCTATACTGCCTCTCAGTATAACCAAATTATGACAAACTGACCCCAGTAAATGGAAGTGACAACAGACAACTATGATTGTTTTATACTGGTTTTTAGCTGTTTGCCATTTTTGTGTAATTTAGTTTCCAGCAAGTAGGCAAATGCTGATGTAAAAATATGGCAAACAGACGAACACTGATGTAAAAATACACCAAACAGGCAAACACTGATATAGAAATGTGGCAGACGAACACTAATATAAAAATATGGCAAACAGACGAACACTGATGTAAAAATATGCCAAACAGGCAAACACTGATATAAAAATGAGGCAGACGAACATTAATATAAAAATATGGTGAACAGATGAACACTAATATGAAATAAGGCAAACACTAATATAACAAGCATTTGTCAATGCCGAATGTTGTCTCGCTGGCATTGGCAGTGGTAGTGCAGGAGTTAGAGGTGCATAATAGGATTGGCAGTGAAGTATGGAACTGATGCCAACCCCATCCCCACCCTGTAGAGACTGACAGCTGCCAGGGTGTGCCTTTGGGGCATCAGCTATAATGCTGATGCCATTTTACCTCACCCTACCCTGTAGACACTGACAAGTGTTGTGGTGTGCTTTGGGGTCTTTGGGCCTTATACTTACCCCATTCCATAAGGACACACGCTGAGACTGGTGTAGTATAGGAGAATGGGCCTCACCATACCCTGTAGACACTGACAAGTGTCGTGGTGTGCTTTGGGGTCCTTGGTCTTATACTTACCCCATTCCATTAGGAAATACGCTGAGACTGGTGCAGTATAGGAGAATGGGGTGACCGTTAGGGCCAAACACTCCAAGGCACACCTCGATGCCTGTCACTGGCTGCAGGGTGCGGGTGGGGGTAGAAAGGCATGAGTGTTACAGCCAATGATCCCAAGTCACACCCCTGATGCCTGGCAGTATCTGCAGGGTGGGGTGTTACAATTGGAAACCCTAACGTTGTAGGCGTGTGTTGGTATTTTCACTCCAAATCTTCAAAATAGGCTTTTTGTGACCCCACCTTATGAAGAGTGGCACAATCAGTTTGTTAGTTGAAAGGTGGTTTTGCACAGTGGCTATGCCATTTGGTGACACAGGGATGAAAACACATTTTGGGCAGGATGTGGAAAATGACAACTGTATTGTTCATGAGGAGGCTTAAAAAAATGGCAACTTTGAAAATCTGGAGTGAAAATATGAAAAATTGGTGAAGCATTAGCATGCATAGAAACTGTGCAATACCCATCCGTAACCCAATTGTTTTGGGGAGTTTTTTAGCCACATTTTCAAAATAGGCATTTTGGGACCTCCGCTCATGAACAGTGGCACTGTGATTTTGTTAAGCTGTCCCAAAAGTTGATTTCCCACAGCGACCACGCCATTGTGTGCCACAGGTGCAGAAACACATTTTGGGCAGAATGTGAAAAATGACAGCTGTACTGTTGGTAAGGAGGTGTGAAAAAATGCCAGTGTTGAAAATCTGGCATGAAAATATTGCAAATTTGCGAAGTTATAAGGATGCGTGGAAAGAGTTCAATGCACGCTTGTAACATAGTCATTTTATGGACTTTCATCACCAAATTTTCAACATAGGCATTTTAGGACCTCTGCTCCTGAACAGTGTCACCGTCATTTTGTAAAACTGTCCCGAAAACACAGTAACCGCGCCATTCTGAGCTGGACATGCAAAAACACATTTCAGCCAGCATATGTAAAATGACAGCTGTACTGTTCATAAAGAGGTGTGGAAAAATGGCAATTTTGAAAATCTGGAATGAAAATATTACAAATTTGGATATCATGGCAGTCACAGAAACATGGTACACAAAAAACCATGACTGGGACGTAAACATACCATGATACACTATCTACAGGAGGGACAGGGAGGGTAAAAGAGGAGGAGGAGTGACTCTACATAAGGGAAGGAATCAAAGCAACAGAACAAAAGGGTAAACAGGGAGGAGAAGAAGCACTGTGGGTAAATTTGGAGACCGGCAATGGCACCACAATCCGCACAGGGGTTGTATACAGACCTCCTTCTCAGGGGGAGGAAATGGACAAGGGAGATATTGCTGATGGGTGATGTAAATATGGCAGATGTTAACTGGAGTGCAGTTGCAGCAGCCACTTCTAAGAGTGGGGTTATTCTAGATGCCCTACAGGGGGCATGCCTTAGACAACTAGTATTGGAGCCCTCTCGAGAGGGAGCAGTCTTAGACCTGGTTCTCTCAAATGGAGATGAAGAGAGGATCACAGATGTAGAAGTGGGTAGCCATCTGGGAACTAGCGACCATCGAACAGTATGGTTCACAATAAACACAGCAATAGAGTCAAGCCATACAAAGACAAAGGTACTGGATTTTAGGAGGCTGACTTTGCCAAAATGGGTGAGTGCCTAAGGAATGCACTAGCAAATGGGCAGGAAGAAGGGTGGAAGAACAATGGGAATAATAAAACTGCCATCACAGAGGTAACAAGCCTTTGTGTAAAGCAAATAAACAAAATGAAATAAGGTAAGAAACCACTATGGTTCTCAAGAAGTGGCAGTGAAGGTTCAAGAGAAAGAAAGCATTCAGGAAGTACAAGAAATCACAGAAGGAACAGGACAGAGAACTGTATCAGTTAAAGCAAAAGGAAGCTGGGAAGGCAGTCAGAACAGCAAAGGCCCAAACCGAGGAAAAGATAGCCAACTCAGTTAAGAAGGGGGATAAAACCTTTTATAGGTACATCAGGGAGTGAAGGAAGACCAAGGGAGGGATAGTGAGGCTTAATAAAGGGAGGGAGGGTGGGCAGTGGGTGACTGTGAAAAGGCAAAGATACTAAACAAATATTTTTGCTCAGTATTTACAAAGGAAGAGGGGGAGGTACCTAAAACAAACAGTAGTAACACTCTGGATACAGAAGTTGATACCAGCCCATTTACAGAAGAAAGGGTTCTGAAAGAACTCTTAAAACTGAAGGTGGACAAAGCAATGGGGCCTGATGGGATTCATCCCAGAATTCTAAAAGAACTAAGGGTAGAACTAGTGACACCACTGACTACCCTCTTTAGCAAATCATGGAAGGATGGGGTGGTACCCGAGGACTGGAGGAGGGCAGATGTGATTCCCCTTCACAAAAGTGGGAGCAAGGCAGAAGCAGGAAACTACAGACCTGTTAGTTTAACCTCAGTGGTAGGGAAAATGATGGAATCAATTCTGAAGGAAAGAATTGAGTATCTTGAGGCCAGAGGGGCACAGGACCCAAGGCAGCATGGATTCACAGCGGGAAGGTCATGCCAGGCAAATCTGATAGATTTCTTTGACTGGGTGACCAAAGTAGTTGATCAGGGAGGGCTGTGGACATGGCCTACCTAGACTTTAGCAAGGCATTTGACACAGTCCCACACAAAGATTAATATCAAGTTAGCCAGCCTGGGAGTGAGTCCCAAGATGACAGCCTCGGTAAAGAATTGGCTGGAGAATAGGACACAGAGAGTAATAGTAAATGGAGTCCACTCTGAAAAAAGGGGGTTTAGTAGTGGGGTGCCGCAGGGTTCAGTATTAGGACTGGTCCTCTTCAATGTTTTTATAAGCAACATTGCAGAGGGACTGGAAGGAGAAGTGTGTTTCTTTGCAGATGACACAAAGATCTGCAACAGAGTTGATGCACAAGGTGGGGTGGAAAGGATGAGAAGGGACTTGGCAAGGTTAGAGGAATGATCAAATGTATGGCAGCTTAGATTCAATGCTAAGAAGTGCAAGGTAATGCACCTGGGAAACAAAACCCAGGGAAGAGTACACAATGGGGGTGAGATACTAACAACAACAAAAATGGAAAGAGACCTGGGGGTAGTCATATCAGATGACCTAAAGGTGGGCAAGCAATGTGAGAGGGCAGCAAGGAGGGCTGGGGGGATACTGGGATGCATAGGGAGAGGCATCACCAGTAGAAAACAAGAAGTTATTATCCCTCTGTACAGACAGCTGGTGAGACCCCATCTGGAGTACTGCGTGCAGTTCTGGAGACCCAATCTCCGCAAAGACATAGACAGGATGGAAGCTGTCCAGAGGATCGCAACTAAAATGGTGCAGGGTCTGCACTGGAAGACATATGAAGAGAGACTTAAGGAGCTTAATATGTATAGCCTCGAGGAAAGGAGGGAGAGGGGGGACATGATAGAAACTTTCAAGTACCTCAAGGGAATCAACAAAGTCCAAGAGGGTAGCATCTTTCAAAAAGAGGTGTGCAAGAACAAGGGGCACAATTTGAAGATAGAAGAGGGTGGCTCAGAGGTAATTTAAGGAGTATTTTTCACAGAGAGGGTTGTGGATGTATGGAACGGCCTTCCAGAGGAGGTTGTGGAGTCAAAAACAGTGGTGGAATTCAAGCATGCATGGGACAGTCATAAGGCAATTCTAGGGGGTTGGGGTAGGAAGAAGTAGGCTGCTGGTTAACTAGGATCTGCAGCTTATCCATCAGGTAGGGAAATGGGCAGACTGGGTGGGCCAAGCGGTCCTTATCTGCCGTCAAATTCTATGTTTCTGTGTTACAAAGTTACAAGTGTGCGTGGAAACAGCGCAATGCATACTCGTAAAACAGCCATTTTTTGGAGTTTTTTCAACAAATTTGCAACATAGGCTTTTTGAAAGCCCCCCTCATGTACAGTGGCACTGTCGTTTCATTATTCGGTTCCGAGAGGTGATTCCGCACAGTGACTGCAAAATCACCTTTCTGTACTGAATAACGCCATGACAGTGATTGAATTCATGGGGGGGGGGTCCCAATAACTGCATGTTGAAAATTTGGTGCAAAACTTCTAAAAAATGCCCGAGATATGCACCAGAGTTGAAAAAAAACTATTTATGCCATTATACAGCTTACCGGCATTTCTTCAGTTCGTGGTTGGCTTTGAAGAGTGCAGACGTGTTCCTGGTCCACTGAAGATCATTGCGCCGGACTCCAGAGGTAAGTATGGGGTGAGGGGGGATGTGCAGAGGCAGGGTGCACAAAGGGTGGGCGCAGATTGTGGGAGGAGGCAAGGAGACCGCGAGGGACCGTTTTCTTCTTTCACAGGGGTAAAATAAAAAAACAACTTTTCTTTTTCAGGGGATTTGGCACACTGGGGTGGGCTCCCAGTGTGCCACCTAAGTGTTTTGGGAGGATGCTGTAGCCGCCGGTGGATTGGGCACCCCCCTCGGCACATAACAAATGAGGGGGGTGCATTATGCAGACGGGGAGTGGGCTCCCCTGTCAGCACATACATTGGGTCAGGGCATGCCGACAGATGGATTGGGCACCCCTGAAGTCGGCATTATGGCAGGCAGTGCGCCGCCATGTTTAATATACTTTTTCACCAGGGAAAGCACGTCAGGAGGTGCTGCTGTGTATGACAAGCTTTGCTCGCATTGCAGCTGACCTTTTGTTAGATGTGCTCACAACATTATGTATTCATGGTGTGGCGCCGGCATGCAGGCTTATTGGGGAATGAGGGACACACCTACTGATGCGTGCCCTGCATTCGCCCAACAGTGACCGCACCTCCAAATCTGCTAC
This sequence comes from Neoceratodus forsteri, assembly GCA_016271365.2. Taxonomy (NCBI): domain Eukaryota; kingdom Metazoa; phylum Chordata; order Ceratodontiformes; family Ceratodontidae; genus Neoceratodus; species Neoceratodus forsteri. The sequence goes on from CM028132.1 coordinate 1,459,111,067, forward strand.
TAATGCAATATGTTGGCTGGCGCGCAAGTGTGAGCCAACATAAAAATGTGGCAAACAGACAAACACTAATATAAAAATATGGCAAACAGACGGACAGTAATATAATGCGGCAAACAGACGAACTCTAATATAAAAATATGGCAAACAGATGAACACTAATATAAAAGTGTGGCAAACAGACGAACACTAATATAACAAGCATTTGTCAATGCTGAACGTTGCTTGCTTCTATGTGCTGTTTAGGTATTTGGAAGAGAAAGTACTGTGCCTAAGACCACAGATGAACCTGGGCGGAGGGTGGGCAACTCTAAAGTCCCGGCAGAGATCCATTGCGCTCGATCATTCCCCCTCTGTCACTCGCTTATTTTATTTCTCCCGACACTGCAGGTTGCCCTTTTGTACTGGGCTCCTGCTTGCGCTGGCGCCTTCGTCTGCCCACAAAGAAATCTGCAGCAGTCCCGACAGAGCTCCGTTGAGCTTGTTCACTCCCCCTCTCTCACTTGCTCATTCTGTTTCTCCCGGAGCTGCAGGCTGCCCTATTGTACTGGGCTCCTGCCTGTGTTGGCACCTTTTTCTGCCCAAAAAGAAATCTGCAGCAATCCAGACACAGCTCCGTTGAGCTTGTTCACTCCCCCTCTCTCACTTGCTCATTCTGTTTCTCCCGGCGCTGCAGGCTGCCATTTTGTACTGGGCTCCTGCCTGTGTTGGCACCTTTTTCTGCCCACAAAGAAGTTCACAGCTGTCCTGACAGAGCTCCGTTGAGCTCGCTCACTCCCCCTCTCTCACTCCTTCTATTTCTCCCAGCGCTGCAGGCTGCCCTTTTGTACTGGGCTCCTGCCTGTGTTGGCACCTTTTTCTGCCCACAAAGAAGTTCACAGCTGTCCTGACAGAGCTCCGTTGAGCTCGCTCGCTCCCCCTCTCTCACTTCTTCTATTTCTCCCAGTGCTGCAGGCTGCCCTTTTGTACTGGGCTCCTGCCTATGTTGGTGCCTTTTTCTGCCCACAAAAAAATCCACAGCAGTTCCGACAGAGCTCCATTGAGCTCACTCACTCCCCCTCTCTCACTCGCTCGTTCTGTTTCTCCCGGTGCTGCAGGCTGCCCTTTTGTACTGGGCTTCTGCCTGTGTTTGCGCCTTTATCTGCCCACAAAGAAATCTGCAGCAGCCCCAACAGAGCTCCACTGAGCTGGCTCACTCCTCCTCTTTCACTTGCTCATTCCATTTCTCCCGGTACTGCAGGCTGCCCTTTTGTACTGGGCTTCTGCCTGTGTTGGCACCTTTTTCTGCTAACAAAGAAATCTGCAGCAGTCTCGACAGAGCTCCATTGAGCTTGCTCACTCCCCTCCTCCCACCCTCATTCTGTTTCTCTTGGCGCTGCAGGCTGCCCTTTGAACTGGAGTCCTGCCTGCGTTGGTGCCTTTTCTGCCCACAAAGAAATCCTCAATAGTCCCAACAGAGCTCCATTGAGCTCGCTCACTCCCCCTCTCTCACTCGCTCATTCTGTTTCTCCCGGCACTGCAGGCTGCCCTTTTGTACTGGGTTCCTGCCTGCATTGGCACCTTTTTCTGCCCACAAAGAAATCTGCAGCAGTTCCGACAGAGATCAGTTGAGCTCGTTCACTCCCCCTCTCTCACTATCTCGATCTTAATCTGTCCCAAACACTGTTGAAAATCTGGCGTAAAAATATTACAATTTTGCGAAGTTACAAGGGTGAGTGGAAACAATGCAAGGCACGCTTGTAATACAGTCATTTTATGGACTTTCATTACCAAATTTTCAACATAGGCATTTTAGGACCTCTGCTCATAAACAGTGTCACTGTCATTTTCTTAATCTGTCCCGAACACTGATTTCCCACAGCGACCACACTATTCTGCGCCGGAAGTGCAAAAACACATTTCAGCCAGGATGTGAGAAATGACAGCTGCACTGTTCATAAGGAGGTGTGAAAAAATTGAGTGTTGAAAATCTGGCATGAAAATATTGCACTCCAGAAGTTACAGTGGCGTGAACTGCACAACGCACACTTGTAACACAGTCATTTGATGGACTATCATCACCAAATTTTCAACATATGCATTTTAGGATCTCTGCTCATGAACAGTGTCACTGTCATTTTCTTAATTTGTCCCAAAAAATGATTTCCCACAGCGACCGCGCTATTCTGCACCGAAGTGCGAAACACATTTTGACCAGGATGTGAAAATGACAGCTGTGCTGTTCATAAGGAGGTGTAAAAAAATGCCAATGTTAATCTGGCATGAAAATGTACAAGTCGGCGAAGTTACGAGTGCGTAGCAACTCGCATAATACCGTTAAATAAAGCGGTAATTTTTTGATTTTCCCACAAATTTGCAACATACGCTTTTGAGAGCCCACCTCATGAACAGTGGCACTGTTGTTTTATAATGGTCCCAAAGGTGATTCTGTGCAGTAACCGCAAAATCACCTTTCGGGACCGAATAATGCCATTACAGCGGCTGAATTCATGAGGAGGGTCCCAATAACCCCAAGTTGAAAATTTGGGGCCAAAATTCTCAAAACTGCCTGAGATATGCACCAAAGTTGAAAAACCCTATTTATGCCATTATACAGCTTACTGGCATTTCTTCATTTCTTGGTCGGCTTTGAAGAGTGCAGACATGCTCCCAGTCACCGAAGATCATCGCGCTGGGCTCGGAGGTAAGTATTAGGTGAGGGGGTGTGAGGGCAGGGTGCACAGAGGGTGGGTGCGGGTTGGGGTGGGGCCACGGACTCAACAGGGACCATTTTCTGTTTTACAGGGTTTTAAAAAAAAGAAAAACATCGTGGGATGGTTTTTCTTTTTACAGGGACATTTGGCACACTGTGGTAGGCTCCCAGCATGCCACCTGAGTGTTGTTTTGGGGGGGCACCCCCATCGGCACATGGAGGAGGAGAGCAGAGGGGGATTGGGCACCTCCCCTTGACACACAATTCATTGAGGGGGGTGCATTATGCCAACGGGGTGGCTCCCCATCAGCAAATTCAACTTCGGAAGGGGACTGAAGCCGACTGGATGGCACCCGTCGGCAAAAAAGTGAGGGGCTTGGCGCCAGAGATTGTGCACCCCTCAGCATACAGCATAAATTTCGGTGTGGGGACATTATGCCAACGGGGACTGGGCTCCCCATCGGCAAACTGGGTCGTGGGCATGCAAGGAACCACCCTGCAATGATGTGTCGCTCCCTGATTGCAGCGGAATGTTTGATGCTGCAATGACGAGGCGGCCCCTGATTGCAGCTGCTAAAATGTTTCAAGGTGGTGGCATGCTGGCTGAACTAGTGTCAGCAGCAGCATACCACCCCATTGGGGAACGCGGGTCAAGCCTCATAAGGCAGGGGGGCACTGGCCGCAACAGTGCAGCACCTCTACAACCTGCTTCTGCAGCAAGCTGACGCAACATGTTTCTTGCGCATGCACGCAAGTAACATAAAAATGTGGCAAACAGATGAACACTAATATAAAAATATGGCAAACAGATGAACACTAATGTAATAATGTGGCAAACAGACAAACCCTAATGTGACAAGCATTTGTTAATGTTGAATGTTGTCTTTCTGGCATTGGCTTTGGTAGTGCAGAAGTTAGAGAGATGCATAATAGGAATGGCAGTGAAGTACTGAACTGACGCCAACCCCACCCCCACCCTGCAGAGACTGACAGGCATTGGGGTGTGCCTTTGGGTCATCAGCCATAACACTCACACCATTTCACCTCACCTTACCCTGCAGACATCGACAAGTGTCGCGGTGTGCCTTGAGGTCTTCAGGCCTTACGCTCACCCTTTACCATAAGGAAATATGGTGAGATGTGTGCAGTATAGGAGAATTGGGTGAACTTTGGGGCCGAAGAGTCCAAAGCACACCTTGATGGCTGTCTGTGACTGCAGGCTCGGGGTTGGGGTGGAATGGCGTGAGCTTTACAGCCAAAAATCCTAAGTCACACCCCTGACGCCTGTCAGTCTCTACAGGGTGGGGCGTTACAGTTGGAAACCCTAACACCTCAGGCATTTGTTGGTATTTTCACTCCAAATTTTCAACATGAGCTTTTTCTGACCCCACCTCATGAACAGTGGCGCTATCAGTCTGTTATCCGAGAGGTGACTTTGCACAGCGACTGCACCATTTGATGCCACAAGTGCGAAAACAAATTTTGGGCAGGATGGGAAAAATGACAGCTGTACTGTTCATAAGGAGGTGTGAAAAAATGGCAATGTTGAAAATCTGGAATGAAAATATTAAAAATTCTTGAAGTTACGAGCGTGCATGGAAACTTCGCAACACATGCTCATAACACCGTTATTTTTTGGAATTTTTTCACCAAATTTGCAACATAGGCATTTTGGGACCTCCGCTCATGAACAGTGTCACTGTGATTTTCTTAATCTGTCCCAAACTTTCATTTCCTACAGTGACTGTGCCATTGTGCTCAAGATGTGTGAAAACACATTTTGGGCAGGATGTGAAAAATGACAGCTGTACTGTTCATAAGGAGGTTTTGAAAAAATGGCAATGTTGAAAATCTGGAGTGAAAGTATTAAAAATTCTACAAGTGTGGGTGGAAACTGTGCAACGCACGCTCCTAACACAGTCTTTTAAGTTCGCTTGTGCAAGGAAGGCCTTGTGCTAGTAGCACATTTCAGAGATGTATCTGTGATGGCGAATGCAGGGCGTGCTTTAGTAGGTGCGTCCCTCATTCCCCAATAAGCCAGCATGCTAGTGCTGACACCAGCATTATGTAAAGTGGACACAACTTGTAAGGAAAGTGCTGCTGCAATCAGAGACAAGCTCCTCGTGCAGCAGCACTGATGACATGCCTCCCGACGTGCCTTTCTGGTGAAGCATTTAAATAAACACTCTCTGAAATCTTATCAGTTTATTGGCTTGTTATGATTTTTTTTTTCATTTTTACAGGATTGAACCCATTATCACTTGTGTGGTACAATTTTAGTGAATTAAAGTTTTTAAACCAAACGAGCGTTGACAGCCTTTTTTTCCCCTCGTTTATGCTCTATCTGTCTGGACCGTGATGCCACCGCCATGTGTGCACACAGGTGAACATTGATGAAATGGTCGAAAGGTGATGAGCGTGTTTCTGTGCTCGTAAGTCTTTTACTGACCCATATGGGTGCACGGAGTTGTTAGCGCATGCTGTTAGTCTCTCATAACAATGATCACAGTACTTCCTTGTCATCTGTCCTGTCACATATGAAGCTCCTCTGACGAATAATATAAAGAGTGTGTGTAGGAAGCAAGAAACAGCTAATTATGCAAACAAACTAATAAATAAATTAGCAGTGTACGATATAGATTGACCAATTACGTGCAGCTGACATGGATTTAGCAGAGTTAAGGAATCTCATATTTTTCTCAGTTTCCATCTTCGTAAAAATGATCTGTTGCTCTTTTCCTTTCTAGTATTTATATTCATCCTACCATGTACAATGCCAGATAGTGTTGAAAAGCAACGGTACAAGCTGTGCGCTGTTAAAATCAGGTACCCACTGACACTTTTGTGTGCTTCTTTCATTTGTTTTACTTGGGTGATGGGGAGGAGAAATGCAATTGTACTACAACCCCTCAGCATGATGCCACTGAGTCTAACGAAGTCCTGTTGTTACAATGTGATGGTCCTGGGGGTCAGCGATTGGGGCTGTGCTCCACCATTGACTGGATGTCAGAGACATTTAAGGTCCCCCCACCCCGACACACACCATTAGCCACTTGCCCGCCTTGATTGTAAATCAATCCCTAAATCCATGGTGACCAGCAGCTGATCGCCTGTCCGTGTTTAATCCCCTCCCCCAAACACACACCAGCAGATGCACATCTGCCTGTAGTGATCACTTGATGTTCCTGCAGGCAATCACTGCCTGCTAGGAGTGTAAACCCATTCCCCAACCCCCGATGACCATCATTTGATTTTCCAGACATGGTGCCCTCCCCCACACACACACACCACCAGCAACTGCTCATTCATTAGCATTGATCACCTGAAACTTCCAAAAATGCTCAAACCAGTCAGTTTAGTCCCATATAATGCTGTCTTTAAATTCTCTTTGTGATTAATTTTGGCCCCATCTCCACCCCCACCCAAAAAAATTCACAACAATTGCTTCCCCTGGTAGATCCTGCCTCCCTGTAATCCATTGAAATCGCCAATGCATTAAGTGGAGAACTGCATGAAAGTGTGCGATTGGGTCCAATCTATGTCTTACTAACGTTATGCATGTTCGGGGGCAGATGAATCCAGGAGTTTCAGTGCAGTGGGCTAAAATATATGTGGTAGCTGACTATATAAATAATCATCCGTATAACGGTGCAAGCGTGCTGTTTAAAGTTTTTAGCTTCACGATCACCTGTCTGCAGTCTATGCCCCTCAATCAGCAGGCTCTATTTCTTTGGTCTTGTGCAGCCACCCCACCCCCAACCCTTTGCACCATCAGTCTCTTGCCTTGCTGACCCATTCACTGGTGATCTGTATGAGAGTATATGATTCATTTAAATTGTCAATAAAACCCAAAGAGTCAGATTAGCCCATCTAATGCTGTGTTTAAAATACCTCAGTATTTCTCTGACCCCTCACCCCACAGGTAGCCTGTGATGATAGCGCTTATAAATGAGCGACTGTAGAAACAGCAACTCATTTACAGAGCTATCATGATCCACTACCCTGCAAGGGTAGTGATAGAATAGCATCTAGAGCGACCAGAAGAGGAGGGATCGGGAGCTGTATGGGAGGGATAGGAAGGAGGGTTCAGGAAGATAGGTGAGCCTACTGCAACTGAGCCAGCCCTGTGGTGTGGTGGTGAGGGTGGCTGGCTATGGTGCAGTAGACACTGGGTTCGGGACCTGCTGGGGGAAATCATTTTGCAGCTGCTTGCAGCTGTGTAATTAATTTTTTTTTGTTACAGAATTTTGCCAGCTCCTTGAGTTGCACCCCACCTTGAGTTCAGAATCCTTAGTAAGGGGGTGCAGGAGGTGAAGACCCCCACGAGGTGGGGTGGAGGGGTGCAGCCCCCCCACAAAAACATTTTATTTCACCGGATGTCAGTTCGCTGAGAAATGTATATCGCCAAAATGCTTTTTGGCGACATACATTCGCGATGATAGTGATCGCTGTTTTTCCATCACTATCATCCCATGGAACCCCCCCCCACATCCTCCCAACAAGTCTGAAATGGTTGCTTCCCACCGTAAATCCTTACCTTCCCATTCATTTACTGGATTCGTAGAACACATTTTCTGGTGATCTACTTGTAAGCAGTCTAAACCAATCCCGGCTCCTCTTCATGCTCCTTCAGCTGCTAATTGGGCTCCATGGGTAGAAGCGAACACTACAAAAAAATGCAGCGGGTGCTCCATTCTGCAGCAAACGATTACCACGTGCTCTCAGTCAGGGTTCTCATTACAAAAAAGGTTTAATTAGGGGCTGGGGCTCCAGACCAACAACTTTATTTTCTTCCTATGCCATGGATGTATCTGGGGCTGTCAACCTGAACCGAATGGCCATGGTTGGGCATGAGACATTACAGGTTAAGGTATCACAAAATTAGGCAGTGATATAAAATTTTAAAATGATAAGTCACATATGAATGCAACACAGAGTTGTAAATAAAACTAAGACTTGATAGAAACATGCTTGGTATAAATGACAGCTCACAGTGAAATTACTGAAATGAATAGTCAGGGCTACAGAAACCAATAGGTACAGTAATCCATTTCTGCAGCAAATCAGTTTTACTGTACCTGAATAGCGTGTGTGTTTCCTTCCACGCTCATACTTGGGTCTCCTGTTTGACAAAACGGGGAGAGCAGTAGGAAGTCATGGCTGTGACAGGCTACCCAGTGTTAGTCTTCCTTTTGGTTTTTTTTTTGGCTTTGCTGGCAGTTTTGCTCATGTGCTCTGTCTTAACCCTACCAGGTGGTCCCACTTCTGCCAATAGGAAGGAAGTACATCATACTTAGTGTAGTCAGTTCTAGCATAGGTACAGTGTAACAGGTGGCCAGGTGGTAATGGTTTTCGTGGTGATGGGTGGGTGGTGCCCGAAGGAGGCTACAGTGTGATTAGGGCATTTCCATCTTTTATACGTGCTGCTTCCATAGTCATTCTCCATCACGATCTGCTGTGAACACCCATTCACACACCTGTACTGTATTGTCTGCATATCACTTGTTGATAGTGAATCATGACTGTTACCCTTTGCAAGGTTTTCAGAATTGTTTGTATCAGCATGATATGCAGCCTCTTTTGGGACAGATTGTTGAGATTTGTCTGCGGCAGTATGTCCACACCAGAACACGAAACTGATGTTTATCTGTTGCCTATCATGATGAGCATGGTATGGTGGGAAAGTGGGGGGAAGGACTGGGATGGGACAGTATTGACTAAGTGATGAAAAGGTACTAAATGGAGAAGTGTCACTTTAATCCTAGATCACTGTCACAGTCAATTAATTAAAAAAATTCTAGATAAAATGTATTCAGACTAAATTCAAGGTTGGTTTTCCGTCCTGTAAAATATTTTTTCCAAGATCATTTAACAGGCAGGATTAAGTGCCATACATATAAGAAGAAAGCACAAAAAACGTATAAAAATGGCCGTATCACACGAATATCTCAACAGTTATTTAACCAAAAAACAAGGACACACTCATACGACAACTATACTAATTAAACAAATCATAGGTACCTAAATGCTTGGCTTGTAAAGGCAAAACAGCAGTCATGGATGAACAATTTCTTAGCATGCACCATGCTCGCTCATGAGAGAAGCTCATGAGCGAGCAAAAGTGCACATCAAATGACGTCGGAGAGCGGAAGCGTTCTCATGCACATGTAACCCCCCCCCACCGGTTCCCCTTGTTTAACTAGCAGGGCTGCTCCTCTCACCACAAAGCATCTAGGGGGTAAAAGGGAGGGGTTGGGGGTTTCATAAGTTAAAAGTTACATTTTTCTTTGGAAATAGAGAAGGTGGCCTCCATTAGACTCGGTGGACCAGACTCTTATTTAAAGGAACAGTCAGCCAAGTGTGGTTACTTCCTGGCACACACCTGGTGGGATCATTTACCATGGCCAGCAACCCAGGTCCCTGGGATAAAAAACATTTGCTCAAAGTCATGCTAGGTTTGCACTTCTGGACAGGGGCACCCAAGTAAATCCACACACATGGAAGCAATAACAATAGTGTCCAAACCAAGTTGGGATTCTAGAGTGTGGCTTTTATTCTCGTAACAGAGTAGCAATAATCACAAAGCGAAGATGGACCCTCACAGGGTAACACATACTGGTATTGCAGATTTTCCAGAGTACAGAAATTCCTGACATTCCCATTTAGCATAGGGTAAAGACACAGAACAGCGAACTTCTCTGGTTCTGAAACTGAAGGCTGGCATAACTTGTTGAACTAATACTGTCCCCATTTCCCACTGGGATGGAAGTGGTACTTATGACCAGACTGAGCACATCTAGGCTCAGAAATCTTCCAGCACCCACTATACTGGGGTAAACTGACAAACAGAGAATCCAAACCCACATCATGGGGTAATTATTTCCATTAGGCACTGGCTACATGCACTGAATGAAAATGTACTGGTGCCCAAACGGAACCTGGAGAGGTAAACTGGTTACTCCAGATGGGGGGTTTCCCACCTTTTGCTTCCAAGTTTATACTAGGCCATTCATCTGGTTAATAACACCCTCACCGAAGAAACTTGTAGTTGCTATCCTTAAATGTTTTTCACACTTAACACACTACTGACACACCTCTGGGTGTCCAACAAAAAGGTTCTGTACTTGGACAGTCACATCCTTGGACTCCAACGTAAGCAGACACTTTTAAATTAAAACTGGATGACTGGTCCCATGCTCAGAGAAATTCACCCTACTGAGTTTGCAGATGCCCCTGGGCTTTCACAAAAAAAAGGTTTGTACTCACAACCAAATGAAGATGTCCCTGACAGATTCACCACAGAAAATGGATCAAGGGGATTGCCCCTGAATCCTGAAGTTCGTCCCCATCCCTCTTGGGATGGGGCACTGGGAAAACCAAAAACAAGGTTTCCACCACTTCAACTACTATCTTCTTTTATTCTTCTAGGGTGAGAACAAACAACCACCAAAGAAAAAGGGGTAGCTCTTTATCAGAGCTAGGTGAGGAGCTGCCCAGCAGCAAACGCCTCCTCCTAGAACTCCTACTGCAGACTGACTCCTAACACTCACTGAACATTCCAATTCACTCTCTAAGCCAACTGGACAAATGTGGTTTATGCTGCTGCGAGAGTTCCAAAGTGACATCATCACTCCAGCTCAGCTGAGACTGAAAAACAGAGTGTGACAGTGTGAAACCCATTTACCTGGCATTTCACAAGTTGCCTTCCCTGCCTGCCACTGATCTAATTGAGATTCTTGTAACCCCAGGGAACAAGGGGGTTACACACATGTAAACAAAGACCTCTGAGAGACGATCAGAGAGCGTTCCTCCACAGATACAAAAACAAACAGAAAACAAATGAATGGAGCTTGAATAGCACACAATAATTATTCAATCCTAATTTCTGACTGCAGCTGGCTTCCCACTAATTAAGTCTTGTTTCTGTTTATGGACATTTTGCCTCCAGTGGGCATTATAAGACAATATCCCTTTAATTAAACGGCCACCGTCTGCACACACAATTCCCAGAAAGCCGACTTCAGGGGTGCCCAATCCCCCTATCGGCATGTTTAATACCCCTCCAAAATTGTGTGGCACACTGTGAGCCCACCCCAGTGTCCCTCCGTGGTGTTCAGAAGCCGACCGCATCCGCATGTTCCTGTCCCTGCCCCACTCCCACTGTGTGCCACAGTGGGAGCCCACCCACATTTGTTTTGTTACACCTGCAAAGAAAGAAAACCATCCACAGTGTTTTTTTTTTTTTTAAGTACCTGAAACAAAGAAAACGGTCCCTCGCTGTCGGCAGCGCCCCCTCCCCAACCCACACTCACCCTCTGCGCATCCCACTTCCCCATACCTCCTCTCACCCCATACTTACCTCTGGAGGTTGGTGCCACGATCTTTGGTGGAGGGGGAACATGTCTGCACTCTATAAAAGCCGACCGCGAACTGAAGAAATGCCGGTAAGCTGTATAATGGCATCAATGGGAAAGGTTTCAACTTAGGTGGATATCTCAGCCATTTTTTTGACTTTTGGCTCCAAACTTTCAACATGGAGTTCTTGGGACCCCACCTCATGAAATCAGTCACTGTCACTGTCATTTCATTATTCGGTCACAAAAGGTGATTTCGCGGTCACTGCGCGGAATCAGCTTTCGGGACCAATTAACAAAATGATAGTGCCACTGTTCATGACATGGGCTCCCAAAAAGCCTATCTTGCAAGTTTGGTGAAAAAATTCCAAACAAGCATTTGTCAATGCCGAACGTTTGCTTACAGGTAGTTGCAGTGGTGTTTGCCACCTGGACATGGCTTAAAAAAATCAGTGACAAAGAAGTAAAATGAGGGACACAGTTTAACAATTAGCTCTATCCCCTGAAGCAGGCAGCGTAAGAGTATTGGTGTAAAATACTTTGTCTGCAGAAAAGCAAGTCTGTAACTCTGTTTGACAGTATTGTGAGCACACAGTATACCCACTGTTCAGTCACAGAAACAAACATTTTAGGAGGGACAGGAACATTTTGAGGCAAAAAATCAGGGACATCCCTGAAAATCAGGGAAAGCTGAGAGGTGTGGTCCCTCTTTCCCCTCTCTCTTCCCCCCACTGTCTGTCTGTCTCTCTATCTCTCTCTGTCTTTCTCCCCCTCCCTATTCTCTCTCTCTTTCTCTCCCTCCGCCTCTCTCTCTCTTTTTCCTCTCTGTCTCTGTCTCTCTCCTCCCCCTCTGTCTCTCTCAACAAACAAGCACTTGTCAATGCCGAATGTTGGCTTGCTGGCAATGGCATTGGTAGTGCAGGAGTTAGAGAGATGCACAATAGGACTGGCAGTGAAGTACTGAACTGACACTGACCCCGGCCCCACCGTGTAGACAGTGACAGGCATTGGGGTGTGCCTTTGGGTCATCGGGAATAATGCTCATGCCATTTCACCTCCCCCTACCCTGCAGACACCGACATGTGTCGCGGTGTGCCTTGGGGTCTTCGGGCCTTACACTCACCCTATTCCATAAGGAAATGTGCTGAGATGGGTGCAGTATAGAATGGGGTGAACTTTGGGGCTGAAGAGTCCAAAGCACACCTCAATGCCTGTCACTGGCTGCAGAGTGGGGGTGGAATGGCATGAGCATTACAGCTGACAATGCCAAGTCACATCCCTGATGCCTGTCAGTCTCTACAGGGTGGGGCATTGCAGCTGGAAACCCTAACACCCCATGAATTTCTTGTTTTTTTCACTCCAAATTTTCAACATGAGCCATTTGTGACCCCACCTCATGAACAGTGGCATTATGAGTTTGTTAGCTGAAAGGTGATTTTGCACAGCGACTGTGCCATTTGGCACCACAGGTGCGAAAACACATTTTGGGCAGGATGTGAAAAATGACAGCTGTACTGTTCATAAGGAGGTGTTCAAAAATGGCAATGTTGAAAATCTGGAGTGAAAATATGAAAAATTGGTGAAGTAAGAGCATGAGTAGAAACTGTGCAATGCACTCCCGTAACACAATTATTTTGAGGATTTTTTTAACTAAATTTTCAACATAGGCATTTTGGGACATCTGCTCATAAACAGTGTCACTGTGATTTTGTTAATGTGTCCTGTACATTGATTTCGCACAGCTACCACGCCATTGTGTGCCACATGCATGAAAACACATTTCAGGCAGGATATGAAAAATGGGCACCCCCAAAGTCAGCTTTCTAGGGATTGTGAGAGGTGGACTGCATGAGCCGCTGCCATGTTTAATGAAATGTTTCACCAGGCAAGGCACATAGGGGAGGCGTGTCATCTGTGCCCCTGCATGATGAGCTTGTCTCTGATTGCAGCGGCAAGTTTGTTTCAAGTTGGCGGCACTGCATAAAACTTGTGTCACCGCTAGCATGCTCGCTAATTGGCGAATGAGGGACGCACCTTCTAAAGCGTGCTCTGCGTTCTACAAAACTGACACACACCTGCATTTCTCCTATTACCATCTCCTACTGCCACAAAATATTGCTTGCATGTGCACAAGACAACATATATAGAAAAGTGTATGATTGCCCATACACAACAAGGCTATGTTGCCATCGAGGGGCTGTGATGACATCACACAGACCTTGAGAGCGAAGCTTCAGAGGTCTGTGTGACAGAATCACAACCCTGAGATGGCAACAAAGCCTTGTTGTGTTTGGGCAACCATATACTATTTTTAATAATATATGGTTCCTCAAAATGTAGGATGTTTAATTTTTGACAAGGTTCATACCTTATAAATATTCTCCCACTCGCTCCCAGTCTGTGCTGCAGTCCCCATCCAGTTCCGACACAAAGATACCAGTGCTTCACTGTTTTCTGCTGTCCTGCTCTGTTCTGACCCAGAGGATTAACGGCAACAGAAATAAAAATACCTGCCAAACTGATAGTTTGACAACATGGAGCCGAGTATGGTAGTCCGTGTCCCAACTATCTGAGTGAATGGCAATACCTACTCCTCGTTTAGCACCACTGCCATTTTAGAGCACATTTTTTGATCAGCTCTGTTTTCAGCCAGTCATGTAGCAGCTCAAGGCTGAAAAGTTGTTGTACTATCGATCTGACGTCAGAACGATAGTACAACAACTTTTTTGACCTTTGAACTGTCCTACAACAACATTTGGGAAGCCACTGTTTTCCATCTAAAACAAGCCCTAACCATATACTATAAAAATGTGGCAAACAGACAAACACTAATATAACAAGCATTTGTCAATGCCGAATGTTTGCTTGATGGCATTAGCAATGGAAGTGCAGGAGTTAGACAGATGAAGTATAGGAATGATACTGAAGTATTGAACTGACACCAACTCCATCCTCACTCTGCAGAGATGAACAGGCATTGGGGTGTGCCTTTGGGTCATCACCCATGACGAGCATGACATTTTACCTCACCCTACCCTTCAGACACTGACAAGTGTCGAGGTGTGCCTTGGGGTGTTTTGCCTTTATATTAACCTCATTCCATAAGGAAATACACTGAAATGGGTGCAGTATAGGAGAATGGGGTGAACTCTGGGGGCAAAGGGTCCAAGGTGCACCTTGATGCCTGTCACTGGCTGCAGGGTGGGGGTGGGTGTGAAATGGCATGAGCATTACTGTCAACAGTCCCAAGTCACACCCCTGATGCCTGTCAGTCCCTACAAGGTAGGGTGTTATGGTTGAAAACCCTAACGCCCTGGGAGTTTCTTGGCATTTTTACTCCAAGTTTTCTGCATGGTTTTTTTGTGACCTCACCGCATGAACAATGACACTATCAGTTTGTTACATGAAAGGTGATTTTGCAGAGCGACTGCGCCATTTGGCCCCACAACTGCAAAAACAAATTTCAAACAGGATGTGAAAACTAACAGGTGTACTGTTCATGAGGAGGTGTAAAAAATGGCATTGTTGAAAATCTGGAATGAAAATATACAAAACCTGGTGAAGTCATGAGCGTGTGTAGGAACTGCGCAATGTACACCCATAATGTAAGTAGTTTGGGGAATTTTTACAGCAAATTTTCAACATAGGCATTTTTGCACCTCCGCTCATGAACAGTGTCACTGTGATTTTCGTAATCTATCCCGAACACTGAATTCCCACAGTGATCACACTATTCTGTGCTGGAAGTGCGAAAACACATTTTGGCCAGGGTGTGAAAAATGACAACTGTACTGTTCATAAGGAGGTGTGGAAAAATGTCAAAGTTGAAAATTTGGACTGAAAATGTTACAAATTTGTGAATTTATGAGGGTGCATGGAAATTGCGCAATGCTCGCTCATGACAGAATCATTTTATGGACTTTTGTCACCAAATTTTCAAAACAGCCATTTTACCACCTCTGCTCATGAACAGTGTCACTGTGATTTTCTTCATGTGTCCCGAACATTGATTTCACACACCGACCGCCCTAATGTGCATTACATGTGCGAAAACGCATTTTGGGTGTAATATGAAAACTGACAGCTATACTGTTCATAAGGAGGTGTGGTAAAATGGCAATGTTGAAAATCTGAACTGAAAATATTAAAAATTCTCAAAGTTACGAGCATGCGTAGGAACTGCATAATCTACTTATCATAAAGGTCATTTTGAAATTTTTCACCAAAATTTCAACATAGGGTTTTGAGGCTACCTCACGAACTGTTACACTGTCATTTTACTCAGTCCTGAAAGGTGGTTCCACGCAGTGACTGTGAAATCACCTTTCAGGACCAAATAACAAAATGACAGTGACTCAATTCATGAGGTGGGTCACCAAGAACCCCATGTTGAAAATTTGGTGAAACAAATTCCCTTAAATGGCTGAGATATGCATCAAAGTTGAAAAAAAAACAACATTTATTGCATTATACAGCTTACAGGCATTTTTTCAGTTTGCGGTCAGTTTGAAGAGCACAGACATGTTCCCGGTCCACCGAAGATCCTTGCGCCAGCCTCCAGAGGTAAATATGGGGTGGAGCGGGGTGTGGAGATGTGGGTGCGCAGAGCGTAGGTGTGGGTTAGGGAAGGGGGCGAGACAGTCAATGAGGGACCTTTTTTTTTACAGGTGTTTCTGTTTGTTTAGACTACGTGGGACTTTTGCCACGCCAGGGTGGGCTCCCAGCATGGCAGCTGGAAGTTTTTTTTGAGGGGGGTGAGTGGAGCCAACGGGGGATTGGGCACCCTTGACGGCCATATGGACTTCTGCCATGCTGAGGTGGGCTCCCAGCTTGGCACTTGGAACTCTGGTTTGGGGGGGCTTACAAACAGTGCAGTGGAGCCGACAGGGGATTGGGCACCCCAGTCGGCCGTACAGACTTTTGCCATGCTGGGGTGGGCTCCCAGCTTGGCAGCAGAAGTCTGTTAGGGGGCAGTGAAGGTGACGGGGATTGGGCACCCCTGTCAGCCATACCATGTGAGGTGGGGGGGAGTGCATGAGCACGCTGGGGTAGCCTCCCAGTGTGCTACTTGGGTAGAAAAAAACAGAGCTGTCTATGACAGCTGTATGGATGCAGTGGCAGAGTGTAGGCACTTTGCATACTGCTGACAGCAGTATGTAAATTACCTGCCGACGGCAGTATGCAAATTGCATACACGGTACCACTGCTGATTGCAGTGGTTTTTTGCTTTCAACTGTATGCCACTGCATCTGAATGGCTGTCATTGACAGCTCTGACATTCATTCGCGTTGTGCAGCCGCGCCTGCAAAAGGGAGCAAGGCATTGGAAGTTGAGGAGGCGCACCTACAAAAACTCATATGGTGGCAGTATGTTTCTTGCACATGCGAGCAAGCAAACATAAAAATGTGACAAACAGACGAACACTAATATAACAAGCATTTGTCAATGCCAAATGTTGTCGTGCTGGCATTGGCAGTGGGAGTGGCGTAGCTACAGAAGCATAGTGCTGTGATTTTGTGAATGTGTCTCAAAAGGTGATTTTGCACAGCGAGCACGCCATTGTGCGCCACAGCTGCAGAAACACGTTTTGGGCAGGCTGTGAAAAATGGCAGCTGGACTGTTGATAAGGAGACATGCACAAATGCCAGTGGTGAAAATGTGACATGAAAGTGTTGCAGATTGACAAAGTTACAAGGGTGCATGGAAACTGCGCAATGCATGCTTGCAACACAGTCATTGTATGGAGTTTCGGTACCAAATGTTCAACATAGGCATTTTAGGACCTCTGCTCATGAATAGTGTCACCGTCATTTCCTCAAACTGTCCCAAAAACTGATTTCGCACAGCGGCCATGCAATTCTGTACCGGACATGTGAAAACACATTTCAGGCAGCTGGAGTGTTCATAAGGAGGCATGGAAAAATGCCAATGATGAACAGCTGGAGTGAAAGTATTACAAATTCAGAAAGTCATGAGCGTGCCTGCAAACTGTGCAACTCATGCTCATAAGACATTCATTTTATTGACTTTTGTTCCCAAATTTTCAACATAGGCATTTTAGGGCATCTGCTAATGAACAGTGTCACTGCCATTTTCATCATGTGTCTCAAACACGGACTTTCCACAGCAACCATGCTATTCTGCCCCGGAACTGCGAAAACAGATTTTGGTCAGGATGTGAAAAATGACAGCTGTACTGTTCATTAGGAGGTGCAGAACAATGGCACTGTAGAAAATCTGGAGTGAGAATATTAGAAGTTTGCGAACGTATGAGCGTGAGTGCAAACTGCACAATGCACGCTCGTAACACAGTCATTTTATGGAGTATTGCCACCAAATTTTCAACACAGGCATTTTAGGACCTCTGCTCATGAACAATGTCACTGTCATTTTCGTAATGTGTCCCGAAACACATTTTGGCAAGGATGTGAAAAATGACAGCTGTACAGTTCACAAGAAGATGTAGTAAAATGCCAATGTTAAGAATGTGGCATGAAAATATTGCAAATGCACTAACTTACGAGCGTGCGTTGCGCAGATGCTACGCACGCTCATAAAACAGTCATTTTATGGAGTATTGCCACCAAATTTTCAAAACAGGTATTTTAGGACCTCTGCTCACTTATCAGTGTCACTGTCATTTTTGTAATGTGTCCTGAACACTGATTTTGCACAGCGACCACGCTATTCTGCGCTGGAAGTGCGAAAACACATTTCGGGCAGGATGTGAAAAATGACAGCTGTACAGTTCACAAGAAGTTATGGTAAAATGCCAATGTTGAGAATCTGGCATGAAAATAGTGTGAATATGCCAACTTACGAGCGTGTGTTGCGCAGTTGCTATGCACGCTCGTAAAACAGTCATTTTTGGGATTTTGCAAGTTTGGATTTTTCCCACCAAACTTGCAACATAGGCTTTTTGAGAGCCCCTCTCATGAACAGTGGCACTGTCATTTCGTTACTCGGTCCCGGAAGGTGATTCCACGCAGTAACTGCAAAATCACCTTTCGGGACCGAATAATGCCATGACAGTGCAAGAATTCATGAGAAGGGGTCCCAAAAACCCCATGTCGAAAATTTGGGGCCAAAATTCCCAAAAATGCCCGAGATATGCATTAAAATTGAAAAAACCCTATTCATTCCATTATACAGCTTACCGGCATTTCCTCAGTTTGCGGTCGGCTTTGAAGAGTGCACGTGTTCCCAGTCCACAGAAGATCCTCGCGACAGACTCCGGAGGTAAGTATGGGGTGGGGGTGAGGGGAGGCAGGGTACATAGTGAATGGGTGTGGGTGGGAGGAGGGGGCATCAAGACTACGAGGGACCGTTTTCATTTTACAGGTTAAAAAAAAAAACGGAAAAAAACATGGCAGGACAGTTTTCATTTGCAGGGCATTTGGCATGCTGGGGTGGGCTCCCAGCATGCCACCTAACTGCTTTGGGGGGGGTGTCAGTAGCCAATGGGGGATTGGACACCCTTGTCGGCACACAACACGGGGAGGGGAGGATTAAGTAATGCCGACGGGGATTGGGCACCCCCGGCGGCACAGAAAGAAAGCGGAGGGCATGAGCCGAGGGGGATTGGGCACCCCCCTTGGCATTCAACAATTGGGGGGGTTTATGCCAATGGGGAGTGGGCTCCCCTGTTGGCACACAAAGACAGCGGGGGGGGTTAACCGACAGGGGGATTGGGCACTCCTGAAGTCAGCAGATGTTAGACGGCCACCCGCTCACCGACCATGCACATAATAGTGGCAAGGACGACAAGAAAAGGACCGCTGCATCTGACGAGCTTTGCTCGGATTGCAGCGGACCTTTTCTTAGATGTGCTCACCCCATTATGTATGCATGGTGTGGCGCCAGCATGCAGGCTGATTGGGGAATGCGGGACGCACCTACTGGTGTGTGCCATGCATTCACCGAACAGCAACTGTGCCTCTAAAGCTGCACTGTCCCACTATGTTGGCTGCGCAAGCACGCCAACATAAAAATGTGGCAAACAGACAAACACTAATATAACAAGGCATTTGTCAATGCCATATGTTGTCGTGCTGGCATTGCCTTTGGTAGTGCATCGTGGAAACACATGTTTGGCAGGATGTGAAAAATGACAGCTGTACTATTCATAAGGAGGTGTAAAAAAATGGCAGTGGTGAAAATGTGGCATGTAAATATTGCAAATATGCGAGGTTACAAGGGTGCGTGGGAAATGCGCAATGCACGCTTGTAACACAGGCATTTTATGGAGTTTTGGCACCAAATTTTCAACATAGGCATTTTAGCACCTCTACTCATGTACAGTGTCACTGTCATGTCCTCAAGCTGTCTCAAAAAGTGATTTTGCACAGTGACCGTGCTATTCTTCACCTGACATGCGAAAACACATTTCAGGCAGGATATGTAAAATGACAGCTTTACTGTTCATCAAGAGGTGTGGAAAAATGCCAATGGTGAAAATCCAGAGTGAAAATATTACTGCACACCGTTACGAGCGTGCGTGCAAACTGCGCAACGTAATTTCATAACACAATCATTTTATGGAGTACCATCACCAAATTTTCAATATAGGCATTTTAGGACCTCTGCTCATGAACAATGCCACCGTCATTTTTGCAATCTGGCCCAAACACTGATTTCCCACAGTGACCGCGGTATCGTCCGCCGGAAGTGTGGAAACACATTTTGGCCAGAATGTGAAAAATGACAGCTGTACTGTTCACAGGAGGTGTAGAAAAAATGACAATGTTGAAAATCTGGCATGAAAATATTGCGAATTCACGGTTACACGCTACGTAGCAACTGCACAACGCATGCTCGTAAAACAGCCATTTTTTGGATTTTTTCCACCAAATTTGCAACATAGGCTTTTTGAGAGCCCACCTCATGAACACTGCCACTGTCCTTGTGTTAATCAGTCCCAAAAGGTGATTTCACGCAGTGACTGCAAAATCACCTTTCGGTACCGATTAATGTCAGAACTGTGACAGAATTGATGAGGAGGGGTCCCAAAAACCCCATGTTGAAAATTTGGTGCAAAAATTCCAAAAAATGCCCAAGATATGGAGCAAAGTTGAAAAAACCCTATTCATTCCATTTTACAGCTTACCAGCATTTCCTCAGTTCGTGGTCGGCTTTGAAGAGTGCAGACGTGTTCCCGGTCCAGCAAAGATTGTCGCGCCAGACTCCGGAGATAAGTATGGGGTAGGGGTGTGTGGGGAGGCAGGGTGCACAGTGGGTGGGTGCGGGTGGTGGGTCAAAGACTACGAGGGACTGTTTCCAGTTTACAGGGACCAAGGGAAAAAAAAAAAACACGGATGGTTTTCTTTTTTGTACAGGTCGTTTCTTTCATTTGAGGGGTACAGTAGCAGATGGGGGATTGGGAACCCCCATCAGCACAGAAGAAGGGGGCGGACGTGATGCCGACGGGGAGTGGGCTCTCCCATCGCACAGTACAACAGGAAGGGGCAGCTGCCAATGGGATTGGCACTCTGTCGGCAAACATTGTTTGGGAGTTACAGTAGCTGATGGGGATTGGGCACCCCATCAGTACAGAAGAAGGTGAGGACATGATGCTGACGGGAGGGCTCCCGTTGGCACAGTACAATGGGAAGGGGGGACGGATGCTGACGGGGATTGGGCACCCCCATCAGCAAATAATGAGGTGGGGGGGCACATTCTGCTGATGGGTAGTGGTCTCCCCCATTGGCACATACTTCAAGGGGCAGGGAAGCTGACTGGGGGATTGGGCACCCCGAAGTCGTCACTGTCGGCAGAGTAGCGGTTACTGTGCCACCATGCTACTAGCTGGTGAGCACATAGGAAGGGTCTGCTATGTGTGATAAGCTTTGCTCGGATTGCAGCGGGCCTTTCCTTAGATGTGCTCACCAGCTTAGTATGCATGGTATGGCGTCACTGATTGGGGAATGAGGGACTCACCTACTGGTGTGTGCCCTGCATTCGACCAACAATGACCGTGCCTCCAAATCCCCACTGCCGCAAGATATTGTCTGCGCATGCAAGCCAACATAAAAATGGGGCAAACAGACAAACACGAATATAAAAATGTTGCAAACAGATGAACACTAATTTAACAAGCATTTGTCAATGCCGAATGTTTGCTTGCTGGCATTGGCATTGGTAGTTTAGGAGTTAGAGAGATGCATAATAGGAATGGCAGTGAAGTATTGAACTGAAGCCAACCCCACCACCACCCTGCAGAGACTGACAGGCATTGGGGTGTGCCTTTGGGTCATCAGGCATAACAGCCATGCCATTTCACCATACCCTACTCTGCAGACTCCTGCAAGTGTCATGGTGTGCCTTGGGGTCTTTGGACCTTATGCTCACCCCATTCCATAAGAAAATACAGTGAGATGGGTGCAGAATAGGAGAAAGGGGTGAGCTTTGGGGCTGAAGAGTCCAAGGCACACCTCGATGCCTCTTGCTCGCTGCAGGGTGTGGGTGGGGGGGTGGAATGGCATGAGCATTACAGGCGGCAATCCCAAGTCACATCCCTGATGCCTGTCAGTCTCTACAGGGTGGGGCATTATGATCGGAAACCCTAACGCCCCAGGTGTTCGTTGGGTAACTCCAAATTTTCAACATGCATTTTTAGTGACCCCCACCTCATGAACAGTGGCAATATCAATTTGTTAGCCGAAAGCTGATTTTGCACAGTGACTACGCCATTTGGCACCACAGGTGCAAAAACACATTTCAAACAGGATGTGAAAAATGACAGCTGTACTGTTCATGGGGAGGTGTAAAAAACGGCAATGTTGAAAATCTGGAGTGAAAATATAAAAAAAAACTGAAGTCACAAGCGTGCATAGAAACTGCGCAACGCACACCCATAATGTAGTTAATTTGGGGATATTTTATAGCAGATTATCAATGCAGGCATTTTGGGACCTCCACTCATGAACAGTGTCACTGTGATTTTCTTAATCTGTCCTGAACACTAATTTCCCACAGTGACCATGCATTTCTGCACCAGAAGTGCGAAAACACATTTCGGCCAGGGTGTGAAAAGTAACAGCTGTACTGTTCATAAGGAGGTGTGGAAAAATGCCAGTGTTGAAAATCTGGACTGAAAATAGTGCAAATTCGTGAACTTACGAGGGTGCATGGAAATTGTGCAATGCACGCTCGTAACACAGTCATTTCTTGGACTTCTGTCACCAAATTTTCAACATAGCCATTTTAAGACCTCTGCTCATGAACAGTGTCACTGTGATTTTCTTAATCTGTCCCTAACATTGATTTTGCACACTGACTGCGCCATTGGGAGTTACATGCGTGAAAACACATTTTGAGCAAAATGTTTGCTTGCTGGTATTGGCATTGGTAGTGAAGGAGTTACAGAGATGCATAATAGGAATGGTGGTGAAGTATTGAAGTAACACCAACCCCCCACCCCCACCCTGCAGAGACTGACAGGTGTTGGGTGTGTGCCTTTAAGCTGTCGGCCATAACACTCACGCCATTCCACCTCACCCCACCCTGCAGACACCAACAGGTGTCGCAGTGTGCCTTGAGGTCTTCGGCCCTTACGCTTCACCCCATTTCAAAAGGAAATAAGCTGAGATGGATGCATTATAAGAAAATGGGGTGAAGACCCCAAGGCACACCTCGATGCCAGTCAGTGGCTGCAGGGTGGGAGTGGAGGTTGAATGGGTTGAGCATTATGGCCGATGACCCCAGTCACACCCCTGATGCCTGTCAATCTGTACAGGGTGGGTGTTATGGTTGGAAACCCTAATGCCACAGACGTTTGTTGGTATTTTTGCTCCAAATTTTCAACATGCACTCTTTGGGAGCCCAACTCATGAACAGTGGCAGTATCATTTACTCAGTGCCAAGAGGAGATTTTGCACAGCAAATATGCCATTCAACGCCACAGGTGCAAAAACACATTTTGGGCAGGATGTGAATAAAGTCAGCTGTACTGTTCATGAGGAGGTGTAAAAAATGGTAATGTTGAAAATCTGGAGTGAAAATATGAAAAATTTGTGAAGTCACAAGCGTGTGTAGAAACTGCACAATGCATGCCCATAGCGTAACTATTTTGGGGATATTTTTAACCAAATTTTCAACATAGGTATTTTGGGACTTCTGTTCATGAACAGTGTCACTGTGATTTTGTTAATCTGTCCCAAACTTTGATTTCCCACAGCGACCGCGCCAGTGTGCTCAAGATGCGTGAAAACACATTTTCGGCAGGATGTGAAAATGACAGCTGCACTGTTCATAAGGAGTTTTAAAAATGGCAATTAAAATATGGATGAAAAATTAATTAGTGTGTGTGTGGAAACTGGCAACATACAGCTCATAATATAGTCATTTTTTGGAATTGTTCCACCAAATTTGCAAGATAGGCTTTTTGGGACCCCACCTCATGAACAGTGGCACTGTCATTTCATCAGTTGGTCCCAAAAGGTGATTCCACACAGTGACCGTGAAATGACCTTTCCGGACTGAATAACAAGATGACAGTGCATATGTTCATGAGGTGGGGTCTCAAGAACCCAATGTTGAAAATTGGGAGGCAAAATTCAATAAAATGACTGAGATACCCACCTAAGTTGAACCCCCCCCCCATTTATGCCATTACACAGCTTACCAGCATTTCTTCAGTTCACAGTCGACTTTGAAGATTGCAGACATGTTCCCGCTCCAATGAAGATCGCAGCTCCAGATATCCGGAGGTAATTATGGGGTGAGGGTGTGTGGAGAGGTGGGGTGCACAGAGGGTGGGTGTGGGTTGGTAGAGGGGCACCGGCGGTAGCGAGGGACTGTTTTATTTTGTTTCAGGTACAGAAAAAAAGAATAAACACTGTGGACAGTCTTCTTTCTTTACAGGTGAAAGAAACAGCTGTTGGACACACTGGGTGAGGCAGGGGCAGGAACATGCTGACTTGGCCGGCTTTCCATTAAACGGAGGCACACTGGCGTGGGGTCCCAGTGTGCCACACAGTCTGGGGGGGGGTAGCTTCAGGAACTGGAGAGACAGTGGAATCTGTCAGATTCACTGACTGGATCAGTGAATAGGACTGGACGGAGAGTCAGAGTGAGAGACCTAGACCGACTGCAGCCTTCTTCTGCCCTTCTCGTCTCTTGGTCTCGAGTGTGCTCAGCTCAGGTCTCGTTGGGCAGTGTGGGCTCACTCTCTCACTCAGCTCTTTCTAAAAATGCGGTCCAGTGTGGTCTTCTCGTAACTTCAGACAGCTCTCCCTCTTGACTAGGTCATGCTCTCGCTCTGCAGCTGCTCCTCCACTCCGTCCCATCCAGAACTCAACAGCCTGAGCCACAGAAAAGACAGTGGGGGAAAAACTTGGCAGCAAGCAGCAAAAGGACTAGAAAAAAATAGTGAGGATTAGATCACAGCTCTTTTTTGAGAATTCCTTTTGCCTATGCCGCCTGCCACCAATATGCCACCAGCCACCAAAGTTTCTGCTGCTGCCGCTCGCTTGCTCGCTCTGCCCTCAGTCGGTTGGGACTTGGTGCGCTCCCCTCACTGACTGTTTCTCTGGACTGGCCCCTGTTGCAACTCCCTCACTGCTAGTCACTCAGTTCTCGGTCTCTCTGATGTGCATGCATGCAGACTGTTAAGGGGTGAAGGAGGACCTGACGCTGCAATGACGGGGTGCTCCCTGATTGCAGCGGCGAATTTGTTTCAAGTTGGTGGCATGCTTTAAAACTGCTGTCATAGACAGCGTGCTCACTAACTGGTGCCAAACAGATGATCCCCAAAACTGCACTGCAGGCATTCACCACAACATTGACACACCTCTGAAACCTGCCACTACCACAAGATGTTTCTTGCACATACACGCAAGCAAACATAAAAATGTAGCAAACAGACAAACACTAATGTAAAAATATGGCAAACAGATGAACACTAATGTAACAAGCATTTTTCAATGCTAAATGTTGTCTCACTGGCATTGACATTGGTAGTGCAGGAGTTAGAGATGCATAATAGGAATGGCAGTGACGTATTGAAGTGATGCCAACCCCATCCCCACCCTGCAGAGACTGACAGGCATTGGGGTGTGCCTTTGGGTCGTCAGCAATAACGCTCATGCCATTTTACCTCACCCTACCCTGTAGACACTGACAAGTATTGTGGTGTACTTTGGGGTCTTTGGACATTATACTTACCCCATTCCATAAGGAAATACTCTGAGGTGGGTGCAGTATAGGAGAATGGGGTGAAGGTAGTGGCTGAACACTGCATGGCACACTATGATGCCTGTCACTGGCTGCAGGGTGGGGTGGGGGTGGAATGGCATGAGCATTACAGCCGATAATCCCAAGTCATACCCCTGATGCCTGTGAGTCTCTACAGGATGGGGTGCTACAGTTGGAAACCCTAACACCTGAGGCGTGTATTGGTATTTTCACTCCAAATTTTCAACATGGGCGTCTTGTGAGCCCACCTTATGAAGAGCAGCATTATCAGTTTGCTAGCTGAAAGATGGTTTTGCACAGTGGCTATGCCATTTGGCGACACAGGGACGAAAACACATTTTGGGCAGGATGTGGAAAATGACAACTGTATTGTTCATGAGGAGGTGTAAAAAAATGGCAATGTTGAAAATCTGGAGTGAAAATATGAAAAATTTTTGAAGTCATGAGCATGCATAGAAAGTGTGCAACACACATCCATAACCCAATTATTTTTGGGATTTTTTTAACCACATTTTTAACATAGGCATTTTGGGACCTCCCCTCATGAACAGTGGCACTATGATTTTGTTAATTTGTCCCAAATGTTGATTTCCCACAGTGACCATGCCATTGTGTGCCACAGGTGCGAAAACACATTTAGGGCAGGATGTGAAAAATGACAGCTATACTGTTCATAAGGAGGTGTGACAAAATACCAGTGTTGAAAATCTGGCATGAAAATATTGCAAATTTGCGAGGTTACAAGGGTGCATGGAAACTGCGCAACACACGCTTATAACAGTCATTTTATGGAATTTCAGCACCAGATTTTCAACATAGGCATTTTAGGACCTCTGCTCATGAACAGTGTCACCGTCATTTCCTCAAACTGTCCCTAAAACTGATTTCGCACAGCAACCGCACTATTCTGCACCGGACGTGAGAAAACACATTTTGGCCGCCAGGATATGTAAAATGACAGCTGTACTGTTCATGAGGAGGTGCCGAAAAATGCCAGTTTTGAAAATCTGGAGTGAAAATATTGCAAATTCACGAAGTTATGAGAGTGCGTGGAAACTGCGCAATGCATGCTCGCAAAACAGCCATGTTTTGGATTTTTTCCACTAAATTTGCAACATAGGCTTTTTGAGAGCCCCCTCATGAATGGTGGCACTGTAGTTTGGTTAATCAGTCCTGAAATGTGACTCTGTGAAATCACCTTTCGGGACTGAATAATGTCATGACAGTGACTGAATTCATCAGGAAGGGTGTCAAAATTCCCAAAAATGCCTGAGATATGCACCAAAGTCGAAAACACCCTATTCATGCCATTATACAGCTTACCGGCATTTCTTCAGTTCGCGGTCAGCTTTGAAGAGTACAGACGTGTTCCCAGTCCACCGAAGATTGTTGCTCCAGACTCTGGAGGTAAGTATGGGGTGAGGGGAGGGGTGTGGGGAGGCAGAGTGCACAGTGGGTGGGCGTGGGTTCTGGGAGGGGGCAGGGAGACCGCAAGAGACCGTTTTCTTTTTTACAGGGTAAAAAAAAAAAAGGGAACATCACAGGACGGTTTTTGTTTTTCAGGGGATTTGGCAAGCTGGGTTGGGCTCCCAGCGTGCCACCTAACTGTTTTGGGGGGGTGCTGTAGCCGACTGGGGATTGGGCACCCTGCCAGCGCACACACATCAAGCATCGGGGCAAAAAGCCAAGGGGATTGGGCACCACCCTCGCACACAACAAAAGTTAGGGAGGGACTTTATGCCAATGGGGAGTGGGCTCCCCCATTGGCAAAGTAAACGGGGAAGCGGGATAAAAGCCAACGGGGATTGGGCCCCCCGTCAACAAAGAAAGACTTTGGGGGGGCACATGATGCCGAGGGGGATTGGGCATCCCCTCAGCACACAGCATAAATGGGAGGGGGTACATTATGCCGACAGGAAGTGGGCTCCCCCATTGGCATTGTGACAGGTGGCAGTGGCAGTCACTGCCGCCATGTTGCTTGCACATTGGGAGGCGTGTTGTGGTCCCACTGCATGAGAGCTTCACTCGCATTGCAGTGGAAATTTTGTTAGATCTGGGGCCACATTAGGGATGCATGATGTCAGCGTCTGCTGCTCGCTTACTGGGGAATGAGGGATGCACCTACTGATTCGTGCCCTGCATTCGCTCAACAGTGACCACGCCTCCAAATCTGCTACTACCGCAAGATGTTGGCTGGCACGCAAGCGTGAGCCAACATAAAAATGTGGCAAACTACTGAAAGCAAATGTCAAAAGAACGGCAAACAGACAAAGTGAAAATGAAAATATAAATTGTACAGACCCTGGAATGAGGGTACTGTCCATGGTGCTGCAGGTGGGTCTTCATGGCTCATGCCCCCCCCCACGACCAGCTCCAGAGTTCTGCGCTGCAGTGTCCCTGCTGACTGTCTGGACCCAACTTGCTTGGCTGCAGTGGCCCACAGCAGCTGCCCTGCCTCACCTACCATAGTCTGGATACCCCAGCTGTAGTGCAGGGTCCATCTCAATCCTGGCAGGAGTTGTCCCTGGCACCGCTGTGCAGTATATGGTAAAGCAGCGCCTGTCACAACTAATGCAGCATGTCAACACACATACACACCCACATGTACACACGCACATGCACGTGCACACACACACAAAAGCAGTTGTTCTGTGAATGGCATCCGGCAGGCATGTGTTGGACATAGTCTTCAGTGCCACTGCAGACATCGCTCATGTAGAAACAATGTGCACTGTGCTGTGCGTAGTGACGCATCCAGATGTGAGGCATGTTAATGTATGCACTTTGTAGGACACAGCAATGTATCCGTTAGCACTGACTGTCTATTGGGTTGTTGCAAATGCAATTAACTACTGTCTTATTCTTTGTTATCCTCTGTAGTTCAGCATTGTTTTACCATGCAAAGTTCAGCAGTATTTACTGTACTGATGTCTAGCTTGTTTGTCCATAGGTATATATGCTGTTATTGCATTATACTTTGTTATACCCCGTAATCCAACACTGTTCACGGTGCCATTGTTCCACTGTATAAATTGTGTAAATGTTTTGCCTAACTGTATGTGTATATATCTATATGTATGTATATGTATTGCCCTATACCCTCTCTCCCAGGATGCACCGGGAGATAAGCAACTTGTTCAATGTACTTTTCCTGGTGAAACATTTCAATAAATAAATAAATAACATTATGTGGCGATGTGTACCATGGCTGATAATACAGCTGTGGTGTCGCAGTCACATCTGAGTGGGCCGTCAGGGCCTGCTGCCTCATGGGTAGGGCACAAAGGCCAGGTCCATGAGCATGTGTAACCTATACTGTAATGGATGGTACTATGTGACAAGGGTGACTGCAGGACGGCGACCCATGGAAGGGCACAAAACCACCGGGCAACTGAAAAACAGTTTGTTGTTTAATGCGGGGGGGCTTTGCCCCCTACATCCACCCTCATGGGGGGCTTCACCCCCCGCACCCCCTTACTTAGGATTCCTACTCTGGAGGGGCGCGACTTGGGGAAAGAGGGGAAATCCTAGGTCACTCACATTGTCGGCGCCGTTGTGCAGTCACCCTTACGACCAGTCGCTGACATTCAGTCGCCCACATCACAGGCTACCATAATGGACACAGTTGCAGCTGTCATGATGCACGGGCACATTATTTATTTATTTATTTAGCTTTTGTTTACCGGGTATGTGCACTAGACAAAAAGATGCCTATTTTCAGGCTCAACCCAGGAAAGGACGATAGCGGGTAACAACAAGTAAAACAAAAAATACGGTCAAAATAATACAATCAGCAGAAAGAGTGCAAAGGTGCAGAGTATCTAAATAGCTGCAAACAATAGTAAGGTGCAAAACTGAAATACAGACAATGAGATAAAATCAGTAGAACTGCTGATAAGAGTAATTGAAGCAATTAATAATCGTATAATAAACAGGGGGAATGTAGAACACAGTGAACAGTAATCAAGAAATGAGTAAGAGTAGTACATTAGGTATGTGCAAGCAAAGCAGCAACTAGAGTAACCAAGCCAAAGACAGTGAAGAGTTAGGAGTAAAATGGAGAGGAACAAGAAGAAGTTACACAGCACTAGATAAGTAGCATGAAACAGAGAAAAGTGTAGAAATTAGCAGAAATGTCAGAAAGGAAAGGGAACATTGTATAACCTGGAGTAGCACACTAAGCCAAAGCTTGTTTCCAGATGTGACCTGGGAGCACAAGGAAGTTAAGTGACTTGCTCAGGATCACACAGTATGCACCTAGGCAGCTGTGGGATTCAAGCCCAGGTCTCCAGATCTGTAGCTCAGAGCTTTAACCCACTGCGCTACACTGCCTCATATTAAAAGCAGTAGCAGTTGTCAGAAGAGCTGAGGTAGATGAATAGTTCTCTTTTGAATACAAGGTTCAAGGTGCACATTATACCAGTAAGTGGTACCAGCGATGTATGTGACACACAATGAGTGGAACAGGGTAGCAGGGTGATGCCATGGGCAGCAGTATACATAGTAACATAGAAACATTAGCAGAAAAAGACCATCAGTCCATCCAGCTGACAGACACAGATATGTGCATCTCAGTATGTGGTGACTGTGTTCCATGGTATGTGAGCACTATGTCCTATATGAATACCTCTGTGGAAGGATATGCTGTAAACCACTGGGCCTGATTTTCAAATGATCGTTAGATTGGTGCAAGGTGTGCTGAACCAGCACCTGCGGCACACACTCTGGGTGAGCCAGGGACCCTGTGCCAGATTTTGGTACAACAGGGCTCCTTGACTAAGGCACTGGCACACGGCAGGGTTGGAGACCTGGGACCACGGTTTGGTTCCCTCCAGGTCTCCTGTTGTTGCTCCTAATTTTCCCCCGCCCAAGTTTCACCCCATCCCTGATGTAGACACCCCCTCGGAGATGATTATTTTCAGTCTGGGGGGTGGGGAGCGAAGAAATCCCATTGTTTTCGATGGGAGTGCACTTTTTTTGTAAGGTCGGTGTTTTTCCTGACCTTATTTTGGCGCACAACATTTTTCTTGTGGCATTGATTGCCATGCTATTATTGTCTGCAACACTGTGACTCTGTTATTGTCGGTGACATTATGACCCTGTTATTGTCAGCAACATTATGACCCTGTTATTGTCAGCGACATTATGACCCTGTTATTGTCGGCGACATTATGACCCTGTTATTGTCAGCGACATTATGACCCTGTTATTGTCGGCAACATTATGACCCTGTTATTGTCGGCAACATTATGACCCTGTGCCCGTCATCCTTCAGTGCTAATTGTGTGTAGCATGGAGCACATAACCACAATTATACAGTGCATCGGCTACCCACACAATACTATGACAATACTATGACCTGTATTATCAGTCACCATTGAGGCCAGTCAGAGACATCCATATCTAGTGTTGGGATTCCACAAATCTACACCTAAACCAGGCTGGCCACAGAGGGTGTCATGACCGTGTACAGCTGCAGAAATGCACAACAGACAGCAACAGGAGGAATGTATAGCAGGAGAACCGGTGCATATACTTAACGTAATGCCTTGCGATGTTTTTTTTTTTTAAACCAGGAGAGACACACTAAGCTGAAAGCTTGTTTACAGGTGTGACATGGGAGCACAAGGAAGTTAAGTGACTTGCTCAGTGTCACGCAGTATGCAAGTGAAGACTGTGGGATTCAAACCCTGGTCTCCAGGTTTGCAGCTCAGAGCCTTAAACCACTGCACTATCCTGCCTCCTAGGTATGCTAAACCAGCACCTGTGGCACACTCCGGCTGTGCCAGGGACCCTGTGCCGATGTGGAGGGGTATGACTGTCAATCATCACCAGCTCCAGATATCAGCCCCCTCCAGGGCATCTGAGGAGGCTTGTTGTAGACTTAATTTTATGCTGTTTATTGTATTTTAACTGTACAGTGCCTTGGTTTTCTGAAAGGCGCTATATAAATAAAGGCTTGATTGATTGATTGATTGGCTGCTGCTGTCATTATGCACAATATGGACACGGCTGGCTGATCGCCCTAGGGTGCCTCTGGGTGCATGCCTCTGAGGTGGAACCTGTTGGAACATGAAAGATACCATCATAAGAAATGAATGTGGAATAACAAAGCACCCCGCACAACAGTTTCTGTGTGTGAGAGCCACACTATTGTGTGAAAACACACCATGCCATTGCACCACAGTGCAGCAATATGCCAGCTGTGGTTGCAGTATATGTGCGCCTTGTGTATTCACCAACATGAAACACATACACCCCCCTGCTGTCACTGCCTATGGCCTTTACAATGAACAAGGTTAGAATGCACACAGGAATCTGCACACATGTGGACACAATGGCAATGTACTGTGGTACGGAGAAACTGGCAGGTATGTGATTTGACACACACGTGGTAATGTGGGTCTGTCACACTGGCTAACATGCACATTGTACCACACTGCCCTGCCACATGTGTGGCCAGTGATATATGCCACCAGTGTTTTCACAGTACACATTAATCCATGTTGCCAGGTAAAGTCCCCACACTATGTTTAGGTATAGCCGTGCCTTTCTCAGGTCTGCGACTGCATGAACAATGACGTGTAGATGAAACATTCAAACACAGAAACAGAATTTGTCGGCAGATAAGTCAGCAGATAAGGATTGTTTGGCCACCCAGTCTGCTCATGTTTCCCTACCTACAGTATCGCTGTGTACCCTACTTGATTTCGGTTGCTTTCTCCCTCCCTCATTCCTTTCCACAAATATTCCCATTGCCTATCCCATGCATTCTTGAACCCCACCCACCACTGTTTTTGTCCCCAGCACCTCTGCTGGAAGGCTGTTCCAGGAATCACCCCTCTTTCTGTAAAGAAATCTCCTGAATCTACCACCCTCCAACTTAATAGCATGCCCCCTTGTTCTTGTGCACATTTTGTTCCAAAAGATAGATAGATAGACAGATATTTTTATTTGTAAAGCTTCCAATTCCAAGGACTCTGAGCGCTGTACAGCAAAACAATACAATAATAAAGCCATCATAAATACAAATATGTAAAAAACAATCTGTAATTCGTAAATATAATTCGGTCAATGAAAGTCTGATGGACGTTTTTAACCCTTTTTTGAAGGCTTCTACCAAGGGGGCCTCCTTTAAATAGCCAGGAAAGGAGTTCCACAGGGTAGGTGCAATCACTGCAAATGCTGTATCTCCTGAATGCTGCAGCCTAACTCTGTGAACCCCAAGGAGGCCTCCCTCGGCAGAGCGGAGTGCCCAGGCCAGTCAGTAAGGAACAAGAAGATCTTGCAGATGAACACTGCCCCTTTTGTGCAGGGTCTTATAGGTAAGGAGCCCTATCTTGAAGACAATCCTCCACTTGATCAGCAGCCAGTGCAGTCAGTGGAGGACCAGGGTGATATGTTCAGATCTCCTCAGCCCAGTTAAAAGTCTTGCCACTGCATTCTGCACCAACTGCAGCTAGTGAAGGTTGCCCCCAGATAACCCAAGGTACAGGGCATTGCAGTAGTCCAACCTGGTAGTGACGAAAGCATGCACCAGTGTGGTCAGGTCCTTCAGGGGAATCAGGGCTCGGATTCAGGCAATGTTCCTAAGATAATAGAAACCACTTTTGACAACGGCTGACACCTGAACATCAAGTGTCAGGATGTCATCTAGGATCACACCCAAATCCTTCACCTGTCTAGAGGGGAAAGAGGAGCACCCCCAAACACTAAGCTGGGGGGTGACCCCCACCCCCCTGGTGACCTGGATCCACAACCAGTACCTCAGTCTTGTTTGGGTTAAGCTTAAGCCAGCTGTGAGTCACCCACAACTGGATTTCCTCGAGGCAGCTGTTAAATACAGAATCCGACAACTGATTTTCGGGTGCACAGGACAGGCACAGCTGGGTATCATCTGCATAGCAGTGAAAACCCAGCCCGTACCACCTGATAATGTCCCCCAGTGGAAGCCTATACACCGTGAACAGTAAGGGCGACAAGACCGAACCCTGCGGAAGCCCACAGCACAGAGACTTTGGGTTCAATGAGACAAGTCCCATTTTCACCCTCTGCACTCTATCTGTCAGGTATGACCTGAACCAGTGGATGACAATACCAGACAGGCCACACCAGAACCACAGGTGGTCAAGCAGCACCTCATCATCCAGAGTGTCAAATGCCACCAAGAGGTCCAGGAGAACCAAGCAGTATGGGCTCTCCTGTCCCACACCATCAGGAGATCATTTAGCACCCTTACCAGTGCCATCTCCATACTGTGCCCCGCCTGGAACCCAGACTGGAAAGGCTCATAGACAGAGGAAGAGGCAAGGTGTCTCTCAAGCTTCACAGCCACCACCTTTTCAGTAACCTTCCCTAAAAATTGAAGGTTTGAGACTGGCCTGTAATTGTGGAGGCAGTCCGGGTCCAATGAGGGCTTCTTCAAAAGAGGCCTAACCAACGCCTCTTTCAAGGACCGCGGAATGACCCCCTCTCCTCAAGGAATTCCAGACAACCTCAGCAACCACAGGTCCAATCAGGTCCAGACATCCAACCAAAAGGCAGTTCGGACCTGGGTCCAAATCACACTGTGTAGGACGCAGCTTTGAGATTATCCCCACCACCTCCTCTACCCCAACAAGCTCAAACTGATCCCATACAGGAGGAGTGTTCCAGTACAACTCAGGTTGGATACTGCATCCCTTTCGAGAGATACTCAAGGAGATCTCAGCCCTCATAGTGGACACCTTGTCAGTGAAGGACAGAGCCAGCTCCTCACATCTAATGCTAGAAACTACTCCCCCAACATGGAGACAGACAGGATGTAAAAGCCTGTCTTACCATGTGGAAGAGAGATCAGCTGGGCTGCTCCTCTCCGCAGCAATCTCCTGACACAGAAATTCCGACTTTTATCAGGAGATCGCCTCTGATAGTCAACATAATGTGACCTCAGGACCAATTTGTCCTCCACTGAGCCAGATCTCCTCCAGAATCACTCTAACCTCTGCCCCCTGATCTTTAACCTCCGGAGATCCTCATCAAACCAAGGAGAACTCTGGTGAGTAGACAAGGGATGGACAGAAATGGGTGCGATTGAGTCAAAGGCAGCAGTAACCACCCCATTATAGGCTTCCACTGCTTCCTCTGGCCCAACTGCACTAGCTGCCTCAACACCCAATAGGTCCAGCACCGCCGATAGTCCCATAGAGAAAACTCCTCTTAACAGGCGGTACCTGACCATCTCCACATGGGCAGGACCATCTCGGTGGGGGGCCCTAAACGTGAACGCCACGGTGCTGTGATCCGACCAAACCACTGGATCAACACTGAGGTCTAAAATATCTAAACCTACTGAAAAAAACAAGTCCAGTGTGTGGCCACCCAAGTGCGTCACTGATGTTACATTTTGTACCAGGCCCAAGGCCTCCATGCTCCTCAGAAGGACATCCCCAAATCTCGAGAGCCTGTTATCGACCCAAGCATTGAAGCTCCCCATGATTAACCACCTGGGGGACTCCAGCATCAGACCAGAGACAAGCTCCTTGACTTCTCCCAAAAAGTCCTCATTTATTCCTGGGGGACGACAGAGCAGGAGAATCCTGAAACCCATACCAACACCAACAAGGGCTGCCACACACTCAAAGGACCGTGTAAGACCTACAGGTAGCACGTGAGGTTCAAGCTAGATTTAAAACAAATAGCCACCCCCCCGCCCCTTCGATCCTCTCTCAGGCTGTGTATCATGGAGTACCCGTCTGGAACAGCTGCCTCCAAAATGGGGGTGGCATTTTCTTCCAGCCAGGTCTCTGTGATGCAAGCCAGGTTGACCGAGGATATCAAGCCCGCTATAATAGTGGTCTTGTTCCTCACCGACCTGGCATTGCATAACACAACCTGAGTAGGATGAGGTGAGGCAGCCAGTCCAATTTTCTGCCCACCAAACATGGAGCCCTTGTGTATGGGAACTAAGCATGGCAACCCCCTCTCAAGTTCCCATTTCACCCCAGGGCATCTCCTTGACCTCACCACCCAAATCCCAGATACTCCGGCAGCCACTCGAGAGCCACCACCACCAGATCCCCCCCAAATCTCCAATTCTCTCCTGTACCTTACTTACCCCATAAGGTATATAAAGGTCTCTATCATATCCCCCCTCTTTCTCCTCTCTTCCCAGGTATACATACTGAGTTCCTTTAGTCTTTCCTCATATGAGAACTACTGGCACACATATGACCCTGTAAGGCACACACAGGAACAAAAGTGATGCTACATATGGACATATTAGCTTACACACACACACACCTCTGTCTGTGTACCATGAAATAGGAGTATAACAGACACAAGCTTTGTTGTGCAGGCATTAAGAGATACCCTGGTGTGTGGCATGGACTGTGCCACCGAAACAAAGTCCAACAGCATGTGAGACATGTATTCCTTGAGCAGTGCACACAACAGCTATGCACTGTGCTTGCTGCACAGTAGAAAATGAACTTTGCCAATCCTGTAACCTCATCGACTAAAACACCTCACATCACAGTTGATTATTGTCTGACAACCATACACCCTACTTGAACTACA
Organism: Neoceratodus forsteri; assembly: GCA_016271365.2. Taxonomy (NCBI): domain Eukaryota; kingdom Metazoa; phylum Chordata; order Ceratodontiformes; family Ceratodontidae; genus Neoceratodus; species Neoceratodus forsteri. The sequence continues at coordinate 1,459,146,860 of CM028132.1, forward strand.
TGTGTACTGCACAAGGAAAATCCCAATACCTAAGTGGCATAACGCACCCTTAGCATGTGCATTCATAAGGAATAAGGTACTGCTCAAGAGGCTGTGGCACTCGGCTCTGCCTCATGCCCAACAAACACAAGAGACATGCATTATTCCCTTGCAACCGAACACCCTGGACTGTGTTGTCCATTACGTACTCCACACATGCACACGTCAGATTTGTACCTGTACTGCGGGCAGCATGGGTTGCAGTCATCTCTTACAGGACATTGTGTCAGGTCCCCTTCCTCTGACACAGGTTGTCCCAATGGTGGTGTCCATGTGCTGCGGCGTCTAGGTCACGCCTACAATCCTGGTCACGTGCCACGCCACCACCATCCATGCTGTCAGCCATTCCTCCTTCTGCAATGTTTGGAACAAGGGCAGAACAGGGACTCCTTTTTTATTGGTCACCTTAGTGAGCAGGACAGTGATCTTCTCTTCAACGAAACGCTGGTTATGCTGGCTTACTAAATTCACATGTGCCTTCCTCTTCCAGAACAGCTACACTGCTGTAATAAGCGCTTCTTGCCAAACCCTCATTTCATTTTCTTGTAGTACTAGCAATGGTTACACATGCAGTCTGAAGTACTGTTCATGGCTTTTTGTTACAACTGCAAACACAGAACTACATCTGTGTTCACACTGGTTATGGCATACTGCACATGTGCAATGCAGCATTGCAGACATAAGAGCATGCAAATGCTACCCTTGTGCATGCATCTGGAGATGCAGTACTTTGTGGAACCACTATACATCATCAGTGTGTGCCATGACATCACTGTAGTGTGCATCTGCTGCCATCGTGGGCTTGTGATTAGCGCTACAGTTGTGGAATGTTTGCTGTCGGCATTTGGGATTCATGCAGATATGAGTATGTTGCAACATAACATGCAAATTGATCTACTTCTTAGTCAAGGCTCACATTATCATTAGTTTGTCATTATGCACTTATTACTGGCACACTAAATGTGAAGACACACACACACACACACACACACACACACAGTGCCACAATCCACACCGAGGAATATTCCTGCTGGAGCTAAGCATAGTACACTGCCACAAAACAGGATGTACACAGGTAGGTGTTTGTAGCATAGGTGCCCCAGCACCCACAAAGTATTTTGGGCACCCACAAAAAAACTCTGTATAAAACAGTCATGGAAATCCCGCATTTGCCCCCGTTTTTTGGAAGATGTCCCACTGTACCACCAGCACCTGTCATTGTCCCGTATTTGAGAGTGACAGTTGCGCTGATATCAGCGGACCCTTAAAAGATGCGTGACCGACCCTCCTGAACGAGATCTGGTCATCAGGAGCGAGTGCAAAGAATAATCAAGTCAGGTTGGGTAACAGGTTGGTTGGTCGCTCCTCCTCTGATGCATCATGCTGACTCTGGCTGGCCAATCAAAAACTGGCAGGTAGGGTTGAATTTGGTGACACCATGCTGCAGCTGCAGAGTATAACTTTGCCAACCGTCCATCAGAAGTTGGAATTTAAAAGCAACTGTCCTCTCAAGGATCTCTTCTTGGATTCTTGACCCCCCCACCGAAGGCTCAGGATCCTCTATGAGCATCGATCGTTCGTGGCATCGGCCCAGGAGTTCTGTTAGCTTTTGCTGCCCAGCCCACCTGACTGCCCTAAAATCTGCCTCCCGGATCTGACACTTTGCTGCTTCTTAGCTCTGCAGCGTGGAGTTCAAGCAGCAGCACCCCCCGCCCCAGCAGGCTTCATCACTTAAGCAAGCTCAGCGCCACACAGTACCCCATCCCACCCCATCAAAGGCCCTGCTGCTGCGCTGTCTGCCACTGCTCCGAGAACGAGCCAGTTGCTGCCCATGAGGAGATCGGAGTCATGCTGTCAGGCCAGGGTCCACTTACTGGACTGGAGGAGGGAGCTCAAGTCGAGTGGTACTGGTGACTTGAGGTAGGTACGGTAAAAGAAGCCAGTAAAGGTTAACTGCTGCCAGCTGCTAACAGTACTAGGGGCCATGGGCTTCTGTTCTTTCACATTCTGCACAGGTTTGTCTCACTGCTGGGCTGGATTCAGATTAGATTAGATTAGGATTTGATCAAGGGTTTTTTTTTTTATTCTCTTATGTAGTTATGTTTTGTGGCAAGCTGGGTGATGGGGTGGAGCAAGTCTAATTGCTTGCTAAACTTGCAGGCCAGCTACCTGACAGCCATCACTGACTGTCACTCACTATCTAACAATAAAGTTTACAAATCTATCAAAAATTATATTGCATTAATGCTGCCTGTGCCTGATGCTGTCTGACATGGCACTGTGGGATGGGAGGACACAGTGACTGCCATGCCATTACAGAAAAGGGCTTTAAGATGAGTCTCAAGAGTTATAATCTTTGCTGCCCCTCCCCTGTAATACATGCGATTTTTTTGCATTATGTTGGCAAGGGAAGTCAGTTGTTATCTCCCACTCTAGCCCAGTAGCCCACCACCTAACAAGCTGCAGTGCTGGAGGGAGGGTTTTTTGCTGCCTACAGAACCTCTGTGAGGTTTAAGGAACCATATGGTCAGAGCTGCACTGCACAGACACAGAGCCAGAGCTTGGTACATTGAGCATACCTGGGTTTAATTCCAGCAACCTCCACCTGCTTGCATACAGTGTGACCCCGAGGCTGAGCAAGTCAACACTTAACCTCCTTGCAAATAAACATTTTTAGATGGTGGTCTGACTCTGCTGTGAGACGAGGCAGGCAGCAGCAAGTGCAGGCCGTGTGGGGAGGGGAGGAGCAGCTGCCTGAACTTGAAGTGTTTGTGACATGCTGTTTTTGTGGTCTTGTTGTCCACCTGAATTAACAAGCTCTGGCAGAGCCACTACGACTGTGAATGCATTAACTAGATAAGGGTGTTTCATGGGCTTAAACATAAACATTTATTTATTTACTTATTTAAAAAATATCAGATTTACAAACCTTTGAGTCAGAGACTCATTTACAAAGGCACCTCATCGAAACTAATTCAAAGACAGCACAGTTAACAAGTCAAAAGACAATGGCTCGGAGAGCAGACAGTTATAACAAGCATTCACTGGAGATACATGGGTAACAGTAGACAAACAGATTTCTTACATAGTTTAGGCACACAGGCACCACATCAAGAAGACCAAAGCAGTTCAAACAATATACAATAGCTGAAGCAAATAGACATCAGGAGTCAAAGAGAAGCCCAGAGTGTTCACATGAAGGCTGTTGCATATACACTAACTGAATCAAAGTACAGTATACTGAGAAAGGGCATATTTAAGCAAAAAGGCACTCCAGGGTGTGTGTCATCATGTAATAATGTCACTCCTGGGGTGGGTTGAAGCATGAGGTGAAGCCGAGTGCTTCCACCATCCCAGAAGTGACGTGATTGCAGGATAACACACACCCTGGAGTGCCTTATTGCAATTATACAATGGCTTGTTGTTACATACAGAATAAAAAATACATTTTAAAGGATGTTTTTGTTAGTGTGGAAAAATATTTCTTAAGAGAAAATGAAAGGAATGATGCAAATCTAAAGCTATAATGATGTTATTGTGTAATAACATCACTGTTTCAGTGGGTCAGCAGCCAATCAGCTTCTTACATTTATCCTTGCCATTGTATAATTAAAGACAATGCCACTATCTGTATTACAGTTACCTATATGTTTTGCATTTTATTCTATGCACTGTTATGGCAATCAACTCAACAGAACCAGGCCATCATATACATGAAGGTACTGTACCCTAAATGAAAACACTGCTGAGACAACTGTATGTTGTGACATGGTGGAAGATAAACACAATGTTGAGACAAGTTTTTGAAGACATTTGATGTGTTTAATTGTTTTGTTTTTTTAGAGACTGATATACAGTTCACACACAAAATTCATATAATATAAAAGTGCATATGCCCAAATGCCAATGTAAATTCAACATATTTCATTACAAGCTGTTCTCTTGAAGGAAGATATTACTATATAAGGCCTAAAAATGGGCATCAGGTAAATGTAAACTGGGGTAGGTGTGTTATTGAGGGTATTGCATAGTTTATCTTTTATTGCTGCTCCACCGGATCAGCAATATTTGCACAAGCTATGCCCAGTCCAGATTTTACAGCTCTGGCCTGGGTCTGGTGATGTGGGTTTTACCCATACCCCACTGCATGTGGCTTAGTGATATACTGTACAGATGGCTACAAAGTCTAACCCATTGAAGGTTGAAGTTTCAGAAAACCATTATGCTAAAAATATCAAGACTCACTTCCTACCTCCCTCACCCCCCAGTCACAATTAATCATCTACGAAAGTCATGCTTAAATACTGGTGCCTCTACATCTACACCACTAAGATTTTAATGCCAACATGCTACTTTTGTCTGCTGCTGTGAGTTCCCTCATTTGTGAAGTCCCATTCTGCTTGTGGCAGCCGCCCCCCAAACCAGATAATTTATATAAAAACATTTTGTTGAGAAAGTTTTGTTTCAGTATATCCATGGTCAGGAAAAAATAATTTGTAAAATAAACCAAAATCCCCATTTATTAGTTCACCATTATGCTAAAAATGTCAAGACTCACTCCTCCCTCACCCCCCAGTCACAATTAATCCTCTGCGAAAGTCATGCTTAAATACTGGTGCCTCTACATCCACGCCACTAAGCTTTTAATGCCAACATGCTTCTTTTGTCTGCTGCTGTGAGTTCCCCCATCTGTGAAGTCCCATTCTGCTTGTGGCAGCCCCCCAAACCAGATAATTTATATAAAAACATTTTGTTGAGAAATTTTTGTTTTAGTATATCCATGGTCAGGAAAAATTAATTTGTAAAAGAAACCAAAATCCCCATTTATCACTTCACCATTATGCTAAAACTAACAAGACTCACTCCCTTCCTTCCTCCCTCACCCCCCAGTCACAATTAATCCTCTACCAAAGTCATGCTTAAATACTGGTGCCTCTACATCCACACCACTAAGCTTTTAATGCCAACATTTCAAACAGTATACAATACCTAAAGCAAATAGACATCAGGAGTCAAAGAGAAGCCCAGAGTGTTCACATGAAGGCTGATGCATATACACTAACTGAATCAAAGTACAGTACATTGAGAAAGGGCATATTTAAGCAATAAGGCACTCCAGGGTGTGTGTTATCATGTAATAATGTTACTCCTGGGGTTGGTTGAAGCATGAGGTGAAGCCGAGTGCTTCCACCACCCCAAGAGTGACGTTATTACAAGATAACACATACCCTGGAGTGCCTTATTGCAATTATACAATGGCTTGTTGTTACATACAGAATAAAAAATACATTTTAAAGGTTGTTTTTGTTAGTGTGGAAAAATATTTCTTAAGAGAAAATGCAAGGAATGATCCAAATTCAAAGCTACGATGATGTTATTGTGTAATAACATCACTGTTTCAATGGGTCAGCAGCCAATCAGCTTCTTACATTTTTCCTTGCCATTGTATAATTAAAAATAATGCCACCATCTGTATTACAATTACCTATATGTTTTGCATGTTATTCTATGCACTGTTACAGCAATCAACTCAACAGAATCAGGCCATCATATTCATGAAGGTACTGTACCCTAACTGAAAACACTGCTGAGACAACTGTATGTTGTGACAAGGTGGAAGATAAACACAATGTTGAGACAAGTTTTTGAAGACATTCAATTTAATTGTTTTTTTTTTAGAGACTGATATACAGTTCACACACAAAATTCATATAATATAAAAGTGGATATGCCCAAATGCCAATGTAAATTCAACACATTTCATTACAAGCTGTTCTCTTGAAGGAAGATATTACTATATAAGGCCAAAAATGGGCATCAGGTAAAAGTAAACTGGGGTAGGTGTGTTATTGAGGGTATTGCATAGTTTATCTTTTATTGCTGCTCCACTGGATCAGCAATATTTGCACAAGCTATGCCCAGTCCAGATTTTACAGCTCTGGCCTGGGTCTGGTGATGTGGGTTTTACCCATAAACCACTGCATGTGGCTTAGTGATATACTGTACAGAAGGCTATAAAGTCTAACCCATTGAAGGTTGAAGTTTCATAAAAACATTATGCTAAAAATATCAAGACTCACTCCCTCCCTCACCCCCCCCAGTTAAAATTAATCCTCTATGAAAGTCATGCTTAAATACTGGTGCCTCTACATCCACACTGCTAAGCTTTTAATGCCAACATGCTTCTTTTGTCTGCTGCTGTGAGTTCCCCCATCTGTGAAGTCCCATTCTGCTTGTGGCAGCCCCCCCCCCAACCAGATCATTTATTTAAAAACATTTTGTGGAGAAATTTTTGTTTTAGTATATCCATGGTCAGGAAAAATGAATTTGTAAAAGAAACCAAAATTCCCTTTATCAATTCACCATTACACTAAAAATAACAAGACTCACTCCCTCCCTCACCCCCCCCAGTCACAATTAATCCTCTACCAAAGTCATGCTTAAATACTGGTGCCTCTTCATCCAGACCACTAAGCTTTTAATGCCAATATTTCAAACAATATACAATAGCTAAAGCAAATAGACATCAGGAGTTAAAGAGAAGCCCAGAGTGTTCACATGAAGGCTATTGCATATACACTAACTGAATCAAAGTACAATACATTGAGAAAGGGCATATTTAAGCAATAAGGCACTTCAGGGTGTGTGTTATCATGTAATAATGTCACTCCTGGGGTGAGTTGAAGCATGAGATGAAGCCGAGTGCTTCCACCACCCCAGGAGTGACGTTATTACAAAATAACACACACCCTGGAGTGCCTTATTGCAATTATACAATGGCTTGTTGTTATATACAGAATGAAAAATGCATTTTAAAGGATGTTTTTGTTGTGTGGAAAAATATTTCTTAAGAGAAAATGCAAGGAATGATCCAAATCCAAAGCTACGATGATGTTATTGTGTAATAACATCACTGTTGCAATGGGTCAGCAGCCAATTAGCTTCTTACATTTTTCCTTGCCATTGTATAACTAAAAAATAATGCCTCCATCTGTATTACAGTTACCTATATGTTTTGCATTTTATTATATGCACTGTTATAGCAATCAACTCAACAGAATCAGGCCATCATATACATGAAGGTACTGTACCCTAACTGAAAACACTGCTGAGACAACTGTATGTTGTGACAAGGTGGAAGATAAATACAATGTTGAGGCAAGTTTTTGAAGACATTTGATGTGTTTAATTGTTTTTTTTTAGAGGCTGATATACAGTTCACACACAAAATTCATATAATATAAAAGTGCATATGCCCAAATGCCAATGTAAATTCGACACATTTCATTACAAGCTGTTCTCTTGAAGGAAGATATTACTATATAAGGCCTAACAATGGGCATCAGGTAAATGTAAACTGGGGTAGGTGTGTTATTGAGGGTATTGCATAGTTTATCTTTTATTGCTGCTCCACCGGATCAGCAATATTTGTACAAGCTATGCCCAGTCCAGATTTTACAGCTCTGGCCTGGGTCTGGTGATGTGGGTTTTACCCATACCCCACTGCATGTGGCTTAGAGGTATACTGTACAGATAGCTACAAAGTCTAACCCATTGAAGGTTGAAGTTTCAGAAAACCACTATGCTAAAAATATCAAGACTCACACCCTCCCTCATTCCCCTGTCAAAATTAATCCTCTACCAAAGTCATGCTTAAATACTGGTGCCTCTACATCCATACCACTAAGCTTTTAATGTCAACATGCTTCTTTTTTCTGCTGCTGTGGTTTACCCCATCTGTGAAGTCCCATTCTGCTTGTGGCAGCCCCCAAACCAGATAATTTATTTAAAAACATTTTGTTGAGAAATTTTTGTTTTAGTATATCCATGGTCAGGAAAAATTAATTTGTAAAAGAAACCAAAATCCCCATTTATTAGTTCATTGAATCACAATACAGCATGTTATGAATTTTTCAGATTCTAAGTGTAACCTACAGTAAGTCAAACAGAAATTAGACACACAAATGCCTGCCTATTTGCAAGTGAAGCAAATGTGGTTATCATTCAGTTATAAACACATATTGTCACAAACTGCAAGTTATGAAGATTCAGTCAAATATAAAGAGTAGCCCAAGGCTGTGTCTCTTCCTATGCAACGTCCTGCAAAGATGGTGGTGTCAAATGGCTTAATGAGGTGCTGTGAGGTGCCTAAGGAACATGTTATGCAGAAATTTCCAGGAACACAGTGGTAAAAACTGGAATAACAGGTTCCAAGGAGTAATTAACTTACCAGGAATGATGCAAAAAACTACCCCATTCATTCACAGGTGTCAATGAATGTATTTGTTAACCATGCTGGTTTATCTTCTTGCTTCCCTCATGGTAAAAATGTGAAACTACATTTGTGTTATTTTACATGAAAAATGAGTGAGAAATAGCTTGTCCAGTTGGATGGCAGCTCTGATAGTTGTTCCAATCTTTCTTTTCACTGATATGAACTGAGCCAGGAAAAAAAGTAAACAGGAAAAAAAACAGCATTTTGTTTCTACAAGTAGTTGCTAATTGCAATTGGTATTTTTAACATGTGCAAGTCAACTCCACTTCTCAAACTTAAAAAGAAAAATACACTTCATCACAGACTGTGTTCACCAAGTACTGTGCCCATTTTAGTATATAAATGTTTAAGAAATACCTGAAAGCTGTCTATTTTCCTTGAAAGCTGAATCCTTATGCTTCTCCTAGTCCTTAACAAAATGCAGGGACTCCACAGATTTGTTCTGTTCCTAGGTCCAGATCAAACTATTGAGCCTTCTTTCAACATGATATATGCACCTCATGCCCCTCCCACATGAATAAATAAAAAAAGGTGGGATGGATCTTTAGAAGCTTCTTGGGTGGAGGTGGGTTGGATCTTACTTCCCCCCAAAAAACAATGCTGCCTCCTACTACTCAGGTTCCAGTTCTTGTACCACCCATTTAAGAAAGAAAATGTACTCTGCAACCACTGACTAACATGATAGTGTATTTATTTGAGGGTGGAAAACATTTCTTGGAGTAGGGTGAGGTGGAGGAGACTATTTACACCTTCAGTCAGTTCCACGGACAGAAAACATGACATCACTCCTTTCGTACATCCAATACTCCTGTAGGCTCCGCCCACAGTTGTAATAAATAAATAAAACCTACAGAAACTTAGGATTAGGGGATTATTAAAAAAAGGAAAATCCCTATTTAGTGCATGATTACAGCACCTTGTGGCAGCAAAGAGCCCTCAAAGGCACCCTAGAGCCCTTTGCAGTGGTGGTGGCATACACATTCTAAAATGCATCAAAAACCCTCAAAATGAATCACAAAGCATGAAAAATCCTATTGCTTCTGGGGGCCTAGGTGGCCCCCAGATCCACAGCCTTTTTTCAGCTGTTCTGAGCACCCACAACATTTTTCAAAACTTGGCACCCCTGGTTTGCAGTTCAGTACAAATGAGCTCACAGCGCTAGAGCAGTGGTGCCAGCACTGTCAATGTCACAGCACACTGTAACATTATATTTGTAGGATGCCTATGTTTGAGTCAAATAAGCTTTGCTTCCCAGCATTCACTACTGAGGAACGAAACGTACTGGTCAGGGTGCTGAGGGGATGAAGAAATGTTATTGGGGCATGAGTAGAGATGCAGCAAATTTAAATTCCGCCGGTGAAGTGAACACAAAGTGGGCACTTCGCGTTGCCACTCCACTACACGGAGTGGGCAATGCAAAGTTCTCACTCTGCCTTGTCATTACCACTTCGTGTTAAGGTGGAATGGCAATGCGAAGTAAGGCAAAGTCATTGTTTTTAATGGACTTCGCGTTCCTCATTATGATTCTAAGTGACCCACTTGGTGTTTCAGATTTGACAGCCCCCCCCCACACATCACATGGCTTACATTACTGTAAGTCACATGCTCTTTAGCTAGGCAGAAAGAAAGTGAGTCATACAAGCAGACACTTTTACTTTCTCCTGTGTAGACAGAGAGAGAGTAGTGTGTTTTGTGATTGCAGATACTTTGAGATCAGAGAGGAGGAGATTTAAACTTTGATTTAGACCTAACAGCTTTTTTAAAAGCTACATTTTTTTGTCTTTTCTGTACTCTTTTTTACTTAATTTGCTCTTTCTGTAAATTTTATTTTTCTTACAGGCTTAAAATACATCCAAGTAACTATTAAAAAAATGAATGCTGTGATTCATGACGTGATCAAATCGTGATTTGTGACTGCATTTGTGACCGTGATGATGACAAAATGCGAATGCCTACAGCTGTACTTCCCCGGGCCCCGATGAGGTGTGACACAAAACTCCCCAACTTAAAAACACTCATTAATGAGTACAATGGTGGAGTGGTGAAGCATGGAGAGAAACTACAAAACAGGCTTACAATACATCCAAGTAACTATTAAAAAGGATTAATGTTGTGATTCATGACGTGATCGTAAATTGTGATTTGTGACTGCATTTGTGACGGTCCATGATGATGAAGAACGTGATTTGTATCACGAATGACTCATGATAATGGTCCCAACTTAAAAACACATATTAATGAGTACAATGTTCATGCAGAATTATGCACCACACCTGTCCAGTACTCTGAAGGGAAGCCAAAGAAACAACTGTGACTTAAGTTAGAGATAGAGATTGGGCCCTAAAGAGATGTAAATGCACAGACAGAGTAAGATGGCGCTGAGCACTGAAGAGATGCAGATGCATAGGCACAACACCTAAACAGTGCTCACCATCAGAAATTCAAAAATCTGGAAAATAATTCCTTTTCCGGTTGGGGCAGGCCGTGGGGGGTACAGTACTGCACTGCTGCAGTAACAGTCACTAGTACTAGTACTAGTAAAGATACCACAAAGAAGTACAAAAATTACACAGCTGCAGTGGATAGCATAGCAGGTTTACATTGCTGAAATTATGTGGCACAATAAAAGGTGTCTGATTTGATGACACACGTCACACGCATTCTCACACACACACTAAGTAATGCGTAACAAATTGAAAACTCCAGTAATATAACCACATATTTTAAAGAAACTGAAATTATGCACTGCTGCACCACAACAATCAGCAAAAAAATTGCAAGAATTATTGAAGATATTACTGTGTGTACATTAACAGTTATACAAGAAAAATATCACCAAAACAGAAAGCTCTGTCTTTTTCTCCAAGTTAATCTACCTACACCACAGATACGCCCCTCCCCCAAAGCACACTTCCACTGTCTCTCAGTACACAGACTGAATACTGTACATTAACATTCAAAATCCACACACAAACAATAAACGCTCGATGATATAAGCACAGGAAGGTTTCCTATAATCGATGAACTAAAGTTTCAGCAAAACAAATGACCCCAAAAGGCTTTTTTTAACAGCTTTTAGAAGGTTTGAATCAATGAGCTGTCAGAGCAGATTCTCTCCTACAGCTTCATACACACGCTACCCCAAACTGAGGCTGTGCAGAACAATGTAGAGCCCATGTGACCTGAAATCCCATGAATCACTGCAAAATTCACCTTTAGAGCTTAAAAACAAGGTGAGGTGAGGCGGAGTACATTTTTTTCAATGTACTTCGCCTTAAGAATTGGTGGAGTACTGGTTTGGGAAGGTAGAGTAATGCGAAGTCATTGTTTTCAATGGAATTCACATTACCCATTATGACGTGAAGTACTCCGCTTCGCATTGCAGAGCACTCCGCGAATCCGCCTTCACTTCGTGGATCACTTCGTGAAGCGAATTGGGGCCACTTCGCCCACCACTGGGCATGAGACACAGGACCAAAGAGAAACTGGCCATAGTACGCTGGAGTCAGCATGGGACAGGCAGAGGACCAACACACATCCCAGTTATGACCCCAAACACTGGACACACAACAGGTCACTGTTGTGCCTGCACACCCGTGTCACTTTGTGAGCGGTTTAGTGAAGCTTCCCATTGATATTATTTTTGCACTTCCCTAAATGGACATTAGAAACATAGAAGTTGATGGCAGATAAGGACCGCAAGGCCCATCCAGTCTGCCCGTTTCTTTTTCTACCTTATGAATGTGCCATAGGCCTTTGCTCTGTCAATGGTCTATCTATTCATACTCATCTGTATTGCTCCCTTATGCCTATCCCATACCTGTTTGAAGCCCTGCATTGTATTTATATCCACCACTTCCTGAGGTAGGCTGTACTGTGCATCCACCACCCTTTCTGTAAAAAGAACTTCCTCACATTACCCCTTAATCGGCCTCCCTCTAATCACATGCTGTGTCCTCTTGTACTGCTAGTTTTCTTATATTGAAACATGTTAGACTCTTTCACCTTGTTAATGCCCTTAAGATGTTTGAAGTTTCAATCATATCACCTCTCTCTCCCTCCTTTGTTCTAGGGTATACATACTGAGTTCAGTTAATCTGTCCTTATATGTTTTCTGATGCAGTCCCTGCACCATTTTGGTTGCCCTTCTCTGGACTGCCTCAATTTGGTTACTGTCCTTGTGAAGGTGTGGCCTCCAGTACTTCACGCAGTACTCCGGATGGGGCCTAACCAGTGTCTTGTAAAGAGGGATTATTACCTCCCTCTTCCTACTTGGGATACCCCTACTAATACACCCCAACATCCCTCTAGCCTTACCTACTGCTTTAGAGGTCTGCTTGGATGATTTCAGGTCATCAGTGATGATGACGACCAAGTCTCTTTCTTCCCTTGAGACTGCCAGCAACTCCCCTCCCAGCCTATAGGTGGCTTCAGGGTTTCTCTTCCCTATGTGCATGATCTTGCATTTCTTTGCGTTAAACCCCAGTTGCCACTCTTCCGACCATTTTGCTAGTTTATCCAGATATCTTCTCATTCTGTCCACACCATCAGGATCATCTATTCTGTTGCAGATCTTGGTGTCATCTGCAAACAGACAAACCTTACCCTCCAGTCCATCTGCAATGTCACTGATGAAGATATTGAAGAGGACTGGCCCCAGGACAGATCCCTGAGGTACCCCACTTGTGACTTGCATCTCATCTGACTGTATACCGTTTACCACCACTCTCTGTTTTCTGCCCGTCAACCAGTTTGCCACCCAGTTGACCAATGTCTGACCCACCCTGAGCCTACCCAGCTTATTAATCAATCTTCTGTGTGGAACAATATCAAAAAGTTTTGCTGAAGTCAAGGTAGGCAACATTAACTGCTCCCCCTTGGTACACCACTCTGGTTACCCAATCAAAAAAAATCTATGAGATTAGTTTAACAGGACCTTTCTTTTGTAAACCCATGCTGTCTTGGATCCTGTGCTCCTATGGATTCCAGGTGTTGCACTACTCTTTCCTTAAGGAGTGTCTCCATAATCTTGCCCACTACTGAGGTAAGACTGACTGGTCTGTAGTTCCCTGCCTCTTCCCTGCTACCACTCTTGTGGAGCAGGATCACATGAGCCCTTCTCCAGTCTTCTGGGACCTCTCCTGTGTTCAGAGACTCACTAAACAGTTCTGATAATGGCTCTGCTAGTTCTACCCTTAGCTCCTTTAGTACCCTGGGATGTATGCCATCAGGTCCCATTGCCTTGTCCACCCTGAGCTTATCGAGCTCTTGTAGGATCCTTTCTTTTATGAAGGGACTAGTGCACACCTCCCTCCCTCCTGTGTCCATGGTGCAGAGCTGTGGGCCCTGCTCTACCCTCTTTTCAGTAAATACTGAGCAGAAGTATCTATTTAGGATAGATGCTTTTACATGGTCCTCCTCCTCCTCACACGCCCCTTATCACCTTTGATCTTAGCAATACCCCCTCTGAACTTTCTCCTTTCACTAATGTATCTATAGAAAGCCTTGTCACCTTCTTTTACTGTTCGTGCTAGTGTTTCCTCAGTTTGGGCCTTTTCCTGCCTTACTGCCTTCCCTGCTTCCCTTAGGGAAGTTTGGTATGCCTCCTATCTTCATCTTGCTGTGTTCCCTTTTATTTCCTGAAGGCCAGCCTTTTGGCTCTGACCTTTTCTGCTACTGTGTTTGAGAACCAAAGTGGTTTCCTTCTTCTTTTGCACTTCCTTTTCTCACTAACACAATGGGATGTTGCTTCAAGTATTGCATCTTTAATGGTTGCCCACTTTGCTTGTACCCTGTCACCTGTATTTTTTGCCAGGGCTAGCTTAACTTTGTTGGCCATCTTATCAAAGTCAGCTCCTCTGAAGTCCCATATTTTTGCCTTGGAATGGGATGATTTTGTTCTAGTGGCCAAATTGAACCATACCATGTGATGGTCACTGGCCCCCAGGTGACCTTCTACCTGGAGATCTGTGATCCTTTCCCTGTTAGTCAGTACTAGATCTAGGATAGCCCTGTCTCTTGTGGGTTGTTGTACCAGTTGTTTGAGGCCCTTCCCCTGCAGGGAATCCACCATGTGTCTAGTTCTGGCAGATGTCCCTGCTGGTATTGACCAATCTGTATCTGGCACATTGAAGTCTCCCATTATCAGAACCTCCCCTTTAGCTGTCATGTTTTGTATACCTTCTAACAGTAATGTGTCTATGTCCTCCCCCTGGTCTGGAGGCCTGTACACAACCCCAGTTCGTATGGCTGTCCCATTTCTTGTTTCCAGGGTGACTCACAGTTCTTCTGGCTCCTTATGTGTATTCTGAATTTCTGTAGCTTTGATATTTTCATTGACATAAAGGGCCACTCCACCCCCACTTTTTGTACCTCGGTCTCTTCTGAACAGTACATAGCCAGGTACTGAAGTCTCCCAAGTGTGGTTACTAGTAAACCATGTCTCGCTAATGGCTACTATGTCCAGTTTAGACTCTGTCATTATTGCCTACAGGTCTGGGATCTTGTTTCCCAGACTGCGAGCATTTGTGTACATGATTTTCCATTGGTCAGATTTCAGTGTGTTAGTTGTTAGGTGAGGTCTGGCATTTCTTCTGGGCATCGTATGGGGAGCCAGACCTTTTTCTTTACCTGGTGATGCAAATGAACTACAAACATGTTGAACTCCTCTTTGACCTCTAGCTGAGGGGGGAGGGGTGTTCTTCCCATTCGATGTTTCGGGTGCTGCACCCCTCTCCCCATTTGCTAGTTTAAATATTCTGCAAAGACATCAAACTTCTGCCCCAATGCACTGACTCCCTCCTTAGTCAGATGCAGCCCATCAAATTTAAAGAACTTTCGCTCCCAAAACTATTGCCAGTTCCCTACAAATTTGTGTCCTTTTTCCTGGCACTAGCCCTTGAGCCACATGTTTAGCTCCCCTATCTCCCCCTCTCTGTCCTTCTGTCCATCTGTCCCTCTCTCCCAGACTGGCAGGATCTCAGAGAAGGAGATGCCAGATGAAATGGATGATAGTTTGTAGCCCAGCCTGGCTAAGTGTTCCTTGGTCTCCACAACTGACCGGCTTTCAAGATCGTTAGTCCCTATGTGTACCAGGACATCAGTGTTTTCTCCTGCTTCCTGAACAATTTTAGCAATGCCGTCTGTGTCTCTCCATGCTGATGTACTTGGGAGACATCTGACCATTACACCTCGCTGGAGATATGTATCAACTCCCCGAGTCATGGAGTCTCCTATGATCAGAAGTTTTTTGGACTTTAGGGCTTTCAGTTTTCTTCCAGTATGTGACTGTGACAGGTATTCATGACACTGCCCCTCTTTAGCCTTGCTTTTACACTTCTGGTTTAGTATGCATGCTATCAAAGTTGTAAGTGCTGGTCATTGTGTATCAATACACAGTGCAGTGCACCCTGGTTCACACTCCACCCAATTCCTGCTCATTGTTGCCATTAGCAATGCGCTATTCCCTTTGAGACTCGCTAACCATTTCAATATCCTGCACCAGATATCCATAACACCAGTAAGATGGATTTATTTCATACTGATTATCCCCAGGAGTTTGAAATGTATTAGTATGCACCTCTGTTTCTTAACCCTTGATTATGTTAAAATATTGCCATATCAGGTTCCTGCTTAGTGCATCTTGTGGAGGTGTAATATCTGTCCATGTACAATCTGTCAAACATTTTTTAAAATAAATTATTACCATTCTTCAGATTTATGATTATACCTAACAAGTTTATCAATTTGACTGACCTCACTCTCAGAGAGATGCAGAACCATATTAATTTGCAAAGTACCATAAAATGCTTCATGATAAGGTGTCCTGCTATGATATTCAGCTAAGAAGAGCCCAACAAAAGAAATTCATCAGGGATGAGAATGCTTATAAGGATAATCAGGTTTTTGGTTGGCATGATAAGATGGAAAAGGAAACTCAGCCAGCCACTCCTATATCAGTTTTGAAAACTACTCAGCGTAGTCCCCATACATTGACTAGGACAGTTATGGATTACACCACCGGTCCTTCAGACACTGAGAGCTCAGAACTGGACTATTTTTTTTAGAGGAGAAGGTTAGATGCAAACTCAACTCCAACCACTGCCCTCAGATGGAGCTAGCGCAAGACACACTTCCAGCAATCATATCAACACTCAGAAGGAAGATGAGAGGGGGTATGGAAGAAGAAAAAGGAAAAGATATTATTAAACCAACATTTGAATACCACCATTCATCCCCCTCCCCCGCTGGAACCAACACCTGTTAATATTTCTGATCATACCTTTAATACCAGCCGAGGAAAGTTTCTTGAGTAAGGGCTTATCTTTTGCCCCCACAGTGGACATAAACTTTTTCTCCACTATGGTGGATGTGTAGTGCCCAGGGGTTCAGTTAATTTATTTTCAAAGGAAGTCCAAAACTTCCTGGAGTTCAAATCTGGAAGTCATTCCAATTTTTTGGAAGTCAAAATACTTCCAGGATCCCACTTTTGGAAGTCAATATTCTAGGGTGGACACATTTATGGATATTAACATAATAAATTAGTGGTGAAATACAATTTCTTTCAGAAAAAATCCATAATTTCTGACTTCCATTCCTGCAATTTTGGAAGTCATCTAATTTTTAGTTTTACATCTGAAAGTCAATGGCTTCCCCCTTCTTTATTTTGGAAGTTTTTACCTTATTTTTGGAAGTCAGATACTCCCAAAATGGAGTTAACTGAAGCCCTGGTAGTGCCCCAGGGAAATTGGGGGCACCACAGAAAATAGGGGATCCTCGGAGATATGACAGATCAGACAGGTATGGGGACCCTTTCAGCTTAATGGGAAACCCTTGAAAAGCTTTGGTGACCCTCTGAAACACAGAACAGGCCCAACTCCAGCAGACAGTCCTAGTAGTCTAAATTCAGGGTTTTAAAAGGAAACCATTTTTTTCTTTCCTCTCCCTTCCCCCCTGCTCATGACCGACACCCAGCCAGCCAAAGCCAAACCAATTGGGCCACATTCCTGTCCCATAGTGGAGAAGGAAGCCGGGCTGAGCCCTCTCAGCCAATCCCTGTAGCCAGGGTAGATTCAAAATTGGAGACTTTTTTTTTAAGCCACTGACCCAGCTTCAGGAAGCTGACCTCTGGATGAAGGAGCCAATCCCCTGGCAGGTAGCCAGGACCACCCCAGCCTAGAGGAGGATCTGCACAGGCTGGAGAGAGAGTAGAAAGAGTTTGACCAGGGAAGGTGAAGGACAGCAAAGCAAAGGATGTCGGATTCCCTGTTAGGAGGTTGAAGTGAATCCCCTGGGTCCCTTCAGTGTAACTCCCTCCAGAAGATCCCCAGTAGCAGCCTTGGTCAGTTTTTGCAGAGCTCTGCCATCTAGTTGGGTCCCCCAGTGCATCGAGTCATTTCATTTGGCTCGGAAACAGACCCAGTGAACCTTTCCTGCAGCTGTCTCCAGGAGAAGAGGCCTTATCACTCCTTTGTGGTTGTGCATTCCCCAGAGTACAGAAATCCTTGTGGAACTCCAGGGGTGAGTAGGCTTGTTGGCCAGCATTTCCTTTAATAATTAGTCCTAGCTAGACCTGCTCCAGCCAGGGGAAGGATTGTTTGTTTAGCAATCGTATTGTTGCACTGTGTAATTATTGTTTAGAATTGTTAAATTGCTTCCATTGCACCCCTCCCCCCAGGGTGGAGGAAAGCTACTTACCTTGTCCAATTGTAAAGAGAAGAGAGAGAGAGAGAGAGAAAGAGAGAGAGAAATGAGAATCGAGAAGGCAGAAGCTAGAAGGGTTCAAACCAAATAATTGTTAAACCAAGATTAAAGGTGTTTGTGAACTCCTCTCTTGAAAGAATCTCTACTAGTTTAACTTATTCTAGGCAGTCTGTGCTCCAAATAGAGACTTGGGCAGTCCCTCTCAGTCAAGAGTCACAGAATTGCTAGGTAAAGCCAGCTCAAAGTACTACTGGTAAAAAAGGGAAATGTTCAGGCTAAATTTCCCTTTTGTTTAGCTGTAAAAAGCTAATTACTAAAGGCCTGGCAGAGCCTTAGTGAATTCTTCTGTCAGAGTTTTAGGGTAATCTAAGCCCAAGTAATGGTAAAAACTTAGTCCTTTGTTCATGTAGTAGAAGGGTGTGGCAACGCATAGCTGGGACAGAGACACTAGGTACCCTGGCCTCCATATTCAGTACGCAACCAGAGCTGATGCTTATTAACAAAAGGGGTGGGTCATCAAACTGTTTCAATGCCCATGAGGCAAACTGTATTTTCTTTATCTGCCTACAATCTTCTGTTGCTTGCCTACCTCTCAGCTGTTCCTGGTTTTCAGGGATGTCCCTGATTTTGCCTCAGAAGTTCCTTCTGTCCCTCCTAAGTCTGGCATTTCTGGCACTAAAGAGTAGGGATTGGGATCACAGAATAATGCCAGCCATTGATGTTACAGTCTAGTTCTCATTAAGAAAATGCTATTCACACTAAGAAACATGTTGTATACAGCGTCTGGGACTAATATTACTATTTTATCTGATGTGTTCCTGAATTTGGTGATTTGTCCCTGATGTGTGATGAGGAAGGTTAAGAGGTATGGTTGCATGGACCCATTGCTTGCTGTGTCTGAACTGCTGTATTCAATCAAACTGTTTTAAATTGTTGAACTGCTTGCTGTGACTGAACTGCTATATTGAATTGAAGAGTTTAAATGACTGCACTGCCTTATTTTCTCAATTGTCCTATGGGACTGCACTGCCCTGAGGGATTGATTGCTGCACTTGCCTACTGCTACTTCCTCTGAAAACATTTGGGGCCACCCCATACCAAATGGTAGGGCTCTCAGTCATACAAGAAGGGGAGAATTGTCTTTCAGGTTTTTAATTTTTGTTCTGTTCCAGGCTCCTGCACACACCTCACACCTCATCTAGAATTCCTCCGGTGCCTCTTCTTTGACCCAGGGAGGGTCCCCAGGAATCCCAGTATCACTTGCACCCACTTCCAATGACCTTCACCAAATCCAAGTGTTCGCCACGATGCCCCAGGTTTGAGTTGCGGGTCGTAAGTGGTAGCCAGTTGGTAGCTAGGGCCCACCAAAGTGAGTCAGGTTAGGGGTCGCCCCAGTTCTAGCTTGAGTGACTTAAGTCATCCACCGAACTTGGAGTCACATTGCCCATTCTCCTACATAGACATTGTCCCAAGGTGGCAAAAGTATCGGTGGCCTATACCAAGGGCTTGCCAAGGATTTCCAGGCTCCATGCCCCATTCCCTGAGGTGGCTTAAGTACCGGTAGACCATGCAAGAGGCCACACCAAGGGTCGCCACACTCTTGATTGTACTGCCCATAGGTGGCTCATGTTCCAGTGGTGCATCAAGAGGTCACACCGAAGACTGTCAGATTCTGAAGCTGCAGGGATGAGGTGGTAAGGGTTCGGGGGACTTGCCCAGAGGTTATTCAGTGGACCATCGCACCCAGCATCCTTTCCTTGACTGGAGATCACCTGCCCGAGGTCACCACAGCCAACATCCCCAGATGAGGTTCTCTTCCCCTACAATCTGGGGTCAACACCTATCCTTGACTAGGTGCTTCCCTGTCGATGTTGCCTCAGTGATGCCAGGAGTCACCTTCCCAGGGCCAGGAGGCCTACAGTGTTTTACTTGGTTTTTGGTTCACTGGGGGACGCCCCATTTTATGGCCTGTGTAGGAAGCGCTTCCCTAGGTTCACCCTCAGCAGTTGACTGACCAAAATACTAGAAACCCAAGCTTGGTGCATTGGTTCACTACACTTTTAAGACTTGAATAACCTGGACTTTTGTAGGACATTAATGGGGCCAGTCCTGGTAACCTTATTCCCTTTTTCTCACATGTATAGTGTTAGTGAATGCTAAGTCTTTTCTGTGTGCTCCAATTGTTGCTAATAAACCTTGCATCTTGGCTCTAGAGTATACCTCCAGTCTCTCCTTCCAGATTTATCTGGCATCACCCTACACTATAGGGGTACAAACCACCACAGCTCGTCCACCACAGATGTGCACAGATTTGCACATAATTTTACATTCAAATGTTAATTATCTAATCCAGACATTGTAGGGGAGGTTGATGCTATTAACCACAAGCTATATTGATTCACAGTTGTACCTTAAACCTAAATCTACTTCTTGTCCGGTTTACAATGCTACAGTGTTGATGTTTGTTAAACAATGTGAATTTGATTTGGATACCCTCAGAAATGCTCTCACCCACATGATACATATTAAAATTATACTACTGTAGACTGGAGAGGGAAGCATTATGAAGCTTGGCTGGGAACACTGAAATTACTATTAAGACTGTTGTCAATGGTGGTATGGTTGTGGTTATGAATGCGGCCGATTATATTGCTGAAATAGACCGCCAGCTCGCTAGCAGCAGGTTTTATGAAAAGTTATCTGGTAATCAGGTATCATTTTTCAAAGCCCAGATTGAGGAATGTTTGAGATATGGATTTTTGAAGGGGTATTTACCTGGCATAACCTACAGGGCACTTACAGTCTCACATCCTAGGATTCCTGCTATTTATATTCTTCCAAAAATCCATAAAGATTCAAGACATCCACCAGGTAGACCAATTATTTTTGGAAAAGGATGGGTTACTGAATACCTTTCAAATTTACTAGATAATCAAATACAGCCTTTGGTCAAAAGTTTGCCTTCCTATGTTAGGGACTCTACAAACATTATTAATATTGTTGAGAATCTAGATCTGTAGCAGAGTTGTTTGTATTTTTTGCAGCTTTGGATGTAGCGTCAGTTTATACAGTGATACCCCATGCAGATGGGTTGGAGGCTGTGCAATACTATCTTTGATCAAAAGGATGAATATTCACAGATGTCATTACCTACATTTTACTTATTGGAATTAGCAAAGTTGATGCTGAAGAAAAATATGTTTATTTTTCAGAACAAATATTATAGACAAATTAGGGGTACAGCTATGGGGACCACTATGGCCTCCAGCTATGCCAACCTGCTTGTTGGCAAGTGGGAATCCAAGGTATTGTACAACGCTGACACAATTCTATTTTTTTTTCATATTTGGAATTGAGGTGACATTTTATTACTGATGTGCTGGTCGTTTTGAAAAGCACGATGGAACAGTTTGAGACTGCTGTCATATGCTTAGAAACCATTAGGAGTTGTTTGAGATTTAAGTCCTGCAGCAGTGCTTTTGAGATTACCTATTTGGACCTGAGGATTTATAGGCATGAAAATGGGGATGTTTTGCACAACCTTATTCCAGAAATCTACAGCTTGTTGATGTTTGATAGTTGCCACCTCCACATGTGACCCATAGCATTACTAAGCGGTAATTGATTCACACTGTGCAATTGTACTGAGAGGAAAGAATATGAAACAAATGAATTTATTTATTCATTTGGTAACTGGGTTGGTGCACTGATCCACAGACCTTTTTCAAGCATGGCCTGGGCCAGAAACTCACACAAACAGCATAAAATATAGCTAGAGAACAGTGTGGATCATACAGGGAACATAACAGGGAATCCAGTGTAGGTCAAGCTAACAGAGAAAATATAAGGTAAAGAGTACCACATGCATCAACAATTGAACATACCAAAGTATATAACATTTAGGTAATCAGGGTAAGGTTGCTCCATCATTCAACAATAGGAATAACAATGGTATTCAGGGTGGAAGAGGAGAGCAGAGCACGAGACGGGGAAGGGGGGAAGGGTGGGCTGCAAGGGAGGTGCAGCTGTGCTAGTGGCCTGTGGACAAACGCAGGTCGTGGAGGACAGAAAGTTCATTTATAGGTTCAGACAATGTGGGTACAGTAACTGGTGCATCTTGAGAGCAGTTGAAGAAGTAGAATATGGACAGGCCGGCTCTTTTGTTCCCAAAGCAACTAAAAATAGGGATACTTCCAGTGTCTGTCCCTTTGTTACTACTTTCTCTTCATGATCAGGTAAAGTAAGAGAAATTATAACACAGAATTGTCACGTTTTGAGCATTTAACCCAGATTAAGATAATTAGTAAGTAAAGGACCACAAACAGTATTCCACAGATCTAATACTATTTGGGACATTGTGGTTCCCAGTTAGCTTCCTTCACCAGACAACAGGTGCAGTACTTAGTTACTACGTCCTCCAGTTGGAACCTATAAGTGTGGTAGGTGCCTTTATTGTACTTGTGTTAAACGAACATAAGATTTTTTTTTCACCCAGTCACAGGTGCCAGGATCCCCATTAAGGACTTTATTGCAGCACATGTGGGGTAGTTTACCTCCTTAGGTATAGATGCGAAGCATTTTTTGTAGGGTAAACTGTGTGCCAGTTTAAAACACATGTGGGTGAGCATGTAAGAGTACATAAGAAGCTACATAAGAAGTAGCCTGCAGAATGGTACCACGTGATCCATCTAGTCTGTCCAAAAATGTCTACTCCCCCTCCCTGTTTTATTATCCCTTCAGGTGCTCACATTACCTGTTCCATGCTAGTTTGAATTCCCCATGCTGTCTTTGATGCTACCCTACCACCTCTGAGGGCAGGCTGTTTCATGGTTCTATCACCCTCTGTGAAAAAGTATTTACTTATATTGGTTCTAAATCTGCCTCCCACTAGGCGCAGATTGGAGATGTCCTTTACTTACTCATTCTCTTAATGTGGAGATGACAGTTATGCTATTGTTAAACACGTTAAAAGTCACTCTAATGCCACACAATATTCATTTTGTTAGGACTGAAAAAATTGTATTAGGCCCTAGAGGGAGTGTCTTGGACAAACTGGTTGGACTTAGAGAATGTTACTGGATTTATGAATTGGTGGCATGAGGGGACTGGGCCTTAATGTTAATTTTGTTTTGTCTGCTTTTTTGAAGTGAATGAATTATCTTACAGCCTTGCTTAAAGAGCTATAGGACTGCAATACTGATTGTTTTTTCCTTTCATTCTTTTAGGGACTATATGTTGTTTTATTGTTGTAATATCTGGATGCATATTTTTTCTCAAAGCCTTGTTTAGTATATTTTTGGAATGTAAAAGTAATCATGCTGGGTGTTTTCTCCATTTCCACGTGTTTGTACTCAATGTTGTTAACTTGCACCACTTATGACCATGTATTTCCGTGCGTAGTTATTTTGTCGAGCACTTTATTGAAGGTAATCTGCTGCAATGCATATAGTATGAATATTTTAGTCTTTTTATTTAATTATATCCATGCACTATTTGTTACATGGTCTGGGAATGGTGCTATTATCTAGGGTATCATAGAACACCGATCTACACTTTAAATTTCTGCTCCTCATTTAAACCATGTTTTTTTTCTAATACATGTCTCACCATGTTTGGTATGTGATTTGCATATGGGATTTAATATAAGGGGCACTCTGGTGAGTATTAGGTTAACTCTGAGGAAGCTTGGGAGTTCCCAAGTGAAACGTGAATTTGCGGTGCTGTCGTGACGTCATACAGTTGCCTGTATTGTACTTTTTGTTGCTTCACATCACTCATTTTTTTAATTAAAAACATAAAAAAAGGTTTTAGAACTCACCACAGTTTCACTGTTACTGTAGGCAAAACCAGAACTGCAAGGGCTTGGCTCTCACTGCGGTCCTACGGTTACCACAGTAATAGCTAACACTTTCAGAGTTTGACACACCACAGTTCCACAGGTACTGTAGAAATAGGTGGTTGGATCTGCCAAGTTTTGACATTCACTGCTGCTCCACAGTTACTGTAGGTATAGCTGGCACTTCCGGGATTTGGTCGTCACCAGAGTCCCACAGTTAATGAAGGCATAGCCCATACAGTGATTGTTTGGGAAGGGATTCACTGCAGTCTCACAGCTATTGTACCAATAGCTTGCACTGCCAGTGTTTGAGTGTCACTTCAATCTCACAGCTACTGTAGCTATAAGCCACACTGCCATTGATTGAGATACACTGCAGTCTCACAGCTACTGTAGCTATAACCCACACTGCCATTGATTGAGATACACTGCAGTCTCACAGCTACTGTAGCTATAACCCACACTGCCATAGATTGAGATACACTGCAGTCTCACAGCTACTGTAGCTATAACCCACACTGCCATTGACCGAGATACACTGCAGTCTCACAGCTACTGTAGCTATAACCCACACTTCCATTGATTGAGATACACTGCAGTCTCACAGCTACTGTAGCTATAACCCACACTGCCATTGATTGAGATACACTGCAGTCTCACAGCTACTGCAGCAATAACCCACACTGCCATTGATTGAGATACACTGCAGTCTCACAGCTACTGTAGCTATAACCTAACACTGCCATTGATTGAGACACACTGCAGTCTCACAGCTACTGTAGCTATAACCCACACTGCCATTGATTGAGCTACACTGCAGTCTCACAGCTACTGTAGCTATAACCTAACACTGCCATTGATTGAGATACACTGCAGTCTCACAGCTACTGTAGCTATAACCCACACTACCATTGTTTGAGATACACTGCAGTCTCACAGCTACTGTAGCTATAACCCACACTGCCATAGATTGAGATTACACTGTAGTCTTACAGCTACTGTAGCTATAACCCACACTGCCATAGATTGAGATACACTGCAGTCTCACAGCTACTGTAGCTATAACCCACACTGCCATTGATTGAGATCACTGCAGTCTCACAGCTACTGTAGCTATAACCTGCACTGCCATTGATTGAGATCACTGCAGTCTCACAGCTACTGTAGCTACAGTATAACCCACACTGCCATTGATTGAGATACACTGCAGTCTCACAGCTACTGTAGCTATAACCCACACTTATTTATTTAAATTTTGGTAATCGGGTAGGCCCACTGGAACCTTGCGGTCCCTTTTTCAGTGGCGACCCGGAATTAGTTACATGTACCTAGTGGGAAGGAAAAACCAATGCTTTGATATGTGCAGTACAGCAAGGCTTACATACAGTAAATGAACATACATTACAGCACAGAAATAATACAACAATAATCCAGACTTTTGGTTAGAAACAGACCATTGACAGTTATCAACCTATATAAGTGCAAGAATACCGTTGATTGAGATACACTGCAGTCTCACAGCTACTGTAGCTATAACCCACAGTGCCATTGATTGAGATACACTGCAATCTCACAGCTACTGTAGCTATAAGCCACACTGCCATTGATTCTAGATCACTGCAATCTCACAGCTACTGTAGCTATAACTTGTACTGCTATTGGTGTCCCATGATAAGAGTGCTGGGGAATGGGCACCTACAATAACGGTGACCCACTCCCCAGTGCATTTCAGGAACAGCCTAGGAGGAAGAAACAGATAGGGAGCTGATGCTAGCCATCCAAAGGATGGCAGACAAGGGTGAGGTAGTACTGGTTGGAGACTTCAATATTCCAGACGTGGACTGTAGCATCCCAGCAGCAGCATCAACTAGAGCAGATTTATCCTGGACTCCTTCAGGGTGCCTTCTCAAGCAACTGGTCATGGAACCAACTCAGCAGAAGGCAATACTGGACCTTGTGCTCACAAACAGGGACAGTGTGATGGGGGTAACAGTGGGGAGCACCTGGGGAACAGTGACCACCAGTCATTGTGGTTTGAAATCACAGAAAGAGCAGAACGAAACCACACAAAAACATGTATCCTGGATTTTAGGGGGGCAGACTTTGGGAAAAATGGGGAGATACTTGAAAGAAGCATTAAGGGGAATGGGCAGGAATCAGGGGTTGAGGAACAGTAAGGGTATTTAAATGGGATTACAAGAACAACAGAATTATGCATTAAGCAGGTTAGCAAGAGGAAAAGGAAGAGGAGACCATTATGGTTTTCCAAAGAGGTAGCAAAGAAAGTGAAAGTCAAAAGATTGCATTCAGGCAATACAAAAAGACACAGGCAGAAGGGGATAGGAGAAGTACCAGGAGAAGCAAATGGAGGCAGGAGGTCAGTAAGGGAAGCCAAAGCTCAGACAGAAGAACACATTGCAAAATCAGTGGGTAGAGGGGACAAAACCTTTTACAGGTACATAAATGAAAAAAGAAAGGCAAAGGGAAGGATAGTGAGACTGAAGGGGGAGGATGGGGGCCGTGTGGAGGTTGACAACAGTAAAGCTGACATATTGAACAAGTATTTCTGCTCCGTCTTTACTGAGGAAGAGGAGAATAATGGGTCTGAAGGGAGTACAAGGGGTGAAAATGGTGCAGAAATGGACACAAGTCCCTTTACATGAGAAAGGGTCCTGAAGGAACTGGAAGTAATACGAGTTGATAAAGCAATGGGGCCAGATGGGGTGCACCCCAGGGTCCTTAAAGAACTAAGAGAGGTGGTGGCTGAACCTCTGGCTATTCTGTTTAGCCGATTACTGGAAACAGGGGAGGTACCCAAAGACTGGAGGATAGCAGATGTAGTCCCCTTATACAAAAGTGTGAACAAAGAGGAAGCGGAGAACTACAGACCAGTCATTCTCACCTCTGTAGTGGGGAAGATCATGGAAGCACTACTGAAGAAGAGATTGGTGGAACATCTGGTTGTCAATGGACTACAGGACCCAAGGCAGCATGGTTTCACCAGGGGGAGGTCATGTCAGACCAACCTCATTAAATTTTTTGACTGGGTGACTAGGGAGGTGGATCAGGGAGGGCAGTGGACATGGCCTATCTGGACTTCAGCAAGGCCTTTGACATTGTGCCACATAGAAGACTATTACACAAACTGGGGAATATGGGTGTGGGCAGGACAGTAGTGTTGTGGGTAGGTAACTGTCTGGGCGGCAGGGCACAGAGGGTGGTGGTAAATGACTGTCACTCCACAGAGGGAAAAGTGACCAGTGGGGTACCACAGGGGTCAGTGCTGGGACTGGTCCTATTCAACATCTTCATCAATGACATTGCACAGGACCTATAAGGCAGAATTTCACTGTTCGCTGATGACACAAAGCTCTGTAACAGAGTAGACACACCAGAGGGTGTAGACAGAATGAGAAGGGACCTGCAGTAACTTGAAGAATGGTCAGGGGTTTGGCAGTTGAAATTCAATGCAAAGAAGTGCAAGATAATGCATATGGGGCACAAAAACCCTGTCACAATATATCAGTTGGGGGGTGACGATATAGTATGCACCAAGCAGGAAAGGGATCTTGGGGTTGTCATCTCTGATGACCTCAAGGTAGGGAAACAGTGTGACAAGGCAGCAGGTAAAGCAAATAGGATGCTGGGATGCATAGGCGGGGCATCACCAGCAGGAAAAGAGAGTTCATAATTCCACTATACAAGACACTAGTGAGGCCCCACCTGGGGTACAGTGTATGGTTCTGGAGACCTTACCTACGTAAGGACATAGACAGGGTAGAGAAGGTTCAGAGGAGGGCAACAAAGATGGTGCATGGATTGCATCACAAGTCCTATGAGGACAGGTTGAAGGAACTGAACATGTACTCCCTGGAGGAGAGGAGGGAGAGAGGGGATATGATAGAGACATACAAGTATCTTACAGGGAGGAACAGGGTGCAGTAATACACTATTTTTAAGCGAAAAAGATGTTCCAGGACTAGAGGGCATGGGATGAAGTTGGAGGGAGGACGATTCAGAGGAAATGTGAGGAAGGATATCTTCACAGAACGGGTGGTGGACAAGTGGAACAACCTGCCAGAGGAAGTGGTGGGGCGGAAACAATCATGGGATTTAAGAATGCATGGGACAGACATAAAGGAATTCTGGAGGTCAGGGGTAAGGGGCAACAGACTTCTAGGAAAACATAAACTGAACTTACAAGCTCAAATGGGCAGACTGGGTGGGCCATAGGCCCTTATCTGCTGACACTGTCTATGTATCTATGTAGGATGGCTGGATGGGGGGATGGGCAACTATAGCAACAGGATGTTATTGTACGTTACGTGTGGGGGGTGGAAGAGGGCACGCACAGCGACGGATGTGAGGGGTGCTGCCATGGTGGATTGCCAAGCCCAACCCATGGCATGGTGGGTGGGTTGCTGGCATCTGTCAGCAGGGTACTGGGTTCGGGCACTGGTGCGTTTTTGTTGCGCCCGGCTTGAACCTTTTTTTATTAATGTTTTCACCCCCCCAACATGCACCCCCTGGAGTTGAGAATCCTTTAGTAGGGGGTGTGGGGGCAAAGACCCCTGTGGAGGGGCGGCACAGCCCCTCGAAAACATTAAAAACGAAGTCCCCGGTGCCCTTTTGTTGTGCCCCGGGGTGTCAGAGTGCTGAAATAAATTTTCGGCACTCTTGACTTCTGCATAATGGCGATCGCCTTCAGGCTT
The DNA here is from genome assembly GCA_016271365.2 of Neoceratodus forsteri. Taxonomy (NCBI): domain Eukaryota; kingdom Metazoa; phylum Chordata; order Ceratodontiformes; family Ceratodontidae; genus Neoceratodus; species Neoceratodus forsteri. The sequence goes on from CM028132.1 coordinate 1,459,175,424, forward strand.
TCACCGTTATGACATAGAACCCTGCCACTGATTGAGATACACTGCAGTCTAAAAGTCACTGTTGCCATAGCTGGCACTGCCAATATTTGGTGTTAACTGCGGTCTCATAGTTATGGAAGCCAGTGCCTGCACTGCCAGTATATGAGATTCACTGCATTCTCAGAGTTCCTGTAGCCAAAGCCAATATTTGAGACACACTGCAGTCTAGCAGTCACTGTAGCTATAGCCCATACTGCCATTGTTTCAGATTCACTTCGGTCTCACAGTTACTGTAGCTATAGCCCACACTGCCAGTGTTTCAGATTCACTTCAGTCTCACAGTTACTGAAGCTGTAGCCCACACTGCCAGTGTTTCAGATTCACTTCAGTCTCACAGTTACTGTAGCTATAGCCCACACTGCCAGTGTTTGAGATTCACTTCAGTCTCACAGTTACTGAAGCTGTAGCCCACACTGCCAGTGTTTCAGATTCACTTCAGTCTCACAGTTACTGAAGCTGTAGCCCACACTGCCAGTGTTTCGGATTCACTTCAGTCTCACAGTCACTGAAGCTGTAGCCCACACTGCCAGTGTTTCAGATTCACTTCAGTCTCACAGTTATTGAAGCTGTAGCCCACACTGCCAGTGTTTGAGATTCACTTCAGTCTCACAGTTACTGTAGCTATAGCTCGCACTGCCAGTGTTTGAAATTCATTTCAATCTCACAGTTACTGTAGCTATAGCCCGCACTGCCAGTGTTTGAGATTCACTGCAGTCTCACAGCTACTGTAGCCATAGCTGGCAGTGCCAGTGTGTGAGATTCACTGCAGTTTCAAAGTTACTATAGCCATAACCTGCACTGCTGAAGTTTGGGATTCACTTAAGTCTCACAGTTACTTTAGCCAGCGCCTGCACTGCCAGTGTTTGAGATTCTCTGCAGTCTCACAGTTACTGCAGCCATAGCCTGTATTGCCAGGGTTTGGGATTCACTTCAGTCTCACAGTTACTGTAGCCATAGCCCGCACTGCCAGGGTTTGGGATTCACTTCAGTCTCACTGTTACTGTAGCCATAGCCCACACTGCCACTGACTGAGATTCACTGCAGCCTCACGTTTACTGTAGCCATAGCCTGCATACTGCCACTTACTGAGATTCACTGCAGTCTCAGTCCCACAGTTTCTGCATCCTTATCCAACACATTTAGTGTCTGACACACCACAGTTCCACGGATACTACAACCATATCTAACAGTTTCAATGCCTGACACACACCACAGTCCCACAGTTACTACACCCATATCTAACACTTTCACTGTTTGACACTTGTACAACACAGTCTCACAGTTATTACAGCCATATCTAACACATTCAGTGTCTGACACACAGCACAGTCCCACATTTACTACATCCATATCTAAGACATTCAGTGCCTGACACACACTATAGTCCCACAGTTATTACAGCCATATATAACACTTTCAGGCCCCATCCACACTAGCATTTTTGTGACATTACAGATAGTCTGTAGCATTACAAATCCTGCAAACATGGTTTGCATCCACACTACAGCATGGTTTTACCATCCTCTGAACCGTTTTAAGAAACCATTCTCGAAACCTGATCAGACACACACCACAGTCCCACAGTTACAATAACCATATCTAATATTTTCTGTGTTGACACACAGACACAACTGTCCCACAGTTACTACAGCCATATCAAACAGTTTCAGAGTCTGACACACACCACAGTCCCAAAGTTACTGCAGCCATATCTAACACTTACAATGTCCGACACACACCACAGTCTCACAATTACTACAGTGGCAGCTAACATATTCAGTGCCTGACACACACCACAGTCCCACAGTTAATAAAGCCATTTCTAACATTTTCTGTGCCTGACACACACTACAGTCCCAAAGTTACTACAGCCATATCCAGCACTTTCAGTGCCTGACACACACCACAGTCCCACAGTTACTGCAGCCATATCTAACACTTTCAGTGTCTGACACACACCTTAGTCCCACACTTACTACAGTGATAGCTAACACATTCAGTGCCTGACACACAACACAGTCACACATTTAATAAAGCCATATCTAACACTTTCAGTGCCTGACACACACCACAGTCCCACAGTTACTACAGTGATCACAAACACATTCAGTGCCTGGCTCACACCATACTCAAACAGTTACTACAGCCATATCTAACACTTACAATGTCCGACACACACCACAGTCTCACAGTTACTGCAGCCATATCTAACACATTCAGTGTCTGACACACACCACAGTCCCACAGTTACTACAGCCATATCTAACACATTCAGTGCCTGACACACATCACAGTTACACATTTAATAAAGCCATATCTAACACTTTCAGTGCCTGACACACACCACAGTCCCACAGTTACTACAGTGATCACAAACACATTCAGTGCCTGGCTCACACCATACTCAAACAGTTACTACAGCCATATCTAACACTTACAATGTCCGACACACACCACAATCTCACAGTTACTACATCCATAGCTAACACTTATAATGAATGCCTGACACACACCACAGTCCCACAGTTACTACAGTGATATTGAACACATTCAGTGCCTTGCACACACAATACTCTCACAGTTACTACAGCCATATCCAACAGTTAAAATGTCTGACACACACCTAAGTCCCACAGTTACTTCATCCACAGCTAACACATTCAGTGCCTGATACACACCACACAGTCCCATGCTTAACTACAGTAATATCTAACACTTTCATTGCCTGGCACACACCATACTCCCACAGTTAGTACAGCCATATCAAACACTTCCAGTGTCTGACACACACACCACAGTCTCACATTTACTGCACCCATAGCTAACACATTCAGTGCCTGACACACACCACAGTCCCACAGTTACTACAGCCACATCAATCACTTTCAGTGCCTGACACACATCACAGTCCCACAGTTACTACAGCAATATCTAACACTTTCAGTGCCTGACACACACCACAGTCCCTCAGTTATTACAGCAATATCTAACACTTTCAGTGCCTCGTACACACCACAGTTCCACAGTTACTGTACTATAGCCATATCTAACACTTCCAGTGTTTGACACACACCACAGACTCATGGTTACTGCAACCATATCTGACACTTTCAGTGTCTGACACACACCATAGTCCCTCACTTACTACAGTGATAGCTAACACATGCAGTGCCTGACACACACCGCAGTCCCACATTTAATAAAGCCATATCTAACACTTTCAGTGCCTGACACACAACACAGTCCCACAGTTACTACAGTGATATCAAACACATTCAGTACCTGGCTCACACCATACTCTCTCAGCTATTGCAGCTATATTTAAAACTTACAATGTCTGACACACACCAGAGTCTCACAGTTACTACATCCATATCTGACACTTACAATATCTGACACACACCACAGTCCCACAGTTACTACAGTGAAATCTAACATTTTCAGTGCCTAGTTCATACCATACTCCCACAGATACTACAGTACAGCCATATCTAAAACTGACAATGTCTGACACACACACACCACAGTCCCACAGTTACTACAGTCATATCCTCTGTTGAAAGCTGGTTCAAAGAACATAAGTTAATCCTTAACCAGAAAAAAATGAAGACCATGATTTTCACCAGCCACCAAAACAAGCACAAACACCACCAACTCTCCTTAAACACCTGCCTCGGGGACTCCTTGGAGCAGGATGACTCCTTCAGATACCTAGGAATCACCCTAGACCCACACCTGTCTTTTGGAACCCATATAACCAATGTCGCTAAAACTGTGAATACTAGACTGGGCTTACTCTACCGGCTTCGTCGACACCTGACTAAAGAGGCCCTCTTTGCCACAGTTCATAGCTCCATCATCTCCCAGATTGACTATGGTCTTGTCATCTATGGCACTGCCACTACCACTGCACTCAGAATGATTACTACCACCCAAAACAAGGTCTGTCGACGCATTACTGGGGCCGAATGGCTCACACACACCTGTGACCTCTACTCACAAGCTAACTGGCTTCAACTTGATAATAAAATTCAGTACCAAACCTGCCTGGTTGCTAAGAAAATACAGTTGGGAACTGTTCCTCCTGGGGTCTGTTCACTCCTTCAAACGAAAACCAGCTCAAGAATTACCAGGGGATCAAAACCACAACTTTTCCATATCCCTCGCTGCCGCACAGCCATTGGCCAGCATTCATTCGCCTACAGGGCACCCACTTGGTTTAACGGTCTTGCCAATGATACTATCAATACCACTGGGCTAGGGGCCTTCAAATCCAGGCTCCATAACACCCTGGTCGCTTCCAGCATCTGCGACTGTCATGGATAATGTCTATGCAACTCCACTCTGCTACTGCTCTTTCCTATATCTAGCTCCTTACATAATGCACTTGCACTAGTTTGGCCTCTGCCCCAAACACTCTGCAGCACCTGACAGTGCCACCTTCCCGGCAGCTCCACCCCACCCCCCCTCCTTATCCTTACCTACCCCCCACTTCTCCTCTCTTCTCATTTTCTTACCTCCCTTGCCCTCCCATTTCTTTCTACCACCCCCATTGTCCTCTTCCTTTCCACTTTACCCTCTCCTGTCTGTTTGAAATTAATTTGATATCCTTTACCCTTATTTGTGTAACAATTTTGTCTATTGTCATATGATACCTATGTCTTGACATGGAACCTTTGTAAAAGAGCCCTGGGCTCAAAGGTAATTGTAATCCTAGAATTGAAATAAATAAATACATAAATAAATAAATATCCAGCACTTTCAGTGCCTGACACACACACACCACAGTCCCATAGTTAGTACAATCACATCTGTCACTTTTAGTGCCTGACACACACCACAGTCCTGCAGTTATTGCAGCAACATCTAACAATTTCAGTGCCTGACACACACCCCAGTCTCACAGTTACTATGCATATCAGAGAGTTATCTGCTGCCCACTCACTAGTGCGAGTAATTTATTGCCAGCGGGACCGGAAGTGCATCGTCGCACCACTTCCGGTTTCGCGCTAGCAAAAGCAGCCCAAATAAAAGGTTTAGGGCACAGAAATAGCTCTTAAAAGGCAAGTACAATGTTTTTATCAATGTCCCTTGCTAGGGTTCGGTTAGCAAGTGAGGAAAAAACACTGTTTTCTGAAGGAGTTGCTGCAGTCATAGCTGGTACTGGAAGGGTTTGCTATCACCACAGTCCAACAGTTACTGCAGCTATAACTGGAACTGGTAGGGTTTGGCTGTTACCATAGTCCCACAGCTACTGCAGTCATAGCTGGAACTGGCAGGGTTTGGCAATCACCACAGTCCAACAGTTACTGCAGCCATAGCTGGAACTGGCAGGGTTTGGCAATCACCACAGTCCAACAGTTACTGCAGCCATAGTTGGAACTGGTAGGGTTTGGCTATCACTGTAGTCCAACAGTTACTGCAGCCATAACTGGAACTGGTAGGGTTTGGCTGTCACCATAGTCCCACAGCTACTGCAGCCATAGCTGGAACTGGAACTGGCACAGTTTGGCAATCACCACAGTCCAACAGTTACTGCAGCCATAGCTGGAACTGGCAGGGTTTGGCAATCACCACAGTCCAACAGTTACTGCAGCCATAATTGGAACTGGTAGGGTTTGGCTATCACTGTAGTCCAACAGTTACTGCAGCCATAACTGGAACTGGTAGGGTTTGGCTGTCACCACAGTCCCACTGTTACTGCAGCCATAGCTGGAACTGATAGATGCTAGCTGTTGCCACAGTCACAGTGTTACTGCAGTCATAGATGGAACTGGTAAGGTTTAGCTGTCGCCACAGTCCCACGGGTACTGCAGCCATAGCTGAAACTGGCAGGGTTTGGCTATCACCACAGTTCAACAGTTACTGCAGCCAGAGCTGGAACTACCAGTATTTGGAACTTACCAAAATACACCATAGCTGGCCTGTCAGGGTATGGCACTCACTGCAGTCCAGCTGGTATCATATCTGGCATCACCAACTTTTGGCATCACCGTGGCATCACAGCCACTGTAGCCATAGCTGGTACTACCATGATTTGCCAAAAACTGCAATCGGAGAGTCAGGAAGGGACTCGCAAATCTAAACATGGACAAAGTTATGGGGCCTATAGGGTACAAAGTCCAACTCTGGTGGGCACTCCACAAATATTAGCCTCTTCCAGAATTCACTTCCCAAAGCCTGCTCTGGGCAGATGCTATTACATGCAGATGACACCGTACTTTTCTGCAGTCACTCTGACCCCAGCCCCCTTCAACTAGCCCTCCAGAGTTTCTTCTCTGAGTCTGAAGCCTGGTTCTCTGTGCATAAACTTGTGTTAAACAATAATAAAAAACCCAATGTCATGGTCTTCACCCATCATCAAAATAAGCACAGGGGTGTTTCTGTGTGTATCCTTAATTGTCAGCACTCCTCACGTGAACAAGTAACCTCCTTTAAATATCTGGGTGTCACCCATAACCTCTCCCTTACTTATCATGAGCATATTCACCTTGTTAGCTGTACCATAAACTCCAGAATTGAACTTTTATATAGGCACAAATGGTGTATGCCACCTGAGGCACTCCGCCAAGCCATAACGTCCTCTGTCCTCTCCTTAGTAGATTATGGGATCGTGTTTTATGGTGCTGCTGATAACACTGCCCTCCGCAAGATTACGGTTGCCTTGAATAAGGCCTGCCATCTTGTAGCAGGGTTTGAAAGGTGTACCCAAACTCATGACCTCTATTGGCTTACCAACTGACTCAACTTTAACGGTAGGCTCAAATACCACTCCTGCCTACTTGTCAAGAAGATTGCCGATGGACTTTCCCCTCCTGGACTACATAATCTTATTCAGCCCACCTCTACATCTAGGACCACTAGAAGCTGCACCAAAGTCTCCCTACTAGTCCCTCACTGCAGGACTTCCCTGGGGCAACGAGCTTTCTTCTACAGGGCACCACTCTGGCTGAATGACCTGCCTGCTGATATCTCTTCTGAATTGAAGCTTGGCCCCTTCAAATCCAACCTTAGAGAGCTACTCTTCACCTCTTGCGTCTGTGACTGCTTCTAACCCAACTACTCGCATCGTCAGCTCAATCCTTTACTAATGAACAATGTCATTTCTAACAGCTCCTTATCTGCTTTCCCTTCCTCTTACCTTCTCACTGTATCTTCTCTAATTGTTGTACCTTAATGCTATATTAGGACTGAGCCCTTAAGTGACTGATTTAGCATACTATGCTTTATATTACTAGGAATCTACTGTACTATGTTTGACTCCGGGTTGACTGTTACCCTGTGCAATTTGATGTACCCTGTTTTGTTTGCTTAATTGTATTGTCATTTTTAAAATCTTGTTTGTACTTCCATGACGTGGAGCCTTTGTAAAGGAGCCTCTGACTCAAAGGTCTGTAATTCCGAACTTTTCAAATAAATAAATAAAATAAATAAATACATTTATTTCTTGTTGTTAAAGATTTTTATTGTTTCACAAAATAAAAATAAAACTAAACACACAAAGCTGTGTGCAATGCATCCCAGCCCACATGACACAGGATGCTGCTGAAATCAGAGACAATGGGCATGCACTACCCCTCCCCCCCCCAAGTCAGGCTTACAACATTTGCCTTTTCTATGAGGTAAGGAGGTGCTCTTGAGGCAAAACAGAGTAGTCAACATTTTATAAGACACGGCCTACTTGATGTGGCCTGGAGTACCATCCCTAAGAGGTGATTCTTGATGAAATGTGAGGAGTGTCGGAGGGAGGAGTCCCAGTAAGCACATGCCTGCATCTAAAAAGACATAACATAATACACACAAAGCATCTTGAAGGAAACATAACTGTACACTCCTGCTCATTACTGCAAACCTGTATACTGGCATCTGAAAAAATTGTCTGCTTTTGCCACTGAACCTTGGATCCATCCCTGACCTTTACATTATGGGGGAGGAGCGGACCTATGTAGGGCTAACTGACTCAGCCAATCCCCTCTCTGGGTTTCAGGAGGGTCAGGAAAGGTTGCCAAAAAGTGGTATATAGGGGCAGCGTGTTTGCCACTATATGAGTTATGCATGCCAGATTGGCTATCTGCATTAGGGAGTTAAGCACCTCAGATGCAGAGGGGACCTCCTGAGTTCTCCACTTGCACAGGATGAGCCGCTTGGCATGCATGCATGGGTTGTACATCCATTTGCAATCCTGAGGGGTAAAGTGTGGTGTGGTGGTATGTCTGCCTAACAGCATCATGTCCAGAACAAGAGAGATTGTCTCTGAAAGTGTTTTGGAGCCTAGCATACCAATCTGGTGCAAAAGTGGTTTGATCCTGGGGCAATCCCAAAGTATATGGAGCAAGTCCCCCCTGTGAGCTTGGCACCTCCAACAGAGGTCATCTTGGACAAGTCTGGCTTTCTATAGTACCACCAGAGTCCTGTACCATGACTGAAGAATCTTGTTTTGTATGAGGGCACTTCTAGGGTCAGGGTATGCCCTGAAGGCAAGCCTCCAATGGGACCTCCATTCCTGGTCGGTTATTTAAAGATCCAGAGAAGCTTCCTATATCGCTTTGACTGACAGGGATGGGGAGGGGATTCAAGCCCTGATTGCTGATTATATGGCACTGGCTTGGCCTTTATTTAAGGACAGCCATTGTGTGACTGGGGATGTGGAAACATCTGTAGTGTGTTTCTGAGTATAGTCCCTAAGAGCACTTTTAAGCTGGAGGTATCTCCAGAATTCTTTGGGGGGGAGGTCCCATTTGTCACACAATCCCCAAGACGAGTCCAAGCTTTTGGTTCCAGGTGTGTATGTGTCTTGGATGACCAGCAGGCTTGATTTGGCCCACATGGGTCATACATTCAGGTTCTTACCCACTGTGATACTCATATTCCTCCATAGTGGTGTTAGGCAGATGGGAGAGGGGTTGGCGTTAAGCCTCCTATGTAGCTTCCACCATAGTACTATTGAGAGGCAAATTGTGGGGTGGGTGAGCAACTCCCTAGGGGGACTGTTGAAGATGAGCAGAGATAGATGTGCCATGTTACTCTGAGACCTCTCCATGCCTAACCATTGAGGGGCTTTGGGCATGGGGCCTGTGAACCATCTGAGCATTTGAGAGGCCTTGAAGGCCCACTTATATACTTCAAACTATGAAAGGCACCATCCCCCCTCAGACCACTGGGCTCTCAATTTGTTGCGGCTATATCTTGGCTGCTTTCCCTCCCATAGAAATCCCCCCTATAAGGGAATCAATTTTACTGTACCACCTGGAGGGGATCATTAATGGGAGGTGGGCTAAAATGTATGGAATCTTTGGGACTGTAACCATTTTTATAGTGGGGATTTTGCCCACCAGAGTGAGCTGGAGGGGTCTCCACCTGTCCAGTTCAGTATGCATAGTGGCTAGCAGGGGTTTGAGGTTTGCCTCCCATATACTGGCTAAGTTGGGGGTGATATGGATCCCTAGGTATGTGATACCATCCAGTGCCCACCTTAAGCTATGAGCAGCTGCCATGCTAGGGGTGCAATTGCCATTAAGGGGAAGGACCTCCATTTTTTTGTGGTTTAGCTGCAGTCCGGAGTAGGTAACAAATTTAGACAGGGTGCCCTTGGGGGTGGGGTAGAGTGCTTGAGGTCTGCCAATGGGATTAGGAGGTCATCAGCATATATGAGGGTAGAGTATTCCACTCCTCTGATGTCCACCCCCTTAATAAGCGGGTGTTGTCTGATGGCCACTGCCAAGGGCTCCATGGCTAGTACAAAAAGGAGCGGTGACAGGAGGAATCCCTGACGCATACCCCTACTTGGGGAGGGGACATCATGGAGTTAGCATCCTGGCCAAAGAGGAGTTGTAAATTACCCTGACTCAGGCCTGAAAACCATCCCCGAAGCCCATAGTCTCCAGGACTGACTGGACGAAGTCCCAGTCAAGGTAGTCAAAGGTCTTTTCAAATTCAATTGTCACCACTGCTGCCAGGGTGGGGAGTGTCTTTGCCTTATGGATCAAGTTCAGCAGTGACCTGAGGTGGTCCGTTCTGTACCAGCCTTTCACAAAATCCACCTAAGAGGGGTGTATGAGTCTCGGGAGGAGAGGATGAAGTCTGGTGGCAATTATTTTGGCCAACATTTTGTTGTCAGCATTCAACAGTGAAATAGGTCAGTAGCTGAAGGCCTTCAGGGGGTCCTTCCCCTTCTTAGGGAGGATAGTGATTACCACCTCTCGAAAGGCCACCCTCCAGGACTTCTGTGTACACCTGTTGAAGGACAGGGGAGACTATTTGGTGTAGCAGTTGCTAAATTTCAAGTGGGAAACCATCTCCCAGTCTTGAGGGACCTTAGAGTGGTTGCCACCTCCTCAGTTGTGAGGGGAGAGTCAAGTATTTGGGCTTGGTAAATGGTAATTGTGGGGCACCTCAGATCTTGTAGGAAGGGGTGACTCCCTCTGGGTTGGAGATTCAGGATATGGTGTAAAGCTTGAAGTGAAAGTTGGCCATTATGGCACTGATGCTCTCCATTTGGCTTTGAGTTTTCCGTGTTTGTCCACCAGCCCAGCAATGTGCCTTTCAGCTTGTTGTTACCTAAGGTGGTAGGCAAGGACCTTTCCTCCCCCCCCTCCAAGTACTTATGTTTAAGGTGTCGTCTGGAGATTTCTACCTTTCTTGACAGCAGTTCATTGAACTCCATCCTAAGGGCGTCTACCTGTCAGCCTGCATGGGACTGGAGGGTAGAGTTTTGCTGAGCTTTAAAGCTGGTTTCAGACTTTCTCAGCTGCTTTGATAATTTGAAGAGGTGCTGCTCTCTGTTCTTCCTTCTTCTGTATTCAAAGTCCATAATGGTCCCTCTGAGGGTGGCTTTGAAGGCCTCCCATTTGATGCCAGGTGACATGTCCAAGATGTGGTTTTCCTGGAAAAACAGGCTAGCCCCCCATTGTAGCCAAGAGGCAAAATCCATGTCTCTTAGTAAAAGGGGGTCTAGCTGCCAGGAGGGAGAAGAGAAGGAGGGGGGACCCCATGCAAAACTAAGTTGAACTGGGGCATGATTGGAGATCATTATTGGGTGGATGATGGCCTCTAGGGCAGCCTTGGTGATATCAGGGGACGACAGCCAGAAGTCTAAATGGCTATGAGAGTTATGAACTGGGAAGTAGAACGTATAGTCCCAGTCACTGGGGTGAAAGACTCTCCAAATATCCATCAGGGCCAAGTCTTGCAGGAGCTGTTCGAGTGCTTTGGCTCCCTTGACATGTGGCTTGACGTTGGAAGGGCATCTATCTATATATGCGTCTCCTGTGAGGTTGAAATCCCTGCCTATGAGTATTGGAACATTCCCCTTGGATAGAACCCTTAATTCTTGTGCCAGTTTATGAAAAAAGTTAGAGGAGTCCTCAAAGGGGCCGTATATGTTCCCTACAAGCAGGGGACCCTCTGGGGTATTCATCAATGCCAGCACCCACCTCCCCTCCTTATCCTTCACTGTCTTGGAGACTGACCAGTGAAGATTTTTATTTACAAGGATAGCCACCCCTCTTTTTCTTGTGGTGGCCAGTGCATGTACTACCTGACCTACCCACTCTCTGCATAGCCTATCGTCATCACCCAGATTAAGTGTGGTTTCCTACAGGATGTTCAGATTGGCCTGCAGCCTCTTCAGGTGAGAGCATACCTGCTTCCTTTTAGTCAGAGTGTTCAGCCCATGCACATTTCAGGTAACAGCAGTGATGTCACCCATTATGATGATTCAAGAGGGCCAGGTATGCGTGGAGCAAGAATGTTGAAATAGAGACTGCAAGCAGTCCGACCCCCATCAGGACTTTCAAATGGGGTCAGGTTTGTGGCTGGGAGAAGGGACAGTCCATGGCACATCATGCTCTAAAGAGCCAGTAGTAATGACTATTTACATAACCAACACTGCAGATAAAAACCAAGCAGTAATCCACATGATAACACACCAACTATTTACATAAATACACTTGTGATCAAAGTTGGGGTGTAGAGATGACCTTGTGGCCGCAGCACAGAGCTGAAGGCCCAACTCTACCCCCTGAGTCTTTATAGAAAATGTGATCTTGGGGATGGACCACGTGATGGCTGCTTGAGCAGATGTGCTGTTTACTGCTTCTGCACCCCTCTTTTTCGTAAGCAGAGATAGGGCAGGTTTTTTGCTGCAGGTGACTCAAGCAGCCAAAGAGGAGTTGCGATCCTGATTTTTAGGGGTATAAGTTTTCAGTTGTCCCAGGACATAGTGGACCCTAGAGGTCATTATCTCTTGATACGTGGAACACTGGGTCATTCTGAGGTAATTTTGGGATGTATATCTAGGCCAAATAGGGACTCCCCAGAGTTTTTCTCAGAGTTACTGATCCAGCTGGCTTAGTTCGACCATCTACATTATTCTGGCTAGGGACTGGAACCTCATTTTAAATTCAGACCTGGATAAATCAGGTCGCAAATTACCAGGTTTGTCCCCTGCCTAAAGATTCATCCACAGTTTGATTGATATGTGTGGTCTTTGTGTTCCCTTGAGAGTACTACACCCTTCTGAGCGGGCATATACTATTTATTTATTATTCCGCAAAACTCTTTCTCATCTAGATTACTTCTTAACCAGTAGGGCTCTTTTGCCAATGATTTCAGAGACCGGAATATCACCCAGAACTATATCTGACCACTCACCCACTTGGTTGAAGTGTTCCCTGTCCCCCGCACTGGAGCAGGATAACATTTAGAAGGTCAATAACCAAATCCTTCAAGAGGATTCAGTAGTTTCTGGCCTTAAGGACTTTATTGCCCAATTTATGGATTTCAATGAAGGATCTATCCCTGATTATGGGAAATTGTGGTGCTCTTTAAAATGTGCTCTATGGGGGGAACTTATCCGTTTGATCTCCAGAAGAAAGAAGCAGCGTGATGCTTCTCTTCGTACTACCCTTGCTCAGATTGAAGCACTGGAAGGGGTAGGTTTTCCTAGACAGGTCAGAGAAGCACCATGATCAACTGGCTGCTTTGAGGGATCAATATGCAGAGAGTCTGAGGGAATGGGCTGAATACACCGTAATAAAAACCCACTCAACTTACATTGACCGGGGGACAAAGCCAGACACCTTCTTGCTCTCAGATTATGAAAGCAGGAGGCCTCCCGCTTGGTACTCTCTATTGAATCCCTAACTGATAACTCCCTGAAAACTACATCTAAAGAGATAGTCAACGAATTTACTCTCTACTATCAGAACCTGTATGATGCTCCAGTTAACCACTCTCTACTTCTGAAATTTAAAACTACTTATCCCATATTCAGCTTCCTTGTCTAATTCAAGATCAGCAGGCTTTTCTACTCAGTCTCATATCGTATCAAGAAATCCAGATAGCCATTAATCCTCTACCTTCAGACGAATCCCCAGGCCCAGATGGTTTCTCCCCCAATTTCTACAAAACCTTTGCTACTGAACTTATCCCAATTCTTAACAAGTTATTCCTCTCCTTCTGTGATGTAGGCATGACAGACTCTACACTAGTAGAAGCAATAATTGTAGTCATACCTAAACCAGGAAAACACCCTAACAAGGTTACTAACTATCAACCAATATCTCTCATGAATTACTATGTTAAACTTCTCACCAAAATACTAGCTAACAGAATTATGCAGATTTGGGAGGGGTTGATTAGTTGAGAGCAGGTTGGCTTCATGAGGGGTTGTTCATCGGTTGATCATTTAAGGAAGTTATCTCATATTTTTTCTGCCTCCAGGGAGGCCAATTTGCCTATGGCATTGGTCTCCCTGGATGAAGAGAAAGCTTTTGACAGAGTGAACTGGGCATTCTTATTTGCAGTTTTGGATAAGTTTGGTTTTCTGGCAACATTTATTAAATGGATACAAGCTTTATACTCCCATCCCAGTGCAAAGATTTATTGCAATTGGTTGTTGTCTGGAAAGATTGAACTCCACTCTGGTACTCGCCAAGACTGTCTACTTTGCCCTGTTTTGTTTAATCTCTATTTGGAATCCTTGCTTTTTCTCCTAAAAACGTCCCCATCTCTTAATGGAATCTCAATTGCCTCGCTTGACCTCAGACTCTCTGCATATGCAGATGACATCCTGCTACATCTCTCAGATCCTGCTGTGTCGGTTAAGGCAACCCTCCAGATTATTCAACACTTTGGTATGTACTCCAATGATAAACTCAACTTAGGCATAGAGATGGGCAAAGTGGCCCCAATTCGCTCCGAGAAGTGATTCGCGGAGTGAAGGTGAATTTGCGGAGTGCTCTGCAACGCGAAGTGGAATACTTCGTGATATAATGGGTAATGCAAAGTCCATTGAAAACAATGACTTCGCATTACTTTGCCTTCCCAAACCACTACTCCACCAATTCTTAAGGTGAAGTGCAGTGAAAACAATGTACTTCACCTCACTTCACCTTGTTTTTAAGCTCCAAAGGCAAATTTTGCAGTGATTCATGGGATTTCAGGTCACATGGGCTCTAGATTGTTCTGCACAGCCTCAGTTTGGGGTAGCGTGTGTAGGACGCTGTAGGAGACAATCTGCTCTGAGAGTTCTCTGTGACTCTAACCTTCTAAAAGCTGTTAAAAAAGCCTTTTTGAGTCTTTTCTTTTGCTGAAACTTTAGTTCATTGATTATAGGAAACCCTCCTGTGCTCATATCATCGAGCATTTATTGTTCATGTATAGATTTTGAATGTTAATTTACAACATTCGGTATGTATACTGAGAGACAGTGGAAGTGTGCTTTGGGGGAAGGGCGTATCTGTGGTGTAGGTAGATTAACTTGGAGAAAAAGACAGTACTTTCTGTTTTGGTGATATTTTTCTTGTACAACTGTGTTAATGTACACACAGTAATATTTTCAATAATTCTTGCCATTTTTTGCTGATTGTTGTGGTGCAGCAGTGCATAATTTTAGTTTGTGTAAAATATGTGGTTATATTACTGAAGTTATCAATTTACTACGCATTACTTAGTGTGTGTGTGAGTATGGGTGTGACGCATGTCATCAAATCAGACACCTTTTATTGTGCCACATAATAATTTCAGCAATCTGAACCTGGAATCCACTGCAGTTGTGTGATTTTTGTACTTCTTTGTGGTATCTTTACTGGTACTAGTACTAGTCACTGTTACTGCAGCAGTGCAGTACACTGCCCCCCACCCCCCGCGGCCCACCACAACAGGCAAAGGTATTCTTTTCCCGATTTGAATTTCTGATGGTGAGCACTGGTTAGGTGTTGTGCCTTTGCATCTGCATCTCTTCAGTGCACAGTACAATCTTAATCTGTCTGTGCATTTACATCTCTTTAGGGCCCAATCTCCACCTGTAACTTAAGTCACAGTTGTTTCTTTGGCTTCCCTTCAGAGTACTGGACAGGTGTGGTGCATAATTCTGCATGAACATTGTACTCATTAATATGCATTTTTAAGTCAGGACCATCATCACGAGTCACTCATGATACAAATCACGTTCTTCATCATCACGGTCACAAATGCAGTCACAAATCACTATTCACAATCACATCATGAATCACAACATTAATTTTTTTACTAGTTACTAGGATATATTGTAAGTCTGTTTTGTAGTATCTCTCCAGGCTTCACCACCCCACTATTGTACTCATTAATGAGCGCTTTTAAGTCGGGGAGTTTGCCCTACAGCTCATCGGGGAAGTACAGCCATAGGCATTCGCGTTCTCAATACAGTTTTCATATTGGTTATCTCACACCGGCGACACCGAATCAAGTTCTTCATCATCACGGTCACAAATGCAGTCACAAATCACGATTCACAATCAATTCACGAATCACAACATACATTTTTTTGCTAGTTACTTGGATGAATTGTAAATATGTTTTGTAGTATCTCTCCAGGTTTCACAACTCCACCATTGTAGTCATTAATAAGCATTTTTAAGTCTGGGAGTTTTCTGCTACAGTCCATTGGGGAAGTACAGCCACAGGCATTTGCGTTCCTTCCAGTACAGCATGTGAGTTACAGTACTGTAAGTAGTGGTGCGTGAAGTGGTCCCAATTTGCTCCATGAAGTGATTCACTGAGTAAAGTGGAATCCGCAGAGTACTTTGCTTCATAATGAGGAACACGAAGTCCATTGAAACCAATGACTTTGCGTTATTCCGCCTTCCCCTAACCACTTCTCCACCAATTTTAAGGTGAAGTACATTGAAATCAATGTATTCGCCTCACTTGTCCTTAATTGAACTCCAAATGAAATTCTGCAGTTATTCATGGGATTGCAGGTCACATGGGCTCTAGATTGTTCAGCACAGCCTCAGTTCTGGCCTGGGTTGTGTGTGTGCAGTGGTAGCTGGAGACAGTTTGCTCTCAGAGCTCTACGATTCAAAACCTCTAAAAGCTGTTTAAAATGCCTTTTTGAGAACTACTGTTTGCTCAAAATTTAGTGCATTGATTGTAGGAAACCCTTCTGTGCTCATATCATCGCGTGTTTATTGTTGTATGTGGATTTTGAATGTTAATTTAGAACAGTCAGTCTGTGTACTGTGTACTGTGTACTGTGAAGTGTGCTTTGGGGGAGGGGTGTATTTGTGGTGTAGGTACATTATCTGGGAGAAAAAGGCAGTCTTTCTGTTTTGGTTATATTTTTCTTGTATAACTGTGTTAATATACACACAGTAATATTTTCAGTAATTCTTGACATTTTTTGCTGATTGTTGTGGTGCAGCAGTGTACAATTTGTCTGTTTAAAACATTTGGTTATATTACTAAAGGTTTTCAATTTGCTATGCATTAATTGAGTGTGCGTGTGAGAGTGTGTGCGATCCATGCCATTAAATCAGATGCCTTTTACTGTGTTACACCAGCAGCACCTGCTATCCACCGCACCTGCATGAATATTTTATACTGCTTTGTGGTATCTTTACTGGTAGTGGATTGTTACTGCCGTGCACTAATCCCCCAACTGGCAAAATGTATTCCTTTCCAGATTTGGATTGGTGACTTGTGAGCACTGGTTAGGTGTTGTTGTGCCTTTTCATATGCATCCCTTGAGTGTGCAGCACAATTTTAATCTGTCTGTGAGTTTGCATGATGCCATTAATTTTGGAAGCCTGCATTTCTTGTTACCTTCTCATTTCACTTCGTCAGCACTGGGGAATTTTCTGAAAACAAGACAGTAGCATTTTGGAGATGCACATTATTTCTGGTGACTCTGTGTGTGACCTGACCACTGCGCGCATGACTGAGTGTGCCATTAATTCTGAAAGACTTTGCATTTCTTGTTACACTCTCTTTTCACTTCATCAGCACTGGGGAGTTTTCTGGACACAAGACAGTAGCACTTTGGGGATGCACATTCATTCTGCTGACTGTGTGGGTGGGATGCTGCCAATATTGTTGTCACTCCACCTTACTTCTCATTTAAGGTGGAATGACAATGCAAAGCAATAATAACTAGGTGAAATGAGCCTTTCTATGGGCACTCTCGTGCGAGTGAAGTAAGGCTCAGTGCTACTGCACTTCCATCACGAGGATTTTAAATTCGCTGCATCTCTGCTTAGGCAAACTGGTGATAGTGCCTTTAAATCCCTTAGTAGTAGCCTCTGATTTTCGCCAGTTGGGATTGGAGTGGACTACAAAACTTAAATATTTAGGTATTATCCTTGTATTATCTAAGGCCTTAATGAAAAAGTTTCATTTGGATGTTCCATACTCTCCACCAGGATTTGCAAAGGAGACTCCGCTCCCCTTGTCTCTACAAGGTAGGGTAAGCATAATTAAAATCAATATTCTTCCCCGGTTATTTTGCCCCCTTAACATGTTAAATTTGTGGCTCCCTCTTAGATGGTTTAAGAGAATACTAGGTATTATCTCTTCCTTTTTGTGGAGTGGCAAAACCCTACGTAGGACCAACAATCGTCTTAGGCTTCCAAAAGACAGAGGAGGCCTTAAACTCCTTAATTTTCTTATGTACTATTTTGCTAGCCACATAGCAAAATATGCCAAATGGGCTAGGGTAATAACCCCTATGAGTCTTGGCCAATATACCCCTTTATGGCTTCAAATAGAGAGAAACCTGATAGGAAAATATGGCATCTCGCTTGACAGCCTACTTTTCATATCTCCTAAATGCTTGCCAAAACAGTTGTGGGACTCTGTCATTTTTACCTCTCTGAGAGTACATGTACAAATCTGTAGAGCATTACACTATTCCAATACACTGGATGTTTCCCAGCTCATTTGTGGGAATCCAAATTTTAAACTGGGTGGCCTCGTGTTGACTCCTAGAACTATATCTGCTCTTGAAAGGAAAGTGGTTCTTGATCTTCTTTCTAATGTCTATATTCTCCAGAGTAATGAATTAGTCTCAATGTGCCAGTTCAGTTCATCTTTAGAATTTTCCAGATCTGTTATTTGCTGATTGCATGGTATGGATAATCACCATGGATCACTAACCAAAGAGAGCTCCTCCATTTATTCCGAACACTGGCTTGGCAGCCTCACTTGGTCTCCTCATTGGCTTCTGTTCTACTCAATGAACTCTCCCCTGAGATGATGGACCAACCCAGTTACTGGCCCACATCTTTTCCTGCTTTGGCGTTTGACTGGAGATGAATCTGGAAGGATTTATGCCATTTGTTGCCCAAAGATAGACTGCCTCTTACCCAATTCTACATTTTAAATGATTTATATTATACCCCTGTCTGGTTAGCTAAAATGGGGAGACTCCCCTCTTCTCTATGTACTAGATGTGGTCAAGCTGAGAGTTCTCTTAGACATGTTTTCTGGGATTGTCCAAGAGTTGCTCCCCTCTGGGAGGAAATAAAAAATAAGATGGAACCACTTTGGGGGCTGGAAGAATTCTTTCTTCCGAAAATCTGTCTGGTAGGGGACTTTTCCAGGATTTCCGTTAATGAGAGTAGATACTGGATGGCTCTGATTTCCCTATCTGTTAAGAAAGTGGTTTTACGCCACTGGAAAGATCCATCTGAAATCTCATACTTTGAATGGCTTAATGAAATACTGCACAATCTGAGGACTGAGAAAATGATAGCTAGCCATCACAACCGACTGCCGGCTTACAAGAAGAAATGGGAAAAGTTACATGTCCTAATCCTGGCATCTCTTTCCACCTAAAAATTAGTCTAGACCTGAATTGAGTCAGCCTGTCCGATTTCAAGAGCATATAGGGAATTCTACATGTTTTCCCTTTCCTGCTTACTCCTAATTTTAGAAGGTGTTGTACTCATGACCTCTACCGAGAAACCTGCATGGAGTCTCACATCATCAAACTCTATGCACACAAACCAAGCTGGTTATGGACTTTTACATTGTGCCTCTGTGGTATAGGTTATGGGAGGGAGGGGAGGGGTTTTGGGGGTAGTGGGATCTTGTCTTTGTAGTGTTTCATGTTTTGTTGTGTGTGTCTTTGTATATTCTGTATACTTGGTGTTGTATGAAACAATAAAGTTTATTAAATTAAAAAGAAAAAAAAATGTGATCTTGTGCACTCCTAGGTGAGGCTCCCGGGGGGTAGGGGGGAGTCCCCAGGATCCTCTTCCTGAGTTAAGGTGAACCTTGTGACCAGATGCGGTTCTCTACCTATGCCTCTGAGGGAAGCATTTCAGGCTGAATCTATGCAGTGCTGCATTGGGGAGAGGGTCTCTCCATCCATTACCTGTGCTGAAGGGGGACAGAAAGAGAGATCCCAAAGGGAGGGGGGAATAAAGGAGGGGTCCGCCTATAATCATTCCAGCCCTGCAGTGCCCACAGTACTACCTTTTTTGAGTTAGACAGCAAGTTCTCCTGGGGGGAAGAAAAGGCGGGAGGGTGGCCACCTGGGGCCAGAGCATATCATACTAAGGGCGTAGCAGAGGAGGGTTGCTTTAGATAGGTGCCAGTCTGGGTCCTAGGACCCTAGCTGGGTCTGCATGCCCCTGTGTGCAGACCTCTATTTTGCAAGCTGCAAGGAGTGAGTGCTTGCCTCTGCTATTAAGGGGTGAGGAGGTCTGCAACTTGGGGCTAAGCTGGGGGGGGGTGCCATGTCATGGCCAGGCCTGGATGGACATAATGGTTTCCTATCCTCTCCCCTTCAAGAGGCCTTATGTGGGGGTAGTGACTGGGTGCAACTTCACACTGCACAAACTGCACTAATATCTCACTGCCCATCACTCATCCCACCATGTGAGGGCATGATCTGGCGGAGTGAGCTGGGATTGCTGCTGGAGGAGAAGTGAAGCTGGGGGAAGTCGGTGGCATCCGCATGTCCCAGTTATATGGACGCAGGTGGCCCCTCTCCTACCAGGTCTGTGCAAAATCCAGCTTCAAATGTACAGCAAGGATGTAACCCACATAGCTTCCCTCCCAGTATAGAAGTGGGGTTCGGCTGGAGAAAACAGCATGAGAGATATGCGAGATGCTCATGGGAGTGGGGGTAGTGCGCAAACTTGGAGGCTTTGTGGCCTTGTTCCAGGCCGCACCAGTGTCATTCAGTTCTCCCTCGTACCTCCAGTCACCCCCACCCCCTGGTCCCGTCACCTCCCAAACCTGCTCGGAAATAAGAAACCCCTTGTAGACAGCAAAATGGGCTACTTATCTGAGATTCCGTCATGCAGGTCCAGCTGCTACGTGGTCCTGAGGTGATCTGGTGATGTGACTTGTGGACTGGGAGCAGCACTCTGGTGCCTGGATGGAGGTGACTTCTGGGCAGGCGAGCCGGGTATGGACTTGCTGGGGCTCCTTGCCAGGGATGCCCACGAGCAAGATGGGGAGGGAGAGGGCATCTTGAACCACTGTTGCTGGACGGTGTCAGCCTGTTGCTCCCCAGAGGTCTTTGGCTGCTGCTCCAGAGAGTGAGAACGAAGGGCCTCAAAGTGGTTACCAGTTGGGATGCTGTAGCTACTCTCACAGGAGGCATGATCCATGTAGTTCTCCTCCTGACTGTCGGCGTGGGACCTCTCAGTCAGATGGTCTCTCTTTCCATGGCACCAGGGGGACTGCCTCTTTCTGTTCTGGCATGGAGGGATTTCACAGTGTTCACCGGGTGTGGTCTTCCATTCATCCCCCCTGGAAGAGTGCAAGGGGAATCATCTGTTGAGACCTACGTTGCCTCCATGCTCACCTGCCAGCTGGGGCACCAGCACTTTGAATTGCTTTGGCCAAATTCATTTTAAGAAGTCCATCAGAGCCTCCAGCATGGCAAAAAGGAGTGGCATGCCATTATGTTCAACCCTTATCGTGGCGGGGTATCTCAGGGATAAAGTAAGCCCCACTCTATGCATCATACGGCATGCCTCCGTGTAGTCCCTCCATCTATCTGACAGATCTTTAGAGTAGTTGGGGTAAATGTTAATCCTGTGATTATGCCACATCAGGTGTTGAATTTCCCGTGCCCTGGCCATCACCAACTCCTTGTCTCTGAAATTCAAAAATGAGGCAATAATCGGCCAGGGCTTTTTAGCAGCTTTAGGCAGGGGGGCAAGGGAGTGGCGGGCCCACTCCACCTGTAGCTTTCTAAGGGAATCGAGTTGCAGGATCTCAGCTAGGGCCTGATGTAAGAATTGCTCAGTGTTTTGATCCTCAGCCTGCTCTAGGAACCCCAAGAACTGAAGGTTGTTCCATCTCCCCCGGTTCTTAAGGTCGTCTACCTTATCTTGTAATTTTTGGATTAGTTGTTGGTGTTCCTGAAGTATGGCTGTATTGTCCTGGACCTTGATTTCAGTAGCTGCCACTCAGTGCTCATTCTGAAACATCCTGTCTTCCAGGGATTGTAACACTTGTGTCGTGTGGTTGGTGGTAAGGGTGACTTGGGCCATTTAGGAAAGAAGTTGCCCAAACATCCCTTCCACTGAGGTGTCGTTCTATGTCCCTGGCTGCAGTTGTGCCATGCTATTCATTGTGGATCCCACTAACCTCTACTAGGTTTCCCCTCCTATTTGCTTGTTGATCCTTAGCAGGATGGAGGCAATGTTGGTATATTTCGGATCCTTGCAGTCCTCTGCACAGATTGTGATAGTTAGTTTTGTAAAATTAATGTTAATGGTGCAGGATAATACCAGATTGTCCCTCGAGGCAGGAGACCCCGTAGCTTACACTGCCATCTTGATAGGCCCCCCTAGTGGCAGTCTGGACACAAATATTTTTAAACTTGGCAGTGAAGTAGTTTGGAACTAGTATGTGGTACAAAGTCCAAGAAACAAAGGAATTCAGTAGCCACGCAGTCAAACAATTCTTCAATATGTTATTCTCTTATTTTTCTTACATTTTTTGCCTGGAGTTCTTACCCCAGGGTACACCCAAGGGTACTGGTGAAGCTCAAGAAGGTACTGGCTGCACCTCTGACAGACCTGTTCAAGAACTCACGGGAAACAGGAATGGTTCTGGAGGACGGGAACAGGGCAGATATAGCCTGCTTCATAAAAGCGGCAGCAGGGAGGAGACTGGCAGCTATAGCCCGGTCAGTCTGACATCAGTGATGGGGAAGTAAATGGAGTCACTGCTAAAGGAAAAGACTGTGGAGTATCTTGAATTCAGTGGGTTACAGGGCCTGAGGCAGCACAGATTAACAAGGGGGGGTGGAGTTATAGCAAGCAAATTAGACAGAGTTCTTTGACTGGGTGACAAGGGAAATAGATCAGAGTGGTGTGGTGGATATGACCTATATAGATTTTAGTAAAGCATTCAACACCTTACCATGGGCTGTAGGAGACTCATAAGGAAACTGGGCAGCTTAGGGGTGTGTCCTGAGGTAGTAAATTGGGTAAGGAATTTGTTAATGGGTAGACGACAGAGGGTAGTGGTAATCTGAGTTCACTCTGGAGAAAGCAGGGTGACCAGTGGGGTGCCTCAGGGCTCAGTACTGGGACCATTACTCTTTAATGTCTTTATAGGTGACTTTGCAGATGAACTGGAAAGGAAGGTCTGCCTCTTTGCAGATGACACTAAAATCTGCAAGACACTCCGCAGAGGTAGAAAGAAAGTGCAGAGACCTGAGAAAACTCGAGGGGTGATCAAAGGCATGGCAGCTGGGTTTCAGTACGGAAAACGTGATAAATCATGCACCTAGGGCACAGAAACCCAGAGGTGGAGTATAAGATAGGAGAAAAGATTTTGATGATCACCAAACAGGAATGAGACCTGGGGGTGTAATCATATCTGATGACCTCAAGGTGACAAGACAGTGTGACAAGGCAGTGAGTAGAGCCACTAAGAAGCTGGGGTGCATTGGGAGGGGTATCATGAGCAGAAAGCGGGAAGCATTGTTACCACTGTATAGATCACTGGTGAGATTCCACCTGGAGTGCCAAGTCCACTTCTTAAGACCACATCTCAAGAAGGACATAGACAGCGTGGAGGCTGTCCAGAGGAAGACAACTAAGATGGTGCAGGGACTACATCAGAAGTACAGATGCAACAAAGTTTAAACTCACCAGTGAAGTTCCAGTGAAGTTGTGAAATTCGCATCCACAGAGCAATCGGCGAAGTTTTGCTCCTAGGCTAAAAATCCACCTACCTGACTTCACCATTTTTGTTCTGTGGAATGTTGCCATGAAATGTGGAATTTCACCCTCTAATGGCAGAATTTCACCTGCAAATGGTGGAATTTCACCCACGAATGGCGAAATTCCACCATTTGGGGTGAAATTCCACCATTCACAGGTGAAATTCAGCACTTCGCAGGTGGAATTGCGCACTTCATGGGTGGAACTTCAGAATTCACAGTTGTGAATTAATCCGCGAATTGCACAAAATTTGCAGATTAATTCACAGAGCGAATTTTCCCAACTTCACCCATCTCTAGTCTGAAGCCCTACAAGGAGAAACTAAAGGATATCAATATATACACCCTGGAAGCGAGAAAGGAGAGGAGTAACATGATTGGGACCTATAAATACCTCATGAGGTTAAATAAGATACAAGAGGAAAAGATGCACAGAAACACGAGGACCTGCAATGAAGCTAGAAGGTAGAAAATTTAGGAGCAATGTGAAGAAGTACTTTTTCACTCAAAGAGTGGTGGATGTCTGGAGCAGGTTTCCAATGGAGGTGGTAGGATCGAAAACAGTAGTGGGATTCAATCATGCATGGGATAGGCACAAGGGAATCTTAGTTGGAAAGCAAGAGGGTGGAGAGAGCCAGAGATCAGGTAGGTTCTGCAGTGACAGGATAGGATTGATAGGGAAAAATTGGCAGACTGGGTGGGTCAAGTGGTCCTTATCTGCCAATAAATTAAATGTTTCTATATAGGGCACTGCCAGGGTTTAGCACATATTGTTAACCAGCATATATTGCAGCAACTGCTGGCTTCCCAGCTGCTGGTGTGCTCCACAGTCTTACTGTTATTGCAGCCTTATTTGGTGCTGACCGGGTCTGACACCAAAGTCCTGATTTTATTTCAGTCATTACTGGCACTACCAGTGTTTGACGTTCACTACAGTCTGATCCATTATTGCAGGTATATTAGGTACTGATGGGTTGGTGCTAACCACAGCTTTACAGTTCTTGCATTAATAGCTGGAGCTGCCTGAGTTTGACACTCACCACAGTCCCACAGTTAATGTAGTCATGTCTGGAAATGCTGGAGTTTGGCACTCATCCTTTTCTGACAGTTACCATGGCCATTACTGGTACTGTGCTGCCAGAGTTTGGAACCCATTGCAAACCCACAGATATGGCTGCCATAGTGACTCTGCCAGAGTTTGCTGTGCACCATCGTCCCACCATTCCTGCTGTGATAGCTGGCACTGGCTGGTATTGGCATTCACTGTAGTGTCACAAGTACTGACAGTGTAGCTAATGCTGCCATGCACTGGCACTTAATGACATGCCATGGTTACTGCAGCCATAGCTGACACTGCTTGGCTTTGGTACTCACTGTGGTCGTACAGTTATGGTATGTATTGGCAGGTAGGCCATGGCTTAGCATTCACCACAGTCCCCAGTTACAGCATCCATATCCAGAACTGCCTGACTTTGACACTCACAGCAGTTCTGCAGTTACAGTATCCATAGCTGGTACTGCCAGGAATTGGCACTCACTGTAGTCCCATTTTTATGACTGCATGGGCAGAGCCCTGTAGACGTTTTGCTAGGAGAGTGAAGAGGGGCTCTGGAAGCACATGACCTGATACTTCATCTCTGTACTTCCATAGTGCTGCAGTCCTCTGTCCACAGTGCTGCCGTCAGTGCTGGTGGGTAAGTTCTTCACCGCCCCTTCCCTCCGCAGGCTGCACACACACACACACCCCCATGGGGGCACTATTTTGTTTCTGCCCACCACTTCCGCAGTTGCAAGCAAAATAAAAGAGCCCACTGTGCCCAAGATGGCCGCAGTGAGCTCATTGCGCATGTGAGAGTGTATTGCAAGTACAGTCAGCTTTGTCGGGAGCTCCGATACTCTTCACTTGGACTCTTCACTCTGAAGCAGCCGTGTTGGATCTTGCCAGAGTTTGTTACTGTAGCCATGGCTAGCACTGCCAGGGTTTGGCACTTACCATAGTCCCCCTTTTACTGTATTCATGACTGTCACTTCCAGGGTTTGGCCCTCACTGCAGTCTCAGTTACTGAAGTCATAGCTGGTGCTGCTTGGTTTTGACACTACCCACAGACCCACTGTTAGTCTAGCCATAGCTGGCACTGCCAGAATTGAACACTCACTGCAGTCCAACTGTTACTGTTGCTATACCTGCCACTTCCAGGATTTGACCCTTACCACAGTTCCACAATTACTGCAGCACTCACTGGCCCTGTCAGGCTTTGGATCTGACCGCAGTCTCACAGTTACTGTAGGCATAGCTGAAACTTGGATCTCGGTACCTCTGTATATTAGACATGCTAAAGCTTTCTTGTCCTTGAATCATGGTTTGAAAAGTTATCTTTTGAAACAGTTTACATACAGTATTAGTGTTAGAAATTATTGATTTTTATGCATTGTTTCTTTCTGCATGTAACCTGATATTATGTCCCAGCTTGCCGTTGTAAACTGGTTCTTCACCCATTCTGTTCACCTGCTCACCAAAGTAAATGAAGAAATAAAGCTGCTGCCAGATCTGGCAGTGCCTGGGTTTGACTGTCACTGCAGTCCACAGTTACTGACTCTAACTGTAGCTGATGCAGCCATGGTTTGATACAGAACACTATCAGGCAACCACTGTCAACTTTGTGTACCCTCAGTCAGGTATACTCATTTATCAGACCAAGGCCTCCTACTTCAATGACCTCCTGAAGAGGAGCTGGGGCCAGGGTAGAGAGTTCTGGGACTCAATTAAGACTCTCACTAGGAAAGCTTCCAGAACTCCTCCTGACATTAATATCACCACAATTGAGACACTTCAGGAACCTGGTGACATAGCAAATGTTTTTAACCAGGCTTTTACTGACCTCAGTACGGTACTACCCAAGGATTATTTATCCCCCTCAGCACCAACCCTGCCACCCAACTCACCGTCTTAATCCTCAACAACAAGAAGCATCCCCCCATTCTACTTTAAGCAGCTCCGTAAACATGAAACACTAAAATATATCAAACCAGTAATAGGGAAGACACGGATGGGCAGTGACCTCACAGATATGAACCTGATAGCTTTGACACTTAATGAGGTAGTAGAACCCCTGACAAAAGTGTTTAGTGCCTCACTAAGATCTGGTGTTTTCCCTGACAAGTGGAAGGAGGCATTGGTCACCCCGGTCTTTAAAGCAGGGGATTCCACAAACCAGTCCAATTACAGGCCCATTTCTATTCTCCCCCCATTATCTAAAGCCCTTGAATGTGTGGTCTTGGACCAACTCACAGAGTAACTAACTCAGTACAATCTACTCTCTGTCCAGCAGCATGGGTTTAGAAAAAGTCACTCTACCCTCTCCGCCCTGGTTGATTACACCTCCCAAATCTATGATGCCTTTGATGAAGGTCTTGCGGTAGGGTCAGTGTTTATAAACCTTTCAAAGGTATTCAACACTGTCAACCATACACACTTACTCCAAAACTCCCTCGGTTTAGGCCTATCTGGGGACATGGTGAAATGGTTTGACAGCTGCCTCTCATGCAGGATGCAACGCATCAAAATCAATGGGAAATTCTCGGAACCAAGAACAGTGAGCTTTGGTGTCTTCCAAGGGTCAATTCTAGGGCATCTTCTGTTTAGTCTCTTTATCAACCCTTTACCCTCTGAATGCCCTGCGCACATTGTACTATATGCAGATGATGCGGTTATCTCTGCCAAAGGAAAAAAAATCTGTCCTCGATCTCCGCTGAACTGCAAGAAAACTTCCACAAACTCAAAAAATGGTTCTTCAGCAATAAACTTCTCCTCAACTATTGAAAAACAAAGAGCATGCTTTTCTCCGTCCAAAAAAACAAGCTGAAGTTTGGGCCTCTGTAGTTCCAGAGTCTCAAAGGTGACATGCTGGAACAAGTCTGCACCTTTTAATATCTCAGGGTTTATCTTGATGATACCCTACCATTTGGAACCCATGTCGACAATGTCATAAAGACTGCCAATGCCAAACTTGGTGTCCTCTACCAGCACTGGTATTCCATGACCCCTGAAACCCTGAAGCTTGTCACAAGCTTCTCGATCTTATCCACCATAGACTATGGTCTTGCTAGATATGGTGCAGGGACTGATACTGCCCTCAGAAGGGTCAAACCCCTACTAAACAAAGGATGCAGCCTAGTTTTGGGGGCTGATCATAGGACGCACACCTGTGCCTATACCAAGAGACAGGATGGCTCCCTCTCCACCAAAGGGTACTGTACTAAATGTGCCTATTGGCAAAGAAGTCATTGCTGGGACTTACCCCCAGCTCAGCCTCCTGTTTATTCAAAACTGCTCAACCTACAATCAGGACTCAGAATGCAGTCAAAGGGGGCCTGACGGTGCCGTTTAAACATATAGCTATAGCCCAGCGATCCCTCTTCTTCCGTGGACCCAAGTGGCTCAATGAACTGCCCAAGGACCTGGTTGAGTGTGGTAAGATTAGTCAATTCAAATCTGGACTTCGAGTACACCTAGTACTTGAGAATGACCGCAAAGGTTTCCACTAATCCATATTCTACCTTGCATTTTCTTACCATAGTCCTTTCTCCCGTCACTGCTGCCCCTCACCAATCCCTCACCCACAACCTCCCTATTTCCTGTCAGCTCACCCTCGCCCACTCCTCCCACTTCCAAGTGGCTCACCAGACAGCTGCCTTCCCCCACCGCCGCTCTCCCCCCTTCATATTGTTTTTTGCCTACCCACTAGCTTTCCTCCCATCCTCTCCCCATCTGCCTACTCTGAAACCCTGCTGCCACCCCAGCACCCTCCTTCTCCTTTGATACCCCCTGACAATGCCTTCTCTGGCTGCTTCAGTACTAGACATTGGACTCCTTAACCCCCGCTCCTTACCTTGCACTTACTCTCCTACTGCCTAAGATAGAGTCTGCCTTGTTCATGAAATGGTTCCTGGACCTTGCACTGACCTTGCCTGCCTGGGTTACTATTTTTCTACTGTAAATACTTACATTTACTACACCCTCTGAAGCCTGCATTGTAACTTACTATGTATCCATGGAAACTTATGTAACTTATTTGTTGTCTGTTTGTCCAATGTATCTGTATGACCTGGAACCTTTGTAAACAAGTCCCTGACTCAAAGGTATTAATCCCAATCTGAAATAAATAAATAAAAAGACTGCAGCATGCAAGGATATAGGTGGGGATTGCAAAAAGTCTTAAGTGCTCAAGGGGTTAAATGAAATATTTGTCACTGGCTTCCCACATTACACCCTCATTTGAAACATGAGTTTAAACCTCGTGTAGAACAGCACTTATGAAATAGTGAAGACACAAAGCTCAGGGAGAGTGCTTTATCATTCCACGGGGACTGTGGGACAAGCTGATACTGTGTAACTGATGCAGCATTTCCTCCCAGGCTGGCCGTGCCATTTACTTTAATGAGCTCCCCTGGGAGAGATTATTTGAATTGTAAGCACATCCCGCCAGGGCTTTGGGACAACTGACATTTCTAAATTACAGTTTCCTTGGAAGGGGCAATTCAATCTCTAAAACTTTTATATGACGCTCAACCTCTGGGCCAGACCAACAAATGACATTCCTTTCTAAATTGCCTTGTCAATGGCTTCTCATTATATTATGTAACTGCTGCCACAGTCAGTTCCTGCCCTGCCACAGTCTTCAACACGCTTATGAAGGACTGCCCATTTCCAGTCACGCAACCCTGCTCACAATTTATAAAGCCCTAGTAAAATAATAATAATAATATTAATAAAAAGCAGTCTCCATCCATGTGATCCTGCTCTTGATATGCAGAACTCCGTAAAAACAGCAGTCTTTCATTCTTTTTTAAGTCACACAGACATGCTGCAAAGTTACTTAGGTCTAGTCCAGAATAATTATCTAGTGAGGTTGTTCAGCATGGTTTGGACAGGAACTGTTAACTGTTAAGCATCCTCCTGGAACTCAGAACTCTTTATAATTTAATGCAGCAGTATTTGTTAGCAGGAACAATGTCATTATATGAGTTTTTAGTAATAATGTATTTCTAACAAAAAACATCACTACATCCATTGTTTCCATTGTATTTCTCTCCTGACCTGAGATACTATATGGGATTTGAAGTTTTCAAAAGTCCCTGTTCTCTTGCAGTGCCCACTTTAACCAACTTAAACATTTTGGTGGGATACTGTTCTATTTACCGTCAGGAAGATGTGCCAGCATCCTCCTACTATGTGCACGGTATGAAGGCTGCATGTAAAGTCAAAAATAAACCTTGAGTGAAAAGATTGTTGAACATTCCTAGTGGCGACCATCTTTAATTACTTGCATCATCAATTATAAAATTAGTAACAAAACCTGTTTAAAAAAACTCAGGGGGGAAAATACATACTGATGATGGATCTATGTTAAAGATATGGTGATGCTAAAAAAGTCTATGATGAAATTATGTGCTGACTGACATATACTGCTACTTGAATAACAAGTAATCAGCATGTGTGCAAGTTAATCAGTTGAATAACTAAATGTACACTCCCTTAAAAATGTTGAAACTTGTTAATGTAACAGCCAGAGG
The DNA here is from genome assembly GCA_016271365.2 of Neoceratodus forsteri. Classification (NCBI taxonomy): domain Eukaryota; kingdom Metazoa; phylum Chordata; order Ceratodontiformes; family Ceratodontidae; genus Neoceratodus; species Neoceratodus forsteri. The sequence goes on from CM028132.1 coordinate 1,459,205,494, forward strand.
TATGCAAAGCAAAGTCACACTTTTTAAAGTGGAGTCATACAAATTCACTGGTAAAGCTGCCACTTGGCCATAACTTTGCCTGAAAAAGTGCTGCTTCACTAGGAAAACTCATTGCAAAGTGGTAAAGTGAGAACTTTACAACTTTTTTCGCAAAGACAAAGTCTGCAACCTCGCTGGAACTTCATGAGTGAAGTAAAACTGTAACATTTCTAGTACAGCGAGAGAATACAAAAACCAAAATATACATAATAGATCTCCTGAAATGGGGCTAGGGTAAGCAACACTGACAAGCCCCCTCCAAATGCCACCACTGAAGTGACGTAAGCCACTGTACATATTCTGAGCAGGTGGTGGGAGAGACCTGAGACTGCAACTGAGAATGCTCTACCCCCCCATTGACTTGAGTCTCAAGACGGGGAACAATGAGCAGCCCCGTTTCTTGGACTGATGGGCTCTTTGTGGGTGCTGGAGGGACTGAAACATGTGGAGGTGAGTGTCACACAGTTCATTTAAGTCCTTGAATGTCAAACTGACAACACTAACCTTGTATTCAGTCCCTTGCCTGACAGGCAGCCAGTGCAGGTCCCATAATGACAGGGTGATATAATCCCACCTCCTTATGAAATTCAGACAATGGGCTGCAGTGTTCTGCATTTGCTGCAGGTGTTGCACCTGACCACAGGCTAGGTCCTTGTAGAGCACAATATCATAATCAAGATACAAGGAAATTAATAATTTGATCAGTGTTTTCAGAGTGTCAGATTCTTGAAAGGGGTGCAACCTGGTGATATTTCTGAGATGGTAAAAACAGCATCAAGGCAGTGACATCTGATGCTGTACTTCCTGTTGATTCCTGACAAGGCAACATGCGCATTACAAACAGCACTGGGGAGTGAACTGATCTATGAGGAACACCGCTGTCCAGCACATTCAGCCATGATGATGGGCGTGGCTCATCACCACCAACCATTCTTGAGCTGCCAAGAATGACTGGAAGAATGCAAGCAAATCCCAGGAGTATCCTGTATATTCCCAGAGTCCATCCACCAACACTCCATGGTTCACTGCATCAAAAGCCGAGGAAAGGTCACAGAGGATCACCATGGATACCTCACCGCAGTCCCACACTTGAAGAAGATTATCATATTTTATTTAAGGCCAATCTTATGCTGTGGTGCTGAATAAAATATGACTGGAAGGACTAAAAGATGTTCTGTCTCTCCAAGTGCTCAACCAACTGCACCACCACCACCTTTATAAGAGCCTTAGGATGTCAGGTTCGAGATTGGCAAGTAATGAAGAAGGATGTCCCAATCTAAGGACTGCTTCTTGAGCTGGGGTCTCAAGATTACCTTTTCCAAATCCACTGGACAGAAGCAATAAAATCCCTACTATGGGACTGACCCAGTAAGATGGAGTGCTGGGACACTGAACACCTTATCGCCATCCACACCCATGACCCAGGTTCAGGAGCAGACCAAGGTCACTCAGGGGCCAGACAGGAGAGGGAGGATTGGGTTTCCCATGGCAGTTCTCCTCCCTCGAGGGGGTGGATTCCTGAGTCTGTCAACTTTACTGCCACCTCACAGAGGCCAGGTAGCAGGCCGGTAGGAGCAGTTGATGTGGCGGGGGGGGGTCCACTGATGCAGTGAGCAGGTGCACCAATGCCCACGTGTATGACCGTGTTGCAAGTCAATTCCCTAGGGGAAGAAGAACCAGGAGCAAAATTCTCTAACTCACGCGGCATCTCCCACAGACACCACTTGACCTGTGTGGCAGGCCACCCACCAAATGTGGCTCTGTGTAAGTGGTAGTTAACCTGATAGACAATGAGATGAGTCAGTGATGGGGCTGTGGGGATGCCACTGAGAACAGGGTTAGAAGGTGAACAAACAGGAATAATAAAGAAAACAAAATGCCTACTATGTTTAGGGTCTACTTCCATTCCCCCAACCTTGATTGGCTGGGATGGAGCTGGATGCAGCCTAGAGGTGGTACAGCACAGCCCAGTCACCACGTGGATCATGTCCTCCACATCCAACTGGCTGAACTCACTCCAGGTTGATGTAAGAGCCACACTACCCACCCCCTCTGCCCATGTTGCTCCACGATTGAGCAGTAGCTGAGAGCTGGTCCTAGACTTCAGTAAGCTAGGCTTTGAAGAACAGATTTAACATGTCGCACTCCTGCTTGGAGACTTCCTCATTCCTCTGCAGATGGGCCGGGTGTGCAAGCTTGCCCACAGTATGAAAATGTGCAGTCGGTGTGCTCCATTCAGCAGCAATGAGCTCTGGTTACTGCAGCTGTCTCGGATCTCATTGCTCCCATTAATCGTGAGGGGGAGGGTAGACTAAAGGCAGGGGAGATGGGAGAAGGCTGACTGAACTGCTTAGGTCTTGACATGAGGGAAAGAAAAGGAGAGGTGGTCAGCTGAATAAAGGGAGTAGGAGTAAGGGGGCAGGAGGAAAGGAATCTAAGGTAGCAGGGAAGGGGATGCAATTATAATTTAAAGATGAGGGAGGCACATTAGGAGAGATATGACCATTGAGACAGGGAAGAGTAGAAGATACAGTTTTTACAATCCATTTATCCAGGGTCACCCAGCTGAGACGCAGCATCTCCCTTCCAGTGGAGTCCTGCTTCTACCCATTTCTGCAGCTTGGTGGACTGCCACATTAGGAGGTCAAGTGACTTGCCCAAGGTCACACAGTGATTATTTGGCTCTAGCATATCTGCGTAGAGTATTTGTGTACTTTCATCTCACCTCCACCAGGGGTCACTGCATTATTATTCTCTGCAGCCTGGTTTTGAGAACCTTGTTACTGTAGCTGCATTTTGTTCACTATACACATCTAGAATGTCACCCCCAGCCTTGCCTTATTCGTGCTGTTTGTAACATGGGTTTATATTCCTTTAATCCTAATTACAAAATGCTGCCAGTAATAGGGCACTAAGTATTGTACTCAGAACGAAAATACCAAGTACTGTTTTCCTATTTGTGGTTCTCATATGCAGGAAAGTAAAACCATCAAGAAATTAAAAACAATTAAAAAAATTTGATTTCTCAAGGCTGCAAGGTCTAATCTTTTGGTCACCCCATCACTACCCCAAAATGTCCCACTTTCCCCTGCTCACCCATGCACACTTATAAGACTATTCTTGCTTAGGCACTGTGCTAGGAGTTGGCAACATCTTTTCACAGACATCCTGTCCCCTCCCAGTATAAAAAATGTGACTCTGTAACAGTGCTCCCCCTCCTGACTCCAGTTCGTAACTTGGGGGGGCAGTGGTCCATCATTCTGAAATGTTCAGTCATCCCCCCTCCTTCAACATGGCTTGCTCTGACTGTGTAAGTGGTGCACACAAGGGTGGGTGGAGCAGTATGCATCACTGGTGAAGCTGACAGAAAGCAGAGCTGCATTCTCGAAATAGTTGTACTTATTCACAGAAGGGAGGGGGATGGGCCACCTGCAGCAACCAGGTACATAAATGTACTCGATAATTACATGTAACTTGAGATACCCATATTTATGAGCAATGGGCCCCATATTCAGAGCCGGCCGGTTGCACGGTGCAAATGGATACACCGCACAAAAAAATGGGCCAGCCAGCTCAGACGGGATATTCAAACAGAACGCACAAGCATAACAGATCATGTATTCTGTTTGAATATCGGACCCTGGATGCACAGTACATAGCAGGCAGCCACCATGTTTGACGCAGCTCATCCAGGGTTTGTGGCTGAAGACCACCAGTGGGGGAATGTGTGGCATATACCAGGATATGCCGTTTCCCCTAAGGGTGATATTCAGCTAAAATATGCAAATGAGCTCATTGGGCATGCATGGAGTAAAGGGGACTAATGCGTGCCCATCATGGGCTCATTAGCATAGCTGCATCCAGCTATATGTGTCGGGCCAGCCCTCCCCCTCCCCATCCTCAATTACTGACTGTCAGGCAAAGATATATACATCCCCGGTCCCTTAATGTAGTGGCCCCCCCATGTCTGATCCCCGATCATTGTAAAATAACTGAGTTTCTGCTTTTCCATAGTGTAGTGGACCCCCACCCCATTCCCTGATTCCCGATCATTGTAAAACAACTGATTCTCTCCTTTTCCATAGTGAGCAGACCCCCACCCCATCCACGATCCCCAAAGAGTGTTACAAAATGATTTTCCTCATTTCCATAGTGTAGGACCCCTCCCCATCCCAAGCATGGTACAGCATACATATGACAAGGATGCCCTGTTTCCATGTAGTGTTGTGCCCCCCACCCCGTCGGTGAGCAGTAACAACCCCCTGCATCCTCTCAAACCGACCTGTGCTGGCGACTAGCACAGCCCTCACACCCTGCATTGGCCAGCCGCTGACTGATTGGTACCTGGGCTCCTACAGTACATACTGTAGTATGAGCTCATTGGTTGACAATGAGCTCGTACTATGTACTGTATGTGCTCAGGTATCAATCAGTCGGTGGCTGACTGTAACAAAGTGTGGAGGGCTGTGCCATTCACTGGAAAAAGTCAGGTTGGGGGATGTGAGGGAGTTACTGGTCACCGAGTTGGGGTGGGGGGACAATATGGAAACAGGGTATCCTGTCATCATGTATGCCGTACAGTGCTCGGGGAAGGGGGGCCCTACACTATAGAAACAGGAAAATCATTTTGTAACACTATCAGGAATTGTGGATGGGGTGGGGGTCTCACACTATGGAAAAGGGGACAGTCACTTATGTTACACCTATCGGGGTTGGGGATGGGATGGGGGGTTGGCTATACTATGGAAAAGGGGAGAATCAGTTATTTACCAATGATCAGGGAATGGGGTGGGGGATGGGACCACTATACTATGGAACTGGAGGGAAATCAGTTATTGTACAATGATTGGGGATTGGCAAATGGGGTGGGGGTAGGACCACTACACTGTGGAAATGGGGACTTTGATTTTATTGTATTTCTGTATTTCCCTACTGCAACACTTTTGTCTGTTACCGCAAATGTATCCTAATTTGCTACCCTATGTTTAGTGTTTAAACTTGTCAAACTATAAACTATAATCTGTGTTAACACTGCAATGTTCAGATGTATGCCATCCTGTACTCGCTGCATGACTGCCTGCTGTAAACGGTGCTCACTCATGAAATATCATCCTGTACCCGATTTGTAATTTGTGTAACCTCATGGGTTGTCTGCCTGTAATTAACCTCAGGTCACCCCTGAAAAAGGGACTGCCATGGTCTCAGTGGGTTCATCTGGTTACCAAAAGTTCAATAAATAAAACATAGGGGATCAGAGCTGGGAGGGGGGTCCACTACACTATGGAAACGAGTCTTTCAGGCATGTACTGCTCAGTGATCAGGGCTGGGGAGAGGAGACCATGTGACCAGCCATGGCCTTTACACAACGCACCGCCCTGCCCAGCACAAAGTTAAGACAGGGTTTTGGTGTCCTAACTTTGAGCCGGTACATCCAGCCACGTCTTCCCCAAGGGGAGGGTTGAATATTGCAATGTGGGGAATATGCAAAGGGAGCCCTCATTTGCATGTCTGCATCACAATATTCTGCACCCTGGCATAGTTTGGTTTGCATGGCACATCGGGGGCTTCTGAATATTGCCATGACCCCAACAGCTATCACAAGTCCAGAGATGTGTGGGCGCGTCCCACATCTCCTTTTAATATGTGGCCCAGTGTCACTAATGGGCTTGATAAACCTTAAAAGGACACTGTCAACCCCTTTTGTCCTCCTATTGTCCCTAGATTAAAGCATGTTATGACATCTCACATTTTGCAGCTATTGCTGATCTGGCTGGTAGTTTGATTCTGATTACTATTTTCTTTTTAAAAGTAAAAAAAAGACTTCCCACCATAGTGGTGTTACCACAAAAAAATATATTTGATTACATTCTTTGGTCATTTTCCACTGCATCGTTCCTGGACTTGAAACCGCCCCTAATGTGATGTAGCCACTCCTGATGCTGTGAGTGGAAACGGCACTATTGCATCATGAGATGGCTGCACTGACTGGGGGTGGTCCTAATGTTCAGGATGTATGCAATAAGAGTAGATCAAGGATTTGAAGCAAAATAAGGTTGGGTATAATTGCTCCATTCCCATACATTTCAGTTCTACTAAGAAAAGAAAATCAAACAGCCAATAACTTCCGTGAGTTTTAGAGAAGGTAAGCAATAATGAAATGTGGGTTTTCAGTGAAATAATATGATGCAGAAAGGGTTGACAGTGTCCTTTTAAAGGGGAACACTCAGCACTAATAGCCCCACACCCAAGAGTGGGGTTGGTTCCAATTTGCACTTTGTGTGCAAAAACACTGTTTTTTATTTACTGTTTACAGCAGTATAGTAGATTGTAACAGACTAATTCTGCTGACTTGCAAGCTAACATTTTCTGTTACTACAAATCCCAGAATCCTCTGCAGCTCACAGCTGACATCAACGGAGAGTTGCAGCAGTGGGAGATTCAATAGCCTGTAGTGCATGTTAGACTTTTATTAGCTCAGATCTTTAGTTTGCTGGTCCTGTTGTCCTCCCTGTGCTGCAAACTTTCTTAGAGGACTGTACTTAGCCCCAAGAGAACTGCAGCACCAATAAACATCTGATCAGGGCGTATAAAACATCTAAAATGCACAACAGGCTATTGACTCAGCCACTGCTGCAGCCCAGCTCTGATATCAGCTGCAAGAGATTCTGGGATTTGTTGTTATAGAAAATTTTAGTTTGCAAGTCAGCAGAATCAGTCTGGTACAAGCTACTACACTGCAGTAAACAGTAAGTAAAAAATACATTTTGCACACAAAGTCTAAATTGGGTCCACTACTACCTGGGTGTGGGCTTTGTCTTGGCTGCTCCATCTATGACCTTATGTGCAAATTACCACTGCCAACACCTAACTAGCACCCTAAAACTAAGTTCCAAATATGATCTCACTGTTTCTACTGATGGTGGGGGAAGGGCGATGCATAAAATGTATCTTCTTCAATTGAAATTCTGGTGAAAGTCCGATTTTGCTTTCATGTAATTACAAAATGTCACAAATTTTCACTAAAAGTTTTATTTGTTATTTCCATCTATCTTTTTTTTCCCCAAAGTGCACCAGTGTTAACAGGATGACTTTCCCAAGGTCCATGCAGAAGTGTATAAAGTTACAAAGTTGTATCTTTAACGAGGACTGAGTTATAGGACTCCAAACTTATGGAAATGTTAAAAATTCATTTTGCAGCTATGTAAACTGCAGAATTTTAAGCTCCTATAACTTTAAAATTAGAGAACAGAATATGACTGATTTTCTTAGGTTCATTGACCCTAAAAATGTGGCTTCAAGGCCACCCCACGGCCCAGCAGCAGAGCATCGCACTGCCATGGTGATGACCTGGGATCAGAAATGAGCCAGGGAAGTCAGATTGGGAGGTAGGTCATGGCCAAGACAGCTGCCGCTCAGCAGTGCATCTCAGCTGGGGAGGCTTGTCGGCAGGTTCCACCAACAGAGGAACCACTGCGGCTGTGCCATGGAGCTTGCTCTTGCTGCGGGGGAAGATGTTGCTGTGTGAGGCTGACAGAGACACCTCCCCTACCAGGAGAGATAGGAGGGAAAAATGTTAGAAAAACCCAGTAGCCAACTGAGTGATGACTGGGTTCAACCTAATCAGGGCATATCCCTGTGAACAGGATATATCTCTGAGAGATGAGCTGTCGGCTGAGAGAAAACACAATATAATAAAAAAAGCGGGTGTGTACTGTATGTCAACTCTCTAATCTCTTGCTCAGACACTGGCCAAGTTATAAACAGTCAAAGATTTCAACTTAACATTAGTAATTAAAGTTGAATTTCATGAGCTTTTGTGAAATTGTGAAATGTTGCGATAGTTTTGTTGAAGCCATATTCACACATTTGGGCCAGTCATACACCTGAGTTGCGATTGTAGAGGAAAATAAAAGCTGGGTAAATCAACATTAAGGTGGCATTTATTGGAGGTTCCATAGTAAAAGTATAGTGATGCCAAGTGGCAGGTCACTATCTTGAGTGACGAACCATGAAGAACAGTCATGGACATCCCTGTGCACTACCCTGAATTCTTGCAGTATGCCAGATGACCACTAGAGCGCGCTAACTTAATGACTTGTGGAAGCACGCGCACGTGCAGTGTTGTTTATGTACAGTGCCATCTACTAACTCTTTAACAACCCAGTAGTTAACAATATACATTTTTACTGTTGGAAAATAGTGGCACCATGTGACAACAAGCCTTACAACTAGTTGTGACTTAGGCCACTGTAACAGAAGTATCTGCGTATTTTTAGTCATGCTAGAGCATGCTGCTGGGCATCACTGTTGCAGGAGTGTTGGAGAGGCATTGCAGGGCCATGATGCTAGTGCACGTAAGGTGATTCATGATGGAGCATGATGCTGGGCATCACTGTCACAGGAGTGTAGGAGGGGCATTGCAGGGCCATGATGCTAGTGCAGGTAAGGTGGTTCACGATGGAGCATGATGCTGGGCATCACTGTCACAGGAGTGTTGGAGGGGTATTGCAGGGCCATGATGCTAGTGCAGGTAATGTGATTCATGATGGAGCATGATGCTGGGCATCACTGTCACAGGAGTGTTGGAGGGGCATTGCAGGGCCATGATGCTAGTGCAGGTAAGGTGGTTCACAATGGAGCATGATGCTGGGCATCACTGTCACAGGAGTGTTGGAGGGGTATTGCAGGGCCATGATGCTAGTGCAGGTAAGGTGATTCATGATGGAGCACGATGCTGGGCATCACCGTTGCAGGAGTGTTGGATGAGCATGGCAGGGCCATGATGCTAGTGCAGGTAAGGTGATTCATGATGGAGCACGATGCTGGGTATCACTGTCACAAGAGTGTTGGACCGGTATTGCAGGGCCATGATGCTAGTGCAGGTAAGGTGATTCATGATGGAGCATGATGCTGGGCATCACTGTCACAGGAGTGTTGGAGGGGTATTGCAGGGCCATGATGCTAGTGCAGGTAAGGTGATTCATGATGGAGCATGATGCTGGGCATCACTGTCACAGGAGTGTTGGAGGGGTATTGCAGGGCCATGATGCTAGTGCAGGTAAGGTGATTCATGATGGAGCACGATGCTGGGCATCACTGTCACAGGAGTGTTGGAGGGGTATTGCAGGGCCATGATTCTAGTGCAGGTAAGGTGATTCATGATGGAGCATGATGCTGGGCATCACTGTCACAGGAGTGTTACGGAGGCATTGCAGGGTCATGATACTAGTGCAGGTAAGGTGATTCATGATGGAGCATGATGTTGGGCATCATTGTTGTAGGAGTGCTGGGTATTGCAGGGCCATGATGCTAGTGCAGGTAAGGTGATTCATGATGGAGCATGATGCTGGGCATCACTGTCACAGGAGTGTTACAGAGGCATTGCAGGGTCATGATACTAGTGCAGGTAAGGTGATTCATGATGGAGCATGATGTTGGGCATCATTGTTGTAGGAGTGCTGGGTATTGCAGGGCCATGATGCTAGTGCAGGTAAGGTGATTCATGATGGAGCATGATGCTGGGCATCACTGTCACAGGAGTGTTGGAGAGCTAGGACCATGTTACTAGTACAGGTAAGGCAATTCATGATGGAGCATGATGCTGGGCATCACTGTCACAAGAGTGTTGGAGAGGCACTGCAGGGCCATGATGCTAGTGCAGGTAAGGTGATTCATGATGGAGCACGATGCTGGGTATCACTGTCACAGGAGTGTTGGACAGGTAGTGCAGGGCCATGATGCTAGTGCAGGTAAGGTGATTCATGATGGAGCACGATGCTGGGTATCACTGTCAAAGGAGTGTTGGAAGGTAGTGCAGGGCCACGATGCTAGTGCAGGTTAGGTGATTCATGATGGAGCACGATGCTGGGTATCACTGTCACAGGAGTCTTGGAGGGGTATTGCAGGGCCACGATGCTAGTGCAGGTAAGGTGATTCATGATGGAACACGATGCTAGGTATCAATGTCACAGGAGTCTTGGAGGCATATTGCAGGGCCACGATGCTAGTGCAGGTAAGGTGATTCATGATGGAGCACGATGCTGGGTATCACTGGTCACAGGAGTCTTGGAGGGGTATTGCAGGGCCATGATGCTAGTGCAGGTAAGGTGATTCATGATGGAGCATGATGCTGGGCATCACTGTCACAGGAGTGTTGAGGTATCTGCAGGGCCGTGATTCTAGTGCAGGTAAGGTGATTCATGATGGAGCACGATGCTGAGCATCACTGTCACAGGAGTGTTACAGAGGCATTGCAGGGTCATGATACTAGTGCAGGTAAGGTGATTCATGATGGAGCATGATGTTTGGCATCATTGTTGTAGGAGTGCTGGGTATTGCAGGACCATGATGCTAGTGCAGGTAAGGTGATTCATGATGGAGCACGATGCTGGGCATCACTGTCACAGGAGTCTTGGAGGGGTATTGCAAGGCCAGGATGCTAGTGCAGATAAGGTGATTCGTGAAGGAGCACGATGCTGGGCATCACTGTCACAGGAGTCATGGAGGGGTATTGCAGGGCCATGATGCTAGTGCAGGTAAGGTGATTCGTGTTGGAGCACGATGCTGGACATCACTGTCACAGGAGTCTTGGAGGGGTATTGCAGGGCCATGATGCTAGTGCAGGTAAGGTGATTCGTGATGGAGCACGATGCTGGACATCACTGTCACAGGAGTCTTGGAGGGGTATTGCAGGGCCATGATGCTAGTGCAGGTAAGGTGATTCGTGATGGAGCACGATGCTGGACATCACTGTCACAGGAGTCTTGGAGGGGTATTGCAGGGCCATGATGCTAGTGCAGGTAAGGTGATTCGTGATGGAGCACGATGCTGGACATCACTGTCACAGGAGTCTTGGAGGGGTATTGCAGGGCCATGATGCTAGTGCAGGTAAGGTGATTCGTGATGGAGCACGATGCTGGACATCACTGTCACAGGAGTCTTGGAGGGGTATTGCAGGGCCATGATGCTAGTGCAGGTAAGGTGATTCGTGATGGAGCACGATGCTGGACATCACTGTCACAGGAGTCTTGGAGGGGTATTGCAGGGCCATGATGCTAGTGCAGGTAAGGTGATTCGTGATGGAGCACGATGCTGGACATCACTGTCACAGGAGTCTTGGAGGGGTATTGCAGGGCCATGATGCTAGTGCAGGTAAGGTGATTCGTGATGGAGCACGATGCTGGACATCACTGTCACAGGAGTCTTGGAGGGGTATTGCAGGGCCATGGTGCTAGTGCAGGTAAGGTGATTCGTGATGGAGCACGATGCTGGACATCACTGTCACAGGATTCTTGGAGGGTATTGCAGGGGCCATGGTGCTAGTGCAGGTGGGTGATTCTGATGGATCACGATGCTGGACATCACTGTTGGGGAGTCTTGAGGTATTGCAGGGCCATGGTGCTAGTGCAGGTGGAAGGTGATTCGTGATGGAGCACGGCGCTGGACATCACTGTTCACAGGAGTCTTGAGGGCACTGCAGGTCCAGGTGCTAGCGGGTGAGTGAGGTCTGTGATGGAGCCGTGCTGGACATCACTGTCACAGGAGTCTTGGAGGCATTGCTGGGCCAGCTGGTGCTAGTGCAGGTAAGGTGATTAGGATGGAGCACGTTGCTGACATCACTGTCTCAGGAGTCATGGAGGGGTATTACAGGGCGGGGATGTTACTGCAGGTAAGGTGATTGGTGATGGAGCACGATGCTGGACATCACTGTCACAGGAGTCTTGGAGGTGTGCAGGGCCATGGTGCTGGGTGGCGTACGGTGATTCGGTAGCCACGATGCTGGAGATCACTGTCACAGGAGTCTTGGAGGGGTATTGCAGGGCCATGATGCTAGTGGGTAAGGTGATTCCGTGATGGATCACGGTGGTTATCACTGTGCGAGGTCTTGGAAGTGTGCATTTGGGCCATGGTGCTGGGTGCAGTGAGGTGAGATTCCGTTGATGGGCACGATGCTGGGACATCACTGTCTGCAGGATTCTTTGAGGGTATTGCAGGTGCCGGTGGTGCTAGTGCAGGTAAGGTGATTCGTGATGGAGTTCTGGGCATGCTGGACATCACTGTCACAGGAGTCTTGGAGGGGTATTGCAGGGCCATGGTGCTAGTGCAGGTAAGGTGATTCGTGATGGAGCACGATGCTGGACATCACTGTCACAGGAGTCTTGGAGGGGCACTGCAGGGCCAAGGTGCTAGTGCAGGTAAGGAGATTCGTGATGGAGCACGATGCTGGACATCACTGTCACAGGAGTCTTGGAGGGGCACTGCTGGGCCATGGTGCTAGTGCTGGTAAGGTGATTCGTGATGGAGCACGATGCTGGACATCACTGTCACAGGAGTCTTGGAGGGGTACTGCAGGGCCATGATGCTAGTGCAGGTGGGTTATTCGGTGATGATTCGATGCTGGGATTCACTGTCACAGGAGTCTGAGGGGCACTGCAGGGCCACGATGCTAGTGCAGGTAAGGTGATTCGTGATGGAGCACGGTGCTGGTATCACCGTCACAGGAGTCTTGAGGCACTGCAGGGCCATGATGCTAGTGCAGGTAAGGTGATTCGATGGAGCACGGCTGGTCATCACTGTCACAGGAGTCTTGGAGGGGCACTGCAGGCCATGATGCTAGTGGTAGGTAAGGTGATTCGTGATGGAGCACGATGTTGGTATCACTGTCACAGGAGTCTTGGAGGGCAATGCAGGCCATGATGTTGGGCAGGTAAGGTGATTCGTGATGGATGATGCTGGTATCCTGTCGCTGGAGTCTTGAGGGGCACTGCAGGGCCATGATGCCACGGTGGGTATTCGTGATGGAGGCGGTGCTGGTGTCCTGTCAGGAGCTTGGAGGGGTTGCAGGGCCGCGTGCTAGTGCAGGTAAGGTGATTTTTGATGGAGTACGATGCTGGGTATCACCGTCACAAGAGTCTTGAGGGCATTGCAGGCCACGATGCTAGGTGCAGGTAAGGCGATTCGTGATGGAGCAACGATGCTGGCATCACTGTCACAGGAGTCTTTGAGGTATTGCAGGGCCACGATGTTAGTACAGGTAAGGTGATTGGTGTGGAGCCGTGCTTTGCTATCACTGTCTGGGAGTCTTGTAGGGGTATTTATGGCTGTGATGCTAGTGCAGGTACGTGATTCATGATGGAGCATGATGCTGGGCATCACTGTCACAGGAGTTGGGCGTCATTGCGGGGATGCGGTGCTAGTGCAGGTAAGGTGGTTCACGATGAGTGTGCTGGGCATCGCTGTCACCGGAATGTGGAGGGGCATTGCAGGCCGCTGACAGCAGTGCAGGTAAGGTGGTGGTTCATGATAGAGCATGAAGCTGGAATCACTGTCACAGGAGTGCTGGAGGGCACCGCAGGCTTCGCGATGTTAGTGCAGTGTAAGGTGATTCATGATGGAGCACTGTTATGCTGGGCATCACTGTTGCAGGAGCAGCAGTGCTACGGCAGGCCATGATGCTAGTGCAGGTGGGGCAGGATCATGATGGTTCACGTTGTTGGTATCACTGTCACAAGAGTGTTGGACATTGCAGGCCTGATGCTAGTGCAGGTAAGGTGATTCATGATGGATATGATGCTGGGCATCACTGTCAGGAGTCTTGGAGGTGTGCAGGGCCCTGTTGCTAGTGCAGGTAAGGTGATTCATGATGGAGCATGATGTTGGGCACTGTCACAAGTGTTAAGAGGCATTGGTGGTCATGATACTAGTGCAGGTAAGGTGATTCATGATGGAGCACGATGCTGGGCATCATGTCAGGAGTGTTGAGGGCACTGGGGCAGTGATTCTAGTGCAGGTAAGGTGATTCATGATGGAGCACGATGCTGAGCATCACTGTCATAGGAGTGTTACAGAGGCATTGCAGGGTCATGATACTAGTGCAGGTAAGGTGATTCATGATGGAGCATGATGTTTGGCATCATTGTTGTAGGAGTGCTGGGTATTGCAGGGCCATGATGCTAGTGCAGGTAGGGTGATTCATGATGGAGCATGATGCTGGGCATCATTGTCACATGAGTGTTGGAGAGCTGGACCATGTTATGGTACAGGTATGCCCAATTCATGATGGGGCATGATGCTGGACATACTGTCGCGTTGGTGTTGGGGCTGCGGGGACATGATGCTAGTGCAGGTGGTTCATACAGTTGTTGGTATCACTGTCACAGGGTGTGTTGGACAGGTAGTGCAGGGCCATGATGCTGAGTGGGATAGGTGTTCATGATGGAGCCACCAAGCTGGGTATCACTGTCACAGGAGTCTTGGAGGGTATTGCAGGGCTGATGCGCGGTAGGTGATTCATGATGGACACGATGCCAGGCTATCCTGTCACAGGGTCCGGAGGAGGGGTATTGCAGGAACCCCACGATGCTAGTGCAGGTAAAATTGATTCACTTAGTGGAGACACGTTATAGGCATCCTGATCTGGGAGTCTTGGAGAGGGGGTGTCGCGGGGTGTGATGCTAGTGGGTGGGTGATTCATGATGGAGCGCGATGCTGCATCACTCACAGGAGTCTTGGGGGTATTGCAGGCCCATGGTGTTGGTGCAGGCAGGTGATTCATGATGGAGCACGATGCTGGGCATCACTGTCACAGAGGAGTCTTGAGAGGTATTGCCAGGGCCCTGCGATGCCTATGCTGATAGGTGATTGATGGAGCACGATGCTGGGTATCACCGTCACAGAGTGTTGGACAGGCATTGCAGGGCCACGATGTTAGTGCAGGTTGGTGATTCATGATGGAGCGATGCTGGGTATCACTGTCACAGGTCTTGAGGGTATTGCAGGGTCGATGCTGGTTGCAGGTAAGGTGATTCATGATGGAGCGCGATGCTGGGTATCACTGTCACAGGAGTGTTGGACAGGTATTGCAGGGCCACGATGCCGTGCAGGTTAGGTGATTCATGATGGAGCCTGATGCTGTCACGTCACAGGGTCTTGGAGGGGATTCGTGATGGCGCCCATGCTGGGTATCACCGCTCACAGGAGCCCTGAGGGAATTGTAGGCCACGATGCTAGTGCAGGTAAGGTGATTCGTGATGGAGCACGATGCTATCACCGGTCACAGGAGTCTGAGGGTATTGCAGGGCCAATGATGCTAGTGCAGGTAAGGTGTTCGTGATGGAGCAACGTATGCTGGTCACTGTCACAGGAGTCTTGAGGGGCAGGCCACCATGCTAGTGTTGGTAAGGTGATTCGTGATGAGCACGATGCTGGCTACTCACCATCACAGGAGTCTTGAGGGGTATTGCAGGCCATTGGCGTTAGTGCTGGTAAGGTGATTCGGATTCGTGATGGAGCACGGTGCTGGCTATCACTGTCACAGGAGTCTTGAGGGGTATTGCAGGGCCACCGGTGTTAGTGCTGGTAAGGTGATCTGGCGATAGCATGATGTTTGCGTATCACCGTCACAGGAGTCTTGAGGCATTGTACAATGGCGCTGTTGGTGGCAGTGATTCGGATTACACGGCGTCGGGCTATCACTTACAGGAGTCTTGGAGGGGTATTGCAGGCCATGATGTTAGTGTTGGTAAGGTGATTCGTGATGGAGCACGATGCGACATCACTGTCACAGGAGTCTGGAGGGGTATTGCAGGCCACGATGTTGGGGTGCAGGTAAGGTGATTCGTGATGGAGCACGATGCCGGGCTATCACCGTCACAGGAGTCTTGGAGGGGTATTGCAGCTACTGGCGCGAAAAGCAGGTAAGGGTGATTCATGATGGAGCATGATGCTGGGGCATCACCGTCACAGGAGTCTTGGTGGGGTAATATAGGCCAATGGCGCTAGTGCTGCAAGGTGATTCATGATGGAGCAATGAAGGCATCACCGTCGCGAGGAGTCTTGGAGGTATTGCAGGCAAGGGATGCTAGTGCAGGTAAGGTGATTCATGATGGAGCACGGTGCTGGACATCACTGTCACAGGAGTCTTGAGGGCATTGAAGGGCCGCGATAGTGCAGGCGTGATTCGTGATGGAGCACGGCGCTGACATCACTGTCACAGGAGTCTGGAGGTATTGTGGGCCAAGGATGCCAGCAGGTGATTCGTGATGGAGCACGGCGCGGGACATCACTGTCAGCAGTGTGAGCCCGGAGGGTATTGCCGTGATGCTTAGTGCAGGCAAGGTGATTCATGATGGAGCACGGCGCTGTACATCGTCATGAGTCTTGAGGGTATTGCAGGGCCGCGATGCTAGTGCAGGTAAGGCGATTCAGATGGAGCAACGCTGGACATCACTGTCATGTGAGTCTTGAGGGTATTGCAGGGCGATGATGCTAGTGCAGGTGTGTGATTTCGTGATGGAGCACTGGCGTTGGACATCACCGTCACAGGAGTCTTGGAGGGTATTGCAGGCCATGATGCTAGCAGGTGGGGTGATTCATGATGGAGCCCGTGCTGACATCACTGTCACAGGAGTCTTGAGGGTATTGCAGGGCCATGATGCTAGTGCAGGTTAGGTGATTCATGGTGAGCGTGATGCTGGGATCACTGTCACAGGAGTGTTGGAGGGTATTGCAGGGCCATGATGTTAGTGCAGGTAAGTGGTGATTCATGATGGAACACCTATTAACACTGTCACAGGAGTGTTGGAGGGCAATTGCAGGGCCATGATTCTAGTGCCGTAAGGTGATTCATGATGGAGCACGGCGTTGAGCATCATCGTCAGCAGGAGTGTTACAGAGGCATTGCAGGGTCGCGGTACTAGTGTGCAGGTAAAGGTGATTCATGATGGGCATGATAAAGTATCATTGTTGTGGTGGAGTGTTGCATTGCAGGGCCAGCGATGCTAGTGCAGTAAGGTGATTCATGATGGACATGATGCTGGGCATCACTGTCACAGGAGTGTTGAGAGCTAGGACCATGTTACTAGTACAGGTAAGGCACCATGATGGAGTTATCGATGCTGGCATCAGTCGTCACAAAGAGTGTTGAGGGCACTGCAGGGCCATGATGTTAGTGCAGGTAAGGTGATTCATGATGGAGTTACCTATACTAGGTATCACGTCACAGGAGTCTTGAGGGCACAGAGGGGCCAATGATGTTAGTGCAGGCAAGGTGATCTCAGTGATGGAGCACCGGCTGGGTATCACTGTCACACAGGAGTCTTGGGAGGGTATTGCAGGGCCACTATGCTAGTGCAGGTAAGGTGATTCATGATGGAGCACAATGCTGGGTATCACTGTCACAGGAGTCTTGGAGGGGTATTGCAGGGCCAATGGTGCGTAGGTGGCAGGCAAGGTGATTCATGATGGAGCACGATGCTGGGCATCACCGTCACAGGAGTCTTGGAGGGTATTGCAGGGCCACGATGTTAGTGGCAGGTAAAAGTGATTCATGATGGAGTTAACGACACAGCATCACTGTCACAGGAGTCTTGGAGGGTATTGCAGGGTCACATGCTGGGGCAGTAAGGTGATTCATATTGACATGTTGCTAACACCGTCACAGGAGTCTTGAGGGGTATTGCAGGGCAATGGGCTGGGTGCAGGCGGGGGCAGTGATTCGGGTGATGGAGCACGCATACTGGGCATCACTGTCATAGGAGTCTTGAGGGTATTCAGGGCCACGATGCGTTAGTGCAGGTAAGGTGATTCGTGATGAGCACCATTCAGTAATCACTGTCACAGGAGTCTTGGAGGGTATTGCAGGGCCAGGATGCTAGTGCAGATAAGGGTGATTCGTGATGGAGCAATGCATGCTGGGCATCACCGTCACAGGAGTCTTGAGGGTACGGTAAATAGCGATGCTAGTGCAGGTAAGGTTATTCGTGATAGAGCACTGGTGCTGGCATCTCTGTCACAGGAGTCTTGGAGGGGTATTGCAGGTGCCATGATGCTGGTGCAGGTAAGGTGATTCGTGATGGAGTACCTGGCGTTGACATCACTGTTACAGGAGTCTTGAGGGGTATTGTAGGGCCATGATGTTAGTGTGCAGGTGAAGGGTGATTCGTGGATGGAGCAATTTGCGCTGGACATCACTGTCACAGGAGTCTTGGAGGGGTATTGCAGGCCAGGGATGCTAGTGCAGGTAAGGTGATTCCGTGATGGAGCACCCATGCCGACACATCACTGTAAGTCACAGGAGCGCCTTTAGGGTACAGAAAATAAGCGATGTGCTAGTGCAGGGCATGATTCGTGATGGAGCAATGGCGCTGACATCACTGTCACCGAGCCCTGGAGGCACAGGCCGCGATGCTAGTGCAGGTAAGGTGATTCGTGATGGAGCACGTATGCTGGACATCACTGTCACAGGAGTCCTGTAGGGGTCATTGTAGTGACCATGATGCTAGTGCAGGTAAGGTGATTCGTGATGGAGTACGATGCTGGACATCACTGTCACAGGAGTCTTGGAGGGGTATTGCAGGGCCATGATGCTAGTGCAGGTAAGGTGATTCGTGATGGAGCACGATGCTGGGACATCACTGTCACAGGAGTCTTGGAGGGTATTGCAGGGCCATGGTGTTAGTGCAGGTGGGCGGTGATTCGCGTGATGGTTACATGGCGCTGACATCACTGTCACAGGAGTCTTGAGGGGTACCAGTAGGCCAATGAAAGTGACAAAGGTAAGGTGATCTTCGTGATGGGATAATGGCTGGGACATCACTGTCACAGGAGTCTTGGAGGGCACTGCACTTCGCGATGCTAGTAGTGCAGGTAAGGTGGGATTCGTGAGCTGAGCAATGGCGCTGGGCAATCACTGTCACAGTGACTTCTGGATGGGCACCGCAGGGCCATGATGCTAGTGCAGGTAAGGTGATTCGTGATGGAGCACGATGCTGGGTATCACTGTCACAGGAGTCTTGGAGGGGCACTGCAGGGCCATGATGCTAGTGCAGGTAAGGTGATTCGTGATGGAGCACGATGCTGGGTATCACTGTCACAGGAGTCTTGGAGGGGCACTGCAGGGCCATGATGCTAGCAGCAGGCGTGATTCGTGATGGAGCATGATGCTGGGTATCACTGTCACAGGAGTCTTGGAAGGGTATTGCAGGGCCATGATGCTAGTGCAGGTAAGGTGATTCGTGATGGAGCACGATTCTGGGTATCACTGTCACAGGAGTCTTGGAAGGGTATTTCAGGGCCATGATGCTAGTGCAGGTAAGGTGATTCGTGATGGAGCACGATGCTGGGTATCACTGTCACAGGAGTCTTGGAGGGCATTGCAGGGCCAATGGCGCAGTGCAGGTAAGGTGATTCGTGATGGAGCAATGGCGCTGGGCACTACCGTTACAGGAGCCTTGAGGGGCATTGCAGAGCCACGATGCTATTGCTGTTAAGGTGATTCGTGATGGAGCATGATGCTGGCTATCACTGTCACAGGAGTCTTGGAGGGGTATTGCAGTGCCACGATGCTAGTGCTGGTAAGGTGATTCATGATTGAGCACGATGCCAGCTATCACTTTCACAGGAGTCTTGGGGGTATTGCAGGGCCATTATGCTAGTGCTGGTGGGCAGACCTGTGATGGAGCACGATGCTGGACATCACTGTCACAGGAGTCTTGGAGGGGTATTGCAGGGCCAATGATGCTAGTGCAGGTAAGGTGATTCATGATGGAGCACGATGCTGGACATCACTGTCACAGGAGTCTTGGAGGGGTATTGCAGGGCCATGATGCTAGTGCAGGTAAGGTGATTCATGATGGAGCACGATGCTGGGCATCACTGTCACAGGAGTCTTGGAGGTATTGCAGGAGACCATGTTTTAGTGCAGGTAAGGTGATTCATGATGGAGCCTGATGCTGGGCATCCACTGTCACAGAAAGTCTTGGAGAATTGCAGGGGCCATGATGCTAGTGCAGGTAAGGTGATTCATGATGGAGCACGATGCTTGGCATCACTGTCACAGGAGTGTTGGAGGGGTATTGCAGGGCCATGATGCTAGTGCAGGTAATGTGATTCATGATGGAACATGATGACTGGCATCACTGTCACAGGAGTGTTGGAGGGGTATTGCAGGGCTATGATGTTGGTGCAGGTTGTGATAAGAGCTTTAGGAAAGTGAAATTCCACAGGTAAAATTCTATTAGCATTGCCTATTATGTGTCCGTGAATTTTTGAGCAAGTGTTGCCATGTAGTAATTTCTATCCCCAATAAATTTTAACCAACTAAACCACATTTATCCAGCTTAATAAGATTCCGGGACATATTTGCTTTGGTATGCATGCCCAGTCTTGAGTGCATACCTGTAATAGCAGTAGAGTTATAAACATCCAAATAATTTGAACATTTTCACACAGTTTAACAAATAATTAAAATGGTGAAAATTTGAACTCCTGCAACTTACAAATTACATAACCAACTACCCCTCTATTTAGCAGTTTCTAAGACTCTTCCCAGGAAAGTATGCATGTGCATTTTCAATTATCTCACTCTAAAGGTGGCTATGTTGTAATCATAGTAGTATTTTCAGAAATGTTGACATGCATAATAAATTGAAAAAACTCTGAGCCCCTGGAACTGCTCTGCCCTCCTCCAAATGTCATGAAACTTGGCAGCTGCTTGGGGCTTCTGCCAAACAGTGGTCATACTGAATTACAGATTCCTGGCTATAGGAAAGACTGAGGTACAGTCAAGTAAAGAATTGCAGAAAATTCCACAAAATTTCACAAAATGTCATGGAGTTTCATGAAAATTCCACTAAATCAGAATTTACTAATTTCACCCTACCATAGAAGGGGAAGATTAATCTAAAGGCAGAGGAAATGGTATGAGAAGGCTGGCTGGATTGCTTAGGTATTGATACAAGGGATGGAAAAGGAGAGGAGGTCATAAAGAATTGGAGGCAGTAGGGAAGGGAACATAGCCAAATTTTAGAGATGCATGAATGAATGAATAAAAAACATACCTTGCAGAATATTAAATATCAGATAGCTTTGATGAGCAAATTATATTGGATTACGATATATTGCACTGACGCAATCATTACTAGATATCTCTGTTTGTCTGCTTCTCTCAGTATAAATAGCTGAAGCAGGAACAGTAAGATGTCTGTAAGATGAACTTTAATCCCTGCCAGTGGCAAATCACGACAAGAAGAACATCACACACAATTCAGGAGACTTGTATAAATATCTATACAGCTTTTACATACAGCACTTGGGAATTTTTTTTCCAGAGCAGATCCAAACCAGAAGTTATCAAAAAACACATCTGGTGTGTTAGTGTACAGGTGAAGCACTCCTGCAAGAGATGCACTCATCCCAGCAGAAAGCAACCAAACTGAGACAGGAATGATCTGGTGTTGAAGAACATAGTGTGCACGATAAGAAGAAAAATATGGTTTCAATGCACTTCAAAATAAGAAACTAAGATGGTTGATTATTGACTTTAGGGGGACACAGAATACAGGAAGCAAGTGATCAGAGTCCAACAAATGCATTAAGACTTAGTCTTCTGGGTATTGATATGGTAAAGCAAATTGAGAGACTCAATTTGAACGCCCTAGGAAATAGTTACCATTACCGAATAGTGAGGGGTAATGAATAGCAAGTGTGGAGTTACAGAGTAGAGAGCGATAATGGATAACGAGTGTACAATTAGGAAACAGCAAGGCTAAATGGATTTAATCAGCAAGCTGCTTCAGAGCTGGCCACTTAGCATGGTGGTTATGGTCACCACCTGTGAAGCTAATGGATCTGGGTTCGGTACTGAATGTAGGTTATTTTTTTGTATTATTCTAGTTGTTTAAATTTATATTTTTTTGTTATGACTCCTGTTCCCCCGACTTTGTTCCCCCCACCTGCGGGTTGTCTCTCCCTCAACATTCTCTCCCTGCAGACTGGTATACTGGTATCCCCTTGGAGTAGCCCCCTCCTTTGTTTCCCTCTGTCTCCCAGTGTCCACTGCCCCAGAGTTGATTATATATGGGGGTGGGGAAAAGGTTTGTCCCCTACTAAAGTGGGTGCAGGTGGCATAGCCCCCTGCATAAAGAGTAAGTTTAGCTCCCCCCCCCCCATATAGAGAGTATGGTGCCATCGCTGTTTGTACCAGTCAGTATAGTGCTGATCGACAATTTTTTTTTCGGTAATTTGCACTCAATGTATTTTAAGTCCCCTTTTAATCTTAGCTGTCATCACATGGAACCAGTGTTCTGTAATGTGCATGTCCCAATATTAATTATGAGGCTCCACCCGTTTTGATCAAGACCTCATGGACTTTAATCTTGGGAGTACACCTCTCAAAGTGAGATGGTTGTTTTAACTAGTCATGGATGCCACTTGTTGCAGAAGCTGTGGGCACCCTGAAAGGCACTCAAGGGTGAGAGTGCGTTACAAGTAGTGGTGGAGGAGCTGCAGTTCATACATGTATGCACCTCTCGTTTTTGAGATCGAGAGTGTAAACTGGAACAACCACTCTACAGTCTCTAATGCATTCAGCAAACTATTCTTGGACCTTTCAGCCTACACTGGGGTTTTTTCCACTCCCTTGCATTGTCCAACATCTCCCCAAACCACTGAACCAGGCCAATGTCCCCCCCTTCATCTCAAACAAGTAACCACCTCTGAGGTGTATAAATTTTGAAGGCCGATCCCCAAATCTGAATCTGCCAGCTCAGATAGAATTGAGACTAAATTTGTTAGATTAGCTGCGTATGAACTGGCCCCTACACTTGCTAGAAATTTCAGTCTTTTCCTCACCACTAACCCTGAACCTATTATCTGGAAATTGGCTAACACAGTACCTATGTTTAAAAAAGGTAATAACAAAATTATTAGAAACTACAGACCCTTTGCCATTCTACCCTTTCCTAGCAAGGTTCTGGAAAAAACTGTCTCCACTCATCTCACCTCATATCTTTCTACCCACAATCTCCTTTCCCCAGTCCAACATGGCTTCTGCAAAAACCATAGCACCACCACTGCACTGCTCACTCTAACCAACAGTATCTCCACTTTTCTTGACAAAGGTGACCTAGCTGGCACCATATTCATTAACCTCACTAAGGCCTTTGATATGATCGATCACTCCCTACTCTCCTAGCAAGTTAAGCACCCTGGGAATCTCAGATTATGCCTTACCCTGGTTCAGAAGATATCTAACCAACAGACAGCAGTGTCAAATTTGGTTCCTCTCTATCTAATGCCATCCCTGTCTCCATTGCTGACCTCTAGGCTCCATACCTAGGCCACTCTTTTTCTCTCTACACACCAGTTCTGTTCACCACTGCTTCCCCTACAGTACCCTTCTGCTGGTCTTTTTCACCAGTGCCCAGAACATGGCTGATATCAACAGAACTCGGTCAACTGACCTGAAGGCCATTCAAACCTAGTTCCACAAGAATAGTATCCTAATGAACCCTACTAAGTCACAAGCTACTGTATGCTATTCAAAACTGAACACCAGTTAAAAAACAACCCTACTCCACTTTCCATGGTCTGTGAGAATGGCACCCCTCTGGTCTCTGTAAACTCCTTCAAATACCTGGGTGTGACACCTTGATCCCTCCCTTAACTTCTCACTACATGTAACAGCCATCTACAAGGTAGTTAATGTTAGATTCATACTTGCCTATCGAGCCAGTCTGACTCTCTCTCCCCATCCACATGTATCGCAGTCGCCGATGGTCTCTTACTCCCCAAATTATCCTATGGCCTACTTATTGTTTCAAATGCCTCAAATTCAATCCTGCACAAATGGGACATGGCTTACAACAATATCTGTTCATTTGCCCTTGTCTGCAGTCATCTTGCCCATCACTGTACCCTGTACTCCAAACTAGGTTGGCTATCTTCTGCATCTCAATGTGATCTTTCTTCTGGTAACATTATCCACAGCATAATAAAGAACCAAGCATCACTATCCCTTGCCTCCCTCCTGGTGTCCAATAAAAATACCTACCCCCCTCAGATCCTCAGACCTTGACTTCCTATTCATACCCAGAACTAGGCCCAAATTCAGAGCGATGGCCTTCACTGTTGTAGCCCTGAAACTATGGAACAGCAAACCTGCTCACATTAGACATTGTACTATTTCCTGAGCTTTCCAGTATCAATACCAGTCACATTAGACATTGTACTGTTTCCTGAGCAGCCCTGAAACTATGAAACAGCAAACCTGCTCACATTAAACATTGTACAGTTTCCTGAGCTTTCCAGTATCAATACCAGTCACATTAGACATTGTACTGTTTCCTGAGCTTTCCAGTATCGATACCTGCTCACATTAGACATTGCACTGTTTCCTGAGCTTTCCAGTGTCAATACCTGCTCACATTAGAGATGTACTGTTTCCTGAGCTTTCCAGTAACAATACCTGCTCACATTAGACATTGTAATGTTTCCTGAGCTTTCTAGTATCAATACCAGTCACATTTGCTTCAACTGGCAGTATGCTCCTATTCCCAGCCCCTGCCCCAGTGACCTCTCACCATCTGTACCTGATTGTTCCTAGCACTTGCTTACTTTGTTACCTGTTAATATTGTCTGTACTTTTGAGCTTTTTCCAGTGACACATCCCCTATGCTTCCTCATTTTATAGACATGTGCCAAACTGTTTACTCAGTACTCTTTGCTCACTCCATTGTTTAATTTATTGTCATGCACAGTACTGTATTTCTGAGGTTACTATGTGCGCCAGCATTGTCGTCACTGTCTTGCACTGTAATGTCTTAATTGGTTGTAGTCTCCTGGGTTGCGTCTGAAAATAGGCAAATGTTTGTCTAGTGCACCTTACCTGGTAAGCAAAAAACTAAAAATACAAAGAGTCTGTCAGTTCTTATGAATTTGCTTTTCTCTGTAGTAGGTAGAGTTGAACGAAGTCCCTTAACTTCGCTATGCAGAGTATTTCATGTAGAACTCGAATTTTGCTGAATACTCCACAAAGCAAAGCAAAAAATGTCACATTTATTATTAACGCAAATTTTCTATTGCTTCATATGGACTTTGAGTTACTTTGCCTTTTTGTTTTTGCTCTTAAAGGTGCATTTTGCACCGAATCATGGGCTGGAAGGTCACATAGGCTCTATATTGGCTTGCACAGCCTCAGTTCAGCATATTGTGTGTAGTGGAAAGTTGGAGACAGTTTGCTTTCAAAGCTCTGAGATTCAAGCATTCAAAAAACATTCAAAAAATCTTTTTTTTTCGTTTGAACTTTTGAGACCAAATTTAGTGCGTCAAGTGTAGTAAACTCTTGTATGTTTCTATCATCATTTATTGATTTGATGTGAATATTGCTTTTTTTTGTCAACTCTTTTTCCCTCCGGTCATGGTCCCGAGGTCCTTCTCTCAGGCAACCAATCCTTTTTCCTGCCCCGCCTGAGGTCCCTCGAACTGTGCCTCTCTCTCCCTCCCCTTCTATGCCAGCACCCCCAGCTAACCCTATCTAGGGTGGGTCGCCCTCCTCCTACCTGGGTGCCTCTCATCAAGTCAGTCTCCAGCATTGGACAGAGAGTGGCCGTGGAAATCAAGGCCAGTCAAGGAGAGCCCAACATTGGGCATGGGGGACTGGTGCCATCACCTGATCCTCGGCACCGGGTTTTTCCCTTATTCTGGTACCCTCCCAACATAAGGCATGCAATGTCGTCAGCCCGTGATGTGGGTGCTCCCACCCACGTCTGGAGATGGCTGCCCGACGTCGTCCCCAACTGTACACGCCCGAGCACATAGCAGTGCCAATGGTTTCCACCAGGGGGCCACTGTTGCACCGGGCAACCCTGGATCCCACTCCCGAGAGATCAGAGCCATCCATAGGATGCTCGATCCTCTCTCTCCCCTGCCGACCCCTGATGGCCCCCGGCTCATTCCTGAACCCAGGTCGCCAGTGTGGTGTCCAGCGCCTCAACCCTCGGCGCCACCGGGCTGGCTCAATGTTGCATCTTAAATTAGCATATTCAGTGTCTGTACTGACAGACACTGCAGAAGTGTGCTTTGGGGGAGGAGCGGATCTGTGGTGTAGAAGGAAGATTCATAGACCACAGTGTGAAAATCAGTCTTTCCAACTGTTGTTGGCTAGTGTTGTAGTATTGGTGTGTTCAGGTCATTACACAGGTACACAAAGTAGTACTTCTAGTAATTTTTATGGCTGTGGGCATAGCTCAGCAGACGTTTTGCATTCAGAAAAGGGCTGATGTCATTTTTGCTATCAAGCAACACGATAGAGTGTTAAACATAGATTCCTCTGCTGAAGCCTCATTACTACGCTGCCTGTGTGTGTATAGGAAGCCTTAGAGCACTATTTTTCCTCTGGCTTGAGGAGTTAATTGAGCCCACAAAAAGTTAACTCATTATCTTCTGGCAGTCATTCTGTGTCACATTACCAATGGATAGTACACACATCAGAAAGCTATTGGAGGTAGAATGGGTTAAACACTTCCTGGAGCTTTCTGCATAACAAATAAGCTCTGCTGTGCCCTCAGCCCCTATGAACACCTCATTATGCCATTTGACACCACCATCCTAAGAGCAGTCATTCTGCTACTTTCCAGGACATTCCATAGCAAAGAGTCCCAGTGATGCATGTTTCCAAATAATACACCAACTTCATTATCTCAAGCAGGCAGTTCTGGGCTACTGTTTATAGTCTACTGAATGTTCTTAACCTGAATTTGTGACTATAGGTGTTTACAACTGAATGACAGTAACCACATTTGCTTCACTTACAAATAGGTACGCATATGTGTGCCTAATTTTTGTTTGACTTAGGTTACACATAGAATCTGATCAGTTCATAACATGCCACATTGTGATTAAATGAACTGGTAAATGGGGGCTTTGGTTCCATTTACAAATTCATTTGTTCTGACCATGGATGTACTAAAACAAACATTTCTCAACAAAATTTTAAAAAATAAGGAGTTTAGCAGTAATTGAGTAGATGTGGTGTAAAGAGCTGCTCCCTGGAAAATTACCTGGTTGGGGGGGGGCTGCCACAAGCAGAATTGGTCTTCATGGATGGGAAAGATCATGGCAGCAGAAGAGGTGTGATGGCATTAAAAGCTTAAAGGTGTGGATGTAGAGGCGCCAATGTTTGGGCATGACTTTGGTAGAGGACTAAGTATGACTTGGGGTTGGGGGATCATCAGAAATTGAGTGAGTCTTGGTATTTTTAGCATTAAGGTTTTCTGAAACTTCAACCTTCAATGGGTTAGACTCTGCATACATCTGTACAGTATGTCACTAAGCCACATGCAGTGGGGTATGGGTAAAAACCAGATCACCAGAACTGCAAAATCTGAACTGAGCACAGCTTGTGCAAATATTGTTGATCCACTCACTCCAGATGATCTGGTCTGGTCTTGACAGTTCCATTTTCAACTATGTAAAGGAAGAGTTGAAAAACAGACTTCCGGAGTGGACCAGATACATAAAAATTGGACTGAACGATGCAGCCAGAGAGACCGGACCAGCAGTATTTGTACAAGTTGCGCCCAGTATGGCCAGTTCAGATTTTTACAGAACTGCTGTGGTTCAGGTCTGTTGGTCCAGTTTTTTATCAATCGATCAATCAATCAATCTTTATTTGATACTGAAAGGTATGTGAGCAAAAATGCCCCTTTACACAAATGTCCAGTTAAGCATAAAAAGAGAACAGAACACCAGGTCAAACAATTACATATTAAAATACAGTATAAACAGGTCTAGCATAAACAAGTCTAATACAGAGATCTTGAGGGATATATAGAAGAAAGGAGAAGCAAATAAATAACAGTGACAAATTTACAGCATGGGATATAATTGGAGGTACAATTCAGAAACAGGAACAGTTAGGTGATGTGTCAAAAAGAAGTGCAAGTCCTGCAGTACCCAGATCCTGCATGGGAACGAGCATTCCCACTGTGGGATCTGCCTAGGTCTCAAACATCATGTCAAGGACTGTGCGCCCTGCTAATCCTTCAACCAGGCCACATGGATTAGGCACCAGAAAAAGCCTGAAGCCCACTTGCTGGAGAAGTGCCTAGCTTTGATGGAAAAGGAGCTGCAGAATATGCTGGAAAAATCTTCTTCTCCAGCACCAGAACCCCAAAAGAAGAAAAAGGACAAGGAGAGGCACAGAGACCGGAATAGGTCTCCATCCACTTGGTGGTGACCATCGATCACCACTGACACTGGAGGGGCTTCCACTTCGGTAAGTACCCCTACTGCCAGGTCTCCTACTGCTCCAGAGATCAGATCATGGCTTCCCTGCCTGCTTTACTCACAGTGCAGTCGGGGCTCTTCTTGGACAATGGAATCCCTATTGAACTCCTTAGGCCCATATCTTCTTCAAGATCTATCACCAGCAGCCAGGTCAATAAGTCACTCCCCAGCCCCACCAAGGAGCGTACAATCACAGCCAGTAAGCTGGAATCCAGCACCGCTGTTGTCTGTATGGCAAGGACCGATAAGCCGTATGTTAGCTCTTCTGACGTCTGCATGACTGTGGCTGATAAGCTGCTCCCTGGTTCCTCTGGGGACTGCACAGCTCAGGCTCTCCTGTCAGGGTTGCGGGATACCCCTGAGGTTGAGTTGAGCCAGCTGCCAGAAATGCAACAGTCTTTAGAGGGTTCCTCGCTCTCACTGACCCAACCAGCCCCTTCGGGCTTGCCTGAAGATGAAGAGCCAGAGGTGGGCACTAATCTGGAGGTTCCCCCTCCTTTGCAGGGTCAGTCTCTTCCTGGTTCACCCACTGCACCTATTGTTAATCCATCCGGGGACCTTCCATTGAGACCTCCTCAACCCAAGCCCCCTTGGACAACCAGGTTCCACCATCTTGGACTCCAGCTCCCCAGACAGTAGTGGGTCTTCCGTCAGGTTCTACTCATACCCTGATGCCAAGTGACCCTTCACCAGGTGGCCCTTCATTGGGCCAGGGTATGTCTGGCACTCCAGCCATTCCACAAATGCTGGACAGCCTTCCGTCGGGCCCCCAGATGCCAAATCTTCTGGTGCCAGACATTTCTGTGCCTGATCCAGTGCCAGCCCCTTCAAATGTCCCTACGGGGCAGATGCCTGGTCCTTCTGGACCTCCTGCTTGGCCTTCGCCTCACCTCTTGCTGGGCCTTCAGCTTTATTTCCGACTGGACCTATGGGCAATGTTCCCGGCTATCTGCCCCCACAATACCCAATGTACCCTTCACTGGGGTATCCAGTGCCTGGTCATCAACCCCATTATGTGCTGGGGTATGTCTAATCAAGGGCATGCTCTTTCTGGCATTCCCTACTCCTGTCAGGCTCATGGACATCCTCAATATCAGATGCCAGGCTATCCATTATACCAGCCTTCTCCTCCACCACCTCCTCCTCAGCCTCAGCCTCTACAGCAGCCTCAGTCTGATATCCAGGCAATGTTTCAGACCCTGATTCAGGAGGCCAGGACTCAACTAGCCTTGGAGATTGACCACTGGAAACCAGTGGCAGCCTCTACTCCCACCTCCTATCCAACCCATAGATTAGCCTCTCCTGTGGATTCCCATCTTTCCAGAGAAGGCTCCTCTAGACACCAGGTCAGGGATGAAACCCAGAACACTCCTCTAAAAAAGGTTCAGATCCCCAGCAGGCACTCTTTGGACTATGTCTCCAACTCATTATTCAGCTCTGGTAGGCACACACCTATAGAGCCTCAGCCTAAGGAGTCCCTGAAGTTTCCTTCAGAGGACTCCTCCTTTGAAGATCTCCTCATAACTATACAAAATGCCTGTGGCTGGGCTATCCAGGAACATGATCCAAAGCAGAAAAGGCTTGTGGAGCATCTAGACATGACTGACACAGCTCTTATGCCTATACTGCCTTGGACTGGGCCCATGTAGACTTGATGTTCACTATCTGGCAACAGCCTTCCTCCATTATGGCTGTTTCAAAAAAGGCATGCAGGATGTACCACGCCCCAGTTGGGGTCACACACCATACTGGCCATCCTATTGCAGACTCGGTTGTTATCATGGCTGCCCATGACCGGTCCTCCAAACCTAAACATTTGAGCATGTCTTCTCCTGACAAGGAGTCTAAGCAGTTGGACAATTTCAGTTGCAAGATCCATTCCTCTTCCACTTGTGCCCTCAGGTCCCTTAATTATGTGGCTGATATGGTATTCTACTATAAATCTTCCCTGGCCTCACTCAAGTCCATGCTGAAAGCTATCCAGGAACAGAAGCTTAAGGCTGAGAATGCCAAGACAGTGGGACTGGCTAAAATCTCCTGTCCTCATGCCCTCAGGGCCCCTTATGACACAGTAGACTCAGATGCTCACACCACAGCCACTACTGTCTGCATTAGGTGATATTCGTGGCTCAGGACTGCTGGCCTAGGAAAGACATCCAGACCTACATCCTGGATGTCTCTTTCAGGGGGTCTGTGTTATTCAGAGGTGGCGCCAAGGATATTATCACTGAATTGCAGGACCGCGGTGTATCCATCCACAACACCTGCTTCATGTACCAAGGGGGTCACAAAAGCAAAGAGCCTTTTCATCGGCAACAGAGATGCTAGACCAAAGAGGACCCTGCCAAACACCAGGCCAAATGCTAGTATCCAGCATCAGGAACCCCTACTCCCCCTGCCAAGTCCCAGAAGCCACCCAGAGGAGCTGCCAGCTCCCTCCCCTTGGCATCCTGACTCATGGGGGATCCCCCATGCCTCCTCCAGATCCTCTAGGGGAACCAGTGGGGGGGATTTGCCCTCCAACTTCCAGGGTCGCAGGACATAATCACAGACTCTTGGATGTTTCAGTTAATAGCAAGAGGTCACACCATAAAGTTCCTAGACAGGCCTCCAGACAACCCCCCAGGCATCTCCCATTGTCCTCCAAAGCACCTGTCTCTGATAGGGAACGAGATCCAGGCTCTTCTTCAAAATTCAACCATAGAGCCTGTAGCTCCTGCACAGATAAGAAGAGGTTACTACTTCCATTTCTTCCTAGTGTCCAAAAAGATGGGTGACCTAAGACCCATCTTGGACCTCTGCATGCTCAACCTGTACATCGAGTACAAGAGGTTCCGCAATCTCACCATCCAAGGACTTCTACCCCTGCTCCACAAGGGCCATTGGCTTTGTACGCAGGACATGTAGGATGCTTATCTGAACATCCTTGTCTTCTAGGCCCACCACTGCTTTCTTCAGTTTGCCTTCCAGGGGGAACATTACCAGTTCAAGGCTCTCCCTTTTGGCCTATCCTCGGCACCTCAGGTTTTTACCAAGTGCCTAGCAGTGGTGGCTGCTGCCCTATGTCACAGAGGGTTCTAATTGTGCCTGTATATGGATGACTGGCTTCTGTCAGCCCCATCACAGAACAGTCTGAGGGAGTCCCTCTCCTTCACCCTGGACCTCTTTTCCAGACTTGAAATAACAGTCAACAATCTTAAGTCCCACCTCTCCCCTCCTAGTGCCTACAATTCAGTTGGGGCAGTGCTGGACATAGTCCAGGGTGGCACCTTCCTCCCATTGGACAGAGTGAAGACCCTGCAGGAACAGGCCAGATTAGTGGCCAGCTCATGCTGGACCACAGTCCAGTCGATCCTCCATCTTCTGGGGGTGGCAGTAGGATGACAAGGGGGTGGGGCAGCTGCAAACTACATGTGCTAGCTGCACACTCCAGCAGTCTTAGATAGACCAAGTGATCTGTTTCTGTTGGCACATTCATATGTTCATATGTTCTTGGGCTGATGACAGCTGCGATCCTTACAGTTCCTCCAGCCAGACTGCATGTGAGGGTGACCCAATGGACTCTTCATGCCCAATGGGATCAGCGACTGGACAACCTGGACCACAGGTCCTAGTGTCCAGGTACATGAAGAAGGATCTTCTTTCGTGGCAGGAGTTGTCCAGTCTCTCCACAAGGGTTCCCCTTTTAACCCTCTGCTCTTACCATGATTCTTACAATGAATGCTTCATGTCAAGGCTGGGGAGCCTACTTAGGAGACCATCAGACCAAGGGAACATGGTCTCAGCTGGAAGCATCTCTACTCATCAATGTGTTTGAAATGAGGGCAGTGCTGTATGTCCTCCAGGGCTTCCAGTCTCTTCTATGTCCAGGAACACTCCTCGTTCAGACTGATAATATGTCTGTGGTCTGATAACTGAACAAACAGGGAGGTACTAGCTCGTACCCTCTATTCCGGGAGGCAATGTGAGTGTGGTACTGGGCAGTCCAGTACGACCTCCACCTGACTGCTGTCCATGTGAAGGGCATCAGCAACATCCTGGCAAGCAATCTCAGCCACACCACATTCAGGGCTCATGAGTGAGAGCTAAATCAATAGGTGGTCAAAAGCTTATTCGACTTGTGGGGTTGGCTGGAGATAGACCTCTTCATCTCCCCATCCAACTCAAAACTACCCAATTTTTGCGTGCTCGTTCCCTGGCATGGTGTTTTCTGGTGAGACACATTGTCTCTTTGCTGGACAGAGAGGTCCTTTTACGCCTTTCCTCCCTTCCCAGTACTTCAGAGGGTTCTCATGAAGCTATAGGAGGAAGGGGCTCACATGATTCTAATAGCCCCTCTTTGGCCTCATCATCTTTGGTTCTCTCTGCTTCAACAGCTATCGATGGAACCCCCAGTACCTCTGCCTCTCTGCTATGATCTTCTGACCCAGGAGCAGAGCAGGATGGTGCATCTGTGCCTCAAATCCCTCCATCTGTATGCGTAGCACATGTGGACATGTGGAATAACTCCCACTGTTATTTTTTTTACAAAAATTGTCAACTGCGCAGGCACAGTTGTAAAAAATGAATTATAATAATGAGACTTTTTTAAATGTTATTTGACTTACCATACACATGCTTGTCTACCCACTTACTCAGTCTCCTACTTGTTTCTGTCCTTGTACTAACTAATTCCTGTAGCTTCATACTAAAGGGTACATAAATAAGCAGTTTTTTAAAACTGCAAACTCCAAAATCTGGCTTCATAGCAGGGTAAAGTAAAGGCTGATGTTTACATTTATACTAAAACTGCATTTATGTAAATAACATAAATGCAATTTCATAGCTTTTGAAAACTGTAAACATCAGCCTTTCACTTTCACTTTAAAAAAAAACACCTTGCTTGTGCTTGACCCTTAAAATGTCTGCCATGTGTGTTAAGTGATGAGTCATTATGACATCATTGGAGCCAGAGGCAGAGATCCACATGGCTCCCTATAGTGCTAACTAGGTCTTTCCCCCTTTGTTTTGAACTGTTTCACCAGAATGATCAATACCATGTGTTAACATGTGAATTATTTTGATCAGTACACATGTTAGGCTATGGTTTTGTTCATTTTTTTTTACTTTAACTTGCTGAAAATGTTTTGTAATCCAGCTGACCTTCTCTTTGGCAAACCACAGTACAGTACAACACATCAAATACCTGATGATCTAGTGGTTATGTGATGCCCTGAAGTTTGTAGTGAAGTACTGGTCTGGTCCAATTCCAAAGCTAATGCATTCTTTGTAATTCACAAATAAGCTTCTCTTGTAGTCTTTTTCCAAGTGAACCGCCTGCACCTAGCCTGCCTTCTGTTGAACACCCCACCATCCATACTCTGTCCTTAGTACTACCTGGAGCCACATATAAGCTTGCAGTCTCATGAAGAGAATTATCACACCTTAGATGCAATCTTGTACCTCAGAGAGTTGTGCACACCTATACCGATACTCTTCATCAGCAGGCACTGTTAAATAATGCCTCCCAAATCACTCTCCAGTCCACTTTCTCAGTGTTTGATTTCTGCTCCCATAGTAAATATTGAGTGGATCACCACCCTTCTGCACAGTGAAGGCAGTATTTACAGTTACCCTGTTGTGTTTTTCCCTGCCTCGTTAACCAAGAACTAGGACTTCCCGAAGGGCCAAGCAATAAGCACCAGGACCCACCAGAAAAACTGCTGCTCATGCCCTCATAAGGACTGCACTTACTATGGATAACAATATTATTAGCAGGATAGGCATACTAATGCCTTGAGTGAATCCACCCAAATTCCAGTGTCAGTCTACTCCTTTACCTGTGATCTACAGGACCCCATAGGACAGCTCCCAGCAATTCTTCTCCAGTACTTTCCTGTGCCCTACTCCACAATGCAAGTTTGCTGGCTACCATCCTTCTGAATCTTGAATGAGCTATACACAGCTCCCTCAATACTGTCCTAACAAACGTCAACATCTCCCACCCCAGGGTAATCTTCCTACACTGAATTCAATTAACAGTTTAGGTGCAGTCCTGCCACTCTGAGTATTTGTTGTTGGCTGCTCTCATTCACAGTCAGGTAGTGATCACAGTGCTGGCAGTCCCACATCTCAGATCTCACAATTATCTGCTCAGCATCCCCCTTTCTTGACTTCCCCTAACCTGAATATAGCTGTACCCTGCTGGAATGGCCTCTTCAGTCCCTCTCTTGCATTCATTCTTCTCACCTGCTCCCCACACCAAAAACTGTCGAGCTCACTACCCTTCTGCATTATGAATGTGGTTAGTACAGTCTCCCGAGTTATTTTTACATATTAATAATAAACATGATCTTCTGGTAAGCCAGGCTGATAGCAGCAGGACACAAGGGGAAAAATAGGATTTCCTACCCATATAAGATCTAAGCCACCTATGATCAGGCACTTTTAAATGATGTGCTTAATGATGCACACACCCGTCATTTAATAGTGCCAAATCGAAGGTAGCCTAGATCTTTTAAGGATAGGAAAGCCCATCTTCCCCCTTGTGCCCTTCTGCTATTAGCCTGACTTACTGGAAAAATTTGTATATTTCTGATATGTCAAAACACCAAGGGACTGTCCCACCTGCATTCATGATACAGAAGGGTTATGAGCTCACTGGTTTTTGGTGTGGGGAGAAGGAGTGAAGAATGAATACCAGAGGGGGACTGAGAAGGCCACTCCTGTCTGTAATTGCCTGGTTCATCCTTTGGGCCACTCTTGTGGAGGGGAACCATGTTAGCCATCCTCCAATCCTGTGGTACACAACCTGTGTCCATGGAGGAATTGAACAGGTCCACCAGCGGCCCCACCAATACCCCTGCCAGTTCTTTCAGCACCCTGGGATGAATGCCATCTGGACCGGACCTGGTGCCTTATCCACTCTTAGTGCCTTCAGACCCTCGAGCACCCTGTCCTCCATAATAACCCCCTCCGTCACCCCTTCCCCCCTTGCCCACCTTCCACATCCCCTGAGGTAGCTGTCCACCCTTCTCCTTTGTGAACACAGAAGTACCCATTTAGTGCTTCTGCCTGTTCTGCCCCCTTCTCCACCCACTCCCCATATTTCCTAATCCTCTTTATCTGGTTCCTGTAGCTCCTTCTCTCCCTTATGTATGTGAAAAAGTCTTTTCCCCTCCCTGATGCCCTGTGCCAGCCTCAGCTCCCTGGAAGCCTTGACTGCCCTGACCAATCTGGTTACCTCCTTGAACTTCTTCTCATACAGTTCCCTGTCCATTCCCCTCCTGGACCTCTTGAACCTCTGAAAAGCTGCTCTTTTGTACCTTTACCCCTTCCAAAACCTCCTTTTTCAGCCAGCTTGGCTTCTTAGCGCTACTCTTCTTGCTCAGCGTCTTGGTACATGACCCAGTAGTCTAAATCAGCCCAAGTTTGATAATATACCACGTCTGATTTGCATCCATATCAGGCCTAATTCCCACCAGGTGCCTTCCCAGAATTTCCTCCATCTTGATAAAGTACATATGGGTAACTGTAATATAGACGGTGGCATTATTTTTATATCTGCCCTTTCTCAAAGTACCGTACTTTGATTCAGTTAGAGTATGTAATGGCAGTTCATGTCTACGTTTAAGCTCATGAAACACCTTTATCTAGTTAATGCATTTACTGTTGTAGTGGCTCTGCCAGAGCTTGTTGTACATGTTTTTGCTGTTCGCTATGTATTATTTCAGTCTGCATTACCTTTAGTCTGTGTGCATGCAGTCAAGTCATACACATTTTATTGCACCACCATGATAGCTGTACTCTTAATTTCTCAGCCTGTCTGTGGTATTTTTTACTGCTTCTATGTAGCTAGTGCTGGAACTCCCCCTCCCCACAAAATAAGGTATTGTTGTTTCACTTTTGGATTTGGGAAGACTGGTAAGGTCTTGTTGTGCCTTTGCGGTGACATCTCTTTAGTGCCCAATTTCTGTCTGGAAGTCACTCTTG
Source organism: Neoceratodus forsteri (assembly GCA_016271365.2). Classification (NCBI taxonomy): domain Eukaryota; kingdom Metazoa; phylum Chordata; order Ceratodontiformes; family Ceratodontidae; genus Neoceratodus; species Neoceratodus forsteri. The sequence goes on from CM028132.1 coordinate 1,459,241,569, forward strand.
TTTTTTTGGCTTCCCATCTACAGAAGCTGAAGAAATATAATGTTGCAGTATTTTTGTCATTGTACTGTCTTGTGAATTCTCTTGAGTTTGTTACAGCAACACACAAGACCGGAAAAATCACTGTTTGAGGTGCACGTGTTTCTTTCCTTAATGTCTGTCTGTGTAATCTTAAAAAATTGCCCATGAGCTGGCCCGGTGGCACTGAGGGCTGAGGTGTTGAACGCCTTACTGCAGGCAGTGAGCGACCAGTGTTCGGGATTAAGCACGGGTCATCGGAGGTTGGCAGGGCAGGAGAAGGATTGAGCATCCGTTGGACAGCTCTCCTTCTCTGGGGATGGAGGTCCCTAAGAGTCAGCACTTGTTCACCCCCTGGTGGAGGCTGGGGGAAAAAGCACTGCTCTCTAGTATGGGGAGGAGCTGGGGCTGATTTCTGGAGGGAGCACGTGCGGACATGTGCACATTCCCCTCTGCCTGGCATCACTGCGCACCCCCAGATCTAAGGGGAAAAAATAAGAAAAATAGGAGGAGGCATCCTAGGTTGAGTGGCTTGATGGCTGTCCGTCAGTTCTGAGGGGGGCACCTGAAGTCTGGGTCCTATTCAAGATGGGGAGATGAGAGCTTGCTGCCACCCTGCTGCAGGAGGCAAACCACAGGGGAATGCAGGCATGACCCTGATTCAGAGCACGGACAACAGACGGCGGCTGGATTCCCCAAGGCTGCTAGGAAAAAGAGGGGATGCAGAACAGGTATGCGTTGAGATGAAGGGGGGGAAAGTAATAGCCATTAAAAAAATATATATTGCCCATGAAGAGACAGTTATGCAAAGCTGTTTCTGGCTATGGCCCTGCTGCCAATAATTAGATTGCTTGTGTGCCTTCAAATATTGGCAGTGAAAGTTGTTGTGATGATGAGTCAGGTTCATCAGGGGCTAGCAGTGTTAGGTGTGGTCACGGACATGGTGGTACACAGCAGAAGGAAAGGTAGTAGTTGCTGCAAATAAAGGGATTTCTGTGACTCAGTTTTTCTTAATGAAATCAGTCACTTCAATGCTGGTTGGAGATGCTGGTGTCACTATTAGTAAACTGAGTGACGACATTGTTGATAACAGCATGAGTGTTGCTACAACCCAGGCAAAGTTATCAGGTGGCAAAAGTGTTGTGGAGTCAGAAGACTTGAGTGTAGCTCCCCTCAGTAATTGAACATGATTCTGATCATCGTGATTCATAGTTTCATATTTCCACAGATCCTCAGGTTAGGCCATCCAAACAAAGTGTTGCTCATCATAGTGAGGTTACGGTTGTAATATGGTCACAGGATAGCATCCAAAGTGAATTTGTACCCCTCCTTCCTCTTTTCTGCTACACCTATGCCTCTACCCTCTCCTGTGCCTATGCTTCAGTGGTTACCTGGCCAAGGGGGTGGCCAAACTCTCAGTCCTGATGGCAACCACTTACTGCTACCTCATTTTTGCTGCCTCTGCAATCAACTGTTGACTTGTTGGTTTTCATCTTTATGTACCTGTCAACTCTTGAGTTACACTTGCAAAGTTACGATTTCTCTTTTTCAACCAGTATTTCATTGTAACTGCACTGACTGCACGCGGTGAAAATTATAGATTATGTTTTGTACAACAGATAATTATCGTATGTATGCACTGTATGTTTGTGATCCTTGTAAACACATCTTAGCTGCATTTTGTAAAGTTGCTTCTTACACACTTCCACATGTATCTCACATCCAGCTCCGCCTGTACCATGGGGTGGGATATTCAGAGTGCTCCAGGCTGGGCGCAAGCCTGGGCGCAGCGCAACTGGGATGTGCCAGGGAGTGTGCTAGGCAATATTCAATGGTGCTGCGCCATGGCTCAGCACCTTTGAATATGGCAACATGGCCTCCCATATTGCACATGGTGCAGTGGCACTGCGCAAGCACAAGTGGCAAGATAGGAGCAGGGGGATGCGCCAGCACACGTGTGGTTGCGCTAGGCACAGGAACCATGATATTCAGTGGTGGATCTGCAAATTGAGCCATAATGCATGCAAGGTGCAACTGGGGCCATTAGCATGCCATTAGGGCCCCATTAGCATGCAGGAGCACCGATCCCCGGAGACTTACGCCTAGCGCCCTGCCCTGATCGGGCTGGAAGTGGTCCACTGGACCACCAGGGATAATATAAAATGTTTATTTTAATACTTATGCCCACAATCGGGCTGGAAGCGGTCCACTGGACCACCAGGGGTATCATATCTATTACAATGCCAGCAATCGGATGTAGGGGCGGTGTGACGCTGACAGACCCTGGCTCCGGAGCTCGGGTGGCCACCCACAGCTGGCAGCCACTGTGTTGCACCCTGCAATACAGCAGCTTACCTGTGGGTGGCCAGCCCTTGCTCCTATTTCTTTTTGGCTCAACTTTGAGCACCAGTGTGCGGCGCAAGTAGGGATTGCACCAGCATATGTGACACACATCCCAGGATGAATATCGGGATGTGCGGAATATGCATGGGCACGCCCCCCACACTTATGCCACATACATTACTGGTGCGCCCTGGCGCATCGGGATCTGGCAGCGCAACATCCCCTTTTGAATATCGAACTGGGGCGCACCAGTGGGTTGCACATGGCGCAACACTGTTGCGCCATGCGCAACCCCTTTGAATATCCCGGCCATGGTATACAATTTTTTATACAATGGCAAGAAAAATTCCTCTATTCTGATTGATCAGTGTGTCCCTGGCATAATGATGATATTACACATTAACAACACTGTATTAAGACCAGGCGAATACATAACCACATTACACAGCATGAAATCATGCCTCCCGTACACAAACAACCGACGTCATGATGGCGGTTCTCAATGCTGCCTTCTGCTCGTTTTTTTTTTTTTTATACACATACACAACTCAACAAAAGTAAAATTAAGTCGTCTATTACAGGTTCTCAGTCTATCTCTCAGTTTGCTTTCTTCCCATTACTCTGTTTCATTGAAAAGCACAAAAAAGCAGAAATACCGGCATTAAGTTACTAATGCAAACCGCGTTCATACAAGCGTGAGGACAGTTCACCGCGTCACTTTCTACCATTTACAGTCACACTTAAAATAGCCACTGTTTCAGTGTATTTACTTGTTTTGTGTAAAATGTAAATTGAAGGTAAGAAGCTGATCGGATTCACTGTCCCCCGCACACCTCTAGACCCCTCCCCCATTCGCCTCAAAACATAAGTTGTTCAGGGAGACGCGGAAGTGCTGTTTCACCAAGCCAACTGAATCGGCCAAAAATACAGCTGCTCACCATATGCTGGTGTGGGGACACAACCACAAATACAGTCATTCTGCATATGGGAGGATGTTGTGTTTCACTTCTAAAAACTAGAGCTTGATGTGAAGGAAGAGACACAACAGAGAGGTTTGGAAATGGAGCACATACCGGGGATACCTAAGGAGCCTAAGAGAGCAGCAGCACGACCTTGTGGGCAAATCAGAAATTGTGGATTTTTTTTTAAAACATATACTTCCACGTCACAAAATTTAGAGAAAATATTATTTTAAAAAGTTGTTTAACCTTTTTTTTTCTTTGTTAATAAAGTACCAATATTGTATAATAGCAATAAGGCACTTCAGGGATGTGTGTTATTGCGTAATAATGTCACTCCTGGGGTGGTGGAAGCACTTGGCTTGGCCTTGAATTGTGGACCAATGGGCGTACAGCCCTACTGTATGGAGTCAGTCAGTGGGCGGCAGGGTGGCATGTGGGCGGGAGCTGCCGCCACCGCTGACTGGGGGAGCTGGGTGGTGGGGCTCAGTGGGTGGGTGGGGAGGGTACCACTGGACCATCAGGGATGGATTGGTTGTTAATATTTTATGACTGACACCCGTAATTGGGCTGCGAGCGGTACACTGGACAACCAGGGATACAGGAAGCAATTTAATTATACCTCTACCCGTGATCAGACTGTAAGCAGTCCACTGGACCACCAGGGATATAGGAGGCAATTTAATTATACTTTTTCCTGCGATCAGGCTGTGAGTGGTCCACTGGACCACCAGGGATATAGGACGTTTTACATCTACTACATATGCCCACGATCAGGCAGTGGGGCACTTTGCCGCTTGTGCAGGGGGCATCGGTCCCCGAAGGCTGCAGCCTGGCAGGGCGCCAGGTGGAAGTCGCCAGGGATGGGTGCATCTGCATGCAAATGGGGCCATTATGACATGCAAATCACCCCATTTGCACCTTGCATGCATTATGGCCCCATTTGCATGTGCACTTTTGAATATCATGGGTGATACACCTAGCGCAATGGCACTTGTACTAGCGCATCCCCCTGCCCCTCTCTGGCCACTTGTGCTGGTGCAGTGCCACTGTGCCATGCACACTGCGGGTGGCCACCGCGTGATATTCAATGGTGCTGAGCCATGGCACAGCACCATTGAATATCACCCTGTCAGCACCCTGGCACATCTCAGTTGTGCTGCGCCCAGGCTTGCGCCACAGCCTGGCGCAGTCTGAATATCCCACCCCTGGTGTTCCTTGCCCCACAAGTCTGATAATTATGTACAACCAGGTTCTCATTACACATGTATGATACATGTGCATGCTATATATGAAAATTACAACACATGACATGGCTACTGCCACTGGAAAATATATGCCCACAATTCTCTTTAACGCATCCATACTTCCCAGTGACCACACGCCCTAGCAAGTGTTTTGCCCTACTAAAATAGCAACATGTTCAAAAAGGCGAAGATATTGGAAAAAAATTGATTTGTAAAGTTAAAGGAGAACTAATTCCACTGAACCTGTGGATCATTTTCCCTGTAGAAGCTGTTTTTTTTTTGTTGTTTTTTTTTAATGTACTGGTTAAAATACTTTTATTGTTCCATCTATACAGGCTTTTTAGTAACCCCAGGTGGTGCTTCTGCTTTTCACTGCAATGGTACCATTTTAGAACTGTATGATGTAGCTCATGTCCTTCTTAGTTACAGAGGTATATAATAGAACATTAATGCATTGTGCCAACAATAGAAGACTAGAACAGGGACATAAACTACATCATACAGTTCTAAGCCAGCAGCATGTAAACCAGAAACACCCAATATGAGAACTAAAAAGCCTGGATAGCTACAGTAATAATAGAATTTGAACCAGTATTTAAAAAAACAGCTTGTACTGGAAAAAATGGTATACTGTTAGAATGGCAACAGAATTTCATCGCTGCAATTAGGGTGCCGCAACAAGGGCGATGATAGGGGTGATCTTGATTTAAGACTGCCCCTCAGTCATGCCACCCTTTGTGCCCACACACTTTCTGCCTTGTCTTGTCTTTCTTCCACCTGCTTTGAGTGGCATGCCCACCCTAGAGGAGGTTATATTTATTTGGGGGAGGTGCAGGGGGGGGGCAAAGTGCCCCTCAAAAGCTGATTGCATCCTGGGAGGGTGCTTTGGCACTGTATCTCCTGGCAGATATAATGCCTGGTACTATAATGTTGAGTGGCATTGCCTGTGCCATAGTCAGCATCAGCAACGTGTGTTTCACACCGGCATGGGTGAACCAGAAAACGTTACGTACTGTATAGCTTTACAGCAGTTCTCCTTTAAAAGATTTTTATGGTATCCAATTAGGTCTTAAGCTCTGACCTGTGTAGTTGGGGGGAATTTTCAAATGATTGAGAGCCAGTCATCTTGCTCCATGCATGCAAGCCATTTTATCAGGAGTGCATCATTAGTAATGTTTGTTTGGACTGAGGCTCTGGTGAGACTGAATGAGGACATGCCCTGAACCAGCTCCTCTCCTTTTACATTTCACAGTCTAATTAGTTTCCATGCTTTAAATTGCTCAGGCACACTACACCATTCCCAGGAGTACAGATGCAGGAAGCAGTGTAACTGAAAAGTGGGACACATTGTCACTCTACATGAAAATACCTAGACTCCTAAATGGGATGACACATACTATTATGAGCTGTGTTCAAAGCTTTCCACACAAAACTAGTTAAGACCTCCACCCTCCATAAACTCAAAGAATACAGCACACTTAACAAGCATTTGTCAAAGTTGAATGTTGTCTCGCTGGCATTGGCATTGGTAGTGCAGGAGTTAGAGATGCATAATAGGAATGGCAGTGAAGTATTGAACTGACGCCAACCTCACTCCACCCTGAAGAGACACATTTTCAACATAGGCATTTTGGGACCTCCCTTCATGAACAGTGGAACTGTGATTTTGTTAATCTGTCCCAAAAGTTGATTTCCCACAGCGACGACCCCATTCTGCGCCATAGGTGTGAAAATACATTTTGGGCAGGATGTGAAAAATGACAGCTGTACTGTTCATAAGGAGGTATGAAAAACTGCCAGTGTTGAAAATCTGGCTTGAAAATATTGCACACTTGAGAAGTTACAAGGGTGCATAGAAACGGTGCAACGTATGCTTGTAACACAATCATTTTAGGGACGTTCATCATCAAATTTTCAACATATGCATTTTAGGACCTCTGCTCATGAAGAGTGTTACTGTCATTTTGTCAAACTGTCCTAAAAACTGATTTTGCACAGCAATTGTGCTATTCTGCGCTGGAAGGGCAAACACACATTTCAGCCAGGATATGTAAAATGACAGCTGTACTGTTGATAAGGAGGTGTGAAAAAATGCCAATGTTGAAAATCTGGAGTGCAAATATTACAAATTCACGAAGTTACGAGCATGAGTGGAAACTGCGCAACGCACGCTCGTAAAACAGTCATTGTTTGGATTTTTTTCACCAAATTTTCAACCTAGGCTTTTTGAGAGCCCACCTCATGAACAGTGGCACTGTCATTTTGTTAATCAGTCCCAAAAGGTGATTCCACGCAGTGACCGTGAAATCACCTTTCGGGACCAAATAACTCCATGACGGTGACTGAATTCATGAGGAGGGGCCCCAATAACCCATGTTGAAAATTCAGTGCCAAAATTCCTAACAATTCCCGAGATATGCACCAAAGTTGAAAAAACCCTATACAGCTTACCGGCATATCTTCGGTCTGCGTTCGGCTTTGAAGAGTGCAGACGTGTTCCCGGTCCACCGAAGACCATCGCACCAGACTCTGGAGGTAAGTATTGGGTGAATGGGAGAGTGGGGAGGCAGGGTGCACAGAGGGTGGGTGCGGGTTGGGAGGGAGCAGGACAGACCGCGAGGGGCCGTTTTCTTCTTTTACAGGTTTAAAAAAAAAAAAAACATCGCCGGACTTTTTTTTTTTACTGGGGCATTTGGCACACGGGGTGGGCTCCCAGCGTGCCACCTGAGTGTTGGGGGGGCTAGCCGACGGGGGATTGGGCACCCCCACTGGCACATACCCGGGGGGGACCACGAGGGATAGTTTTCTTCTTTTACAGATTAAAAAAAATATATCGCAGGATGGTTTTTGTTTTACAGAGCATTTGGCATGCTGGGGTGGGCTCCCAGCATGCCACCTGAGTGTTTGGGGGTTAGCCGACAGGGGATTGGGCACCCCTGTCAGAACATACCAAAGGGGGGGCAACTGCCAAGGGGGATTGGGCACCTCCTCGGTACAGAACAAATGAGGGGGGGTATTATACTAATGAGGAGTGGGCTCCCCTGTCAGCACATGAAATGGGTTAGGGCATGCTGACAGGGGGATTGGCACCCCCCAAACTTCAGCATTGTGGCAGGTGGTGGTGGCAGTGATTGCCGCCCTGTTTGCTTCACCAGCAAAGGCACAGCGGAAGGTGCAGCTGCATGACAAGCTTGGCTCTCATTGCAGCGGACCTTTTCTTTGATCTGATGGCCACGTTATGTGTTGCTGGTGTCAGTGCCTGCAGCTGCCTCATTGGGGAATGAGGGACGCACCTATTGATGCGTGCCCTGCATTCGCCCGCAGTGATCGCTCCTCCAAATCTGCTACTACTGCAGCATGTTGGCTGCAAGCATGAGCCGACATAAAAATCAGTTCCATCAAGATAGTATTTTGGGTTACTCTTTTTCAGTAAATTCTCTATGGTCATGAAATATGTTTTACATCACTTCATAATTCAGTGATTTGACTTCTTGGCAAGAATAACAAGGCCTTTGAAATTCATAATCTCATCCTATGAACATGTGGGAACAGATTCTTGCCAAAGAAAAGGCATTTCAAAAGAAATAATGCTCTTTGTTTAAATAGCATCAGAACTGATCTTACTAAAGTTCCACATATTCTAATGATAACTGTCAAAGTAGCGCTTTTACTGGAGATTGGCGCTCATCAGCTCTCAGCACAAACACCACATTTCGCAACACCCTTGTGTTGCCTGAAAGGTTAAAGCAATCCCAGTAGGGGTACAAAGGAAGTGCCTACATCACTATCTCTGTTTTATTTACATAGAAACGTAGACATCAGCAATAAAGGACCATTTGGCCCACCTAGTCTGCCCTAAAGTTCCCCTACCTACTGTGTTACCACAGACCCATGGGTATTATGTGTTTATGTGTGTGTGCAGTGAGCTGCAATATCAGCTCTTGAGACAGTATAGTGCAGTGGTTTAAGGTTCTGAGCTGTAAATCTGGAGGCTTGGGTTTGAATCCCACTGCCCCCACTTTTATACTATGTGACCCTGTGAAAGTCACTTAACTTCTCTGTGCTCCCAGTTTGCCCCTGAAAACAAGCTTTCAGCTTAGTGTGCCACTCCTGGTTAAACAATAATAAAAAAACAAAAATCTCTGACCCCACCAAATTTCAGTTTATTATGAGTGGCATTGTGCCTGCCTCACATTCCTTGCCCGGTATCGTATTTCTGTTTTATAAATCAGCACTTGTTCAACTTACCCTTCTTGATCACCTTGTTTTAAGTTGCTGTTTCTGTTGTCTTCAGTTTTTATATCACTTGTGGCAGCTCTTTCACTAATCATGCTGGAGCTAGAGATCTGAATTTTAATGACAAAGTTACATACTTTAATTTCCAGGTATTAAAGCACCCATGATTAAACAACTCATGTGTAGTGTTTTTGTTGTCGTTGCAATACCTTACAGTATAATACAGTATTGAAAGGTAGCAGGCTCCTTTAATCCTTGTGCGTTTTTATTTTGTTTGTAGTATAGCATTTGATTTATGGGTATTTTGCGTTTATGTGTGCGGACTGAGCTGCAATATCAGCTCTTGAGGCTGAAGTCTTCAATTTATATACATGTCAGGTGCAGCACAGGTGACTGCAGTTCAAGCTTCCTCACAAGGCTTAGCTTAGGACTCTTGAAGGGACCAACTCTGAATGAGACATTAGTTCAGTCTCTATAACTATTCACTGCTTGGCCTTTCATATCAGACTGCCAAGAAGAATGCAAATTATCTCCAGTTTTAATGGTGGATTTGTGATGTGGACACCTGTTGGTTAAGAACTAAGAACCTCACAATTCATTTCAAATAAACAAGCATTTGTCAATGCCGAATGTTATCTCGCTGGCATTGGCACTGGTAGTGTTGGAGTTAGAGATGCATAATAGGAATGGCAGTGAAGTATTAAAGTGATGCCAACCCCACCCCCACCCTGCAGAGACTGACAGGCATTAGGGTGTGCCTTTGGGTCCAGGGGTGTAACCAGGAATTATAAACTTGTACTCAAAACTGATGCACTGTTGCCCCTCCACTATGTAAACATAAACTAAAATATGTGCTGCCACGCCACACCAACAATAGGCCCTCCCTCCATTTGTCATGTCTGAGTTCAAGTAGTCAGTTTCTTCCTGTAATCCTCCTTCCCTTGTTTTTCTGACTGCCTGGTAAGTTGCTCTTGTTTGTGTATTTGGCTGGTGGCATCAGTGCCCCATAGTGAACAACAAAGGCAAAAGGTCTCAGTGCGACACAGATGCAATGTGACTAGCAGTGTCCTTGCTTTCCTCTTTTTGTTGCCCCTGCCTGATTTGTTGCCCCTGTCTGATTATTTTTTACTGTACTCTGCTGAGTACAGTGCGTATGCCTGCCGACACCCCTGTTTGGGTCGTAGCTATAATGCTCAGTGACCAGCCATTCTGCGTCACAGTTGAGAAAACACATTTTGGGCAGGATGTGAAAAATGACAGCTGTACTGTTCATAAGGAGGTATGAAAAAATGACAGTGTTGAAAATGTGGAATGAAAATATTGCAAATTCGCAAAGTTACAACGGTGCGTGGGAACTGCACAACGCATGCTTATAACACAGTCATTTTATAGACTTTCATCACCAAATTTTTAACGTAGGCATTTTAGGACCTCTGCTCATGAATAGTGTCACCATCAATTCATCAAACAGCGACGCCGCTATTCTGCGCCGGACGTGCAAAAACACATTTCAGCCAGGATATGTAACCTGACAGCTGTACTGTTCATAAGGAGATGTAGAAAAATGCCAATTTTGAAAATCTGGAGCAAAAATATTGCAAATTCACGGTTACGAGCGTCCGTGGAAACTGCACAATGCACGTTCATAAAATAGCCATTTTTTTGATTTTTTCCACCAAATTTGCAACATAGGCTTTTTGAGAGCCCCCCTCATGAACAGTGGCACTGTCATTTCTTTAATCAGTCCTGAAAGGTGATTCTGCACAGTGAATGCGAAATCACCTTTTGAGACTGAATAATGCCATGACAGTGACTGAATTCATGATGAGGGGACCCAATCACCCCATGTTGAAAATTTGGTGTCACAATTCCCAAAAAATGCCTGAGATATGCACCAAAGTTGAAAAAACCCTATTTATGTCATTATACAGCTTACCGGCATTTCTTCAGTTTGCGGTCGGCTTTGAAGAGTGGAGATGTGTTCCTGGTCCACCAAAGATCCCCGCGTCAGACTCCAGAGGTAAGTATGGGGTGAGGGGGGGTGTGGGGAGGCAGGATGCACAGAGGATGGGTATGAGCTGGGGGGAGGGGACCTGATGGCAAGGGACCGTTTTCTTTGATGCAGGTAACAGGAAAAACAAAACACATCACCAAGGACCATTTTGTTGTTTTTCACAGGATTTGGCCACACTGGGATGGGCTGCCAGTGTGGCACATTTGGTTTTGGGGGCATGTTAGCCACACTGGGTGGGCTCCTAGTGTGGCACACAATCGGGGTGGGGCCATGCCAAGGAAATGCCGGCATGATGGAGGGGTTAACATGCCAGTGGGGGATTGGGCACCCCCTCACACACCACAACACCAAAGAGGCCACATATGCCAACAAGGGGATCGGGCACCCCTGAAGTTGGCTTCCTAGGGACTATGAGTGGTGGGCAGCAGGCCCACCATGTTTATTGAAATGTTTCACCAGGCAAGGTATGCCCTGCAATGACGGGTTGCTGCCTCATTGCAGTTGTGAAATTGTTATAAGTTGGTGGCACACTTTTGCACTGCTGTCATAGACAGCTGGGTTGGCTGCAACTGCTGGAGCCACTTGCTTCACCATCTCCTTCCTGCTACATTTTCTACTACAATCCACAGGCTTTCACTGTACTGGCACCTCTTACACTGCACCCTCCACTGCAGGAGCACTTTCTAACTCCTGCGCCTTGGCCTCCCACTGGGCATGGTGATGCACTGCCATGTGTGTTAGTTTGCCACCCATGCCCAAGTTACTACCCTTTCACCCGCGATGCATCATCATGCTGCATATGTTGCATTTAACAACAGTGGAGTCACCAGGCAGTGTACTAAAAAATGCCACACTGGTGAGCTATGTGGAGGACCAGGCACAGGCAGTGGGGGATGCCTGATGTTGCAGACTGCTGTGCAGTGGGGGGGCAACAAGCTGCTGCTGCTCTTCTTGTTCTTGCTGTTGATCTTCCTGTTCCTGCTGATGCTGCTCGTCTTGTTCCTGCTGCTGATCTTCCTGTTCCTGCTGCTGCTCTTCTTGTTCCTGCTGCTGATCTTCCTGTTCCTGCTGCTGCTCTTCTTATTCCTGCTGCTGATCTTCCTGTTCCTGCTGCTGCTCTTCCTGTTCCTGCTGCTGATCTTCCTGTTCCTGCTGCTGCTCTTCTTGTTTCTGCTGCTGATCTTCCTGTTCCTGCTGCTGATCTTCCTGTTCCTGCTGCTGCTGCTCTTCTTGTTCCTGCTGTTGATCTTCCTGTTCCTGCTGCTGCTGCTCTTCTTGTTCCTGCTGCTGATCTTCCTGTTCCTGCTGCTGATGATCTTCTTGTTCCTGCAGCTGCTCTTCTTGTTCCTGTTGCTGATCTTCCTGTTACTGCTGCTGATCTTCCTGTTCCTGCTGCTGCTGCTCTTCTTGTTCCTGCTGCTGATCTTCCTGTTCCTGCTGCTGTTGATCTTCTTGTTCCTGCTGCTGCTTTTCTTGTTCCTGCTGCTGATCTTCCTGTTCCTGCTGCTGCTGCTCAGCCTGCTGTATGGGGGGGCAGTTGCAACTGGTGTTGCAGGGATAGGACCACTATCAACAAAAGAAACAGCTCCTGCTGTTGCCACAGTTCCACTGGCAGTGGAAACATTTTGCTGGTGGAAACACTAGATTGTGAAATATTGGTTAAGGTGAATAGTTTACACAAGGCCTCCATGCATACGTGAGCCACAAGGAACCCCACTTGGTCCACTTCTCTCCATTTTTAAACTAAAGGGATCACTAACTATAAAAAAAAGAAACAGAATCAGATAACCCAAATAATGTGGACTAGGGATGAAAGTTGTTTCAAATAAACTCAAGCTTATGGAAAAAAACAAAATGAAAGGCAGAAAAATGGTTCTTTTAATAATTTTCACTACCACACCAGGCAATAAGCTAAACAGCGCCTTGTCTCTAATAAAGTGAAAGTCAGAGTGAAATCACAGAGTTTGATTATATAGTAGAGTGGGCTAGAGGCTATGACTGACTATATTAGCCCATTGGCTGAGTTGAAGCCACACGTCCGCCATACTGGTGGAGGTGTCAGATGCTGGAAGTAGGATAGAATTCTATGGCATATCATACAATAAACACAGGATTGTCTGACAACTTTGAGTAGTCTGATTCTTCCTAGTGTTTAGAAATCAAATATCCCCTGTGCAGGTAAAGTGCATTGCAACTTGTGGACAGCAAAGTCGAGAAGGTTCCGAGGGTATGCCATCAGTCTGCATACAGTTGGGAAAGTTATGTGTACAAATGCTATGTTGCACCAAACCCACATGCAGCCCATATGGCTTTCATTTATATATATCTTTTAGTTTTTCTATAGTTAGCAAAAAAAGGCAGAAAATGATTTTTTTTTCACATTTTGCAAAAAGCAATGCAAATAGCTTCAAAATAAAAATGATAGCATGGCACTTTGAGCACAAAAGTTGTTCAGTACAAAAATATCTACCAAATGAGTGGTGTTTCATTTATAGATACCGTTTAGATTTTTTATAATCAGCAAAAAATGGCATCAAATGCAATTTTTTTTCTCTTTTTAGGCGGTATGGAATAAATGGATTATGCTACAGTACCTCAATACAGGAAATGTTGTGGGCACTTTTTGTTCTCATGCCAATTGACCTGATGACATCACCTGTGGTTTCACCACTTGTGATGTCTTCGGGTCAATAGGCACTTGAACCAAAAATATCAACAACATTTCCAGTAGGAGGGTAGCATATCCCTTATATAGTCTTTGCAAAAAACCTCTGTTAATGCATTGGTTAGAGTTGCTATTAAAGCGGCAGCAGTATGGAAATGTGATGTTTGTGCTGCTAATGCTTTCCAGGTGGTGTGCAACCTCCCAAAAATAATAAAAAAAAATTGATTTGTTGCCATTTTTTGCTGATTTTGAAAAATCTAAAAGGTATTTATAAATGAAACACCACTTATTTGGTAGATATTGTTATAATAAATAAGTTTTGTGCTCAGAGTACCATGCTATCATATTTATTTAAAATCTTTTGCATTTGTTTGTTGCAAAAGGTTAAAAAAATGATGTTTCTGATTTTTTGTTTGCTAATTATAAATAAACTAAAAGGTGTGTGTGTGTGTGTATATATATATATATATATATATATATTCATGGCAAAAAACTCCGTTTAATGCATCAGTTAGGGTTGTTCCACAGTGACAAAAGTGAGGAAATTCGATGTTAGGGTTGAAAACCCTAACTCCGAATTCACCCCCCAGCACCACACACACACACACACACACACATGCAAGTATGGGGGGGGACCAAGTCAACACAACCAATGACAGACATCCAGCAGCAGGTGACAGAAATAACAAACAATTGTCTAAATGTACTATGAGACATCCCCACCCACCTGACCAGGTACTGCATGCTCAAGTGGAGATCAACAGCAAAACTGAGGCCATGTACATCAAATGTACACATCCCTGATTGCAGCTGCACACAATGTACCACACTTAGTAGTTGCATGGCCTTACCTACTGATGCCCCACACAGACCACACCACATGTGGTGGGCCACCTAACAATAGAGTTCAGCAAAACCAAGGAGTTGTACAGGTATAATATCTCTGATTATAACAAGGGTTTGAGAAATGCAGCTTTCTAATTGACTGTAAACATTGTAACAGCCTTATGTTTAGTTTTTATTAACATACATGGAGCCTAACCATATGATGAACATGGTTTAATGTTGTTTAAAAACAGTTTTATTATGATGAATCACATACTCCCAGGTATTATGTTAATGGTCAATTTATCACTGTCTAGTGACATGTGGCACTGCTATGCCTCATTCAACATTAAACCCTACAGGGTGATTAACAGACCATTTAACATAACTGTTGGTCATGCCTTATTGCTTAATTGTCTTTATGAGTAGATACTCTCTGCTAGGCACTGCAGCAGCTTTGCAACACAGTGTCCCACCCAGTTACACTCATACACTGTCTAGTTACTGGAGAATGGTTGTGAATATGAACTCATGAAGATGAACAGTGTAACTTGATCATTACAGTCATCAAAACCTTAGTGTGATTATAACTGACAGAGTCAGTGATAGAATAACCCCTGCTGTCCTAGTACACTTACCCCATTGTGAGTTAAATCAATACTAAAGACATTCTGTTTATATCTACACCATACCTACTTGATTCCTGTTGTACCACAATTAACATAGTTATCACTTTGATAGCATCAGTGACAGAAGTGTGGCAAACCCAAACACTAGGCATACAGCTTGAGTATGAAACAACTGTTAAAAAAATTACACTGTGTCCATAAGTGGCATAGATCACTCATTGCAACAATAGTAAATGTATTACTATTTGAATAAGTTAGTCATCACAGATGCAATGAGATTGTCTTTATCAGGTACAACATACTCAGTAAGTGCCTACAGGAAAATCTATCCTATATACATCTCCGATACAGGTACGTCATTGTTGGCTCAGTAGTGCTATGATATTTAGAAGTTGCTTGGCCTGATCCATGCAATTACACTGTTTCTTACAAAGAATACTTACTGCATCTTTAGTATTGAAACACACTGAAGGTCTATGTATGTACATCAGCAGTACACCTTCATCAGTAAGAATGCATCTGATACTGGCAGTACGAATTTCACAGCATTGAACAGGCAATGCTTTTCCACGCTTACATCAGCCCTCTATCTTGAGTAAACCGTCTGCAGTAAATGTACTACTATGTAAATCACATACTAAATGTAACACTACTTTTATCTTGAGCATGCTAGTGTCTTGTAGCTAATTTATGTACTTCTCTTAATTAATGTATACTCACTAGTGTTAAAACCTTTCTACAACTGTCATCATGCACCTTCAGCATTTATATTGACTAACGGCACAGTACCAGTTGTGGTGTGGTGTGGG
Organism: Neoceratodus forsteri; assembly: GCA_016271365.2. NCBI lineage: Eukaryota > Metazoa > Chordata > Ceratodontiformes > Ceratodontidae > Neoceratodus > Neoceratodus forsteri. The sequence goes on from CM028132.1 coordinate 1,459,257,311, forward strand.
GCATTGGTAGGTAAGGCCATTGAACTACTAAGTGTGGTACGTTGTGTGCAGCTGCAATCAGGGATGTGTACATTTGGTGTACATGGCCTCAGTTTTGCTGTTGATCTCCACTGAGCATGCAGTACCTGGTCAGGTGGGTGTGGATGTCTCATAGCACATTTAGACAATTGTTTGTTATTTCTGTCACCTGCTGCTGGATGTCTGTCATTGGTTGTGTTGACTTGGTCCTCCCCCATACTTGCATGTTTGTGTGTGTGTCTGTGTGTGTGTGGTGCTGGGGGGTGAATTCGGAGTTAGGGTTTTCAACCCTAACAGCGAATTTCCTCACTTTTGTCGCTGTGGAACAACCTTAACTAATGCATTAAATGGAGTTTTTTGCCTCTAATTTCCCTTCTTTTTGAGAATGGTAACGAGAAATAGTGAATGTAATGCGGCAGCAGGAGCCCGGGGCCCTTTGGGCTCCGCGTTCCCGCCACATGTTGTCTTGTGGCATAGTAACAGGAAGAGCAATGCAAACAGAAGTGCTAACAGTGGCGCACATGGTAATGCAAGCACAAATGACAACAGAAAGGGCAATGACACGGTGGCATAGACGGAACAGTCTGCCACATGATGTGTTGTCACATAGTAACATGGTTGCCTGCAAGCGGAAATGTCAATGGGCATGGTATACGAAAGTGCAACAGAAGAGAAACAGTACTGTAGACACAAATGGCAAAAAAAATAACAGAAGCATAGCGCAAATGAAAACGCAAAGGATAGAAGCGCACATAGGGCCCGTGCTTCCAGCATGTAATGCAGCAGCGGGCTTGAGAAGCAAAAAGGAGATTCCGCACTCCCACCACATGATGTCTTGTGGCATAGTAACAGGAACAGCAACGCAACAGAAGCGCCAACAGTGGCACACAAGGTAACGCACTCGCAAATAAGAACAGAAAGGGTAACAAACACGGTGGCGTAGACAGGAACGATGTGCCACGTGATGTCTTGTCACATAGTAACATGGTGCCTGCAAACAGAAATGTCAATGGGCATGGTGACACAAAGTGAAACAGAAAGAGAAACAGTACGGTAGACACAAATGGCAAAAAATAAGAAACGCAAGCGCAAATGAAAACGCAAAGGATGACGCACGTGGTGGCGTAGACGTCAACGGTAAGTGAAACTGGCATGGAATAGCAAGCGGAAAGGGCAATGGTAACAGTAATGTAAGCACACAGGCTGGTTTTCCCCAAAAGCTGAATAGAGAAAGACAGTGAGTACAAAGAATGTATGCATAATAATGGGTATCGGAGCAGAAAATGAGGACTTGGAATACTAAATAGGTTATATCTCAGGAACCATACAACGAGAAAAAAATTTAAAAGTCGTATGATTTATGACTGTCCTGGCTAGTTTTTTCAATGAAAAGTCCGTATCTCACCGTTTCGCAGATACGGCCCTGAAAGGCTCGGTGACGCCGTAATGTTATCCTATGGGAAAAAAAGAGAAGTTCGGAGCGCCATAACTTTGCCTCCCTGTAATATTTTTTCACCAAACCACTGAAAGGCACATCTGTGGGCTGTTGGCTGTCTTCCCTCCAAATTTCAGGAAAAAAGACCAAACTGTTATTTTGCAGCAGGGTGCCAAAGGATTCCTGTAATGCATGGGGTGCCATAATGTTATCCTATGGGAAAAAACATCAACTTTGGAGTGCCGTAACTTTGCTGCCATGTAATATTTTTTCAATACAATACTGAAAGGCACATCTGTGAGATGTCAGCTGCGTTCCCTCCAAATTTCTGCCCAAAATTCCCAACCGTTCTTTTGCAGTGCAGTGCCAAAGAATTGCTGTCATTTCCACAGACTAGAAAATTACTGTTGCAATTTCGCAGCTTCGCAAAACATTCATAGACTACTTGAGTGAACACGAAAGTACTTTCGAAAGTACTTTTTCCAGAAATCTGAAAAACATATTTCTGGGGTGTTTTACCCCAAAATAAAGACATGGCTAGCATCCTCAGGGTCCGACTAGGTGAGTACAAAAAGAATTAGGTTGCTAGAGGGTCCCAAATTTAAATGCCAAGCATTTTTCTAATCACCGACTGAAAACAAAGTGGCCGATTTGCGAAAGTAGAAATGCATTTGCGAAAGTGTTGAACTTTATGTTAACTTTTCCCATTGACTTATAATGGGAAATTGTTTTTTGAATAACTTTTGAACCGTTTAATTTTTTTTCACCAAATCTTCAAAAGGCACATTGGGACCCGGCCGCATGTTCTCTGAAGATTTCAGGCGGTCAGCATAAACTGTGCGACCTGTACGTCGACTGTAGAATTCAGAAAAGCATAAGCGATGTGAGCAAATCACACTTAATAACTCCGCAGCCATGTATCCAACCAGTACAAAACTTGGCAGATGCCAAGGCCTATGGTTCTTGATCATGTATTCCAAATTTCAGCCAAGTCTGTCAAACGGTTGCAAAGTTATTAAGGTTCAAAGTTTTGGGGTTTACCATAGAAATGGCTCCTCAACCCTAACTATGGTAGCACTACCGTGCTACCATAATATGTTTGTATATATGAAACACCACTCATTTTGTAGATATTTTTGTGCTGAACAAATGTCATGCTCACAGTATCATACTATCATTTTCTGTTTTAAAGTTATTTGCATTTGTTTGTTGAAAAAGTGACAAACAATTCATTTTCTGCTGCCTTTTTTTATTATTTATTTGAATCTAGGATTACAAGTACATTTGAGCCAAGGCTGTTTTACAAAGGTTCCATGTCAGTTGAGGTACAATTCAAACAAGACATTGAATAACAGTATAATGGCGGGTTATGGGCAGTTACATACATTTTTGCTAATTAAAAAAAGGTATCTATAAATGAAACATGGCCCATTTTGTAGATATTTTTGTGCTGAACAACTTTTGTGCTTTTAGTACCATTCTATCATTTTTCATTTTAAAGTTATTCACATTTGAATATAATTAGAAGAGCTAGAACACAGCTGTCATCACTGTCTTGAGGGACACCATCATGGAAGCCATTTTAGAATTATGAGAGCAGGATTTTTTAATCAAAATAGGCTGTGTTTACAATTTTCAAATGATATGAAACTGCATTTATCCTACTTTAATAAATGTAGTTTCAGGTTAAATATAAACAACAGCCTCTCCTTTACAAGCCTATGGAGTAATTTACAAAAAAGTGTGTAAAAAAAGATGGTTTAGGTATCCTTTAAGCAAAATTCCCTAGTGTGGAACCCCCACCCAGTACTGCACTGTATTATTAGCACAGGGTATGAGCCCAATTCTTCAGTGAAGGACCCCCTCCTAAGTTCTGTACTGTATTATCAGCACTGGGTATAAGCTCAATTCCCCTGTGTGGGACACCCTCTGCACTACTGTACTGCATCAGCACTAGGAATCAACCCAATTCTGCAGTGTGGGACCCCCTCAACAGTACTGTGCTGTACTATCAATATTGTGTAAGACCCAGTTTTCCAGTGTGGGATCATATCCTCAGTGTTGTACTGTAATATCAGTACTGGGCATGAGCCCAATTCCCCAGTGTGGGACCCCACCTCAGTACTGTACTGTATTATCAGCACTGGGTATGAACCCAATTCCCCACTGTGGGACTCCCTCAACAGTACTGTACTCTATTACCAGCACTGGGCCTGACCTAAATTTCTCAGTGTAGGATCCCCACTCCAGTGCTGCACTGTATTATCAGCACTGGGTATGATCCCAATTTTCCAGTGTGGGACCCCGTCCTCAGTACTTTACTGTATTACCAGCACAGATTTGAGCACACTTCCCCAGTGCGGGACCACCACCCAAAGTACTGCATTACAATATCAGTATTGGGTAAGAGCTGAATTGTCCAGTGTGGGACTCCAAGCAAAGTACTGTACTGTATTATAAACATGGGAATGATCTCAATTATCCAGTATGGGACCCACTTGCCAGTATTGCACTGTATTATCAGCACTGGCTATGACCCAATTCCACAAGTGGGACCCCCTTCTCCATACCATACTGTATTATCAGCACAGGGAATAGGAACTTAGGAACATAGGAAAGTGACAGCAGAAAAGGACCACCAGGCCCACCTAGTCTGCCCATTTGCCTAGCTTCCTCTAGGCTTGCTCTGAGTTCCCTCCCCTTCCCTTCAACAGCCCTCTATGTCTGTCCCTAGCCCTCTTGACCCCCCCACTGTATTCTCTCCCACAACTTCTTTAGGCAGCCCATTCTAGGTGTCCACCACCCTCTCAGTAAAGAAGTATTTCCTGTTGTTACCCCTAAAATTACCCCTAGAGTTGCAGATCATGACCTGTTTTTCTGGGACACCCTTTCATTTGTAATAGGTTCTCTGTAGGCACTTTGTTGATCCCTTTTAGGTACTTAAAAGCCTCTACCATGTCCCCGCTCTCCCTCCTCTGCTCCATAGAGTACATGTCAAGGACTCCCAGTTTCTCCTCATATGGCAAGTGGTCGAGCCCCTTCACCATCTGGATTGTGCTCCTTTGTACCCGCTCCACCCTCTCCACATAATTGTTTTGGTAATGCCTCTGGAACTGGACCCCACATCCCAGATGAGGCCTGACCAGCTGGGTGTACATGGGTATCAGGACCTCTTTTCTCCTGCTGGTGATCCCCCTCCCAATACAACCCAACAAGCTACTGACTTTTGCCTCTGCCCTACCGCACTGCCCAGACACCTTCAAGTCTTGTGAGATGACGATGCCCAGGTCTCTCTCCTCCTTGGTTACTCTGCCAGTGGCTTGTCCCCAATCTGTATTCTGCTCTCCCATTTTTTCTGTCCAGGTGCATGATTTTGCATTTTGCCATGTTGAGCGCTTACTTCCACTTTCTGTTCCACTCCTCTAATTTACCCAGGTCCCTCTGCATCCTCTCAACTCCATCCTGCATGTCCACTCTATTGCAAGTCTTTACATCATCCACAAATAGGTTTCCCTAACCCCCACCCCTGTCTTGATGATCCTTCTCTTTTGTGCGATACCATTCCTAGCCCTAACTGGCTGGCTTGTTTTTTGCGGTGGGGGGCACAACTGTCCCCCTTGTCACATGCACTATTTGGTGTCACTAGAAGCTTCTCCCTCCCCCCGGTTCAGTTTAAATTAAAGTGAGTACTAATGAACTCCACCAGTTTCCGTTTAAGCACCACCTTACCTTCTCTATTTAGGTGTAGCCTATCTGGGGCAAAGAGGCAGTCATCCTGCCAGATGGTCCCCCCAGTGGCCCACCAACCCATAGCCCTTCTAAGCACACCATTTGGAGAGCAAGCAGTTGTACTCTGCTATCCTCTGATTCCTATCCATGCTAGCTCTTGGGACTGGAAGCACCTTTGAGAACACCACTGAATGAAAGCACAGGCTATTACAGAACTGTTATAGGGCGTGATAGGGATGATCCGAATTCCCCATTGTTGGACCTCCTCCTCCTCAGTACTGAACTGTATTTGTAGCACTGCACATGATCCCTATTCTCCAGTGTGGGACCCCCCCACCCCAGTAATGCATTGTATTACCAGCAATAGGTATGGTTCCAATTCCTCAGTGTGGGACCCCAACTCAGTGCTGTACTGTATGATCAGTACAGGGCATAAGCCCAATTCTTCAATGTAGGACTCATATGTCAGTACTGAACAGTATTGTCAGCACTGGGTGAGAGCCCAATTCTCCAGTGTGGGACCACCTCCTCATTGTTGCACAGTGTTATCAGCACTGGCTATGAGCCCTATTCCCCAGTGTAGAACCCCCACTTCAGTACAGTAATGTGTTATCAGCACTGGCAATAAACCCACTTCCCAGTGTGGGACCCCTCATCAGGACTGAACTGTAGTACTAGCAATAGGCATTATTCCAGTTCTGTAGTGTGGGACCTCCTTCTCAGTGCTGTACTGTATTATCAACACAGGGAATGAGCCCAAGTCCCCAGTGTGGGACATCTCTTCAGTAATGTACTGTATTAACAACATTGGGAAAGAACCCAATTCCCTAGTGTGTGACCCCCTCCTCAGTACTGTACTGTATTATCACCGGGTATGATCCCATTTCCCCAGTGTGGGACCCCCACCCTTGTACTGAACTGCATTATCACCACAGGGTATGAGCCCAATTCCCAAGTGTGGGACCCCCTCCTCAGTACTGAACTGTTTTATCAGCACTGACAATGAGCCCAGTTCCATAGTGTGGGGCCCCCAACCCAGTACTGCACTCTATTATCAGCATTGGGTATAAGCCCACTTCTCCAGTGTGCCCCCCCCCGGCCAGTATTGTACTGAATTATCAATTCCACAGGGTGGGACCCTCTCCTCAGTTCTGAACTGTTTTATCAGCACTGGATATGATCATAGTTCCCCAATGTGGGACCCCACCACAGTACTATACTGCATTATCAGCACAGGGCATGAGCCCATTTCCCCAGTGTGGGACCCCCACCCCAGTACTGAAATGTCTTATCAGCACTGGGTATGAACCCAATTCCCAAGTGTGGGACCCCACCTCAGTACTAAACTGTTTTATCAGCACTGGGTATGATCCCACTTCTCCAGTGTGGGACCCCTTCATCAATACTGTACTATATTATCTGCTCTGGTATGAGCCTAATTACATCAACAAACAGGGTGGCACAAGGTCCACTCTGTTGTGTACAGAAGCTATGAAGATCTGGAATCTGGCTTATTCCCTGGAGGTAACTCTGTCAGCAGTTCACCTTCCTGGGAAGGACAATGTTTTGGCAGACTCTCTCAGCAAGATCAACCAGAACCATCATGAGTGGTCACTGAATCATCTAGTTCTCAGGGATATTTTCAAGCTATGGGGCACTCCAGAGATAGATCTATTTGTAGCCCCAGAAAATCACTGGTTGCCTCAGTACTGTTGCAGGCCTCCAGTCCTGGGCATAGTCCCAGTGGATGCACTTCTTCTGGACTGGCCAGGGAAGTTCCTGTATGCCTTCCCTTCATTTCCCTTGCTCCTCAAAGTACTGATCAAACTCAGGTCCCAGTCAGCACTGATGATCCTGATAGCCCCTGACTGGGCCAGGCAGCCTTGGTACTCGATACTGATGACTCTGACATTGACCAGCCCGATTTGACACCCCAGGAGGTAGGACCTGCTGACCTCCTCCCAGGGGAGGATCATGTATTCCAACTTGGGGTCCCTCAGACTGAAGGCCTGGCTCTTGCAGAGTTAGAATATGCTGGTCTGCAACTCTCTGATTCGGTTCTGAATATCCTAAAGGCTTCCAGGAAACCAAACACTAGGAAAACATACTCTTCCAAAATGGAAGAGGTTCACGTTATGGTGCACTCAGTCAGGTGTGGAACCACAAGAATTGGGCATTCCACTCTTACTGGATTATTTTGCTCATTTAAATTCTCTAGGCTTTAAGCCTTCTACTTTGAGGGTGCACTTGGCAGCAGTTTCTGCCTATTTGTGAGCAGGTATGCCTTCTTCTTTGGCCTCTGACCCTATATTTAGGCAATTTTTTAAGGGGTTACTACATTTACACCCCCTCATAGGGAGCCTATCCCTTCATGGGATCTAAATATATGCATAGCACAGTTAATGCAACCCCCCGGAACCTATGTTCTCAGCAGAGTTAAAGTCTGTAACATGGAAAACTGTATTTTTAGTAGCCATCACTTTAGCAAGACATATCGCCTTTCTTAATGATAAAGTGGTTCTCAGAACAAATAGAAGGTTCTTCCCTAATGTGGTCTCAGAGTTTCACCTTAACCAGTCTATAAACTTGCCTGTCTTTTTCATGGAACACTCTAGTTTAGGAGAATGTAGACTGTGTAGCCTAGATATAAAGAGGGCTATCATCAGCTATTATCTGAATCTCACCAGAGGCCATAGGAGTGAAAATAGCCAGTTGTATCATACCTATGGAGAAGTGGGCAGGGGACACCTGCCACTAAAAGGACTATTGCAAGATGGATAGGGTCTTGTGTTCAGTTTTGCTATCAGAAACTAGGGAAGGATCCACCTGTAGGCCTCAGGGCTCACTATACCAAGGGCACAGCTGCCACTATAGCAGCTGTGAGAGACATTCCCTTGTCAGAAATCTGTAAAGCATCTACTTGGAAAACTGTACACACCTTTACCAAGCATTACAGCCTGGATGTACAGGCAAGAAGTGATGCCAGGTTTGGAACAGCAGTACTGCAGAGTCTCTTTCCTAAGTAGGTTCTGTGCCCTCCTCCAAGGGAATTGCTTGGTAGTCTGCATATGTCAGAACACATTAGGACTTCTTGTTGTTTGAAGAAAAAATTACTTACCACAGTAATGTTGTTTCTTCTAAAGAAGTTCTAATGTATTCTGACCTCTCACCCTGCCTCCCCTGCCAGAACCTGGGGTCTCTGCACTCCAGCTTATACACTTTGTTATATTAATTAGAAGTTTGTTTTTTCTCTAAATGGGCATCTGTGTCTTGAGTCTTTAGCCCATGTCGGGGTGGTAGGTTTTTGGGTAAAGTTTCCATTTAAATGCTATAGCTCTTTCTATGGTTTTCAAATCTTTTATAAGCTTTATGGGGTTGCTCGTAAGAATCTGATGGTTGAATAGAATGTACCAGGGGACAGTGATTTGAAACTGAGCGTATGCCTACTTAGAATGTAGGCTTTAACTATTTTATCCCTGGGGCAGCAGAACATGAAGGTCTTACTGCATATGTCAGAATACATTAGGACTCCTTTAGAAGAAACAACATTACGGTGGTATTTTTTTTCCTTGCTCTGTCCTTTCAAGCAGACCTAGAAGGCAACAAGCATTTGCCAATGCCGAATGTTGTCTCGCTGGCATTGGCATTAGTAGTGCAGAAGTTAGAGACGCATAATAGGAATGGCAGTGAAGTATTGAAGTGATGCCAACCCCATCCCCACCCTGCAGGGACTGACAGGCATTGGGCTGTGCCTTTGGGTCATCAGCTACAACGCGTATGCCATTTTACCTCACCCTACCCTGTAGACACTGGTGTGCTTTGGGGTCTTTGGGCATTATACTTACCCCATTCCATAAGGAAATACGCTGAGGTGGGTGCAGTATAGGAGAATGGGGTGAACTTTGTGGCTGAACACTGCAAGGCACACCATGATGCCTGCCGCTGGCTGCAGGTTGGGGGTGAGGGTGGAATGGCATAAGCATTACAGCCAATGATCCCAAGTTACACCCCTGACGCCTGTCAGTCTCTACAGGGTGGGGTGCTACAGTTGGAAACCCTAACACCGTAGGCGTGTGTTGGTATTTTCACTCCAGATTTTCAACATAGGCTTTTTGTGACCCCACCTCATGAAGCGCGGCACATTCAGTTTGTTAGCTGAAAGGTGGTTTGGCACAGCAGCTATGCAATTTCGCGACACAGGGACAAAACACATTTTGGGCAGGATGTGGAAAATGACAACTGTATTGTTCACGAGGAGGCATAAAAAAATGGCAACGTTGAAAATCTGGAGTAAAAATATGAAAAATTGGTGCAGTCATGAACATGCATAGAAACTGCGCAACACACGTCCGTAACCCAATTATTTTTGGGAGTTTTTTAGCCACATTTTCAACATGAACAGTGCTGCTGTGATTTTGTTAATCTGTCCCAAAAGTTGATTTCCCACAGTGACCAAGCCATTGTGCGCCACAGCTGTGGAAACACATTTTGGGCAGGCTGTGAAAAATGACAGCTGTACTGTTGATAAGGAGGTGTGAAAAATGCCAGTGTTGAAAATCTGGCATGAAAATATTGCAAATTTGCGAAGTTACAAGGGTGCATGGAAACTAAGCAATGCATGCTTGCAACACAGTCATTTTATGGACTTTCAGCACCAAATTTTCAACATAGGCATTTTAGGACCTCTGCTCATGAACAGTGTCACCGTCATTTTCTCAAACTGTCCCAAAAACTAATTTTGCAGAGCGACTGCGCTATTCGGCTCTGGATGTGCGAAAACACATTTTGGCCAGGATATATAAAGTGATGGTTGTACTGATCATCAGGAGGTGTGGAAAAATGCCAATTTTGAAAATCTGGAGTGAAAATATTACAGATTCACGAAGTTACGAGCGTGCGTGGAAACAGCGCAATGCACGTTCATGAAACAGCCATTTTGGGGTTTTTTCACCAAATTTGCAGCGTGAGGTTTTAGAGCACCCCCCATGAACAATGGCACTGTCATTTCGTTACTCAGTCCGAAAGGTGATTCCGCGGTGACTGCAAAATCACCTTTGGACCAATAAAGCCATGACAGTGACTGAATTCATGAGGAGGGTCCCAATAACCCCATGTTGAAAATTTGTGCAGAAATTCCCCAAAATTCCTGAGATATGCACCAAAGTTGAAAAAACCCTATTTATGCCATTATAAAGCTTACCAGCATTTCTTCAGTTTGCGGTCGGCTTTGAAGAGTGCAGACATGTTTCCGGTCCACCGAAGAGCATCACGCTGGACTCCAGAGGTAAGTATGAGGTAAGGGGGGTGTGGCGAGGTAGGGTGCACAGAGGGTGGGCATGGATTACCGTTTTCTTCTTTCACAGGGTTAATAAAAATCATTGCGGGACCGTTTTTATTTGTATGGGGATTTGGCTTGCTGGGGTGGGCTCCCAGCGTACCACCTAAGTGTTTTTTTGGGGGGATGCTGTAGCCAACGGGGGATTGGGCACCTCCATTGGCACACAATGAAAGTGGGTGGGGCAAGAGCTGAGGGGGACTGGGCACCCCCCTTGGCACATAACAAATGGGGGGGTGCTTTACGCCAATGGGGAGTGGGGTCCACATATTGGGGCAGGGCATGCCAACAGGGGAATTGGGCACCCCTGAAGTCAGCATTATGGCAGGCAGTGTACCATCATGTTACATTTTTTTTCTCACCAGGGAAAGCACATTGGGAGGTCTGCTCACATTGTAGTGGACCTTTCCTTAGATGTGCTCACCACATTATGTATGCATGGAGTGGTGCCGGCATGCAGGCTTATTGGAGAATGAGGGATGCGCCTACTGATGCATGCCTTGCATTCACCCAACAGTCACCTTGCCTCCAAATCTGCTACTACCGCAATATGTAGGCTGCGCATGCGTGAGCTAACATAAAAAGCTTGGGTAAAGCAAAGTGCTTTTTGTCAGCAAAGACTGAGGTTTTGCCAGCAAGTCTTAGTCTTTGCTGAAAGAAGGAATTGTTGAGTACCTAGAGGCCAGTGGGGCACATGACCCAAGGTAGCATGGATTCACAGCAGGAAGATCATGTCAAACAAATCTAATAGATTTCTTTGACTGGGTGACCCAAAGAGTAGACCAGGGAGGGGCTGTGTACATGGCCTACCTAGACTTTAACAGGGCATTTGACACAGTCCCACACAAAAGATTAATAATAGCCAGCCTGGAGGTGGGTCCCAGGGTGGTAGCCTGGGTAAAAAATTGGCTGGACAACAGGTCACAGAGGGTAATAGTAAACATACTCCACTCTGAAGAAAGGGGGTTACTAGAGGGGTACAGCAGGGTTCAATACTGGTCCTCTCTAATGTCTTTATAAGTGACATTGCGGAGAGACTGGAAGGAAAAGTATGCCTCTTTGCAGATGACACAAAGATCTGCAACAGGGTTGATATACAAGGGGGGGTGGAAAGGGTGAGAAGGGACTTAGCAAGGTTGGAGGAATGGTCAAAATTATGGCAGCTTAGATTCAATGCAAAGAAGTGCTAAGTAATGCAAGTGTACACAATGGGGGGAGGTACTAACAACAACAAAAATGGAAAAGGACCTGGGGGTAGACATATCAGATGACCTAAAGGTAGGCAGACAATGTGAGAAGGCAGTACAGAGGGCTGGGGGGATACTAGGATGCATAGGGAGAAGCATCACCAGTGGAAAACAGGAAGTTGTGATCCCTCTGTACAGATTGTTGGTGGGACCCCGTCTGGAGTACTGCGTGCAGTTCTGAAGACCCCATCTCTGCAAGGACATAGACAGGATGGAGGCAGTCCAGAGGAGGGCAACTAAAATGGTGCAGTGTCTGCACCAGTAACCATATGAAGAGAGACTAAAGGAGCTTAATATGTATACCCTCAAGGGAAGGAGGGAGAGGGGGGACATGACAGAAACGTTCAAGTACCTCTAAGGAATCAGCCAAGTCCAAGAGGGTAGCATCTTTGGAAAAAATAGCGACTGATCAACTTATTGAGTACTTAGACTCTCACCACCTACTTTGCCAGCAACAACATGGGTTCAGAAAAGGTCACAGTACAACCACTGCCCTTCTAGAATTCACATCCATTATCCATGACGCCCTAGACCAGGAAAACTTGGATGGGTCATTCTACATTGATCTCTCCAAAGCATTTGATACTGTCAATCATAATATGCTCTTAAACTCCCTTCTCTCTGTTGGAGTATCCCAAGAAGCTACTTGTTGGTCCTCCAACTATCTCCATGGCCTCATCCAACAAGTAAAGATAAATAACACCTTCTTTACTAACCTCCATGTCTGGTCGGGTGTCCCCAAGGGTCCGTCATTGGCCCGCTTGTTTTTTCACTATACTTAAACTCCTTACCTATGGCCTCCACAGAGCACCTTCTCTTCTATGCAGATGATGCTGTGATTTTCAGTCAGCACTCAGACCCTGCCCAGCTCCAAAAATCCTTGCAGGGCTCTTTCACACAATTGGAAGACTGGTTTGCCTCCCATAAGCTTGTACTCAACTCTAAAAAGACAAAGGTCATGCTGTTCGCCCACCTCCAACATAAACATAGCAAAACAGAAATATCTATACATAACTCGGTGGGTACCAAGCTGGAACCAGTTTCAACTTTTAAATACCTAGAGGTTACCCTCGACTTTGCCCTTACTTATCGCGACCATATTGTGTCGACATGCTCTGAAATAAACAGGAGAATTGGTCTCCTTTATAGGCATAGACCCTGTCTCCCTCCTGATGCCCTATGGATAGCCATCTCTAGCTCCAGCCTTTCCCTGGTAGACTATGGCATAGTCATATATGGTGCCGCCTCTGATACTGCACTGACCAACATTAGATGCACCCTAAACAAAGCCTGCAGGTTGGCCACAGGGTGTGATCGGCTCACAAATAGCTGTGACCTCTACTAACGGTCAGCTTGGCTAAACTTTCAGGGGCGACTGTTCTATCAGACCTGCTTACTGGCCAAAAAAATCCAGTTGGGTTTAACCCCTCCGGCTGTCTCCCACTCCTCCAAAAGAGTCTGCCTGCTCACTCCACTAGACATTCTGACACTACAGCATTTATTGTCCCCTTTGTGAAAACTACTCCTGGCCAAGGGTCCTTTCACTACAGGGCCCCACTCTGGATGAACTCAGTCCCTGACTCTATCTTACTTATCCCCAGACTAGAGCTGTTTAAACCTGAGCTGCTGAGCCACATTATGTCCTACCCCCACTGTGACTGCTGAAAAATACTCCTCTAAAAATTAAAACATTTTCTCTGCAGTCTATATTTTTGTATCTCCAATATATGCCTCTAATAGTCTCACCAATTGGTGTTGCTTTATGTATGTATTATGTATGTTCTGCCTCTGTTTTTAGGGTTGAATTTCTGTAGTAGAGAAATAGTCTGTATTCTGTATTGTGTTATACTATATACCTGTCCTCATTTATGTACGGACGTGGAGCCTTTGCAAATGAATCTCTGACTCAAAGGGTTGTAATTCCTAGATCATAAATAAATAAATCTCTAAGAAAAAGAGATGTGCAAGAAGAAGGGGGCACAATTTGAAAAATAGAGGGGCGGGGACAGCTCAGGGGCAACATGAGGAAGTATTTTTTAACGGAGAGGGTGGTGGATGCATGAAACGGGCTTCCTGAGGAGGTCATGGGGTCACAACAGTGGGGGGATTCAGGAATGCATGTGACCGACATAAGGCAATTATAGTGTGGGGGTAGGAGGAAGTAGGCTGTTGGTTAACTGGGATCTGCAGTTTATCCAATAGGTAGGGAAATGAGCAGACTGGGTGGGCCAAGCTGTCCTTATCTGCCATCAAAGTCTATGTTTCTATATTTCACCTTAGCAATATTGTATTGTAATATCTGCACTGGTATGGGCCTAATTCCCCAGTGTGGGATCCCCACCCTAGTACTGTACTGCATTAGCAGGACTGGATATGACCCCAATTTCCTAGTGTGGAACCCCCTCATCAATACTGTACTGTATTATCAGCACCGATATAAGCCTGATTCCCCAGTATGGAACTCCTTCATCAGTACTGCACTGTATTATAAGCACTGGGTATGAGCTCAGGTCCCCAGTATGGGACCGCCACCCCAGAACTATACTGTACTGTGCTATCAGCATTGTGTATGATCCCAATTCCCCAGTGTGGGACCCCTCTTCAGTACTGTACTATATTATCAGCACCGATATAAGCCTGATTCCCCAGTATGGAACCCTTTCATCAGTACTGCACTGTATTATAAGCACTGGGTGTGAGCCCAGTTCCCCAGTATGGGACCACCACCCCAGAACTGTACTGAGTTATCAGCATTCTGTATGAGCCCAATTCCCCAGTGTGGGACCCCTCTTCAGTACTGTACTATATTATCAGCACTGAGTATGAGCCCAATTTCCCAGTGTGGGACCCCTCCTCAGTACTGTACTGTATTAGCTGCATTGGGTATGACCGCAGTTCCCCAGTGTTGGCCCCCTTCATCAATACTGTACTGTATTAACTGCACTGCTATAAGCCTAGTTCCCCAGTGGGGGACACCTCCTCAGTACTGTATTATTCACTAATTAATTTATTTATTTAAAAGTTTAACTTGGAAAGATAGACTGAGCTGAAAACAGTTCATTTCCAGATGCGTCCAAGAGGAGAGGGGAAAAGGAGATAGCCAAACAGTAAAACTGCTGTAAATAAGTCAGTTTCAGTATTATAGTACTACGAGAAGAATAATTATGAAATTTAAAGGCTAAGTAATAAATGAATGCAAGGAGAACATAAAACACACTCTTATATGTATAGAGAGAGGGAGTAAGAGAGTAAGAAGAGGAGAGGGTCACAGACAGTTGCAGGTAAGATAATAAAGTTCAAAAAGAAAAGACCTTCAGGAGGAAGGAGAAGAGGCAGACCAAATAGAAGGGGGAAGGGAGGACCACAGTTTAGGAATTTGGTAAGAAAAAATAGATTGACCAACAGTAGATTTTCTAGAAGGAATAGAGAGAGAAGGGGAAATATTGTTGTGGAGAGGGTAGGAGGAAGAAGGAGGAGAGGATAGGATAGGATAGGATAGGATAGGATAGGATAGGATAGGATAGGATAGGATGGATTTAAAATAGTAGTGAAGGGAGCTGAATCAGGAATTGGATATAAAGGATGCACAGTGGGATTATCCGTACCGGGTGTGACCCTAGTCCTCATTGCTGGACCCCCCCGGTACTGTACTGTATTAGCACTGGTTATGAGCCTAGTTCCCCAGTGTGGGACCCCCTCCTCAGTACTATACTGTATTTTCAGCACTGCGTATGAGCCCAATTCCCCTGAGTGGGATCCACACTCCAGTACTGTATTGTATTATCAGCACTGGGTATGGGCCCAGTTCCTCAGTGTGGAACCATCTCCTCAGTACTATTCTGTATTATTAGTATTGTGTAGAAGTTCAATTTCCCAGTTTGGGACCTGATCCTCAGTACTGTACTGTATTAGCACTGGGTATGATCCCAATTCCCCAGTGTGGGACCCCCATCCCAGTACTGTACTGTGTTATCATCATTGCGTATGAGCCCAATTTCCCAGTATGGGACCCTCTCGTAAGTATTGTACTGTATTATCTGCACTGGGTATGACCCCAGTTCCTCAGTGTTGGCCCCACTCATCAATACTGTACTGTATTATCTGCACTGTTATGAGCCTAATTCCCCAGTGTGGAACCCCCCAGTACTGTACTGTGTTATCATCAATGCGTATGAGCCCAATTTCCCAGTATGGGACCTTCTCATAAGTACTGTACTGTATTATCAGCACTGGGTATGACCCCAGTTCCTCAGTGTTGGCCCCACTCATCAATACTGTACTGTAGTATCTGCACTAATATGAGCCTAACTCCCCAGTGTGGGATACCTCCTCAGTACTGCACTGTATTATTCATTAATTAATTAATTTATTTAAAAGTTTAACCAGGAAAGACATACTGAGCTGAAAACAGTTCACTTCCAGACACGTCCAAGGGGAGAAGGGAGAAGGAGATAGCTAAACAATAAAACTGCTGAAAGTAATTCAATTTCAGTAATATAGTACTACAAGAAGCATAATTATAACAAGCTCTGGTGAGAGCTGTTATGGCTGTGGAGAGTTTTGGGACAGGCAAGAGCATTGAAATGAATATGCGGTGCTCTTGCAGCACCCAAGTCAGCTGTCAGTAATACTGCAGCGATTACAGTACTACGAATGTGTGATACTCGCACATGTGCAGTTTGCCCTGGAGTCAGCCATGCGCAACATGGTGGTGCTGACATAACTTCCTATGCATGATAGTCCTGCATGCGCAGTTTAAGTCAGCGACACCATGCTGCTCATGGCGGCCATCCCTTCTGAGGTTGCAGAAAGGAGAAGTAGTGCTCCGGGAAGTGGGTATGTTTATGCGGCCTGTGGACAGGAAGGGCTGCGTAAGCAGAATCACTGGAAACTATGCCGGAGCACTGTGGCAGCACATTAGACAGTGGTCCGTTACCTGCTTCCACAGTGCTCTTACACAAATCTGATGATGGCATAACATCCATGGAGCTTGGCCCTTGCAGCCATAAAAAACAGACTCCAGAGGATTTTAACAAACTAGAGATCTGGTCTGGGACTTGCTCGTCAGCAAAGTCACTGTCTCATTCTTTCCTAAGCAGTAATTTCTGGCAGATGTGCCTTAACCATATTGATCTCAGTGCTGGTAGACTACTTCTGGTTTTCCCCTGATTGTATTAGGTGGGGGTAGTAGCAGTCTTGAAGTGGTAGCTGCTGGTGGTGTCATGCTCTGAAAAAGAGTGGTCCCCATGCTCATCTGCACATTTTAGAAATGATCCCTTTCCCTGTTTTTGCTGTAAAAAAACACTGACCCTTTTAACACAAAAACAAGGAATCAGTTATGGCCTCCAACTCCCCTCCTTTTTGCTTCAAGTGAGGAACGTGATTATAGGTTTGCATCAGATGTACTGTACAGTGGCAGCCATAGATGCATAATATGGTTAAACAGTAATCAACTGTATGTAAAAGCTTGTGTTTTTTTTTTTGAATGTGTGCTTTCTTAATGTTGCCAATACCACTCCATCCATTTGTACTCTGCCCCTGGATTTCTGTGCCCCAAGTGCATTATTTTACATTTTTGTGTTCAAAACAAAAAGGCCTTTGAAATGAGGGTAGTCACTAATGTAAATTCTTTATAGTTTTTTATGTTTCCTTGTGCGTGCGCAAGAAACATCTTGCGGTAGAACAACATTTTAGAGGTGTGTCAGGGATGAGTCCAATGGAGCTTGAGCCTGCCTGAATACAACATTACAGCTAAACTGAGTCCCCGTAATCCCTACAGATGGAGGGTTGCTGCACAGATGGTTGCTACAGCCAGTCAGGCACCGCCGGGGGATTTAAAACAAGAGCTGGACTATGGCAGTCAGCCTGCCATCCACCTGTGACAGGGAGATCATGCCACTCTTGAGGACTGACCTTTCTTAAATCTGTTGCAATGGTTCTTCTGTTTCTTAGCCTAATCTATCCTTTACAGTTTCTAGTCCATAAGGTTGACCACCTATAGCCCCCCCACCCCCCTTTCTTGACTATGCTATAGCGTCCTCTTTAATTTTCCTTTTCCCTCTCAGGTCCTCATACAGGGTGGTTATTGTGGTGACCTCTGAGCTTATGTAGAACAAGAGGCTGTGTTTATCGTTGTTGGATTTAGTATGTAATAGCACTATGTCATAAAATACCTTAATGTATATACTTTACCTTATGTTATGAAACCAGTAAATGCTGAAAATACCATGGCACTAGGTGTTTTTGATAAAGGTAAAAAAGTACTAGGTGACTGTATTATAGATATTAAATTGGTTGTGTTGTTAAATGCATGTAAATTGGTACCATGCATTCCTTCTGTAAACTGAGCCAATCTGAAATGTCATGGTGATTTGCATTCATCCCATAATGCTTTGCATTATGGAAGCATGTGTGATGTTGTGTTTCTTTGAAACTTGGCTTATTGTCAATGCCCTTTGGGGTAACCCTTGTTTCAGTGCTTCTGTACTGAGGTTCTTTTTCTGTAGCTTCTTTTGGGGTTTTTCTTTTTGAGCCCCCACCACCCAAGCAAACAAGGCAACCATAGGGATGAAGGGTTTTCAGTGAAAAGTTTAGATCAGTGGATCAGTGAGTCTGTATGTGCTGACAAGTGCAGAGGAAGGACATACATAGTCTGTTGTTGCAAACTGATGTACTGAAGAAGGAATATGCTATTTCTGAATGTCATCTTTTTTTTTTTTTTTTTTACTTTGGAACATTTCTGCCCCATTTATACTCCCTCCTGTACTCCCCTCAGTGCTTCACTCCTTCAGGCCTTAGCTCAAGTCCATCCTGGGTCCACTACCACCGTATCTGTCCATAGAGTGCCCGGTAACTCCTTACCTCCTCCTCCTACTCCCGGAACACCTGCACAGCGGAGATCTGCCCGTGGGTTCTGGATCTGGAAGGCTGTTAGGAGCGAATGCCATCTAGGCTCACTGGGGCATATTTCCGTTTTCTGTGGTCCCCCCCCCCAGTCCGCCCCTGGGATGCCGGCACGAGGACGTACGTCCAGAGAGGTGACATGCTAATGCACGCCTTCTCCCAAGCGCCTGACAGCTTCCCCCCTTCCCAACTCCTGTGAACGGAGTCATCAGAGCCCGGGACAGCCCGTGCTTCCACTGGCTTTCCTTGGGAGTGGGTGCACAAGGCACCTGTGGTAACCCTCCCCAAAGGGAGGAGAGCATCCGTTGGGATGCTCGATCTTCCCTTCCCAACCGCCGACTCCCGCCGACCAGAGTCCATTCCCGAACCTGGGTCACCGGTGCAGCGCTATGTGTGGCGTCTAGCGCCTCAACCCTCAGCGCCACTGGGCCGGCTCTGAATGTCATCTTCTGTATTTTGAAAAAATATCATACAGAGATTGTGTGTTGAAACTGAAGTTCGGTGTCTGGTCCATCTGTTATCCACAACTCCTCCACACTGCCTCCTCTTCCTACACTGACTGCTTACAGCACTTACCCAGCCCCTCCTCTGCTACTGGTGCCCAACAACGGTCAGTAGTGTTAGTGGGTGGCCCCCACTGGAGTGGTCAAGTGAGCTCCTCGACTTGTTAATAGTCCCCGCAGCCATACTCTCTTTTGACTTCCTTCTGTGTCTGGTTGCATTTGCCTGTTTCCAAACACCCAATAAACTTTTTTTCTAGTGTCTACTTAGATACAGAATATTAAGTATATCAAAATAAAATATAGTTTATTTGAAGAAGACAGAAGCCTTTATTATGGCTCAGCTTCACTGTATGGTTGGAGAAAACTGAAATCTCATCTTGATTGTTTTACTTCCTTATTGCTATTTTGTATTTTCAGGTTAAATAAAATATATTTTTTTTAGAAGATAGAAGCTTTTATTATGGCTCTTTTTGGTTTGATCCATGCACACTGAAGCGTTGAAGTAATGAGATCACCATGAGTTCAGCAGCTTTGCACCATTCCTCTGATCCTAAAAACATGTTTCACAATGGTTGTATAATTGTAGATCTATATTCATAACAAATGTATCTTTTTGTCACTATCCTTTCACATGTCTTTAATTCATTATAATTACACAGTAAGAAGAATGGTCTTAATGAGTTCATTTAAGGTTTCATAATTTGACCTTTTGCAATTTTAATGATCTCCCAGTCCCGGAGCCATCAATTTGTTTTATCTAAACATTTCTTTGCTCTGTTCATCAATAGTCCAATAAGATAGAGAATAAAATAACTTTAGAACAAAACTGTATAAACGTTGGGTTTGATTTTGCGCAAATATTAACTTCTCCCCAAGCTGAAAATGCATAGGAGATTAGTTGTACATACCTTTGTATTTCTCCACACATTTACTTTGGAAATCTGTAAAACAAATATGAAAAAATAACACTTGGGCCGGGATATTCAGACTGTGCCAGAATGATGCGCAATAGAGGAGCAGGAGCAAGTGCAGTATGCCATAGCGCAATGGGCATGATATTCAAACCATGTGCAGGACAAGGTGCACCTGCACTATGTGGCTGAATATCACCCCCGATGTGCCATAGCACAATGAGGAATGCTCAACGGGGCAGGGACGATGTGCAATAGCACCCCTAGGGATGCGCAGGGACAAAGCCAGGAATCAGCTGAGCAGCAGCCAGGGATGTGCAAGGTGCAGAGGAGTATGCACCAGGACAGACAGCCCCAGCCCCCCCACACCTAATCAGGGCAAGGCCCCTAGAGGTGGACCCAGTACCCCATGAGCAGCACAGCCAGACAGGTGCAAAAGGGACCACCGACCCTTGAACCACAGTGGTGAACTACCAGCAGATGCACACCAGTAGACCCCAGCCACAGGGCACGGCACCCCTGGACCGTCCACCGGCCAACAGGGACCAGGAGACAATGATGGCCAAGCCACACCCATGCCACAGCCCCATCCCAATGATGCCCCCCCAAGGACAGTGCGTCTGAGAAACCTAGCCCAGATGTGTGACCAAACAGTGCATGGCAATGAAGGCAGTCTGCCACCCCCATGCCTATGCATCAAGTCACCTTGGAGTGAATTGCACACCCACCACATCACCACTGTGACCACCCAACGCAGGCGGTGGGACCGTCTACCAACACAACTACAACCCACACAAGGCTCTCCACCATGTCCCCAATGGAGACACAGCAAGGTGGGTGACCCAGCACCAGTACCCGAGGGAACTCGCATGTGACCAGGTCTGCCATGGATGGCACCACATGTAGGAAGGCCCCCGAACACAGGAGCAGAGCAAGGGCCCACACCCATGTACCAACCCCTGCCACAGCACTGATCCCACCAGGCAACACAGCATCCTCCCATGGGCATGGAGACATGTGCCACACAGGAAGCAACACAGGGCACACCCAAGGCCCCCCGACCTGGTCCCATGGGCACCCAAGCAAGCATCCCATCAAAGCTGTGTGATAGGCACTGCCGGTGTGAATCCCATGGTGCCATGTAACCCACAGGCCGCCTGCCACCAGGCAGCCATTGAGCCTGCCATATAGCAGGCACCCCATGAGCCTGCACACACTGACGGCAGGTGCATGGGCCTGGGTCAACCCACAGCCACCTGTCCACCACCTGCATGCAGTGGGTATCCATATGACAGTCACCAGCCCAGAGGCACCACCCCAGTCCATGTGGACAGAATGAAGGGGGCATCCAGTGGCACTACCTACAGTGGCAACAGGGACGACAGGCCGATAGGCATGGGTTTGGAGTGCCAGCTGCAAGGGCGTTGTGTCAGCAAGGTGACAGGTACGGCCTGCCCCCGAAGGCACGCTGGCAGGTAAGCATGTGGCGGTGGTAGCCACATGACCGTGCAGACCCCAGTGGCGCATGCAGGTGGGGCAGTGGCAATGGCCACACCGACAGGGGGGCCCGGGAAACACCACACACAGCACAGCCAGCATCACACAGGTGAACAGTGCACAGGGCACACCACACATGCCCTGTATAGATAGCCCATGGCCCCCACCCACACCTGTGGAGGAGCACCACCAGGCACACCCATGCCCACCCCAGCCCCACCACACAGCAGCTATGAACCACTGCAGCAAGGCCCTATGCGCCAGCTGCAAATCAGAGACAGACACAGATGTAAATAGAAATGTATGTAATAGTACAGCAACAGGGGAACAACAACTGTATACCCACAGTGGGTGCGCCCACATAAGCTGCCAACCCATGTAACCACAGCCATGCAAGCCACTGCACACCATCACTGCCCATGCACGGCACACCACCGCCCTGGCTGTCCAGTGTCATGGCAATGCAGTGTGATGGCAGTGGCACGGCCAGGTACCGAGTGCACCCACAGCCCACCCATGACACCCACCCACATGTGGAAGGCCACAGGATGGTGCAGAGGACACTGTGGGTGGTGCACAGCCAGAGGGGCCATGCACAGAGGGGCCATGCCACACCCCCACACCTGCAAGCCACCATGCACATATGTATAGGGGAAGATGGTACTCACCTGCCTCCCGGTCACCGTGGCACTGCTTCCCCGCAGCACCACCCGTGTTGGCTGGCCAATGTCCCTCTCCCCCTGTGTGGTCCTGCAGCTGCCAGCCATGCTCTCCACCTGTCTTCAGGGTCTAGGAGGGAAACATGGAGAGACACACATTAGTACCTGTCTGAATCATAGCCCCCGACCCTGACTCCAGGACGTGACGCACAGTGTGTCTGGGTTGCGGTGGCACAGGGCAGTCATGGTGCACCCCCACCACTGCCAACACATGCACTGACCCAGCCCCACCACCCAGACATGGGGCATGGTGACCATTGTGCCCCAAGGACTGTTGGATGTGACTTTTGAAGGTCACTGTGCACGTACCTGGCTGTGGCACTGCACCTCTCCGTACCCACGCCTGCAGGTGCCTCAGACTGTCCAGATCCCACTGCTGCAAGTCACCATAGCAGTGGCTACACTGTTCCACTGTGCGCTGGCTGCCGGTTGCCTCCTCCAAGCCATCCACAACCTCCTGCCACATGTCAGTCCATGGCCTCTGGAGGGGCACCTGGCCAAACAGGGCCCCAGTGAGTGACTGCACAAGGGCCATGAGGTTGGTGAGCTCCAGGTCACCCCATATTGGGGCATGACGTTCCCTGGTGTGTGGCATGTCCCTCGCTAACCAGACATCAAAATGACAGCCAGTAGCACACGTGGACCATGTGCGGAGCTAGTGCGGTGCTGAGCTGCCATTTGCTATCGCGCAGTCACTGAGTGGCGCAATAGGGTAGCAGCAATGTGGCCGTATAGTGCCTAGAGGGCAGAGGTCATCCATGGGGTCAGGGCTCAGGCCATGCACAGAGTACCACTGCACTATTGGGGGCCCCTCGTACGGTGCGCAGTAGGAGCATGTCACCAAGGCTGTGCAGTGGCCTACTGCACAGAGGCATGATGGGAACTACGGCACAGTGGCGCAATAAGGGCATGATGGCACTGTGCCAGCTGCACTATAGCGTGTGTGCTCTGTAGGTCTACAGCGCATAGGTGCCACAAGCACAATAATGGCTGGACACTGTGCTGCCTCCTGCGCAATGTGTGTATGCAGCGCCACTGGTGTATGTGTCGGCAGCGAGCACATGCGTGCTGTGGGGCCGACTGTGCACATCACAGTGTTGTGCCCCGACTTGAGCATGCACAACCCCATTGGACAAGGCGCAGCCACGCGATATTCAGCCATGATATGCAAATCGGCTCATGAGCCATTCCGCGGAGCACCCGCTGCATTTGCATCCAATTACAGTTACGCATGACCTCATTTGCATGCGTTGCATTATAAGGGTGCCATGGAACTGCACAGGCCATGGATTGGAATTGCAGCCTTTGAAGGTAAGCATCATGTTGTGGGGCCATCGGGACAGTGGGCTGTGAGGGTGGTGTGGCACTGAACAGTCCATGTTAACACCTGTCCATCTCCACAGGTACAGGCATGTCCGAATGGGAGGAGAATGAGGAGCAGGGAAGGGTACGTAAGCAAAGGCCGAACTTCACCAGGGTGGAATCAGATGCCCTATTCGAGGCCTACCTGGACAGGGACCCACTCCTGAGTGGACAGAGGGGCACACCACAGGTCCGGGTGACAGCATGGGAGGAGGTGGCACATGCAGTCAACCAGCAGGGCAGCCACCAGTGTTCTATGCAGGAATGCAAGAAGAAGGTTGCAACTGACAGGAGGAGGATCAAGGAGAAGGTGGCTGCCATCCGGGCGGTGCGTTCCGCCACAGGTGGGGGACAGCAGGTTGTGCCACGCCTGATGCCGCTGGAGGAGCAGGTGGCTGGCAGCATGTGGAGCTGTGCCATTGAGTGTGTGCCTGGTGGAGGCTTCCAGAAGGGTGGCAGCCCATCATTGCATGGTAGGAATGATGGTGGTGGTGTGAGGGTAGCAGGGGGTAGGGGCCAGGGGTCGGTCGGTACCGCTGATGGTACTGTGTTCCCTTTCAGCTCCTGAGCATCTGCATGGAGTAGCGGGGGTGGGTGTGTCCACCGAGGGTGCAGCCCTGGAACAGGTGGAGTGCCCATCCACCTCCACTGGTGTCCGAGGGTCTGACATCCTACAGCCCTGCACGGCTGTCCGGGCTGATGCCTGTGGTGCAGATGTGGATGAGGCACTGGCTGTGGTCCAGCATGATGTCAGGGATGGTGCCCTGTGTGCCAAGACACATATCGGGGCCAACTCCAGCACCGATGATGATGTGACGTACATCCCGGACAGTGATGCTGGTGTGTCACAGGGAACACCCTCGATAGGTGACCGCCAGGGTGGCTATGTGGGCAGCATTGGCACGGCTGCCTGCCAACTGGCCACTGTGCCCGTCATGTCCGTGGTGTCCAGTGGGGCAGCACTGGCGTGCGGACACTACAGTGATGTAGGTGGTGCCAATGCAGCTGTGCTGGTGATGCCCAGCACTCAGCAGCCAGAGGGGCGGTGGCAGCAGCTGGACAGTGTTGAAGGGGGGCTGGTGGTGGCGGGCAGAAACATTGCACCACATGAGGTAATACCCCAGGATGGCACCACCATGCAGCACCTATCATTGTGGGGAGCTGCGCCTCAGGACCAGGTCTCACCCATTGGTCAGCTTGGTGCCCATGCAGACAACCCCTCACAGAGGTAACAAGCCTTTGTGTGAAGCAAATAAACAAAACTTAATGATGTAAGAAACCACTATGGTTCTCAAAGGAAGTGGCAGTGAAGGTTCAAGAGAAAAAGAAAGCTTTCAGGAAGTACAAGGAAACACAGAAGGAGCAGGACAGAGAACTGTATCAGTTAAAGCAAAAGGAAGCTGGGAAGGCAGTCAGAACAGCAAAGGCCCAAACTGAGGAAAAGATAGCCAACTCAGTTAAGAAGGGGGATAAAACCTTTTATAGGTACATCAGGGAGCAAAGGAAGACCAAGGGAGGGATAGTGAGGCTTAATAAAGGGGAGGGTGAGAAGAGGTGACTGTGAAAAGGCAGAGATACTAAACAAATATTTTTGCTCAGTATTTACAAAGGAAGAGGGGGAGGTACATAAAACAAACAGTAGAAACACTCTGGATATAGAAGTTGATACCAGCCCATTTACAGAAGAAAGGGTTCTGAAAGAACTCTTAAAACTGAAGGTGGACAAAGCAATGGGGCCTGATGGGATTCATCCCAGAATTCTAAAAGAACTAAGGGTGGAATTAGTGACACCACTGACTACCCTGTTTAACAAATCATGGGAGGATGGGGTGGTACCCGAGGACTGGAGGAGGGCAGATGTGATTCCCCTTCACAAAAGTGGGAGCAAGGCAGAAGCAGGAAACTACAGACCTGTCAGTTTAACCTCAGTGGAAGGGAGAATGATGGAATCACTTCTGAAGGAAAGAATTGTTGAATATCTAGAGGCCAGAGGGGCACAGGACCCAAGGCAGCATGGATTCACAGCGAGAAGGTCATGCCAGACAAATCTGATAGATTTCTTTGACTGGGTGACCAAAGTAGTAGATCAGGGAGGGGCTTTGGACATGGCCTACCTAGACTTTAGCAAGGCATTTGACACAGTCCCACACAAAAGATTAATATACAAGTTAGCTAGCCTGGGAGTGGGTCCCAAGATGACAGCCTGGGTGAAAAATTGGCTAGAATAGGACACAGAGAGTAATAGTAAATGGAGTCCACTTGAAGAAAGGGCATTACTAGTGGGGTACCACAGGGTTCAGTATTAGACTGGTCCTCTTCAATGTCTTTATAGTCGACATTGCAGAGGGACGGAAGGAAAAGTATGTCTTTGCAGATGACACAAAGATCTGCAACAGAGTTGATGCACAAGGTGGGGTGGAAAGGAGAAAAAGGACTTGGCAAGGTTAGAGGAATGGTCAATTGTATGGCAGCTTAGATTCAATGCTAAGAAGTGCAAGGTAATGCACCTGGGAAACAAAAACCCAGGGGAAGAGTACACAATGGGGGGTGAGATACTAACAACAACAAAAATGGAAAGGGACCTGGGGGTAGTCATATCAGATGACCTAAAGGTTGGCAAGCAATGTGAGAGGGCAGCAAGGAGGGCTTGGGGGGATACTGGGATGCATAGGGAGAGGCATCACCAGTAGAAAACAGGAAGTTATTATCCCTCTGTATAGACAGCTGGTCAGACTCCATCTGGAGTACTGTGTGCAGTTCTGGAGACCCAGTCTTCGCAAAGACATAGACAGGATGGAAGCTGTCCAGAGGAGGGCAACTAAAATGGTGCAGGGTCTGCACCGGAAGACATATGAAGAGAGACTTAAGGAGCTTAATATGTATAGCCTCGAGGAAAGGAGGAGAGGGGGACATGATAGAAACTTTCAAGTACCTCAAGGGAATCAACAAAGTCCAAGAGGTAGCATCTTTCAAAAAGAGGTGTGCAAGAACAAGGGGCACAATTTGAAGATGGGGGGCGGCTCAGAGGTAATTTAAGGAAGTATTTTTTCGCAGAGAGGGTTGTGGATGCATGGAACGGCCTTCCGGAAGAGGTCGTGGAGTCAAAAACAGTGGTGGAATTCAAGTA
Organism: Neoceratodus forsteri; assembly: GCA_016271365.2. Lineage (NCBI taxonomy): Eukaryota > Metazoa > Chordata > Ceratodontiformes > Ceratodontidae > Neoceratodus > Neoceratodus forsteri. Next base: position 1,459,284,097 of record CM028132.1, read on the forward strand.
TGCATGGGACAGTCATAAGGCAATTCTAGGGGGGGGTAGAAAGAAGTAAGCTGCTGGTTAACTAGGATCTGCAGCTTATCCAGTAGGCAGGGAAATGGGCAGACTGGGTGGGCCAAGCGGTCCTTATCTGCCATCAAATTCTATGTTTCTATGTTTCTAACCCCTTGGATGACCACAGCCATCTGGTCCATGCCTCTGTGGATCAGCAGGTCTGGCTCGTGGTAGTGGTGGATGCACTCCATGCGGAGCAGTGCCAGGTGTAGGAGCAGTGCAGCAGGGACCATGCCCTGTTCCTGGCAGAGTTAGCTCGGCAGCGGGTGGACGTGACCGCAGCCATGGATAGGCACACCACTGTGGTGATGACTGTCCTGGCAACACTGGCTGATTGGTTGTGTGCCCAGCCACTACATACCCCTCGGAGTGCAGTATCCACCCCTTGGGCCCAGCATCTGGTGACCCCAGCCATGTCAATGCCGGGTTCGGCTGTGGGCATACCAAGCATGCCTGGTGGGGACATGTTTGGTGGCCTGCAGACACCTGTGCGTACCTGGTCATGTTCACGCAGTGTCATCCATGGGGGACCATCTGTGCAACCCCATGAGGCCACTGAGCAGCCTGTGCTGGCTGGCAGGCCTTGGCAGAGCCACCCACATGTCTGTGGTGGCAGAGCTACTGTGCAGCATGACTGACCCTACCCACTCCTTGACCGCTGTCTGCTACCGCCCTGTGTGCACTGTGGTGTTCCATGTGCGATGCATGGGTGTGGTACCCAGTCCTGCACACACAGGGGCCCTGTGCACACCTACCTGGCAGCTGGCCACTGTTGCATGTGCATGATGATGCCAGCATAGCGCTGTCCGCCACTGTGCAACAGTGCTCAGTGTCTGAGACACACCCAGTGCCTGCCTCTGGGTGTGGCTCTGTTGGGTCTGGTGTGGGGAGGCGTATGGGGGTGGGTGTCCACGTGGCTGTGTGCTCAGGGGATGGGGTTGTGTGCATGTATGTGTGTGCTGTGTGCAGCCCTGCTGTGTTCTGCCACAGTGTCCAAGCCCCTGCCCATTCACACACACCCCTGCCGCTGACCCAGGCTGGGTCTCTGCCTCCAACTGTCTGTCAGCTGTGCTTTGATACCCAGGGCATGCTCGTGGACATGTTCACCTACCTATGTGGTTCATAATGCTCCTCTGCAATGGTGTCCTGGTGCTGCTGTGCCATCCGGGACAGCCGGAGATCCCTTCACCCAGGGGGTGGCTGCCCACCTCGAGCTGGACCAGCATCCCCATCGTCCCCACTGCTGTCCCCCTTTTTGACCTCAATGGCTATCCTACTGTCGGTGGCCATGTTGTGCAGGATACAGCAGGCCAGGAATAGCCCACAGGCCTTTGAGGGGCTGTACTGTTGGGCACCACCAGACCTGTCCAGGCAATGGAACTGAGCCTTCAGCTGCCCGAACACCTGCTCAATGATGTTCCGTGTCATGGCATGTGCCTCATTGTACTGTTGCTGTGCTGGGGTCAAGGGCTGCCGGTATGATGTGAGCAGCCAGGGCCAGAGTGGGTACCCACTGTCACCTGTGTGTTGAGAGGTATCGTTAGTATGGGGATCTGTGTCACTGTGCCCCCAGCCATCCAGGTCGCATCCCATGGCACCCCTGCTCTTGCACCACACACACCCCCTGTTGCCCCCATCATCCGGCATGCACTGCATACTCACCTACTAGATGGCCAGTGGGGATGTCCCCACTCTGGAATCTGTGGCACAGTGCAGATTGGTGCCAGATGAAGGCATCATGTGCTCCCCCAGGGTGCATGGCACAGACATTGATTATGTGCCCCCTGGCATCGCACACCACCTGGCAGTTGATGCTCAGGTATCCCTTGCGGTTGATGTATGCCACCCCCTCTGGGCCGGGTGGTGTGCGGATGCCAACAAGGGTGCAGTTGGCCCCGAGCATGCCAGGCAACCTTGCTACCCTGTGGAACTCCTGCATGTTTGCTGTACACTCTGCCTGTGTGCTGGGGAAATGGATGTAATCTGCAGCATGTGGCAGCAGTGCACTGAGGGATTGTGTGAGGATGTGTGACGCAGCCGACTGGGATATGCCTATTGTGTCCCCTGTTGGTCTCTGGAAGGTGCCCATGGTGAACAGGCACATGGTGGCCATGACCTTAGTCTCCACCGACAGGGCATGGCTCCGTCTTGTGGGATCTGCATCTCCTCACTGCACAGCTCACAGAGCCACCTCAGAATGGTCCGATTCAGGTGGTACCAGCCCATGATCTCAGTGTCACTGTACAGTACGAAGCTGACGCGGGCATGGTACAGCCTGTTCTGGGCATACCACCAACGGGCCCTTCCACAGCCACGCCTCCCTGCACCCTGCCTCCTCACACCCCTCATGACCGCCTCCATCTGGAAGGTTGCACTGACCATGTCGAGGGTTGTTGTTCTCCCCTGGGTGGCTCTCTACCCAGTCCCCCTGGCTGTGTGCTGCTGGCCCTGCCCCTGCACCAGGTACACCCCTGGCACTGCACCACCTGTGCCACTTGCAGGGTGACCTGCCTGGGCCCCTCTGCTGTCCCTCCTCTGTGGCACCCATGCACAGTCCCTCTGACACACACACACACACACACACACACACACACATGCACACACACTTCCTGTGACCCCATCCACCTCTGGGCCACTCCTGTGCTGCTTTCTGTTGCCCTCATTCCCTGCTGCTATGTCCTGTCTCCCTGCCTCTGTGGCTCCCCTCTTATGCAAGCTTCCTCCCTCGGTTGCTCCCTTTTATTTTAGCTCAAGTCCACTATTGCGCATCTTCCGGTTGCTCCTCTGTTGTGCACGTCGCCTGCTGTTGAATATCGTACTGTGCCACATATTCATGGTTATGCCCCCTACAGTTGCACATGCATTCATTTCCATTGCGGTCTTGTGCATTGGATTTTGTGCTGCTCATCTGCTGCTGCTGAATATCACGTTTTTTGACACATTTTGGTGATTGCGCAGGCGCATCCCTATTGCGCATGGCGCATCTGCTCTGAATATCCCGGCCTTGATCTTTTGAACATATCTTGACCTCCCATAAAGGGAATGGCTTAAAACTTATTTGGGAGTTATTCAAGAGTTATCCCAAGGTCAAGATTTAGCAAACTATACAATTAATGTGTTTATAATAGAAGTTGCCAAAGAGGACATAATAAAAGAAAAATCAGTGCTGCAGCATAGATGCCTAAAAGTTTCACGAACAGTCTTGTTTGTACAGCAGGTCTTCCTTCTGTGTGTGAGCATTGTTTTCTTCTCTGTCTTGCTTCTTACTCCAATCTGGTCAGTGTCAGGATCTGCTGTTAAATTAGGTATGACAAGAGATAAACAAGGTGACCTAGTATTTCACTTAACTGGCTTAGTGGTTTGCAAATATGAGACTTTTTAGAAATGCAATAGGAGTTATGCCAAACAAATGTAAATATATCTAACAGTATATGAGTGATGCATAAACAACCATATGAAAGTTGTTCAGGACAAAAATACCTTTCAAATGAGCCTATTCATTAAGCTGTACTAATTATATATTTTAAACTATGGCCATCTGATTACCTGAATTGTCATTTTTCTTCACAGTTGTCACCTTACAGATGGCAATATTTAAAAAAATCTAATGAATTCTGATTAGTGACTGCCCTCATTTGAAAGGTCATTTTGTCCTGAACAACTTTCATGTTGGTTGTGTATTGGTAAAGTGTATACTTTCCAAGATATTTACATTTGTTTGGCATGACTCAAACTGTATTCACTCAGAGAGAGAGAAAAAAATTAGGTTGTTTGGAAGACCATATTTTAAAAGTATAAAGAATTCAGATTAATGACTACTCTCACGTGAAAGGTCTTTTTTATCCTGAACAACTTTCATGCTGGTTGTTTTTGTGCACCTTGAACAGTTTTAAAGATATTTAGATTTGTTTAGAATGTGTGCACATTTGCTCTCAGAGAAAAGCAGCTTGGAGTTCTCTGTCCAACATTCTAAACAGAAAGATGGGAGTATTTCTTTAACTGCCATAGTGATTTGCACTTATGAAAGGATACACTGAAAAGTCCAAAAATGTGTTCCATGGCATGCCATTTTTCTAATTAAAGCAAGATGGCTGTAGGCTCCACCCACAGCCATAAACATTAGAGGCTAAATAATAAATGAATGCAAGGAGACAATAAAACACACTTTTATACGTACAGAGAGAAGGAGTAAGAAGAGGAGAGGGTCACAGACAGTTGCAGGTAGGATAATAAAGTTAAAAAATAGAGACTTTAGGAATGAAGGAAAAAAGGCAGATCAAATAAAAGGGGGAAGGAAGGATCAAAGATTAGGAAATCAGTAAAAAAAGCAGATTGACCAACAGTAGATTTTCTAGAAGGAATAGAGAGAGAAGAAGGGGAAATAGTGTTGTGGAGATGGTGGGAGGAAGAAGGAGGAGACACAGGATGGATTTAAAATAATAGGGAAGGGATATGAATCAGAAATTGGATATCAAAGATGCACAGTGAAATTATCAGCACTGGGTATGACTCTAGTTCCCCACTGCTGGACCCCCCCGGTACTGTACTGTAGTATCACCACTGGTTATGAGTCCAGTTCTCAAGTGTGTGACCCCTGACCCAGTACTGTACTGTATTATCAACACTGGTTATGAGCCCAGTTCCCCAGTGTGTGACCCCCTCCTCAGTACTATATTGTATTCTCTGCACTGGGTATGAGCCCAATTCCCCCATGTGGGATTCCCACCTCAGTACTCTACTGTATAATCAGCACTGGGCATGAGCCCAATTCCCCCATGTGGGATTCCCACCTCAGTACTCTACTGTATAATCAGCACTGGGCATGAGCCCAATTCCCCAGTGTGAGACCCTCTCCTCATTACTGTACTGTATTATCAGTACTGCATAGAAGCCCAGTTTCCCAGTTTGGGACCCACTCCTCAGTACTGTACTGTATTAGTATGGGGTATGAGCCCAATTCTCCATTGTGGGACACCACAGTAATGTCCTGTATTGTTAGCACTGGGTATGAACCCAATTCCCCATTGTGGGACTGTCAGATCAGTACTGTACTGTATCATCAGCACTTGGTATGAGCCCATTTCTCTGGTACGGGACCCTCACTCCAGTATTGTACTGTATTATCAGTGTCACAAACACACTCCACAGGTCAGGCCTTCTGCTCCCACAGTGCCAAACTCAAAGTGCAATAGTGTGAACAGAAGACAAACAGGGTAACCCTCCTGTCTGTTTTGGGTCAAAATTACCTACCAGCCTCGAGTCCTGGGGGTCAAATGTGAACCTTATGTTAGCATACCCAGTTAACAGGCTCAGATATATATTCTCTTTGGGGAAATGCAATGTAATCCTTCACCCTGTGGCACCCAGCCAGGTTCCTAAAATGTACCCTTATGACTCAATATGAAACCCAGGTATATTCTTACCTTTTTGCCAGATAGTAACACACCAGGTTGAGCTCTTAGCAGACGTCAGAATTAAACACTGGTTCAGCATTCACATGCAAAAGAAAACTGAGAAAACACAGGGAGAATTTAAGGAAAATATTGTTTACTAAAAATTGTAAAATATGTAAAATATCAAACACAGAACATATACATCAACTTACAGTCATAATAATTGGGAAATTACAAAACAAAGAAAGACACCTGCAAAATACTTAACAGTTCTTGCTTCACTAGATGTTACCAGAAGTGCCTTGTTTTAGTCTACAGCCAAATGTCTCACCTCTTTTGAGTCCAGGGATAAAAAGCAATGTTTCCTTCAGATGCCTGACCATTTCAAAATCCATCTCCCACCTCTTTGTGAGGACATAGCCCACATGGGCCACTGTCAGATCCTGCAATAAACCTAATTTCTACTGTGGAAATCAACAGTTAGTAATTTTAAAAATATGAGACTCTTTGATCAAACATTTCTTTTTTGATCTCTCTGCTGGTTTCCTGCTTTGCAAGAATGATCTTAGGTTTAAGACTGATAATAAGGTTCTGTGACCAAATGGTCTCTTCCTGCAGGAATTACAAAATTTTATGATGTCTTATCTTCTGGCATATGGCAGGAGGCCCTTTGTTAAGGCAGGACAGGAGACTTAATTAGTGCTTCTCTCTGGCCAGTTTTATGACATCCTGCTGCTTCAGTACACTGTCATCTCTGAGGTCGAAGGTTAAGCCTCTTACACACTGTCTGACTTGTGTGCCAAGCAGTCACAGACACATACACATACACATTTATTTAACATATGCATATGATATATATAACAATAAGCAGGTGGCAGAGTGTCACAGTCCTCCCCACCTAGATTGAATTTGGAGGCTCTATCCCCTGTAATGGGATGAGTTCCCCAAAGTCAGTTCATAGCTCAAATTGCCGCAAAAGTCCATCTGCATTTTCATTGTCTGCCCCTGCTCTGTGTGAGACAGTCATGTCATATCCTTGCAAGGCAAGGCTCCATCATAATAGCCTACTATTTGTTTTACCCATTTGTGTCAGCCAAACCAGGGGGTTGTGGTCGGTTTGTACCTCAGAATGCTGCCTGTATAGGTGTGGCTGTAACTTCTTTAGTACCCAGACTATGAAAAGACACTCTTTTTCTACAGTAGAGGTAATCTGCTCCCTGGGAAGTAACTCTTTACTGGGGTACACTATGGGGTGATCTTTCCCTTGGTTAGATGTCTGACTCAGCACTGCCCCAATACCCACATCTGAGGCGTCAGTCTGGAGTACAAAGGGTCTGCTATAGTCTGGACTTGTCAATACAGGAGCACTGCACAGTGCCTTCTTCAGTCTGGTAAAGACTTGTTCACAGGCAGGTTCCCAAGTAATTTTCTTAGGCATCCTTTTCTTTAACAGGCCAGATAGGGGAGTGGCCAGGGCATTGTAATTTGGTACAAATTTCCTATAGAACCCTGCTGACCCTAGAAAACTCCTGACCTGCTTCTGTGTTTCCAGTCTAGGCCATGCCTTGTTTGCCTCTATTTTCACTTGGTTAGAACGAATCTGTCCCTGGACTACAAATTGCCCAAGGTATGCCACCTCAGCCATGGCCACCTGGCACTTCTCGGCTTTTACAGTGAGTCCGGCCTTCTGTATCCTGCCCAGCACTTCCCTAAGGTGGGATAGGTGTTCCTCCCAGCTGGCACTAAAGATGGCAGTGTCATCCACATACTCCACGGTGTACTCCTCAGGACCATTTAACACCTGGTTCACCAACCTTTAGAAAGTGGCAGAGGCATTCTTCATTCTGAAAGGCATTACTTTAAATTCGAATAACCCCATCGAAGTGATGAAGGCTGTCCTCTCCCTAGCTCTGGCAGTTAACTCCACTTGCCAATATCCCTTTGTCAGGTCAATAGTTGTAAGGTATTTCACCCCTCCCAACTTGTCTAGGAGTTTGTCTGTCCATGGCATTGGGTGGGGATCTGACTTTGTGACTGCACTGAGTCCATGGTAGTCCACACAAAAATGAGTAGCGCCATCTGGCTTGGGAACAAGGACTACGGGTGAGGCTCAGGGGCTGTGGAATTTCTGGATTACCCCTAAAGCCATCATTTCCTCCACCTCCCTCCTAATGTCCTTTTGGACAGCCTCTGACACCCGATATGCTGTCCGGCATATGGGCACCTGCGTCCCTGTCTCCACATTGTGCGTCGCTAAGGGGGTTAACCCAGGCTTGTCACTAGACAGTGGGGTAAAGTCTGCTAAAACCTCCCTTACTTCCTAGATCTGGTCCGGGGTCAACTGTGGTGACATTTTAATTGCCTCCACAGAGGACTCCCACTTGCTTTCTTCCAGCAAGTCCAGAAGTGGGTCTTCTTCGTCTGTCCCCTCCCCAGGACTAAACACTGCAAACACCATGTTCACTGTATTAGCATATGGCTTCATCATGTTGACATGGTACATTCTTTGTGTATGTCTCCTGTCAGGTAGCTCTATATTGTAGTTTACATCATTCACCTGTCTAACTACTTTGTATGGTCCTGCCCACTCGGCCTGCAGCTTGTCTTTCTGGACCTGGATTAGGACCATGACTTCCTGACCCACAGTGTATGAGCGAGGTATGGTTCTGCGGTTGTATCACACCTTTTGTTTTTGTTGGGCAGCTGCCAGGTTGCTCTGGGCTGTCCCCATAAGCTCCTTCACCCTTTCCCTAAACCTAAGGACATAGTCCACAATGGGAGTTTCCTGGATGGCGTGCTTGCCTTTCCAGCCCTCCAGGATCAAGTCTAGGGGCCAACATACCCTGCATCCATATAAGAGCTCAAAGGGGAAAAATGCTGTTGACTCTTGGGGCACCTCCCTGTATGCAAACAACAGGTGGGGAAGGTATTTCTCCCAGTCCCTCCCATGCTGTTCAGCATAAACTTGGATCATTGACTTAAGGGTATCAAATCTTTCCACAAGCTCATTGGCTTGCTGGTGATAAGGTGTCGTGCATCTCTGCACCACCCCACACTTCTCCCACAAACATTTCACCAGGACCAACATGAAAGAACCCCATCAATTGGTGATAACCTCCTGTGGAAACCCAACATGGGAGAAAACCCCTAGCAAGGCATCTTCCACTCTGTCTGTCCTCAGTGAGGATAGGGCGACTGCCTCTGGGTACCAGGTGGCATAATCCACCACAGTCAGGATAAACCTCTTCCTGGAGGAGCTGTGGGGTATTTAGAGGCCCCACAATATCCATTCCTACCATCTGTAATGGCTTCTCCACAATGGGTAAAGGAATTAGGGTGATTTGGGTTTTCTTACCCACCTTCCCTATTTCTTGGCACCGGTGACAAGACCTTCAATACTCCTTCACCTGCTGGGTGAAGTTGGGCCAATAGAAATTCTGGGCCAATTGCTGCATAGTGCACATGATTCCCAGATGGCCAGACATGGGAATATCATGTGCAGTCTTGAACAACTGCTCACGGCACCCCTGGGGAATGACAAGCTGCCTGCCTATCACCCCCCTCCCTCTGTGATTACATCCTACATATACATCAGTCCATTGTCCCAATAAACTTTATGTTTCCCATCACCACCCTGTGCTCCATCAGTCTGCCCAAGCCCTTGGCTTCTCTAGACTAGGGTCACTTTTCTGAGCAGCTGCAAACTCCTTACAGACTCCCAAGGCACGGGACAGGTCCCATTCAGTTTCTATACTAGGGTCCCTAGCTCTAGTGTCAGAGCATTCAGGATCTCTGCCATCTCTTACCCTCTGACTATGGGTCACACCTTCCTCCTTGGAGTAACCCTTCATAGCTGTTCTGCTAACTGCTACCTGGGTAATTTCTCCCCCCCTTTCATTATTCTCCATATCAGGAGACACAGGCTGGGGAACCAGCCTCCCAGTGTTTTCCACAGAGGCTTCTATAGGGTCCAGGGAACTACAATTTTCCTGTGATGCTTGGCTGTGGGTAACTGCACACACCATGCCCTGTTTGAGATTGTTGCCAATAATTACATTGACAGCCAAAGTTTCTGCTCTGGCAACCTTTTGCACAGTCCCCCTGTCTCACCCCAGTCTATGAGGACACTAGAGAGTGATAATGTTTTCACCTCCCCAGTGAATCCCCGTACAGTTACAAATTGATTGGGTATAAGATGACCAGGCTCTACCAAATCCCCTTTTACCCAAGTCAGGGACGCCCTCGTGTCACATAACCCATGTGTTTGTACACCATTCACAGTGACTGGGTATATGTGTTCCCTCATGTTTACTGGCATGCTTTCAGGGACACACAAACAACCCACTTCTTTCCTAGCACCACTCTGTGCACTGCTTGTCCTTTTAGGACACTGCCTTGCAATATGTCTAGTTTCTTTGCAAACCCAACATTTATTTCTTCTCTCAGGTAAATCTTTTCTTTGTAACCCAGGGCTATCTGGTTTTGGTGGATGCAGGAAGGGTTTTAGTTGCCCCGAAGGCACGCTTTTCCCTTTCTGCACTGCCACACCCACCTCATTCCCTCTCAGATCAGGTCTGCTCCTGGCTTAGCGGTCCGAGAGTTCAGCAGCCTCTTGAGCTGTTTTTGGATCTCGGTCCTCCAGCCAGGTTTTCAGCTCTGCTGGGCATGCCCAAAAAAACTGCTCTAACAATAAAACATTTTCAATATTCTCTACAGAGTCTGCTGCAATCCTGTCCCACTAACGTTTTAAAAACTGACGTTGTTTCGTGGCTAGCTCCTTATAGCTCATGTCAGGGCTTCTCCTGAGCTTACAGAATTTAACTCTGTAGGCCTCTGCTGTTAATTCATACTTTTTAAAAAGTGCAGCTTTAAGTTTATTGTAATCATTACTGCCCTCATTGTCCATTTGACCTAATGCATCCCAAGCTTTCCCAGTAAGAAGCAGGGATAGCTGGAAGCTCCAGGACTCTCTAGGAATATTTGCCTGAATACATATTTTTCCAAAGGAATTTAAAAAGGCATCCATGTCTTCCACCTCTTTAAATTCAGCTATCAATTTAGAATTTAATTTGTAACCCAGTCCTGTAGTTCCAGTTAAACCCAGGCCACTTACCTGCTCTGGTGCTGGTCTTGGGAGTTGTAGCTTCTCCAGTTCAAATTTTCTCTGGTGCTCTCTCTCTCTCCTCTTGCTTAGTCTCTCACTGATGCTGTCGCTCTTCTCACTTGGCCTCTTGCTGCTCTCACTCAGCCTCTCACTGTTCTTGCTCAGCCTCCCACCGCTCTTGCTCCACCTCTCGCTAAAGCTGTCGATCTCTTTTCTCTGCCTCTCACCGCTCTCACCTCTCTTCTCTCTCTCAAATTCCAGCTCCATTCTCTGCAGCTCCAGCTGCAGCCTGAGCTCTTCTGGCTTCAGAATGTTGATGACCTTCCCTTGCTGCTGTGGCCCTTGGCTTGCACTGGCCCTGCTGTCCTCCTCACTGCATCTGGACACTGCACTGGACCCTGGCCCCTCCATGCTCAAGGTTTGATCCTTCCCAGTCACAGACTGTGACTCAAGGTCTTGGGCATCAGCTGCCACAAGAGCCTCTATTAGGTGCTGCTTTTTGGCTTGGCCCTCATGCTGTACTCCTCTCTCTTGGCACAACTGCCTTAGTTGGTCTGCAGTGTGCTCGCTGAAGTTGGAAGCCATCTTCTTCCCAAACTACAGCTTCACTAATTTGCACCTGAAAAAAAAATAAAACAGGTAGGGAACTTAGACTGTAAGCACAATGATATAGTTATGTTTGCTTTTAAAAAAAAGATCACTGCCTTATTTTGCATGTGAGCTGTACAGTATTACTTTGACACACTGGACTGTTAATGCTCATGTTACCAAATACTTTTAAATTGCACCAGTGCCAACCAAATCTGTCACAAATGCACTCCGGGGGTCAGGCCGTCTGCTACCACAGTGCCAACCTCGAAGTGCAATAATATGAACAGGAGACAAACAGGGTAACCCTTATGTCTGTTTTGGGTCTGAATCACCTACCAGCCTCGAGACCTGGGGGTAAAATGTTATCCTTATATTAGCATACCCAGTTAACAGGCTCATATATATATTTTCTTCAGGGAAATGCAATATAATCCTTTGCCCAGTGGCACCCAGCCAGGTTCCCAAAATGTACCCAAATGACTCAATATGAGACCTAGGCGTATTCTTACCTTTTTGCCAGATAGTAACACATCTGGCTGAGCTCTTAACAGATGTCAGAATTAAACACTGGTTCAGCATTCACATGCAAAAGAAAACTGAGAAAACACAGGCAGAATTTCAAGGAAAATATTGTTTACTAAAAATTGTAAAATAGGTAAAATATCAAATACAGAACAAATATATCAATAACTTATAGTCAATAAAATAATTGGGAAATTACAAAACAAAGAAAGACACCTGCAAAATACTTAAAAGTTCTTGCTTCACTAGATGTTACCAGCAGTGCATTGTTTTAGTCTACAGCCAAATGTCTCACCTCTCTCGAGTCAGGCATAAAAAGCAATGTTTCCCTCAGATGCCTGACCATTTCAAAATCCATCTCCCCACCCCTTGTGAGGACACAGCCCACATGGGCCACTGTCAGATCCTGCAATAAACCTAATTTCTACTGTGGAAATCAACAGTTAGCAATTTTTAAAATATGAGTCTCTTTGATCAAACATTTCTTTTTTGATCTCTCTGCTGGTTTCCTGCTTTGCAAGAATGATCGTAGGTCTATAACTGATAACATGGTTCTGTGACCAAATGGTCTCTTCCTGCAGGAATTATCACATTTTATGATGTCTTATCTTTTAGCATATGGCAGGAGGCCCTTTGTTAAGGCAGAACAGGAGACTTAATTAGTGCGTCTCCCTGGCCAGTTTTATGACATCCTGCTGCTTCAGTACACTGTCACCTCAGAGGTCAAAAGTCAATCATCTTATACACTGGCTGACGTGTGTCAAGCAGTCACAGACATACCTCTCAACTGTACCACATTGTGAGGAACGTTCCTCATTTTGCTTCACAAAAGCTCCCTGTTCCACATTGTGAGGACTTGCTCCACATTCAAAGTCAACATTTTCAAGCAAAAATCCATAGTAAATGATGCAAAAAATATAATATTCAATTAATAACAGACTTTCTTAACATAAATGCAACATGTTAACAGTGTTTTGAGCTTCTTAGGTAAAGATTTGAGTAAGTGTTCCACATTTTGCCCATTTGTTCCACATTCTGACAGGCAATGTTCCACATTTGGGGGACAAAAGGTTGAGAGGTATGGTCACAGACACATGCACATTTATTTAAAATATGCATATGATGTATATAACAATAAGCAGGTGGCAGAGTGTCACAATCAGCACTGGGTATGAACCCAGTTCCCCAGTATGGAACCCCCTGCTCAGTTCTATACTGTGACCGCAATTTACCAGTGTGAGACCCCCTCCTCAGTACTATATTGAATTATCAACATTGGGTATGAGCCCAGTTCTCCAGTGTGGAACCCTCACTCCACTGCTGCATTGTATTATCAGCACTGGGTCTGAGCCCAATTCTCCAGTTTGAGACCCCCTTCTCAGTATTGTACCATATTATCAGCACTTGGTATGGACCCAATTCCCCAATGTGGGACCTCTCCTCAGTACTGTACTGTATTATCAGCACTGGGTATGAACCCAGTTTCCCAGTGTGGGACCCCCTCCTCAGTGTTGTACTGTACTGTATTATTAGCACTTGGTATGAGCCCAATTCCCCAATGTGGGACCCCCCCCAGAACTGTAATCTGTTATCAGCACTGGGTATGAACCTAATTCCCCACTTTGGGACCCCCTCCTCAGTACTTTGTTGTGTTTTCCACACTGGGTATAAGCCCAGTTCCCTAATGTGGGACCAAGCTCCAGAACTGCACTCTTTTATTAGCAATGGGTTTGATTCCAAGTCCCAGTTGAGAGACTAGAGCTAATAAACCTCTTGCTCAGAGGTAAGAGCAGCATCAGTGAGTGTTTCTGGTGTTTTATATATTCTCCAGTAATTAAACAAGCATTTGTCAATGCCAGATGTTCACCACTGGCATGGAAGCCCTGCGGTACTACATATGCTGAGGGGCACTTTGTGGATTATGTTTTACCAAAGTTAGCAGCCTGCATTCAAAAATTTCAATGCAGGCTCATAACTTTGTTCTATTTTAATATTTTTGTCCAAATTATCAACATAGCCTTCTTCTGACATGACCTCATGAACAAGTGCAGAGAAAATGTTCAACTCTTGTCTGAAAGGTGATGTCATGCAGGGACTGTTAGCCATTATTTGAAAAATGACAACTGTCACATTCATGAGGTGCTGTAACGAAATGGCTATGTTAAAAAGTTGGAATAAAAATATTGAAAATTGCCAAAGTTATGAGCCAGCATTCGCATAATTTAATGTAGGCTCATAACTTAATTGTTTTTTACTATTTTTACACCAGATTTCAACATTGCCTTCTTATGACCCTGCTTCATGAACAAAGGTACAGAAAATGTTCAACTCTTGCCTTAAAGGTGATTTCGAGCAGGGACAGTGATATCACCGTTCGGGACAGAGTTGCCTAATTTCAGTGCAAATCTTCATGATTTGAGGTCCCGATAAAGGCATGTTGAAAATTTGGGGCAGAAATACACACAAATAGCCATATTATGCTAGTAAGTTCATAACCCCACTGAAGTACATTGGAAGTGGCACAGTTCTGGACCACGGGGGGGTGGTTCTTAGGAGGTGGCATGGTGACACAGGGGGATTGGGCAACCCCGGTGTCAGTGTTATGTTTTGGGGGGTTGGTGAGGTGGGTGCTGAGAGAGAGGGGAGGGTGGGAGGCAGTTGTTAAAGTTTGCGTCTGCAACAGCAGGGCTATTCCTGGATGTTTAAAATTCCTCAGCAGACATTCATGGTAGATTAGCTTGCTGGGCAGCATAAATCAAAGGGAAGACCCAACCCGTGACTGGGTGAGCTTTTCCTTTTCAAGTACATGCTGTCTCCACCCAGCAAGTCAAAATTATTTCATGATCAGCTTGCCTGATAATTTGTGTGTGACTGAATTGCCCCTTAAACACTGCTCTGCATTGAATGGACGGTGTCACACCCTTCAATAGCAAGATGTTCGCTGAGTGCCAATGCACATAGTGAACATAACAATCATTCTAAATGCTAAACATCCATATGTTTCAGGAGAATTTGGACTATAGGCAAGTATTCATTTTTCAAGGAACAGATTAGCCTGGCTCAATATCAGAAAATTTGTATCTGTATCTGTTCACCTTGAGGCAGTCGATTTGTGTAAATATCCCCGCCCTCCTTGGGGCAGTAGATTTCTATCTGTATCTCCTCACCTTGGGGTAGTCAATTTGTATCTGTATCCCCCTCTCCTTGGGGCAGTCAATTTGTATCAGTATCCCACTCACCTTGGAGCAGTCAATTTATATCTGTATCCCCCTCCCCTTGAGGCAGTCAATTTGTATCAGTATCCCTCTCACCTTCATGTAGTCAATTTCTATCTGTGTACCCCCATAAGGCAGTCAATTTGTATCTGTATCCCTCTCATATTGGGACAGTCAATTTCTACCTGTATCCCTCTCCCCATGGGGCAGTTGATCTGTATCTGTATCTCCCACCCCCTGAGGCAGTCGATTTGTATCTGTATGCCCCTCCTAAAGGGGCAGTCAATTTGTATCTGTATCCCCCTCTCTTTGAGGCAGTCGATTTGTATCTGTATCCCTTTACCCCTGGGGCAGTCAATTTGTATCTGTATCCCCCTCCCCTTGAGGCAGTCAATTTGTATCTGTATCTCTCTCCCCTTGTGGGAGTCAATTTCTATCTGTATCTCCCCTTGGGGAAGTCGATTTGTATCTGTATTCCCCTCCCCTTGGAGCAGTGGAATTGTATTCTATCCCCCTCTGCTTGGGGCAGTCGATTTGTATCTGTATTACCCTTCTCTTGGGACAGTCAATTTGTATCTGTATCCCTCTCCCTTTGGAGCAGTTGAATTGTGTTGTGTCCACCTCATTAGGGGCAATCAATTTGTGTCTGTGTCTGTAGGAGGGGCCTTGGAGCAGCCAATTTATATCTGTATCCGTCTACCCTTGAGGCAGTTGATTTGTATCTCTATCCCTCTCCCACTGAGGCAGTCAACTTGTATCTGTATCCCCCTTCCACTGGGGCAGTTGTTTTGTATCTGTACTCCCCTCCCCTTGGAGCAGTCAATGTATTGTGTCGCCTTCCCCTTGGGCAGTTGATTTGTATCTGTATCAATCTCCCTTTGTGGCAGTCAATTTTTATATGTATCCCTCTCCCCTTGAGGCAGTCAATTTGTATTAATCCCTCTCCCCTTGGGACACTTGATTTGAATCAGTATCCCCCTCTCCTTGGGACAGTCAATTTGTATCTGTATCTTCTTCCCCTTGGGGCTGTCAATTTGTATCACTATCCCTCTCCCCTTAGGGCAGTCAATTTGCATCTGTATCCCCTCACTTTCTGGCAGCCAATTTACATCTCCATTCCCTTCCCCTAGGGGAGTCGATTTGTATCTGCATCCCTCTGACCTTGGAGCAGTTGATTTGTATCAGTATCCCCTGCCCATTGGGGCAGTTGATTTTTATCTGTATCCTCCTCCCCTTGGGGCAGTCGATTTGTATCAGCATCCCCCTCCCCTTGGGCAGGTGATTTGTATCTGTACCTGCCCCTTGAAGCAGTCAGTTTGTATCTGTATCCCACCCTTAGGGCAGTTGATTTGTATTTGTATCTCTCTATCCTTGGGGAAGTTGATTTGCATTTGTATCTGCCCATTGAGGCAGTCCATTTGCATCTGTAGACTCCCCCTTGGGGCAGTCCATTTGTATCTGTATCAACCCCTTGAGGCAGTTGACATCTATCTGTGTCCCCCTAGGCAGTCGATATGTATCTGTATCCTCTCCTGGGGCAGTTGATTTGTATCTGTATTCCCCTGCACTGGGAGCAGTCAAGTTGTAGTCTATCCCCCTCCCCTTGGGGCATTCAATTTGTATTTGTATTCCTCTCTCTTGGAGCTGTCAAATTGTATTGTATTCCCCTCCCCTTCTGCCAGTTGATTTGTATCTGTATTCCCCTCCCCTTGGTGTAGTCAATTTGTATCTATATCTCCCTCCCCTTGAGGCAGTTGATACTTATTTGTATCCCCCTCCCTTTGAGGCAGTTGATTTGCATCTGTATCCTCATCCACCCCAGGCAGTCAATTGTATCTGTAACCCTCTCCCACTGAGGCAGCCAATTTTGATCTCTATCTCCCCTTATGGATATCAAATTGTATCTGTATTCCCTTCCCCTTGGAGCAGTCAAGAATTGTATTCTATCCTCCTCCCCTTGGGGAAGTCGATTTGTATCTGTATTACCCTTCCCTTGGGACAGTCAATTTTTTATCTGTACCCCCCTCCCTTTGGAGCAGTCAGATTGCATTGTATCCCTCTCACTAGGGGCAGTCGATCTGTGTCTCTATCCCCTCCTTGGGGCAGTCAGTTTGTATATGTATCCCCTTCCCCTTGAGGCAATCAATTTTTATCAGTATCCTTCTCACCTTGATGCAGTCAGTTTGTATCTGTATCCCCTCCTTGAGGCAGTCGATTAGTATCTGTATCCCTCTCACTTTGGAGCAGTCCATTTTTATCTGTATCCCTATCCCCATGGGGCAGTTGATTTGTATCTGTATCTCCCCTTGGGGCAGTCGATTTGTATCTGTATCTCCCTCCCATTGGAGCAGTCGAATTGTATTGCATCCTCCTCACTAGGGACAGTCAATTTGTATCTGTATCCCCTCATTGGTGCAGTAAATTATATCTGTATCCCTCTACCCTTCAGGCAGTTGATTTGTATCTGTATCCCCCTCCCATTGGGGCAGTCAATCTGTATCTGTATTTCCCTCACATTGGAGAAGTCAAATTGTATTGTATCCCCCTCTCCCTATGGCAGCCAGTTTGTATCTGTATTCCCCTCCCCTTGCAGCAGTCAAATTGTATTGTATTCCCCTCTGCAAGGGGCAGTTGATTTGTATCAGTATCCCCCTCCCCTTGGGGCAGTAGATTTGTATCTGCATCCCTCTCATCTTGGGGCAGTCGATTTGTGTCTGTATCCTCCTCCCCTTGGGGCAGTCGATTTGTATCAGTATCCCCCTCCCCTTGAGGCAATTGATTTGTATCAGTATCCCTCTCCCTTTGGGGTAGTTGATTTGTATCTGTATGCCCCTCACATTGGGGCAGTTGATTTGTATCTGTATCTCTTTCAGTTTGGGGCAGTCGATTTGTATCATTATCTCCTTCCCCTTGGGACAATTTGTATCTGTAGCCCTCTCTCCTTGATGCAGTTGATTTGTATCTGTATCCACCCCTTGAGGCAGTCAACTTCTATCTGTATCCCCCCCAGGCAGTTTATTTGTATCTGTATTCTCTCTTGGGACAACTGATTTGAATCTGTATTCCCCTCTCTCTGGACCAGTTGAGTTGTATTCTATCCCCATACCCTTGGGGCAGTTGATTTGTATCTGTATTCCCTTCCCCTTGGTGCTGTCAAATTCTATTGGATATCCCTCTTACTGGGTCAGTTGATTTGTATCTGTATTCCCCTCCTCTTGTAGCAGCTGATTTCTATGTATATCCCCCTCCCTTTGAGGCAGTTGACATTTATTTGTATCCCCCTCCCCTTGAGGCAGTTGATTTGCATCTGTATCCCCCTCCACTTCAGGCAGTCAGTTTGTATCTGAATCCCCCTACCCTTGAAGCAGTCAATTGTATCTGTATCCCTCTCTCACTGAGGCAGTGGATTTCTATTTGTATCTCCCCTTGGGGCCATTGATTTGTATTTGTATTCCCCTCCCCTTGGAGCAGTCAAATTATATTCTATCCCCTTCCCCTTGGGGTAGTCAATTTGTTTCTGTATTACTCTTCCCTTGGGACAGTCAATTTTTTATCTGTATCTCCCTCCCATTGGAGCAGTCGAATTGTGTTGTTTCCCCCTCACCTGGGGCTGTCGATTTGTGTCTGTATCCCCTCCTTGGGGCAGACAATTTGCATTTGTATCCCCCTCCCTTGATGCAGTCAATTTGTAACTGTATCCCCTCCTTGAGGCAGTCGATTAGTATCTGTATCCCTCTCACTTTGGAGCAGTCCATTTTTATCTGAACCCCTATCCCCATGGAGCAGTCCATTTGTATCTGTATCTCCCCTTGGGGCAGTTGATTTGTATCTTTATTCCCTTCCCCTTGGAGCAGTCAAATTGCATTCTATCCCCATCCCCTTGGGGCAGTCAATGTGTATCTGTATTACCCTTTCCTTGGCACAGTCAATTTGTATCTGTATCTCCCTCCTTTTGGAGCAGTCGAATTGTATTGTATAGCCCTCACTTGAGGCAGTCGATTTGTGTCTGTGTCCCCCTCCCACTGGGGCAGTCATTTCATATCTGCTTTCCCTTCCCCTTGGAGCAGTCGGATTGCATTGTATCACTCTCCCTTTGGCGCAGTTGATTTGTATCTGTATCAATTTCCCCTTGGGGCAGTCAATTTTTACGTGTATTCCTCTCCCCTTCTGGCAGTCAGTTTGTATCAATCCCTCTCTCCTTGGGACAGTTGATTTGTATCAGTGTCTCCCTCACAATGGGACAGTTGATTTGTATCTGTATCCTCCTCCAGTTGGGGCTGTTGATTTGTATCAGTATCCCTCTCCCCTTGAGTCAGTCGATTTGTATCTGTATCCCCCTCCCACTGGGACAGTCAATTTGCATCTCTATCTGTCTCCACATGGGGCAGTCAATTTGTATCTGTATCTCCCTCCCCTCAGACAGTCAATTTGTATCTGTATCCCCTTCCCCTTGGTGAGTCGATTTGAATCTGTATCCCTCTCCCCTTGGGGCAGTAGATTTGCATCTGTTTCCCCCTCTCTGGGGGCAGTCGTTTTACATCTCTCATCCCTTCCCCTTGGGGAGTCAATTTGTATCTATATCCTCCTACCATTGGGGCAGTTGATTTGTATCATTATTCCTCTCCCCTTGGGGCAGTTGATTTGTATCTGTATCCCTCTCACCTTGGGGCAATCGATTTTTATTTGTATCCTCCTCCCCTTGGGGCAATCAATTTGTATCAGTGTCCCTCTTCCCTTGGAGCAGTCGATTTCTGTCTGTATGCCCCTCTCCTTGGGACAGTCAATTTGTATCTGTATCCCCCTCCCCTTGGGCAGTTGATTAGTAACTGTACCCACCCCTTGAAGCAGTCAGTTTGTATCTGTATCCTCCCCCTTAGGGCAGTCGATTTGTATCCGTATCTCTGTATCCTTGGGCAGTCAATTTGTATTGGTACCCACCCCTTGAGGCAGTCCATTTGTATCTGTACCCCCCTTAGGACAGTCTATTTGTATCTGTTGCCTCCTTCCTTGGTGCAGTCGATTCATATCTGTATCTGTCTCTCCCTTGGGTAGTCGATTTGTATCTGTATCTACCCCTTGTGGCAGTTGACGTCTATCTGTATCCCCCCCAGGCAGTTGATTTGTATCTGTATCCACCTCCCTTTGAGACAGTCAATTTGTATCTGTATCCCTCTACCCCTGGAGCAGTCAATTTGTATCTGCATCCTCCTCCCCTTGAAGCAGTCAATTTGTATTTGTATCCCTCTCCCCTTGAGGCAGTCAATTTTTATCTGTATCTCCCCTTGGGGCAGTCAATTTGTAACTGTATTCCCTTCCCCTTGGAGCAGTGGAATTGTATTCTGTCCCCCTCCGCTTAGGGCAGTCAATTTGCATCTGTGTTACCCTTCTCTTGGGACAGTCAATTTGTATCTGTATCCCTCTCCCTTTGGAGCAGTCAAATTGTGTTGTGTCCACCTCACTAGGGGTAGTCAATTTGTGTCTGTGTCTGTAAGAGGGGCCTTGGGCAGCCAATTTGTATCTGTATCCCTCTGCCTTTAGAGCAGTTGGTTGTGTCTCTATCCTCTCCGCTGGGGCAGTCGATTGTATCTGTATCCCCCTTCCACTGGGACAGTCGTTTTCCATCTGTACTCCTCTCCCCTTGGAGCACTCGAATTGTATTGTATCGCCCTCCCCTTGAGCAGTTGATTTGTATCTGTATCAATCTCCCCTTGAGGCAGTCAATTTTTATAGTATCCCTCTTCCCTTGAGGCAGTCAATTTGTATTAATCCCTTTACCCTTGGGACAGTTGATTTCTATCAGTATCCCCCTTATCTTGGGACAATCAATTTGTATCTGTATCCTCCTCCCCTTGGGGCTGTCAATTTGTATCAGTATCCCTCTCCCCTTAGGGCAGTCAATTCACATCTGTATCCCCTCACCTTGTGGCAGCCGATTTACATCTCCATTCCCCTCCCCTTGGGGAGTCAATTTGTATCTGTATCCCCCTGCCCTTGGGCTAGTTGATTTGTATCAGTATCCCCCCTTGGGGCAGTTGATTTGTATCTGTATCCCTCTCACATTGGGGCAGATGATTTTTATCTCTGTCCTCCTCCACTTGGGGAAGTCAATTTGTATCAGCATCCCCTTCCCCTTGGGAAGTTGATATGAATCGGTACCTGCCCCTTGTAGCAGTCAGTTTGGATCTGTATCCAACCCTTAGGGCAGTCAATTTGTATTTGTTTCTGCCCCTGGTGCAGTCAATTTGTATCTGTATCCGTCTCTCCTTGGGGCAGTCCATTTGTATCTGTATCCACCCCTTGAGGCAGTCGACATCTATCTCTAGCCCCTCTAGGGCAGTTGATTTGTATCTGTATCCTCTCTTGGGGCAGTTGATTTGTATCTGTATTCCCCTGCCCTGGGAGCAGTCAAGTTGTAGTCTATCCCCTTCCCCTTGGGGCATTCAATTTGTATTTGTATTCCCCTCTCTTGGAACTTCAAATTGCATTGTATTCCCCTTCCCTTGTGCCAGTTGATTTGTATCTGTATTCCCTTCCCCTTGGAGCAGTCGATTTGTATCTATATCCCCCTCCCCTTGAGGCAGTTGATACTTATTTGTATCCCCTTCCCCTTGAGGCAATTGATTTGCATCTGTATCCCCCTCCACTTCAGGCAGTCAATTGTATCTGTATCCCTCTCCCATTGAGGCAGCCAATTTTGATCTCTATCTCCCCTTGGGGATATCAATTTGTATTTATATTCCCCTCCCCTTGGAGCAGTCGAGAATAGTATTCTATCCCCCTTCCCTTGGAGAAGTTGATTTGTATCTATATTACCCTTCCCTTGGGATAGTCAATTTTTTATCTGTACCCCCCTCCCTTTGGAGCAGTCAAATTGCATTGTATCCCCCTCACCACAGGCAGTCGATTTGTGTCTCTATCCCCTCCTTGGGGCAGTCAGTTTGTATATGTATCCCCCTCCCCTGAGGCAGTCAGTTTGTATCAGTATCTTTCTCACCTTGATGCAGTAAATTTGTATGTGTATTCCCCCCCCCCCGAGGTAGCTGATTTGTATCTGTATCTCTCTCATCTTAGGGCAGTCAATTTTCATCTGTATCCCTCTCCCCATGGGGCAGTTGATTTGTATCTGTATCTTCCCTTGGGGCAGTCATTTTGTATCTGTATCTCCCTTACATTGGAGGAGTTGAATTGTATTGCATCCCCTTCACTATGGGCAGTCAATTTGTATCTGTATCCCCTCATTGGTGCAGTCAAATTATATCTGTATCCCTCTACCCTTGAGGCAGTCGATTTGTATCTGTATCCCCCTCCCATTGGGGCAGTCGATCTGTATCTGTATTTCCCTCACCTTGGAGCAGTCAAATTGTATTGTATCCCCCATCCCCATGGCAGCCAGTTTGTATCTGTATTCCCTTCCCTTTGGAGCAGTCAAATTGTATTGTATCCCCCTCCACAAGGGGCAATTGATTTGTATCAGTATCCCTCTCCCCATGGAGCAGTTGATTTGTATCTGTATCTCCTTCAGTTTGGGGCAGTCGATTTGTGTCATTATCTCCTTCCCCTTGGGACAGTTGATTTGTATCTGTAGCCCTCTCTCCTTGGTGCAGTCGATTTGTATCTGTATCCACCCCTTGAGGCAGTCAACTTCTATCTGTATTCCCCCCAGGCAGTCTATTTGTATCTGTATTCTCTCTTGGGGCAGTTGATTTGAATCTGTATTCCATTCCCTCTGGACCAGTCAAGTTGTATTCTATCCCCATACCCTTGGGGTAGTTGATTAATATCTGTATTCCCTTCCCCTTGGCACTGTCAAATTGTATTTTATATCCCTCCTCCTGGGTGAGTCGATTTGTATCTGTATTCCTCTCCCCTTGGAGCAGTCAATTTGTACGTATATCCCCCTCCCCTTGAGGCAGTTGACATTTATTTTTATCCCCCTCCCCTTGAGGCAGTTGATTTGCATCTGTATCCCCCTCCACTTTGGCAGTCAGTTTGCATCTGTATCCCCCTACCATTGAAGCAGTCAATTGTATCTGTATCCCTCTCCCATTGAGGCAGTGGATTTCTATCTGTATCTCCCCTTGGGGCCATCTATTTGTATCTGTATCCTCCTCCCATTGGAGCAGTCGAATTATATTGTTTCCCCCTCACTAGGGGCTGTTGATTTGTTTCTGTATCCCCTCCTTGGGGCAGTCAATTTGTATCTGTATCCTCCTCCCCTTGAGGCAGTCAATTTTTATCAGTATCCTTCTCACCTTGATGCAGTCAGTTTGTATCTGTATCCCCTCCTTGAGGCAGTCGATTAGTATCTGTATCCCTCTCACTTTGGAGCAGTCCATTTTTATCTGTATCCCTATCCCCATGGAGCAGTCCATTTGTATCTGTATCTCCCCTTGGGGCAGTGGATTTGTATCTTTATTCCCTTCCCCTTGGAGCAGTCCAATTGTATTCTATCCCCGTCCCCTTGGGGCAGTTAATGTGTATCTGTATTACCCTTCCCTTGGCACAGTCAATTTGTATCTGTTTCTCCCTGCCTTTGGAGCAATCGAATTGTATTGTATAGCCCCCACTAGAGGCAGTCAATTTGTATCTGTATCCCCCTCCCACTGGGGCAGTCATTTTGTATCTGTTTTCCCTTCCCCTTGGAGCAGTCGGATTGCATTGTATCACCCTCCCTTTGGCGCTGTTGATTTGTATCTGTATCAATCTCCCCTTTGGGGCAGTCAATTTTTACATGTATCCCTCTCCTCTTCCGGCAGTCAATTTGTATCAATCGCTTTCTCCTTGGGACAGTCGATTTATATCAGTGTCCCCCTCAAAATGGGACAGTCGATTTGTATCAGTATCCTCTTCCACTTGGGGCTGTCAATTTGTATCAGTATCCCTCTCCCCTTGAGTCAGTCAATTTGTATTTGTATCCCCTTCCCATTGGGACAGTCAATTTGTATCTGTATCCCTCTTCCCTTGGCAGTTGATTTGTAACTGTATCTGCCCCTTGAAGCAGTCAGTTTGTATCTGTATCCCTCTTTCCTTGGGGTAGTAGATTTTTATCTGTATCCCTCTCCCCTCGAGGCAGTCAATTTGTATCAGTACCCCTCTCCCCTTGGGGCAGTCGATTTTTATCTGTATAAGAATCCTGCCCACCTTGGGGCAGTCAATTTGTATCAGTATGCCTCTTCCCTTGAGGCAGTCAAATTCTATTTGTATTCCTCTCCCATTAGGACAGTGGACTTGCATCTGTATCCTTCTCCCCTTTGGGCTGTCAATTTGTATTTGTATCCCTCTCCCCTTGGTACAGTTGATTTGTATCTGTATTCCCCTCCCCTTGGTGCAGTCGATTTGTTTCTGTATCCCCCTACCCATGAAGCAGTTGATTTGTATCTGTATCCCCTCCCCTCTGGACAGATGACTTGTATCTGTATACCCTTCCCCTTGTGGCAGTCAATTTGTATCTGTGTCTGTATTCCCTTCCCCTTGGAGCAGTCGAATTGTATTCTATCCCCCTCCCCTTGGTGCAGTTGATTTGTATCTGTATTCCTCTCTCCTTGGGGCAGTCTTTTTTTATATGTATCCCTCTCCCCTTGAGGCAGTCAATTTGTTTCAACCCCTCTGCCCTTGGGACAGTCGATTTGTATCAGTATCCCCTTCCCCTTGGGGCAGTCAATTTGTATCTGTATCCCCTCCAACTGGGGCAGTTGATCTGTAACTGAATTCCCCTCACCTTGGAGCAGTCGAATTGTATTGTATCCCCCTTCTCTTGGTGCAGCCAATTTGTATCTGTATTCCCCTCCCCTTGGAGCAGTCCAATTGTATTGTATCTCCCTTCCCTTGGGGCAGTTGATTTGTATCTGTATCCCTCTCCCATTAGAGCAGTCAATTTTTATATGTATTCCTCTCCCCTTGAGGCAGTCGATTTGTGTCATTCTGACTCCCCTTGGGAAAGTTGATTTATACCTGCGTCCCCCTCCCATTCAGACAGTTGATTTCTATCTGTATCCTCCTCCCCTTGGAATGTTGATTTGTATCTGTATCCCTCTCCCCTTCGGGTAGTCAATTTGCATCTGTATCCCCCTCACCCTGCGATAGTTGATTTGCATCTGTATCCCCCTCACCTTGGGGCAGTCGATTTCCATCTGTGTTCCTCTCCCCTTAAGGAGTCAATTTGTACCTGTATCCCCTACCCTTGGGGAAGTTGATTTGTATCAGTATCCCCTTCCCCTTGGGGCAGTTGATTTGTATCTGTATCATCCTCCCCTTGGGGCAGTCGATTTGTGTTAGTATCACCCTCCCCTTCAGGCAGTCGATTTGTATCAGTATCCTCCTCCCCTAGGTGCAGTTGATGTATATTTGTATGCCTCTCCCATTGGGGCAATCGATTTGTATCTGTATCCCTCTCCTCATGGGAAGGTCAATTTGTATCTGTATCCCTCTCCCCTTGGGGCAATTGATTTGTATCTATATCCCAATCCCCTTGGGCAGTTGATTTGAATGTGTATTCACCCCTTGAAGTAGTCAATTTGTATCTGTATCCTCCCTTGGGGCAGTTGATTTGTATCTGTATCTCTCCTTGGTGCTGACGATTTGTATCTGTAGCCGCCCTTTGAGGCAGTCCATTTGTATCTGTATTCCTCCCTTAGGGCAGGTGATTTGTATCTGTAGTCCTCTCTCATTGTTGCAGTTGATGTGTATCTGAATCCTCCCCTTGGGGCAGTCATCTTCTATCTCTAACCCCCCCTCGCCAGGGCAGTCAATTTGTATCTGTATCCTCTATTGGGGCAGTTGAGTTGTATCTGTACTCCTCTCTCCCTGGAGCAATCAAGTTGTATTCTATCCCTCTCCCTTTGGGCCAGTAGATTTGTATCTGTATTACCTACCCCCTGGAGTAGTCAGATTGCATTGTATCCCTTCCCCTTGGGTCATTCGATTTGTATCTGCATTCCCCTCCAATTGGAGCAGTCGATTTGTATCTGTATCCCACTCCATTTCGTGCAGTCAATTTGTATTACCCTCTCCTTGAGGTAGTCAATTTGTATCTGTATCCCTCTCCCCTTGGGGCAGTTGATTTGTATCAGTATCTTGCATTTCTTGATGCAGTCGATTTGTATCTATATCCCTCTCACCTTTGGATGGTCAATTTTTATCTGTATCCCTCTCCCTGTGGGGCAGTCGATTTGTATCTGTATCTCCCACCCCTTGAGGCAGTCGATTTGTATCGGTATCTGTCTCCCCCTGGGGCAGTAGATTTGTATCTGTATCCCCCTTCCCATTGAGACAGACGATTTGTATCTATATCCCTCTCCCCCTGAAGCAATCGATTTGTATCGGTAACCCTCTCCCCTTGAGGGAGTCAATTTGTATCTCTATCATCTTCCCATCGGGGCAGTTGAATTGTATCTGTATCATTCTCCCTCTGAGCATGTTGATTTGTATCTCTATCCCTCTCCCCCTGGGGCAGTCAATTTGTATCTGTATCCCCCTACCCTTTGGCAGCCGATTTGTATCTGTATCCCTCTCAACTTGAGGAAGTTTATTTCTATCTGTAGCTCCACTTGGGGCAGTTGATTTGTATCTATAGTCCGTTCCCCTTGGAGCAGTGGAATTGTATTCTATTCCATTAACTTGGGGCAGTAGATTTGTATTGGTATTAATCTTTCCTTGGGACAGTCAGTTTGTATCTGTATCCCCCTCTCTTCAGAGTAGTCAAATTCTATTACACCCCCCCTCACTAGGGGTAGTCAATTTGTGTCTGTTTCTCTAGGAGTGGCCTTGGGGCAGTCAATTTATATCTGTATCCCTCCAGCCTTGAGTCAGTTGATTTGTATTTGTATCCCCCTCCCATTGGGGCAGTCACTTTGTATCTGTGTTGCCCTACCTTTGGAGAAGTCACATTGTATTGTATCTCCCTCCCATTGGGGCAGTTGATTTGTACCTGTATCCCTGTCCCCTTGGGGCAGTTAAATTTTATATGTATCCCTCTCCCTTGAGGCAATAGATTTGTATCACTCCCTCTCCCCTTGGGACAGTCAATTTGTATCAGTATCCTCCTTCCCTTGGGACAGTCCATGTGTATCTGCACCCCCTTCCCCTTGAGGTAGTCAGTTTGTATCAGTATCCCTCACCCCTTGAGGCAGTCAATTTGTATCTGTATCCCTTTCACCATGGGCTGGTCGATTTGTATCTGTATCCTCCTCCCCTTGGGGCTGTCGATTTGCATCAGTATCCCTTGCCCCTTGAGGCAGTCGATTTGTATCTGTATCCCCCTCCCATTGGGACAATCAATTTGTATCTCTATCCCTCTCCCCATGGGGCAGTCAATTTGTATCTGTATCCCCTTCCCCTTCACTTGAATTGTATCTGTATCCCCCTCCCCTTGTTGAGTCGATTTATATCTGTATCCCTCTCCCCTTGGGAGTCGATTGTATCTGTTTCCCACTACCTTTGGGGCAGTTGATTTGTATCAGTTTCCCCCTCCCCTTGGGGCAGTCAATTTTTATCAGTAGCCCTCTCAACCTGAGGCAGTCGATTTGTATCTGTATCCCTCTTCCCTTGAGGCAGTCGATTTCTATCTCTATCTTCCCTTGGGGCATTCGATTTGTATCTGTATTCCTTCCCCTTGGAGCAATGGAATTGTATTCTATCCCGCTGCCCCTGGGGCAGTCGATTTGTATCTGTATCACCCTCCATTTATAGCATTTGAATTGTATTGTGTCCACCTCACTAGAGGCAGTCAATTTGTGTCCGTGTCTGTAGGAGAGGCCTTGGAGCAGTCAATTTATATCTGTATCCCTCTACCCTTGATGTAGTTGATTTGTATCTCTATCCCTCTCCCCCTGAGGCAGTTGATTTGTATATCTATCCTTCTCCCACTGGGGCAGTCGTTTTGTATCTGTATTCCCTTCCCCTTGGAGCAGTCGAATTGTATTGTATCTCCCTCCCCTTGATGCAGTTGATTTGTATCTGTATCAATCTCCCCTTGGGGCAGTACATTTGTGTATGCATCCCTCTCCCCTTGAGGCAGTCAATTTGCATCAATCCTTCTCCACTTGGGACAGTTGATTTGTACCAGTATCCCCCTCACCTTGGGGCAGTTGATTTGTATCTGTATCCCACTTCTATTAGGACAGTCAATTTTATCTCTATCCCTCTCCCCTTGAGGCAGTCAATTTGCATCAATCCTTCTCCACTTGGGGCTCTCGATTTGTATCAGTATCCCTCTCCCCTTGAGTCAGTCGATTTGTATCTGTATCCCACTTCTATTGGGACAGTCAATTTTTATCTCTCTCTCTCTTCCCACGGGGCAGTCAGTTTGTATCTGTGTCCCCCACCCCTTCGGACAGTCGATTTGCATCTGTATCCCTCTCACCTTGGGGCAGTCAATTTTCATCTCTATTCCCCTCCCTTGGGGAGTCGATTTTTATCTGTATCCCCTACCCTTGGGGCAGTTGATTTGTACCAGTATCCCCTTCCCCTTGGGGCAGTTGATTTGTATCTGTATCCCTCTCACCTTGGGGCAGTCGATTTTTATCTGTATCGCACTCCCCTTGAGGCAGTCGATTTGTGTCAGTATCCCTGTCCCCTTGTGGAAGTCGATTTCTGTCTGTATGCCCTTCCCCTTGGGAAAGTCAATTTGTATCTGTATCTCCCTCCCCTTGGACAGTTGATTTGTATCTGTTCAAGCCCCTTGAAGCAGTCAGTTTATATCTGTATCCCCCCTTAGGGCAGTCGATTTGTATCTGTATCTCTCTATCCTTGGGGCGGTCTATTTGTATCTGTATCCACCCCTTGAGGCAGTCCATTTGTATCTGTCCCACATTAGGGCAGTCAAGTTGTATCTGTTACCCTCTCTCCTTGGTGCAGTTGATTTGTATCTCTATCCGTCTGTCCTTGGGGCAGTCAATTTTTATCTATATCTCTCCCTGGGGCAGTCAATTTGTATCTGTATCTCTCTCCCATTGGAGCAGTCAAATTGTACTGTGTCCCCTTCACTAGGGGCAGTCGATTTATGTATGTATCCCATCCTTTGGGCAGTCAAATTATATCTGTATCCTTCTACCCTTGAGGCAGTTGATTTGTATCTGTATCCCCTTCCCATTGGGGTAGTCGATTTTTATCTGTATTCCCCTGCCCTTGGAGCAGTCGAATTGTATTGTATCTGCCTCCTCCTGTCACAGCCAATTTGTATCTGTATTCCCCTCCCCTTGGAACAGTCAAATTGTATTGTATCCCCCTCCCCTTGGGGCAGTTGCTTTGTATCTATATCCTCCTCCTCCTCTTGGGGCAGTCGATTTGTATCAGTATCCGCCTTCCCATGAGGAGTCAATTTGTATCAGTATTCTGCTCCTCTTGGGGCAGTCTATTTGCCTCTTCCTTTGAGGCAGTCGATTTCTATTTGTATCCCCCTCCCATTAGGGCAGTCAATTTGCATCTGTATCCCTCTCCCCATGGGGCAGTCAATTTATATCTGCATCCCCCTACCATCGAAGCAATCAATTTGTATCTGTATCCCCTCTTCTCCCCTCAAGACAGATAATTTGTACCTGTATCCCCCTCCTCTTGTGGCAGCCAGTTTGTATCTGTGTTGCCCTACCTTTGGAGAAGTCACATTGTATTGTATCTCCCTCCCATTGGGGCAGTTGATTTGTACCTGTATCCCTGTCCCCTTGGGGCAGTTAAATTTTATATGCATCCCTCTCCCCTTGAGGCAATAGATTTTGTATCACTCCCTCTCCCCTTGGGACAGTCAATTTGTATCAGTATCCTCCTTCCCTTGGGACAGTCCATGTATCTGCACCCCTCCCTTGAGGTAGTCAGTTTGTATCAGTATCCCTCACCCTTGAGGCAGTCAATTTGTATCTGTATCCCTTCACCATGGGCTGGTCGATTTGAATCTGTATCCTCCTCCCCTTGGGGCTGTCGATTTGCATCAGTATCCCTTGCCCCTTGAGGCAGTCGATTTGTATCTGTATCCCCCTCCAATTGGGACAATCAATTTGTATCTCTATCCCTCTCCCCATGGGGCAGTCAATTTGTATCTGTATCCCCCTCCCCTTCACTTGAATTGTATCTGTATCCCCCTCCCCTTGTTGAGTTGATTTATATCTGTATCCCTCTCCCCTTGGGAGTCGATTGTATCTGTTTCCCACTACCTCTGGGGCAGTTGATTTGTATCAGTATCCCCCTCCCCTTGGGGCAGTCGATTTGTATCAGTAGCCCTCTCAACCTGAGGCAATCGATTTGTATCTGTATCCCTCTTCCCTTGAGGCAGTCGATTTCTATCTCTATCTTCCCTTGGGGCATTCAATTTGTATCTGTATTCCTTCCCCTTAGAGCAATGGAATTGTATTCTATCCCGCTGCCCCTGGGGCAGTCGATTTGTATCTGTATCACCCTCCCTTTATAGCATTTGAATTGTATTGTGTCCACCTCACTAGAGGCAGTCAATTTGTGTCTGTGTCTGTAGGAGAGGCCTTGGAGCAGTCAATTTATATCTGTATCCCTCTACCCTTGATGTAGTTGATTTGTATCTCTATCCCTCTCCCCCTGAGGCAGTTGATTTGTATATCTATCCTTCTCCCACTGGGGCAGTCGTTTTGTATCTGTATTCCCCTCCCCTTGGAGCAGTCAAATTGTATTGTATCTCCCTCCCCTTGATGCAGTTGATTTGTATCTGTATCAATCTCCCTTTGGGACAGTACATTTGTGTATGCATCCCTCTCCCCTTGAGGCAGTCAATTTGCATCAATCCTTCTCCACTTGGGGCTCTCGATTTGTATCAGTATCCTTCTCCCCTTGAGTCAGTCGATTTGTATCTGTATCCCACTTCTATTGGGACAGTCAATTTTTATCTCTCTCTCTCTTCCAACGGGGCAGTCAATTTGTATCTGTGTCCCCCACCCCTTCGGACAGTCGATTTGCATCTGTATCCCTCTCACCTTGGGGCAGTCAATTTACACCTCTATTCCCCTCCCCTTGGGGAGTCGATTTTTATCTGTATCCCCTACCTTTGGGGCAGTTGATTTGTACCAGTATCCCCCTCCCCTTGGGGCAGTTGATTTGTATCTGTATCCCTCTCACCTTGGGGCAGTCAATTTTTATCAGTATCCCACTCCCCTTGAGGCAGTCGATTTGTGTCAGTATCCCTGTCCCCTTGTGGAAGTCGATTTCTGTCTGTATGTCCCTCCCCTTGGGAAAGTCAATTTGTATCTGTATCTCTCTCCCCTTGGACAGTTGATTTGTATCTGTTCAAGCCCCTTGAAGCAGTCAGTTTATATCTGTATCCCCCCTTAGGGCAGTCGATTTGTATCTGTATCTCTCTATCCTTGGGGCGGTCTATTTGTATCTGTATCCACCCCTTGAGGCAGTCCATTTGTATCTGTCCCACATTAGGGCAGTCAAGTTGTATCTGTTACCCTCTCTCCTTGGTGCAGTCGATTTGTATCTCTATCCGTCTGTCCTTGGGGCAGTCAATTTGTATCTATACCTCTCCCTGGGGCAGTCAATTTGTATCTGTATCTCTCTCCCATTGGAGCAGTCAAATTGTACTGTGTCCCCTTCACTAGGGGCAGTCGATTTATGTATGTATCCCATCCTTTGGGCAGTCAAATTATATCTGTATCCTTCTACCCTTGAGGCAGTTGATTTGCATCTGTATCCCCTTTCCATTGGGGTAGTCGATTTTTATCTGTATTCCCCTGCCCTTGGAGCAGTCGAATTGTATTGTATCTGCCTCCTCCTGTCACAGCCAATTTGTATCTGTATTCCCTTCCCCTTGGAACAGTCAAATTGTATTGTATCCCCTTCCCCTTGGGGCAGTTGATTTGTGTCTGTATCCTTCCCTCTCCCCTTGGGGCAGTCAATTTTCATGTGCATCCTTCTCCCCTTGAGGCAGTCGATCTGTATCAATCCCTCTCATCTTGGGACAGTTGTTTTGTATCAGTATCCCCCTATCCTTGGGACAGTTGATTTGTATCTGTACACCCCTCCCACTGGGGAAGTCGATTTGTATCTGTATTTACCTCCCCTTGGAGCAGTTGAATTGTATTGTATTCTCCTCCTCTTGTGGCATCCAATTTGTATCTGTATTCCCTTCCCCTTGCAGCAGTCGAATTGTATTGTATCCCCCTTCCCTTGGGGCAGTTGATTTGTGTCTGTATCCCTCTCCCATTAGGGCAGTCAATTTTTATATCTATCCCTCTCCCCTTGAAGCAGTCAATTAGTATCATTCCCACTCCCCTTGGGACAGTCGATTTGTACCTGTATGCTCCTCCCTTTCAGACTGTCAATTTGTATCTGTATCCCCTTCCCCTTGGGGAGTTGATTTGTATCTGTAGCCCTCTCTCCTTGGGGAAGTCAATTTGCATCTGTATCTGCCTCTCCTTGGGGCAGTCAATTTCCATCTGTATTCCCCTCCACTTGGGAAGTCAATTTGTATCTTTATCCCCTTTCCCTTGAGGCAGTTGATTTATATCAGTATTCCCTTCCCCTTTAGGCAGTCGATATCTGTATCCCTCTCACCTTTGGGCATTTGATTTCTGTCTGTATCCTCCTCCCCTTCGGACAGTCGATTTGTATCAGTATCCCTTCCCCTTGAGGCAGTGAATTTGTATCAGTATTCCCTTCCCCTAGGTGCAGTCGTATATGTATGTCCCTCCCATTGGAGCAGTCGATTTGTATCTGTATCCCTCTCCTCGTGGGAAGGTCAATTTGGATCTGTATCCCTCTCCCTGTGACAAGATGGATTTATATCTGTATCCCTCTCCCTTTGGGACTATCGATTTGTATCAGTATCCCAATCCCCTTGGGCAGTTGTATCTGTATCCGATCCTTGAAATAATCAGTTTGTTTCCTCCCTTAGGGCAGTTGATTTCCACCTGTATCTGTCCATTGAGGCATTCCAATTCTTTCTGTATCCCCCCTTAGGGCAGGTGATTTTTATCTGTAGCCCTCTCTCCTTGGGCAGTCAATTTGTATCTATATCCACCCCTTGCAGCAGTCAACATCTATCTGTATCCCTCCCAGGGCAGTCGATTAGTATCTGTATCTTCTCTTGGTGCAGTTGACTTGTATCTGTACTCCCTTCCACCTGGAGCAGTCGAGTTGTATTCTATCACCCTCCCCTTGGGCCAGTTGATTTGTATCTGTATTCCCTTCCCCATGGAGCAGTCAATTTGTATCTGTATCCCCGTCCATTTCAGGCAGTTAATTTGTAACTGTATCCCTCTCACCTTGGGGTAGTCAATTTTTATCTGTACCCCTCTCCCCATGGGGCAGTCAATTTGTATCTGTATCTCCCACCCCTTGAGGCAGTCGATTTGCATCGGTATCCACCTTCCCCTGAGGCAGTTGATTTGTATCTGTATCCCCTCCCCTTGAGGCAGTCGATTTCTATCAGTATCCCTCTCCCCCTGGGGCAGTTGATTTGTATCGGTAGCTCTCTCCCCTTGAGGGAGTCAATTTGTATCTGTATCATCCTCCCATTGGGGCAGTTGATTTGTTTTATTAATTTTTCCCCAGTTGTTTAACCAGGAGTAGCACACTAAGCTGAAAGCTTGTTCACAGGTGTGACCTGGGAGCACAGGGAAGTTAAGTGACTTGCTCAGAGTCACACAGTATGCAAGTGGGGGCTATGGGATTCAAACCTAGGTCTCCAGATTTGCAGCTCAGAGCCTTAAACCACTGCACTATACTGCCTCCTATATCCTGTAGCTCTGTCCTTCTGCCCCTGAGGCTGTCGATTTGTATCTGTATTCCCCCTTCCCTTGAGGCAGTCAATTTGTATCTGTACCCTTTGACCCGGGGCAGTCAATTTGTATCTGTATCCTCCTCCCCTTGATGCAGTCGATTTGTGTCTGTATCCCTCTACCTATGAGGAAGTCGATTTCTATCTGCATCTTCACTTGGGGCAGTTGATTTGTATCTGTATTCCCTTCCCCTTGGAGCTGTAGAATTGTATTTTATCCCCCTAACTTGGGGCAGTAGATTTGTATCAGTATTGTCCGTCCCTTGAGACAGTTAGTTTGTATCTGTATCTCCCTCCCTTTGGAGCAGTCATATTATATTGTGCCCCCCTCAATAGGGGCATGTCTGTGTCTGTAGGAGGGGCCATGGGGCAGTCAATTTACATCTGTATCTCTCTAGCATTGTGGCAGTTGATTTGTATCTCTATCCCTTTCCCCTTGAGGCAGTCATTTTGAATCTGTATTCCCTTCCCCTTGGAGCAGTGGAATTGTATTGTATCTCCCTCCCCTTAGGGCAGTCGATTCGTACTTCTCTCTCTCTCTCCCCCCTTGGGGCAGTCAATTTTTATATGATTCCCCCTCCCCTTCAGGCAGTCGATTTGTATCAGTATCCCCCTTCGCTTGAGACAGTCCATGTGTATTTGCACCCCCCTCTCCTTGATGTAGTTATTTTTTATCAGTATCCCTTGCCTCTTGGGACAGTCTATTTGTATCTGTATCCTCCTTCCCTTGGGGCTGTCAATTTGTATCAGTATCCATTGCCCCTTGAGGCAGTCGATTTGTATCTGTATCCCCTTCCCATTGGGGACTCGATTTGTATCTATATCCTTCTCCCCTTAGGGCAGTCAATTTGCATCTGTATCCCTCTCACCTTGGGTCAGTCAATTTACATCTGCATTCCTCTCCCCTTGGAGAGTCGATTTGTATCTGTATCCCACTACCCTTGGGGCAGTTGATTTGTATCAGTATCCCCCTCCCCTAGGTGCAGTCGATTTCTATCTGTATCCCTCTTACTTTGGGGCAGTTGATTTGTATCTGTATCCTCCTCCCATTGGGGCAGTCGATTTGTATCAGTATCCCTCTCTCCTTAAGGGAGTTGATTTGTGTAAGTATCCCTCTCCCCTTGGGGCAGTTGATTTGTATCTGTATGCCACTCGCATTGGGGCAGACAGTTTGTATATGTCTCCCTCTCCCCATGGGAAGGTCGATTTGTATCTGTATCCCTCTCCCTTTGGGGCAGTCGATTTGTATCATTATCCCCTTCCCCTTGGGACAGTCAATTTGTATCTTTGTTCCCCTCTCCTTGGGTAGTTGATTTGTATCTGTACCAACCCCTTGAAGGAGTCAGTTTGCACCTGTATCCCCCCCTTAGGGAAGTCGATTTGTATCTGTATCTCTCTCTCCCTGGGGCAGTGGATTTGTATTTGTATCACCCCTTGAGGCAGTCCATTTGTATCTGTACCCCCCTTAGGGCAGTCGATTTGCATCTATAGCCCTCTCTCCTTGGTGCATTCGATTTGTATCTGTATCTGTTTCCTTGGGGCAGTCGATTTGTATCTGTATCCACACCTTGAGACAGTCCACTTCTCTCTGTATGCTCCCTCAGGGCAGTCAATTTGTATCTTTATCCTGTCTTGGGGCAGTTGATTTATATCTGTATTCCCCTGCCCCTGGAGCAGTCAAGTTGTATTCTATCCCCTGCCACTTGGGGCAGTTGATTTGTATCATTATCCCCGTCCCCCTGGGACAGTCAATTTGTATCTGTATCTCCCTCCCCTTGAGGCAGTCTATTTGTATCTGTATCCCCCCTTAGGGCAGTTGATTTGTATCTATAGCCCTCTCTCCTTGGGGCAGTCAATTTGTATCTGTATCAGCTCCTTGAGGCAGTTGACTGCTATCTGTACCCCCTCAGGGCAATCGATTTGTATCTGTATACTTTCTTGGGGCAGTTGAGTTATATCTGTACTCCCCACCGCCTGGAGCAGTCGAGTTGTATTCTATCCCCCTCACTAGGGGCAGTTGATTTGTGTCATATCCCCCCTTTGGGGCAGTCAAATTGCAACTGTATTCCCATACCCTTGAGGCAGTCAAGTTATATTGTATTCCCCTACCCTTGGGCCATTCAATTTGTATCTGTATTACCTCCCCTTGGAACAGTTGATTTGTATCTATATCCCCCTCATTTAGTAGCAGTTGATACTTATTTGTATCCCCCTTCTCTTGAGGCAGTCAACTGTATCTGTATCTTTTTCCAATTGAGGCAGTGGATTTCTATCTGTATCTCCCCTTGGGGTCTCAGTTTGTTTCTGTATTCCCTTCCCCTTGGCGCAGTCAAATTGTATTCTGTCCACCTCCCCTTGGGGCAGTCAACTTGTTTCTGTATTACCCTTCCCTTGGAACAGTCAATTTGTTATCTGTATCCCCCTCCCATTGGAGCAGTGGAATTGTATTGTATCCCCCCTCACCAGGGGCAATCGAATTGTGTCTGTATCTCTCCTTGGGGCACTCAGTTTGTATCTCTGTTCCCATCCCCTTGAGGTAGTCAATTTGTATCAGTATCCTTCTTACCTTGATGCACTTAATTTGCATCTGTATCCCTCTCACCTTGGGACAGTTGATTTGTATCTATATCTCCCCTTTGGGGCAGTCAGTTTGTATCTGTATCTCCCTCCCATTAGAGCAGTCAAATTGTATTGTATCCCCTCTCTAGGGGCAGTCGATTTGTGTCTGTATCCCCTTCTTGGGGTAGTCAAAATATATCTGTATCTCTCTACCCTTGAGCAGTTGATTTCTATCTGTATCTGTATCCCTCTCCCCTTGAGGCAGTCGATTTGTATCTTTATCCCCCTCCCATTGGGATAGTCAATTTGTATCTGTATTCCCTTCCCCTTGGAGCAGTTGAATTGTATTGTGTCCCTCTTCCTTTTCCTCTGTGGCAGCCAGTTTACGTCTGTATTCCCTTCCCCTTGGAGCAGTCGAATTGTATTGTATCTTGTTCCCCTTGGGGCAGTTGATTTCTATCTGTATCCCCTTACCCTTGGGGCAGTTGATTTGTATCAGTATCCCACTCCCCTTGGGGCAGTTGATTTGTATCTGTATCCCTCTGACCTTAGGGCAGTAGATTTGTATCTGTATCCCTCTCTCCATGGGAAGGTTGATTTTTTTCTGTATCCCTCTCCTTTTGTGGCAGTTGATTTGTATCATTATCCCCCTCCCCTTGGGACAGTCGATTTGTATCTGTATCCCTCTCCCCTTGGGCAGCTGATTTATATCTGTACCCGACCCTCGAGGCAGTCCATCGCATCTGTACCGCCCCCTTAGGGCAGTCAGTTTGTATCTGTATCCTCCCTTGCAGCAGTTGATTTGTATCTGTATTCCCCTTCCCCTGGACCAGTCAAGTTGTATTCTATCCCCCTACCCTTGGGGCAGTTGATTTGTATCTGTATTCCCCTCTCCTTGGAGCTGTCAAATTGTATTGTATCTCCCTTCCCTTGGGTCAGTCAGTTTGTATCTGTATTCCCCTGCCTTTGGAGCAATCAATTTGTATCTATATCCCACATCCCTTGAGGCAGTTGACATTTATTTTGTATCCCCTTCCCCTTGAGGCAGTTGATTTGCAACTGTATCCCCCTCCACTGCGTGGAGTCAGTTTGTACCTGTATCCCCCTCCACTTGAAGCAGTCAATTGTATCTGTATCCCTCTCTCATTGAGGCAGTCGATTTCCATCTGTATCTCCCCTGGGGGCCATCGATTTGTATATGTGTTCCCCTCCGCTTGGAGCAGTCAAATTACTTTCTATCCCCCTCTCCTTGGGATAGTTGATTTGTATCTGTATTACCCTTCCCTTGGGACAGTCAATTTTTTTTCTGTATCCCCCTCCCATTGGAGTAGTCCAATTGTATTGTTTCCCCCTCACTAGGGACAGTTGATTTCTGTCTGCATCCCTTACTAGGGGCAGTCAATTTGTATCTATATCCCCCTCCCCTTGAGGCAGTCAATTTGTATCAGTATCCTTCTCTCCTTGATGTAGTCGATTTGTATCTGTATCCCTCCTTGAGGCAGTCGATTAATATCTGTATCCCTCTCACTTTGGGGCAGTCAGTTTTAATCAGTATCTCTATCCCCATGGGGCAGTCAACTTGTATTTGTATCTCCCCTTGGCGAAGTCAGTTTGTATCTGTATTCCCTTCCCCTTCGAGCAATTGAAATACATTTTATTCCAGTCCTCTTGGGGCATTCAATGTGTATCTGTATTACCCTACCCTTGGCACAGTCAATTTATATCTGTATTTCCCTCCCATTGGAGCAATTAGATTCTTTTGTATCCACCTCATTAGAGACAGTCAATTTGTGTCTGTATCCCCTCCCCTTGGCAGTTGATTTGCATCTGTTTCCACCAGTTTGCTTCTGTATCATCCCGTAGGGCAGTCAATTTGAATCTGTATCCACCCCTTGAGGCAGTCCATTTGTATATGTTTCCCCCCTTAGGGCAATTGATTTGTATCTGTAGCCCTCTCTCCTTGGGGGCAGTCGATTTGTATCTGTATCTGCCCCTTGAGGCAGTTAACTTCTATGTGTGTCCCCCCAGGGCAGTCGATTTGTTTCTCTATACATTCCTGGGACAGTTTATTTGTATCTGTACTCCCCTCCCCATTGAGCAGTTGAGTTGTATACTATCCCCCTAACAAGGGGTAGTCAATTTGTGTCTGTATCCCCCCTCTGGGGCAGTTGGATTGCATCTGTATTCCCTTCCCTTGGAAGTAGTCAAATTGTATTGTATCCCCTTTCCTTGGAGCAATCGATTTGTATCTATATCCCCTTCCCCTTCAGGCAGTTGATATTTATTTGCAATCCCCTGTCCTAGAGGCAGTCGATTACCATCTGTATCCCACTCCACTTCAGGCATTCAATTTGTATCGGTATCCCCCTCCTCTAGGTGCTGTCGATTTCTATCTGTATCCCTCTCACTTTGGGTCAGTTGATTTGTATCTGTATCCTCCTCCCATTGGGGCAGTCGATTTGTATCAGTATCCCTCTCTCCTTAAGGGAGATGATTTGTGTAAGTATCCCTCTCCCCTTGGGGCAGTTGATTTGTATCTGTATGCCACTCGCATTGGGGCAGTTGATTTGTATCTGTATTCCTCTCCCCATGGGAAGGTTAATTTGTATCTGTATCCCTCTCCCTTTGGGGTAGTCAATTTGTATCATTATCTCCTTCCCCTTCGGACAGTTGATTTGTATCTTTATTCCCCTCCCCTTGGGTAGTTGATTTGTATCTGTACCCACCCCTTGAAGCAGTCAGTTTGTATCTGTATCCCCCCCTTAGGGCAGTTGATTTGTATCCGTATCTCTCTCTCTTTCTCTCCCTGGGGCAGTGGATTTGTATTTTTATCGCCCCTTGAGGCAGTCCATTTGTATCTGTACCCCCCCTTAGGGCAGTTGATTTGCATTTGTAGCCCTCTCTCCTTGGTGCATTTGATTTGTATCTGTATCTGTCTCCTTGGGGCAGTCGATTTGTATCTGTATCCACACCTTGAGACAGTCCACTTCTATCTGTATCCCCCCTTAGGGCAGTCAATTTGTATCTTTATCCTCTCTTGGGGCAGTTGATTTGTATCTGTATTCCCCTGCCTCTGGAGCACTCAAGTTGTATTCTATCCCCCTGCCTCTGGAGCAGTCAAGTTGTATTCTATCCCCTTCCACCTGGGCAGTAGATTTGTATCATTATCCCCTTCCCCCTGGGACAGTCAATTTGTATCTGTATCTCCCTCCCCTTTGCAGCTGATTTGTATTTGTTTCCACCCCTTGAAGTATTCTGTTTGTATCTGTATCATTCTTTAGGGCAGTCAATTTGAATCTGTAGCCACCTCTTGAGGCAGTCCATTTGTATCTGTATCCCCCCTTAGGGCAGTTGATTTGTTTCTATGGCCCTCTCTCCTTGGGGTAGTCAATTTCTATCTGTATCAGCCCCTTGAGGCAGTTGACTTCTTCCTGTACCCCCTCAGGGCAGTCAGTTTGTATCTGTACACTTTCTTGGGGCAGTTGAGTTGTATCTGTACTCCCCTCCCCCTGGAGCAGTCTAGTTGTATTCTATCCCCCTCACTAAGGGCAGTTGATTTGTGTCTGTATCCCCCCTTTGGGGCAGTCGAATTGCAACTGAATTACCCTCCCCTTGAGGAAGTCAAATTATATTGTATTCCCTTCCCCTTGGGCCAGTCAATTTGTATCTGTATTTCCTCTCCTTGGAGCAGTTGATTTGTATCTATATCACCCTCATCTTGTGGCAGTTGATACTTATTTGTATCCCCCTTCTCTTGGGGAAGTCAATTGTATCTGTATCCCGCTCCAATTGAGGCAGTGGATTTCTGTCTGTATCTCCCCTTGGGGTCTCAATTTGTTTCTGTATTCCCTTCCCCTTGGAGCAGGGAAATCCTAGCCCCCCCAAAAAAATATCAGGGTACTAAGTGAGGTAAACACCAACTTAGAGATGCCGATAGGGAGAAGCACAGGGGTAAATGGAGAAAGTGACAAATGCAGTAAGGACAGGAATGGGGCAAAAAGAGGTAAGGCCATCAAGAAATGGAGAGTAATGAGTACCAATGCCCGTAGTATGGGCAATAAGCTCCCTGAACTGGTGGCCTTGATGGAAGAGGGATATCTGGATATTGTAGCAGTCACAGAAACATGGTACACAGAGAACCATGTCTGGGATGTTAACACACTAGGGTACACAACCTACAGGAGAGACAGGGAGGGCAGAAGAGGGGGGAGTAGCTCTCTATGTAAGGGAAGGGATAAAAGCAACTGAACAAAAGAGTAAACAGGGAGGAGAGGAGGCACTGTGGGTCACCTTAGAGACTGGAAATGGCACCACAATCCACACAGGGGTTGTATATAGACCCCCATGTCAGGGGAAGGGAATGGACAAAGATATGATAGAAGGCATACTTAGGATGGCAGAGAAAGGGGAGATACTGTTGATGGGGGACCTTAATATGCCAGATGTTAACTGGAGCACCTTTGTGGCAGCCACATCCAAAAGCAGGGCCATTCTTGATGCCCTTCAGGTGTCATGCCTCAGACAGCTAGTTTTGGAACCTACTCATGAGGGAGCAATCTTAGACCTCATATTCTCAAATGGGGACAGTGAGAGGATCTCAGATCTAGAAGTGGATAGTCATTTGGGAACAAGTGACCACCAAACAGTATGGTTCACGATAAACTCAGCTACAGAGTCAAGCCATACAAAAGTGAGGGTTCTGGACTTCAGGAGGGCTGACTTTGGTAAGATGGGAGAGTGCCTTAGAAAAGCACTAGCAAACAGGCTAGAAGGAGGGGTCGAGCAACAATGGGGAAATATCAAAACTGTCATCACAGAGGCAACAAGCCTTTGTGTGAAGCAAATAAACAAATTGAAACATAAGAAAAAGCCACTATGGTTCTCAAAAGAGGTGGCGGTGAAGGTTAGGGAGAAAAAAATAGCATTTAGGAAGTATAAGAAAACACAGAAGGGCAAGACAGAGAACTGTACCAATTAAGGCAAAAGGAAGCAGAGAGGGTAGTCAGAATAGCAAAGGCACAAACTGAGGAAAAGATTGCTAACTCAGTTAAGAAGGGGGATAAAACCTTTTATAGGTATATCAGGGAGCGTAGAAAGACAAAGGGAGGGATAGTGAGGCTGAATAGAATGGATGGTGGGTGGCTAGAGAGTGACAGTGAAAAAGCAGGGATACTGAATGAATACTTCTGTTCAGTATTCACAAAAGAGGAAGTGGGGGAGGTGCCAAATCCAATTAACAGAAGCACTCTGGAGAGGGGGGTCGATCCCAGTCCTTTCACAGAAGAAAGGGTTCTGAAAGAACTCCTAAAACTGAAGGTGGATAAAGCAATGGGGCCAGATGGAATTCACCCCAGAATTCTAAAAAATTAAGCAGAGAACTAGTGACACCACTGACTATCCTTTTTAACAAATCATGGGAAGATAGTGTGGTACCCGAGGACTGGAAGAAGGCGGATGTGATTCCCCTTCACAAAAGTGGGACCAAGATAGAGGCAGGAAACTATAGACCTGTCAGTTTGACCTCTGTGGTAGGGAAAGTGATGGAATCACTTCTGAAGGAAAGAATTGTTGAGTACCTTGACGCCAGTGGGGCACAGGACCCA
Source organism: Neoceratodus forsteri (assembly GCA_016271365.2). Taxonomy (NCBI): domain Eukaryota; kingdom Metazoa; phylum Chordata; order Ceratodontiformes; family Ceratodontidae; genus Neoceratodus; species Neoceratodus forsteri. The sequence continues at coordinate 1,459,325,871 of CM028132.1, forward strand.
AGGCAGCATGGGTTCACAGCGGGAAGGTCATGTCAGACAAATCTAATTGATTTCTTTGACTGGGTGACCAAAGTAGTAGACCAGGGAGGGGCTGTGGACATGGCCTACCTAGACTTTAGCAAGGCATTTGACACAGTCCCACACAAAAGATTAGTAGTCAAATTAACCAGCCTGGGAGTGGGTCCCAGGGTGGTAGCCTGGGTAAAACATTGGCTGAACAACCAGACACAGAAGGTAATTATAAATGGAGTCCACTCTGAAGAAAGGGGGGTTACTAGTCGGGTACTGCAGGGTTCAGTACTGGGTCCTGTCCTTTTTAATGTCTTTATAAGAGACATTGCAGAGGGACTGGAAGGAAAAGTATGCCTCTTTGCAGATGACACAAAGCTCTGCAACAGGGTTGATACACAAGGAGGCATAGAAAGCATGAGAAGGGACTTGGCAAGGTTGGAGGAATGGTTAGAAGCATGGCAGCTTGGATTCAATGCAAAGAAGTGCAAAGTAATGCACCTGAAACAAAACCAGGAAAATTACACAATGGGGAGATAGTAACAACAACAAAAATGGAAAGGGACCTGGGGATAATCATAACAGAAACATAGAAACATAGAATTTGACGGCAGATAAGGACCGCTTGGCCCACCCAGTCTGCCCATCTCCCTACCTAATGGATAAGCTGCAGATCCTAGTTAACCAGCAGCCTACTTCTTCCTACCCCCACCCCCTAGAATTGCCTTATGACTGTCCCATGCATGCTTGAATTCCACCACTGTTTTTGACTCCACAACCTCCTCCAGAAGGCCGTTCCATGCATCCACAACCCTCTCTGTGAAAAAATACTTCCTTAAATTACCTCTCAGCCGCCCCACCATCTTCAAATTGTGCCCCCTTATTCTTGCACACCTCTTTTTTTGAAAGATGCTACCCTCTTGGACTTTGTTGATTCCCTTGAGGTACTTGAAAGTTTCTATCATGTCCCCCATCTCCCTTCTTTCCTCGAGGCTATACATATTAAGCTCCTTAAGTCTCTCTTCATATGTCTTCAGGTGCAGACCCTGCACCATTTTAGTTGACCTGTTCTGGGCAGCTTCCATCCTGTCTATGTCTTTGTGGATACTGGGTCTCCAGAACTGCACACAGTACTCCAGATGGGGTCTCACCAGCTGTCTGTACAGAGGGATAATAACTTCCTGTTTTCTACTGGTGATACCTCTCCCTATGCATTCCAGTATCCCCCCAGCCCTCCGTGCTGCCCTCTCACATTGCTTGCCCACCTTTAGGTCATCTGATATGACTACCCCAAGGTCCCTTTCCATTTTTGTTGTTGTTAGTATCTCACCCCCCATTGTGTACTCATCCCCTGGGTTTTTGTTTCCCAGGTGCATTACCTTGCACTTCTTAGCATTGAATCTAAGCTGCCATACATTTGACCATTCCTCTAACCTTGCCAAGTCCCTTCTCATCCTTTCCACCCCACCCTGTGCATCAGCTCTGTTGCTGATCTCTGTGTCATCTGCAAAGAGACACACTTTTCCTTCCAGTCCCTCTGCAATGTCGCTTATAAAGACATTGAAGAGGACCGGTCTTAATACTGAACCCTGAGGTACCCCACTAGTAACCCCCCTTTCTTAAGAGTGTACTCCATTTACTATTACTCTCTGTGTCCTATTCTCCAGCCAATTCTTTACCCAGGCTGTCATCTTGGGACCCACCCCAGGCTGGCTAACTTGTATATTAATCTTTGTGTGGGACTGTGTCAAATGCCTTGCTAAAGTCTAGGTGGCCATGTCCACAGCCCTCCCTGATCTACTACTTTGGTCACCCAGTCAAAGAAATCTATCAGATTTGTCTGGCATTACCTTCCCGCTGTGAATCCATGCTGCCTTGGGTCCTGTGCCCCTCTGGCCTCTAGATACTTGACAATTCTTTCCTTCAGAAGTGATTCCATCATTTTCTCTACCACTGAGGTTAAACTAACAAGTCTGTAGTTTCCTGCTTCTGCCTTGCTCCCACTTTTGTGAAGGGGAATCACATCTGCCCTCGTCCTGTCCTCGGGTACCACCCCATCCTCCCATGATTTGTTAAAGAGGGTAGTCAGTGGTGTCACTAGTTCTACCCTTAGTTCTTTTAGAATTCTGGGATGAATCCCATCAGGCCTTATTGCTTTGTCCACCTTCAGTTTTAAGAGTTCTTTCAGAACCCTTTCTTCTGTAAATGGGCTGGTATCAACTTCTGTATCCAGAGTGTTTCTACTGCTTGTTTTAGGTACCTCCCCCTCTTCCTTTGTAAATACTGAGCAAAAATATTTGTTTAGTATCTCTGCCTTTTCACAGTCACCCTCTGGCCACCCTCCCTCCCCATTATTAAGTCTCACTATCCCTCCCTTGGTCTTCCTTCGCTCCCTGATGTACCTATAAAAGGTTTTATCCCCCTTCTTAACTGAGTTGGCTATCTTTTCCTCGGTTTGAGCCTTTGCTGTTCTGACTGTCTTCCCAGCTTCCTTTTGCTTTAACTGATACAGTTCTCTGTCCTGCTCCTTCTGTGATTCCTTGTACTTCCTGAATGCTTTCTTTAAACATTCAACCTTAAGGTTGGCAAGCAATGTGAGAAGGTGGTAGCGAGGGCTGGGGGGATACTGGGATGTATAGGGAGAGGTATCACCAGCAGAAAACAGTAAGTTATAATCCCCCTGTACAGACAGTTGGTGATACCCCATCTGGAATATTGCGTCCAGTGCTGGAGACCCCATCTCTGCAAGGACATAGACAGAATGTAGGCAGTTCAGAGGAGAGCAACTAAAATGGTGCAGGGTCTGCAAGAGAAGCCATATGAGGAGAGACTAAAGGAGCTTAATATGTATAGCCTTGAGGAAAGGAGGGAGTTGGGGGACATGATAGAAACATTTAAGTACCTCAATGGAATCAACAAAGTCCAATAGGGTAGCATCTTTCAGAAAAAGAGATGTGCAAGAACAAGGGGACACAATCTGAAGATAGAGGGGGGAAGGCTCAGGGGCAATGTGAGGAAGTATTTTTTCACAGAGATGGTTGTGGATGCATGGAACAGCCTTCCTGAGGAGGTTGTGAGGTCTAAAACTGTGGGAGAATTCAAGAATGCATGGGACAGACATAACGCAATTTTTGTGGGGGGTAGGAAGAAATAGGCTGTTGGTTAAATAGGATCTGCAGCTTATCCTCTAGGTAGGGAAATGGGCAAACTAGGTGGGCCAAGCGGTCCTTTTCTGCCATCAAAGTCTATGTTTCTATGTCCCCTCCCTGGGGCAGTCAATTTGTTTCGGTATTACCCTTCCCTTGGAACAGTCAATTTGTATCTATATCCCCCTCCCCTTAGGGCAGTTGATTTATATCTATATCTCCCTACCCTTGTGGCAGTTGATTTGTTTCAGTATCCCCATCCCTCTGGGGCAGTCGATTGGTATCATTGTCCCCCTCCCATTGGGACAGTCGATTTATATCTGTATTCCCCTCCCCTTGGAGCAGTCGATGTGTATCTCTGTCTCCTTCCCCTTGAGGCAGTTGACATTTATTTGTATCCTCCTCCCCTTGAGGCAGTTGATTTGCATCTGTATCCTCCTACACTTCGGGCATTCAGTGTGTATCTGTATCCCTCTCCCCTTGAAGCAGTCATTTGTATCTGTATCCCTCTCCCATTGAGGCAGTCAATCTCTATCTGTATCTCCACTTGGGACCATCAATTTGTATCTGTATTCTCCTCCCCTTGGAGCAGTCAAATTATATTCTATCTCCTTCCCCTTGAGGTAGTCAATTTGTATCTGTATTACCATTCCCTTGGGACAGTAAATTTTTTATCTTTATCCCCCTTCCATTAGAGCAGTCAAATTGTATAGTTTCCCCCTCACTAGAGGCAGTTGATTTGTGTCTACATCCCCTCCTTGGGGCACTCAATTTTTATCTCTGTCCCCCTCTTCTTGAGGCAGTCAGTTTGTATCAGTATCCTCACCTTGATGCAGTTGATTTGTATCTGTATCCCCTCTTTGAGGCAGTCGATTAGTATCTATATCCCTCTCACCTTGCAGCAGTCAGTTTTTGTCTGTATCCCTCTCCCCATGGAGCAGTTGATTTGTATCTGTATCTCCCTCCCCTTGTGGCAGTCGACTTGTGTCAGTATCCCTCTCCCCTTGGGGCAGTCGATTTTATTCTGTATGCCCCTCACATTTTGGCACTCGATTTCTGTCTGTATCCCTCTCCCCATCGGAAGGTCGATTTGTATCTGTATCCCACTCGCTTTGGGGGAGTCGATTTGTATCATTATCCTCCTCCCCTTGGGACAGTCGATCTGTATCTATATCCCCTTCCCCTTGGGCAGTTGATTTGTATCTGCATCTTCCCTTGGAGCAGTTGATTTGCATCTGTATCTCCCTCCCATTGGAGCAGTCAAATTGTATTTTTTCCCCTCACTATGGGCAGTCGATTTGTGTCTGTGTTCCCTCTTTTGGGCAGTCAAATTATATCTGTATCCCTCTACCCTTTAGGCAGTTGATTTGTATCTGTATCCTTCTCCCTTTGGGGCAGTCGATTTCAATCTGTTTTCCCTTCCCCTTGGAGCAGTTGAATTGTATTGTGTCCCCCTCCTCCTGTGCCAGCCAGTTTGTATCTGTAATCCCCTTCCCTTGGAGCAGTCAAATTGCATTGTATCCCCTTCCCCTTGTGGCAGTTGATTTGTATCTGTACCCCCTACCATTGGGGCAGTTGATTTGCATCAGTATCCCCTCCTGTTTGGGCAGTTAATTTGTATCTGTGTCCCTCTCACCTTGGGGCAGTCAATTTCTATCTGTATCCTCCTCCCCTTTGGGCAGTCGATTTGTGTCAGTATCCCTCTCCCTGTGGGAAGGTAGATTTCTATCTGTATCCCTCTTCCTTTGGGGCAATCGATTTGTATCATTATCCCCCTCCTTCTGGGACAGTCAATTTGTATCTTTATCCCCCTCCACTTGGACAGTTGATTTGGATCTGTACCCGCTCCTTTAGGCAGTCCATTGTATCTGTATCCCCCTACCTTTAGGGCAGTCAATTTGTATCTGCAGCCCTCTCTCCTTGTTGAAGTTGATCAGTATCTGTATCCACCTCTTAAAGCAGTCGACTTCTATCTGTATCCTCCTCTGGGCTGTCAATTTGTGTCTGTATCCTCTGTTGGGGCAGTTGATTTGTATCTGTATTCCCCTCCCCCTGGACCGGTCGAGTTGTATTCTATCCCCCACCCCTTGGGGCAGTTGATTTGTATCTTTTTCTCTCTCCCCTTGCAGCAGTCGATTTGTAACCATATCTCCCTCCCCTTGAGGGAGTTGATATTTATTTGTATCCTCCTCCCCTTAAGGCAGTTGATTTGCATCTATATCCTCCTCCACTTCAGGCAGTCAGTTTGTATCTGTATCCACCTCCCCCTGAAGCAGTCAATTGTATCTGTGTCCCTCTCCCATTGAGGCAGTCAATTGCTATCTGTATCTCCCCTTGGGGCCATTGATTTGTATCTGTATTCCCTTCCCCTTGGAGCAGTCGAATTATATTCTATCCCGATTTGTATCTGTATTACCATTCCCATGCAACAGTCAATTTTTTATCTGTATCCCCCTTCCATTGGAGCAGTCAAATTGTATTGTTTCCCTGTCACTAGAGGCAGTCGATTTGTGTCTATATCCCCTCCTTGGGGCACTCAATTTGTATCTGCATCCCCCTCCTCTTGAGACAGTCAACTTGTACCAGTATCCTTCTCACTTTGATTCAGTTGATTTGTATCTGTATCCCGTCTTTGAGGCAGTCGATTAGTATCTGGATCCTTTTCACCTTGGGGCAGTACATTTTTATCTGCATCCCTCTCCCTGTGAAGCAGTCAATTTGTATCTGTATCTCTATCTCCCTCCTCCTGAGGAAGTCGATTTGTGTCAGTTTCCCTCTCCCCTTGGGGCAGTCGATTTGTGTCTGTATCCCCTCCTTGGGGTAGTCAAATTATATCAGTATCCCTCTCCCCTTGAGGCAGTCGATTTATATCTCTATCCCTCTCCCCTTGAGGCAGTCGATTTGTATCTGTATCTGTATCCCCCTTCCATTGAGGCAGTTGATTTGTAACTATATTCACCTCCACCAGGAGCAGTCGATTTGTATCGTATGCCCCTCCCCCTGTGGCAGCCAATTTGTATCTGTATTCTCTTCCCCTTGAAGCAGTTGAATTGTATTTTATCTGCCTCCCCTTGGGGCAGTTGATTTGTATCTCTATCCCCCTACCCTTGGTGCAGTTGATTTGCATTAGTATCCCCCTTCCCTTGGGGCAGTTGATTTGTATCTGTATCCTTCTCACCTTGGGGTAGTTGATTTGTATCTGTATCCCTCTCCTTTTGGGGAAGTCGATTTGTATTATTATTATCCCCCTCCCCTTGGGACAGTCAATCTCTGTCTGTATCCCCTTCCCCTTGGGCAGTTGATTTGTATCTGTACCAGCCCCTTAAGGCAGTCCATTGTTTCTGTACTCCACCCCTTAGGGCAGTCCATTTGTATCTGTAGCCCTCTCTCCTTGGTGCAGTTGATTTCTATCTGTATCGCACTTGAGGCAGTCGACTTCTATCTGTATTCCCCCTGTGGCAGTCAATTGGTGTCTGTATCCTCTCTTGGGGCAGTTGATTTGTATCTGTATTCCCCTCCCCTTGGAGCTGTCAAATTGTTTTTTATCTCCCTCTCCTTGGGTCAGTCGATTTGTATCTGTATTCCCTTCCCCTAGGAGCAGTTGATTTGTATCTATATCCTCCTCCCCTCCAGGCAGTTGATATTTATTTGTGTCCCATACCCTTTATGCAGTTGATTTGCATTTGTATCCCCCTCCACTTCTGGTAGTCAGTTTGTATCTGTATCCCCAACCCCCTGAAGCAGTCAATTGTGTCTGTATCTGTAGCATTGTGAAAAAATTACAGTTAGTAAATTATCTATTACAAATACTTAGAAAGGAGACAAATGGAGACGAGACTGAAGGCGGAAGAATTTAATGATTATAACAATAATCACAGCGAGAGATTACAAGTGGTACATTCTTCATTCTTCAAAATAACAGTGTGTGCTGGCTTGCTTATATAGTGGAAGACAGCATCATCATTTCCTATGGTTTTCTATGATTGGTCCAAAACAAGTACAAACATCAACTTACAAGGCAATACTCCTTTGGTATATGTATGAGCTCATCCTTGGTCAGCACAAGTATAGACAGTGTACATTCTATTATTATATATGGCTAGTAACAGTTGTCACTACCAGTTACCAAGGTCTAGGAGGCAGAAATAGGTTTGGACTTAGGAATGTGCATACAAGCATTTTGGCCTGTCCTGATAAGAATAAACACTAGAGATCTATTACTTACATGGTCAGTACAAATGTCAAAAGGCACTTTAATATTGCAACTTGTGGCTTAGTTTGTCTTGTGGCTTCACAAGTTTTATATGATCCAGCTTCATAGGTCAACATTTGTTACACAGACACATTATGTTTTAGACCAAAATGAGGTTTAGGCTGAAATATGGGGACAAACTTCTTTATCCCTTGTTACAAGCCCCCCTTGGCCTTATATTGCCTAATTATTATTTGTGCAACAATGCAGCTCCTAGGAGCATGTACATCTCATTACGTACTTTACGAATAGTAAGTCTTAAGCGACACAGGCCTATAATTACCAAGAACACTAAGACCATTTGCAACACAAGTAAAAGTTTAAAAGACAGGACCCCTAAGGGTCCCCTTGCATAGCTATAAATCAAGTGCTCATTATCACTCTCACTGAGCAATTCATTTACAACTGCTTGTGCCTTATGGGCAGTATTTTGGATTTGTATCAAATGAGTATCTTTTCGATTTAAAAATGACTGCACAACTACTATTAACATTTAAATTCCAGCCAGAGAAATCTAGATTTATATGCACTCTACTATACTTCACATTATTCACAAGCATTTGATCAATAGGTGTTGATGTAAGTCCATTCTCTGGTCCTTTTGTCACATTTGGGCATTCAGTTGATGTTACAGTTAAGTATATGGCATCTGAGACTGCAAAATGTAATGAGTTGTTTACACTAGCATAGTTACAAACACTATTATTACCACAAAGACAGTAGGACAGAGTTAACACATAAACACCATTGTCCTTTGTTGTGGCCCTGTCTATGACAAGAGACCCATTTTTCTGTTTCCAATCCATATAGCTTTGCTGTGATCCAGTTTTGAGCTCTGATGCACAGCTGGACCAGCTGTTAAAAATGTCCACACACCAATTTTTAGATATAAAAGTATGGTTATTTTTAGTCCAGGTGGCTTTTCCATGCTCGTGTCGTGTAGGCGTTTGTATCAACAGGGTCCTAGTTCCAACTGACTAACAGAGTAATGGACTGTTCATACTCACGCGTGACATTAGTCTGTTCCACATTAATGTATAGAAAGTCTTATGGCTGCCACCAAGCCAATGATAATGATGCCTTGTGTCTTCATGGCTATAAACATCAAGTGTAGTATTTTAATTTTTAACCAGCTTTGTTTGACCCTTTTTACACCAATCAACATGTACCCAGAATTCTTGTTTCCTATACCTCTCAGCTTCTTCCGTATGCCCAATTTTTTCGGCATATTCCCTTTTTAATCTATGTTTTAGCCATTTGGAGTCTAACATTAGTAGATACCACTCTTGTTGATGTCAGGTTGCAGCTGACATGGCTCCCCCAGCTGCAGTCATTCCCGGTGTGCTTACACGTGCCATTTGAATGGTTACTGTCCCACCCCTTTTTCCAGTAAGGAGCTCATCTAACTTGTCTTGTTTTTCCTGTAACTCCTGGATCCTGCTTGCAGCATCCTGGAGCTCAGTGTACAGGCGCCTAGTCTCACTAGCATGCTCTTGTGACTGTTGGTCTAACTTAATCTGTAAGAGGGCATTATTTCTGTCTAACAGACACAAATCCTCTTGTGCTTTTATTAACTGTGTCCTAAAATTAATACACTGCTGTTCTAATTCTTGATGTTGATCTATTTGGATGCTATCTTTATACTTTGATGTTAATTCTTCTAGTTGCTGTTGCAACGTAGCATTTTGATCCCTTTCATCCCTCAACCGAGCTACTTCTTTATTCTGGCGACACACAATAGTCTGATTATACTGCCACAGCCCTTGCAATGCATTTGCAAAGATTTCCTTTTCATTTTTTACTCTCTCATTACGAAAGGACACTTGCTGAGTAAAATACAATTGTGTCTGTTGATCATCAGGCACTGATTCGTATGCTTCCCCCTTTAGGTGTTTTCCTAGAAAACATCGTATTATTGTTTCCATACTCATTCTTCTTATCTTTTTACCTGTCTAGCCTTTACAGCCGGGTGCACCTGTGCACTGGTGCTCTGGTCTGTCTGGCTATGTCTTACGGCTCCCTTGTGAGGTCCGGCTTGCAAGTCCCAGCACCTTCACTTACCTACTCTGCCCCATGAGTTCCTACAGAGTTAAGCATTACTTTATATTTAAACAATTTGAAAAGCATACAAAGCACACATCACCTGATTGTCAAGTGGTTGTGGCTGTCTGTGTACCTTCGTCTCTCGCTTTAAGCCATCTTTCCGTCTCCGGCGTCATCACCTTCTTATTGGGGCCTTGAACAAACCAACCAGTAGTTAAGAGGCCTCCTCACATGCAGCACCAGCGATCCGAGTCTTTAAGGCACCAATTGTAGCATTGTGAAAAAATTACAGTTAGTAAATTATCTATTACAAATACTTAGAAAGGAGAGGAACGGAGATGAGACTGAAGGCGGAAGAATTTAATGATTATAACAATAATCACAGCGAGAGATTACAAGTGGTACATTCTTCATTCTTAAAAATAATAGTGTGTGCTGGCTTGCTTACATAGAGCAAGACAGCATCATCATTTTCTATGGTTTTCTATGATTGGTCCAAAACAAGTACAAACATCAACTTACAAGGCAATACTCCTTTGGTATATGTATGAGCTCATCCTTGGTCAGCACAACTATAGATAGTGTACATTCTATTATAATATATGGCTAGTAACAGTTGTCACTACCAGTTACCAAGGTCTAGGAGGCAGAAATAGGTTTGGACTTAGGAATGTGCATACAAGCATTTTGGCCTGTCCTGATAAGAATAAACACTAGAGATCTATTACTTACATGGTCAGTACAAATGTCAAAAGGCACTTTAATATTGCAACTTGTGGCTTAGTTTGTCTTGTGGCTTCACAAGTTTTATATGATCCAGCTTCATAGGTCAATATTTGTTACACAGATACATTAAGTTTAGACCAAAATGAGGTTTAGGCTGAAATATAGAGACACACTTCTTTATCCCTTGTTACAGTATCCCTCTCCTGTTGAGGCAGTCGATTTCTATCTGTATCTCTCGTTGGGGCTATCACTTTGTATCTGTATTCCCCTCTCCTTGGAGCAGTCAAATTACATTCTATCCCCCTCCCCTTGGGGTAGTCGATTTGTATCTGTATTACCCTTTCCTTGGGACATTCAATTTTTTATCTGTATCCCCCTCCCTGTGACCAGGGCTGTTTTCGATAGACTTACATACTCAATAGGGTATCAAAAAAATATATACATTGTCAAAAAATATATACATTGTTTTAAAAAGAGCAATTTTTAATTATTTTGGATTTATTATGATTTAATTGCACATGTTTTGTAGCTTTATGTGTAGTGTTATATTAATATTGGTTTTTCATTCATAGGTTTTTTGTTTATAAAGGTGTGTGGTAATGTGGTACTGTCACTTTAAATGTTACCTTTTTAAAAGTGTGGATTGTAGGTAGACCATCCTCCTGATGACTCACGTTTGGTGCGAAACTAGTTGAGGTTTTTGCCTGTACTGCTGAGCGGCTGTGCATATGGTATGCACTGATTAAAGATTTAAAGACTTCCATATACCTGCGGTGCCGTTGTTTTTTCCTTTCATCTCCCCTTGGGGCAGTCGACTTGTATCTGTATTTCCCTCTCATTGGAGCAGTCAAATTGTATTCTGTTCCAGTCTCCTTGGGACAGTCAGTTTGTATCTGTATTACCCTTCCCTTGGGACAGTCAATTTGTATCTGTATCTCCCTCCCATTGGAGCAGTTAAATTGTATTGTATCCCCCTCACCAGGGGCAGTCAATGTGTGTCTGTATCTCCCCTTGGGACAGTGAAATTATATCTGTATCTCTCTACCTTTGAGGCAGTTGATTTGTATCTGTATCCTTCTCCCCCTGAGGCAGTCAATTTGTATCTGTATCCCCTTCCCCTTGGGACAGTTGATTTGTGTCTGTATCCCTCTCCCCTTGGGGCAGTCAATTTTAATGTGTATCCCTCTCCCCTTGAGGCAGTCGATTTGTATCAATCCCTCTCCCCTTGGGACAGTCAATTTGTATCAGTATCCCCCTCCCCTGGGGACAGTCAATTTGTATCTCTACCCCCCTCCCTTTGAGGTAGTCCATTTGTATCAATATTCCTCTCCCCTTGGGATAGTCAAGTTTGTATCTGTATCCCTTTCACCTTGGGGCAGTCGATTTGAATCTGTATCCCCCTCCCATTGGGACAGTCAATTTGTATCTGTATTCCCCTCCCCTTGGAGCAGTCGAACTGTATTGTATCCCCTTCCCCTTGAGCAGTTGATTTATATTTGTATCCCTCTCCCATTGGGGCAGTCAATTTTTATATGTATCCCTCTGCCCTTGAGGCAGTCGATTTGTATCATTCCCTCTCCCCTTCAAACAGCCGATTTGTATGTGTATCTCCCTCCCCTAGTGGAGTCGATCTGTATGTGTATCCCTCTCCCCTTGGGGCAGTCGGTTTGCATCTGTATCCCCCTCACCTTGCAGCTGTTGATTTGCATCTGTATCCCCCTCACTTTGGGGCAGTCGATTTCCATCTGTAGTCCCCTCCACTTGGAGAGTCAATTTGTATCTGTATCCACCTACCCTTGGGGCAGTTGATTTGTATCAGTATCCCCTTCCCCTTGGGGCAGTCATAGGTTCATAGGTGATTCCAAGCTGAATTAGACTTTTATCCATAATGCTTGCCATTTTATTTAAATATCATTTTTTTATTTATCCAAAAGAAATTCATCAAGTTTATTTTTGAAAGAGTTCATACTCTTGCTAGTTACGATATCTAGTGGTAGAGAGTTCCATCCAGCAATGACTCTATTGCTAAATCAGTATTTATGACGTAAAGTTTGCCATTTTTGAACCTCTAACTGAAAAGGATGTCCCCTGGATTCGTATCTAGATTTCCTCCAAATTAAACCTAATTCTGATAGTAGTGCAGGGTCCTGCAGGCATCTAAATAATAAACAGTAGTCACCTCTCGTTCTCCTATATTCCAAGGTATACAGATTTAGTTCCCTTAATCTCTCTTAGTGGATTTGTATTTGTATCCCTCTCTCCTTGGGGCAGTTGGATTGTATCTGTATCCCCTCCCCTTGAGGCAGTTGATTTGTATCAGTATCCCCCTCTCCTAGGGGCAGTCAATTTATATCTGTATGCCTCTCCCATTGGGGCAGTTGATTTGTATCTGTGTCCCTTTCCCTGTGGGAATGTCGATTTGTATCTGTATCCTTCTCCCCTTGGCACAGTCAATTTATTTCATTATCCCCCTCCGCTTGGGACAGTCAGTTTGTTTCTGTATCCCCCTTCCCTTGGACAGTTGATTTGTATCTGTATCTACCCCTTGAAGTAGTTAGTTTGTATCTGTATCCTCCCTTAGAGCAGTAGATTTGTAACTGTATCTCTCTGTCCTTGGGGCAGTCGATTTGTATCTGTATCTGCCCCTTTAGGCACTCCATTTGTATCTATATCTCACCCTTAGGGCAATTGATTTGAATCTGTAGGCCTCTCCCCTTGGAGCAGTCAATTTGTATCCATATCTGCCCCTTCAGGCAGTCAATTTCTATCAGTGTCCTCTCCAGGGCAGTCGATTTGTATCTGTATCCTCTCTTGGGGCAGTAGAGTTGTATCTATATTCCCCTCCCCTTGAGGCAGTTGATATTTATTTGTGTCCCATACCCTTTAAGCAGTTGGTTTGCATTTGTATCCCCCTCCACTTCTGGTAGTCAGTTTGTATCTGTATCCCCAACCCCTTGAAGCAGTCAATTGTGTCTGTATCCCTTTCCCGTTGAGGCAGTCAATTTCTATCTGTATCTGTCATTGGGGCTATTACTTTGTATCTGTATTCCCCTCTCCTTGGAGCAGTCAAATTACATTCTATCCCCCTTCACTTGGGGTTGTCGATTTGTATCTGTGTTACCCTTCCCTTGGGACAGTCAATTTTTTATCTGTATCCCCCTCCCATTGGAGCAGTCAAATTGTATTGTTTCCTTCTCACTAGAGGCAGTCAATTCATGTCTGTATCCCCTCCTTGTGGCAGTCAATTTGTATCTGTATCATCTCCCCTTGAGGCAGTCAGTTTGTATCAGTATCCTTCTCACCTTGATGCAGCTGATTTGCATCTGTATCCCCTCCTTGAGGCAGTCGATTAGTATCTGTATCTCTCTCACCTTGGGGCAGTCAATATTTATCTGTATCCCTCTCCCCATGGGGCAGTCGATTTGTATCTGTATCTCCCCTTGGGGCAGTTGATTTGTGTCTGTGTTTCTCTCCCGATGGAGCATTCAGATTGTATTCTGTCTCTGTCCCATTGGGATAGTCAGTTTGTATCTGTATTACCCTTCTATTGGGACAGTCAATTTATATCTATATCTCCCTCCCATTGGAGCAGTCAAATTGTATTGTATCCCCCTCACTAGAGGGAAGTCGATTTGTGTCTGTATCCCCCCTTGGAGCAGTCAAATTATATCTGCATCCCTCTACCCTTGAGGCAGTTGATTTGTATCTGTATCCCTCTCCCCTAGAGACAGTCGATTTGTATCTGTATCCCCCTCCCATTGGAGCAGTCAATTTGTATCTCTATTCCCCTCTCCTTGGCGCAGTCAAATTATATTTTAGCCCCCTCCTCTTGTGGCAGCCAGTTTGTATCGGTATTCCCCACCCCTTGGAGCAGTCGAATTGTATTGTATCCCCCTTTCCTTGGGGCAGTTGATTTGTATCTGTTTCCCTCTCCCCTTGGGGCAGTCAATTTTTATATGTATCCATCTCCTCTTGAGTCAGTCGATTTGTATCACTATTCCCCTCCCCTTGGAACAGTTGATCTGTATCTGTACCCCCTCCCCTTGAGGGAGTCAATTTGTATCAGTATCCCTCTGTGCTTAGGGCAGTCAATTTGTATCTTTATCCCTTTCACCTTGGGGCAGTCAATTTGTATCTGTATCCCCTCCCATTGGGGCAGTCAATTTGTATCTGTATTCCCTTCCCCTTGGAGCAGTCAAATTGTATCGTATCCCCCTCCCCTTGGGGCAGTTGATGTTTATCAATCCCTCTCCCCTTGGGACAGTCAGTTTGTATCAGTATCCCCTTCCCCTTGGGACAGTCGATTTGTATCTCTACCCCTTCCCCTTGAGGTAGTCCATTTGTATCAATATTCCTCTCCCCTTGGAATAGTCAAGTTTGTATCTGTATCCCTTTCACCTTGGGACAGTCGATTTGAATCTGTATCCCCCTCCCATTGGGACAGTCAATTTGTATCTGTTTTCCCCTCCCCTTGGAGCAGTTGAATTGTATTGTATCCCACTCCCCTTGAGCAGTTGATTTATATTTGTATCCCTCTCCCATTGGGCAGTCAATTTTTATATGTATCCCTCTTCTCTTGAGGCAGTCGATTTGTATCATTCCCTCTCCCCTGAGGACAGTCGATTTATATCTGTATCCTCCTCCCCTTCAAACAGTCGATTTGTATCTGTATCCCCCTCCCCTTGGGGAGTCAATCTGTATCTGTATCCCTCTCCCCTTAGGGCAGTTGGTTTGCATCTGAACCCCCCCTCACCTTGGGGCAGCCAATTTCTATCTGTAGTCCCTTCCCCTTGGGGAGTCGATTTGTATCTGTATCCACCTACCCTTGGGGCACTTGATTTGTATCAGTATCCCCCTCCACTTGGGCAGTTGATTTGTATTTGTATCTCTCTCTCCTTGGGGCAGTCGATTTGTATCTGTATCCTCCTCCCCTTGGGGCAGTCAATTTGTATCATTATCCCCTTCCCCTTGGGACAGTCAGTTTGTTTCTGTATCCCACTCCCCTTGAGCAGTTGATTTGTATCTGTATAAACTCCTTGAAGAAGTCAGTTTGTATCTGTATCTTCCCTTAAGGCAGTAGATTTGTAACTGCATCTCTCTCTCCTTGGGGCAGTCAATTTGTATCTGTATCCACCCCTTTAGGCACTCCATTTGAATCTGTATCTCCCCCTTAGGGCAGCCGATTTGAATCTGTAGGCCTCTCTTCTTGGGGCAGTCGATTTGTATCCATATCCACCCCTTGAGGCAGTCAACTTCTATCTGTGCCCCCCCAGGGCAGTTGATATATATCTGTATCCTCTCTTGGGCAGTTGAGTTGAATCTGTACTCCCTTCCCCTCCCCCTGGACCAGTCAAGTTGTATTCTAATCCCTCCTTAGAACGGTGGAGTTATATCTGTATTCTCCTCCCTTAGAGCAGTTGATTTGTATCTATTTCCCTGCCTTGAGGCAGTTGGATATTTAGTTGTATTCCCTGCCCTCAAGGCAGTCGATTTGCATCTGTATCCCCCTCCATTTCAGGCAGTCAGTCTGTATCTGTATCCCCACCCCTTGAGGCAGTCAATTTGTATCTGTATCTCTCTCCCGTTGGGGCAGTTGATTTGTATCTCTATCTCGAACCCCTCGAGGCAGTCGATTTGTATCTGTATCCCTCATCTCTTGGGGCAGTAGATTTTTATCTGT
Source organism: Neoceratodus forsteri (assembly GCA_016271365.2). NCBI lineage: Eukaryota > Metazoa > Chordata > Ceratodontiformes > Ceratodontidae > Neoceratodus > Neoceratodus forsteri. Next base: position 1,459,341,727 of record CM028132.1, read on the forward strand.
AGCCCTCTCCCCTTGAGGCAGTTGATTTGTATCAGTATCCCTCTCCCCTTGGGGAAGTCGATTTTTATCTGTATCTCTTTCTCCTTGAGGCAGTCAATTTGTCTCAGTATCCCACTCCCCTTGGAGCAGTTGATTTGTATCAGTATGCCTCTTCCCTTGTGGCAGTTGTTTTCTATTTATGTCCCCCTCCCATTAGGGCAGTCGATTGGCATCTGCATCCCTCTCCTCTTGGGACAGTCAATTTGTATCTGTATCCCTCTTCCCTTGGAGCAGTCAATTTGTATTTGTATTCCCCTCCCCTCATAACAGTCAATTTGAATCTGTATCCCCCTCTCCTTGGGGCAGTCAATTTGCATCTGTGTATTCTCCCCCAGGACAGTACCCCCTTCCCCTTGTTGCAGTCAATTTGTATCTATATCCCTTTCCCTTTGGGGCAGTCGATTTGTATCTGCATCCCCTTCCCCTCATGACAGTCGATTTGTATCTGTATCCCCCTCTCTTTCGGGAGGTTAATTTGCTTCTGTGTTTCCCTCCCCTGACACAGCCAATTTGTTTCTGTATCCCTCTTTCCTTGGGGTAGTTCATTTATATCTCTATCCCTTCCCCTTGGGGCTTTCGATTTGTATCTGTATCCCCCTTCCCCTGGGGTAGTCGGTTTGTATCTGTATCCCCCTACCCTTGAGGCAGCCAATTTGTAGTTATATTCACGTCCAATTGGGAGATTCGATTTGTATCCGCATGGGGCAGTTGACTTATATCTGTAACATAAAGGACCTTACAGGTAAATTTAACCCTTTCCCACCACATTATTGAACGTCAGTGTTGCTACTACTCAGGACCCACTGCTCTCCCCTCAAGACAGTCGATTTGTATCTGTTTCCCCTCTCCTTTGGGAGGTTAATTTGCTTCTGTATTCCCTTCCCCTGACACAGACAATTTGTTTCTGCATCCCTCTTTCCTTGGGGCAATTGATTTATATCTGTATCCCCTCCCCTTGGGGCTTTTGATTTGTATCTGTATCCCCCTTCCCTTGGGGCAGTCAGTTTGTATCTGTATCCCTTCCCCTTGGGGCTTTTGATTTGTATCTGTATCCCCCTTCCCTTGGGGCAGTCAGTTTGTATCTGTATCCCCCTCCGCTTGGGGCAGTCAATTTGTATCTATATCGCCCTCCCCATGGGGCCATCAATTTGTATCTATAGCCCCCTACCCATGAGGCAGCCCATTTGTATCTATATTCCCGTCCCATTGGGAGAGTCGATTTCTATCTGTATCCCCCTCCCCATGGGGCAGTTGATTTATATCTGTAACATAAAGGACCTTACAGGTAAATCCAACCCTTTCCCACCACATTATTGAACGTCAATGGTGCTACTACTCAGGACCCACTGCTCACTGCTAACACCTTTAACACTGCATTCTCCAATCTTATTTATTTATTTATTTATTTGCTTTTGTTAACCAGGTAAGCACGCTAGACATACAAGTGCCTATTTTCAGAATTAGGCCGGGGAAGTTACAAAGTAACAGAGACATGATAAGTGTCGGTAACATACAGAGACCACCGCGCTCTGAGCTACTACCCTGACTTATTTAACACATCCTCTACCCCCTCTCCCCCCTCCCCCGCAGGTATTCTACCATTTCACTTTAGGATGGACTCTCCCCTAGAAGCTAAATTATACCTCTCTAAGGTTCTTGGGAAATCTCATTAGATCACAGACTCCCTAGACCTGAAGCTTCTGCATCTGGTCCTTGATGCGGTTCTAATCCCTCTTACGAAAATTCTTAATCTTTCCCTGTATCTTGGCCAATTTCCCTCTCAATGGAATCTGCTGTTGTGATGCCAGTCTTCAAGAGTGGTGATAGAACTTTCCATAATAACTACTGACCAATGTCTGTTCTCCCTCCCCATCTCCAAAGCCCTGGAAAGAATAGTTTTTGATCAACTCTCTGATTATCTCTCCACTTACAACCTCCAGTGTTGCCAACAACACAGTTTCAGGAAGGGTCATAGTACCACATGACCCTCCTGGAATTCATGGACTTCATTCATAAAGCCCTTGACCATTTTCATCTAGTTGGGTCTGTGTTCATAGACCTGACCAAGGCTTTTGATACTGTCAGTCATGCCCTCCTTGTTAAAAGCCTCCCATTATTAGGCCTGTCCCCTGATGCCACCTCTTGGTTTGCTAACTACCTCAGTGGGAGGACCCAGCAGGTAAAAATCAATGATACCCTCTCCACCAGTCTGCCAGTTCGGTCCGGGGTCCCCCAAGGATCCATCCTCGGCCCACTCTTGTTCAGTCTATTCTTCAACACTCTCCCACTTGCCTGTTCTGGGTGGATGTTACTTTACGTGGATGATGCAGTAATATTCTGTAGTCACCCTGACCCCTTTCTGCTGCAATCTAAACTACAAGGACTCTTCTCTGAATCTGAATCCTGGCTCTCCCAACATAAGATCATCCTCAATTACAATAAAACAAAAATGATGGTGTTTGCAAATACCCCAAACAAATACAGTGGAATCCCTTTACCTATTCACAACTGTCATAACTCACCCCTTGAGCAAGTCAACACGTTCAAATATCTTGGCATCACCCTTGATTCCGCCATCTCCTACCATGAACACCTTAACACAGTCTGCTCGGCAGTTAACACCAGGTTAGGACTTCTTTATAGACATAGATCTTCCATGACACCAGCAGCCCTTCACCTGGCGGTAACCAGCTCAATCTTGTCCATGGTTGATTATGGAATAGTGTACTATGGTGTGGCCTCAGACTCTGCACTAAGTAGAATTAGGGTAGCCATGAACAAGGCGTGTCGGCTAGTAACTGGTTGTGATGGGCTCATTCACACCTGCCTCCTCTATCAATGCACCAACTGGCTTAATTTTGCAGGGAGACTCTCTTACCAAACCAGCTGTTAGCAAGGAAGATTGCCTTGGGTTTCTCCCCCCCCCCAACTATCCAGCATCTCTTAACACCTTCACTCACTATTTGGAACACCAGAAGCACCTTCCAAGTATCCTTCATGATCTCGCATTGTAAGACCTCCTTGCGGCAGTGGGCCTTCATGAACAGGACGCCTCGCTGTCTGAAAATTCTCCCACCAGAGACCTTCTCAATTGCCATATTCGGTCCTTTCAAGTATAAACTCTGACAGCAACTTCTCACCTCCTCTCAACGTGACTGTCTCTAGCCAATTGTATAATTACCTCCTCGTCTTCTCCCCTCCTCATCACTACTCTTCCATGACAATGTCACCTTCAATTGCCTTGGATCACTACTTCCCTCAGCTCCCTCGCACCCTTTTCTGCCTCCCCCTTCTTTTCTCCTCTCTATCTGTTTAGTATTATGTACAGCAGGACCTTGATTAACTCTGCCTATAGTGAACTGTATTACCAGGTTTAATTGTAAAATATTTAGTACTATGCTGATTGTATAATATTCCAGCATCTTCCCAAGGCTCTTTGACCTGTAACATCTGTGTAACCCTCCACTTTTGGCCTCAACTGTTTCCTTTTTGCTCCTATGTACTTGCACTTACTCATTGTTGGCTGTAACTGTATGTCTGTTTTGATCTTCTGATGTGGAGCCTTTGCAAAAGAGTCTTTGACTCAAAGAATTGTAATTCCGATATTTTAAATAAATAAATCTGTATCCCTCTCCCCTTGAGGCAGTTGATTTTGTATCTGTATCCCCCTCCTACTGGGACAGTGTATTTGTATCTGTATTCCCTCCTCTTGGGGCAGTTAGTTTGTGTCAGTATCCCACTCCCCTTTGGGCAGCTAATTTGTTGCTGTAGTCCCATCCCCTTAGGGCAGATGATTTTTATCTGTCTCCCCTTCCCCTTGAAGCAATCAATTTGTAAATGTATCCCCAACACTCAGAACAGTCAGTTTGTATCTGTAGCCCCCTCCCATCGGGACAATCAATCAATTTGAATGTGTATACTCCTCTCCTTGGGGAAGTCATTTTGCATCTGTATTCCCCTTCCCTCATAGCAGTTAACTTGTATCTAAACTCCACCCCACCTTGGAGCAGTCAGTTTGCATCTGTATCCCCCTCCCCTCAGGACAGTCAATTTGTATTTGCATCCACCTCCCTTTGGAGCAATCAGTTTGTATATGTACCCCTTCCCTAAGGGCAGTCTATTTGTATCTGTATTCCCTTCCCCTTGAGGCAGTTGATTTGTATCCATATTCCCTTCCCCTCGAAGCAGTCAGTTTGTATCTGTATTCCCTTCTCCTTGAGGCAGTCGATTTGTATCTGTATTCCCACTTTCCATGGGGCAGTCAATTTGCATCTGTATCTTCTCCCCTCAGGACAGACAGTTTGTATTGAAATCCCACCCTCCTCTTGGGGCAGTTAGTTTGTATCTGTATCCCCCACTCTTCAGGATGGTCGATTTGTATCTGTATCCCCTTCCCTAGGGGCAGTCAATTTGTGTCAGTATTCCCTTCCCCTTGAGGCAGTCAGTTTGTATCTAGATTCCCTTCCCCTTGAGGCAGTCAATTTGTATCTGTATCCCCCTTCCCTTGAGGCAGTTGATTTGTATCCGTATCCCCCTCCCCTTGAGGCAGCTGATTTGTATCTGTATTCTCCTCCCCTTGAGGCAGTTGATTTTTATCTGTTTCCCCGATTTCCATTGGGCGGTCAATTTGCATTGGAATCCTCTCCCCTCAGGACAGTCAATTTGTATCTGTATTCCCATCCCCTGGGGACAATCGGTTTATATCTGTATCACGTTATCCTTGAAGCAGTCAACTTGCATCTGTATCCCCTTCCCCTCATTACAGTCAATTTGTATCTAAATCCCAACATTCGGGTAGTCAGTTTGTGTCTGTATCCCTCTTCCCTCAGGACAGTCAATTTGTGTCTGTATCCTCCTTTCCTTGGGTCAGTCGATTTCTATCTGTATACCCTTCCCTTTGGGGTAGTTGATTTGTATCTGTATCCCTCTCTCCTTGAGGCAGTCAATTTGTATCAGTGTCCTCCTCCTATTGGGGCAATCGATTTATATCTCTATTCCTCTCCCCTTGGGACAGTCATTTTTTTTTTTTATACTGAATTTTTATAACATTTTTCAAAGTATACAAAATGCCCAAGGTTACAGGGGCCACATAAACAATAACTGTATATACAGACATATCATGGGTAGAACAGTTAGTTGTTTTTTTTATACTGAATTTTTATTAAATTTTTCAAAGTATACAAAATGCCCAAGGTTACAGGGGCCACATAAACAGTAACTGTGTATACAGATAATTGAGACAGTCAGTTTGTGTCTGTATCCCCTTCCCCTTGAGGTGGTTGATTTCCATTTTTATCCCCCTCCCCTTGGAGCAGTCGATTTGTATCTGTATCCCTCTCCCCTTGAGGCAGGCAATTTGTATGTGTATCCCCTTCCCATTTTGGCAGTCGATTTTTATCTGCATCCCCCTTCCCTTGAGGCAGTCGATTTGTATCTGTATCCCCCTCCCCTTGAGGCAGTCAATTTGTATGTGTATCACCTCATCTTGGGGAGTCAATTTGTATCTGTATCCCCCTCTCCTTAGGGCAGTCAATTTGTATCTGTATCCCTCTCCCCTTGGGGCAATTGATTTGTATCTGTATCACCTCATATTTGGGAGTCAATTTGTATCTGTATCACCTCATATTTGGGAGTCGATTTGTATCTGTATCCCCCTCCATTGGGGCCGTCAATTTGTATATGTATCCCCTTCTCCTTGGGGCAGTCAATTTGTATCTGTATCCCTCTCCCCTGGACGAAATTGAAAGCAAAGTATTTCCTAGTCCTCCTTTCTGGGTCAACAAAAATTAACCAAATAACTAAATGCATTTTTTACAGTTAGTGTATAACAAGTCCTCAACAGATTACAGATGTGTGAATAATCTGTGGTGGTTTCTGATGACCCCTCAGATTTCCCAGTGTTCTTCTGGAGCAGATAAGTAGGACAGTGGGTGCTCCAGATGGAGGGAAGGATGAGATTGAATGCTCCACAAAATACTCTTACTGTTCAGAAACTGGATCCCTCTTATCTAGTTGTGATGTTAAAGGTGACAGATGATTTTCACCGGATAGTTCAGGATAATCTGGATAATTTCTCAGGATCAGGACAACTGTGTGGATACCGCAATACCCACTTACAGTAAAACAATCTGGGCCCAAACACAGTTTTCCAGTGCAGCCAAGCATTTAATTAATGAATAGTGAATACTGCACATGGACAGCAAACCCTGGATAAGGAAAAATGATCCTGAAAATGTGACTTGGAGCAGCTGTACCTCGGATAAGGTTAAGCACCAGATCATCAAGGGACAGTAAGTACTTTACAAAAATACAGCTGCACCAGGTGGTTAAGACAATAACAGAGAAACTCTGAATGTCAAGCTACCAGTAAGGACAAGCCCTGAGACCATCCTATAATCCTTTCTTCCTCCTTAAAAATCTCCTCACTCCAGCCTGACAGTCTCCATTTTCAGCATTTACTTACAGTATAAATTTGTAAAGTGATCTGGAAATGTAAAACTCAAATGACCTAATTAATCAAAAACAGGCCTGCCTTTTTTTTTGCCTCAAGTAACAATGAGCATTCTTTTATACCACACCAACCCTCCTGGCTTAAAGTGCACAATTACACACAGTGTGACTCGTGCGGGAAAGAACCACCAATCCCACCGAAAGAGCTAAACTGTACTCAGAGGGGTTTTCAAGCAAACAGGCATTTCCATTTGCAGAAACTAAATATCAACAATAAATAAAAACTGCAGCCTTTAAATGTTAAACATAAACACAAACAGCTTTCATGAGTTTTTTTTTTAATTTTTTGTTATTTTTAGGAACTTGAGTACTTACTGCGGTAAGCCATCACATTAACCTTAACCGAACTGAGGGGGTGGAGAAAGAGAAACAAGCAGGCAAAGATCTTCTGTCTGTCTTTAAACAAAACAATAAATGCATTGAAAGAAGCATAACATTGTGCCTGGGTTAGGAAAGGTTATTTTTTTCTGGGGGGTGGGGAGTCTCAGTGTCCACACAAAACTTCATTAAAATTTTCTGAAACTTAGCTTCATAAAAGAACTCACCAATCACCCAAACTGCATTAAAGCAGTGTCATTTTTTTCCTGTGGAAGTTGTTTTCATAATTTGTGTGCAGATTTTGTTAGTGTTTCATCTTATCTAGACTTTTGGTAACCTCAGCAAGTGTTGATGATTTATTATGTTTTTTTTGAGTTGTTGACTGGGAAGACACATTGGGCATTAACTACTCATTTATACAACACCCGCCCATCTGTAAATTTACAAGTGTGTCCAGGGGCACCAAAAATGCCGCACAGTACAGACATAACAATAAAAACATGTGCAATAAGGACAGCCCAGTGGAACGGCTTAGCACTGCTGCCTGCCACGCTAGTGATCTGGGTTCTGTAGACTTGGGTCAGATGGGGGTAGAGGATCGAACATCCCATGGACCGAACTCTTCTCTTGTGGAGGGGTGTCTTGCTGCACCACTCATCAACTGCCACCAAGTGGAGTGTTGATGGCAGGGCAGTGGAGTGGCACAAGGGGGAGGGCTGCTGACGGAGATGAAGTGCATGTGTGTCTCCACACACCCACATGCTGATGTCATAACATGCCAGGGGGCCCAGGGAAAAAAAGTAGGAAGAAAACCCTTACTGAGTAGGAGGACGACTCGATCCACCACAGGCTTTGCCCCCACAGACTAGGCACCCCCTCCAGAGCAGACTGGATTTTGTTTTGGAGTGGCCTGACTGGCCTGGATGGCCCTGCCTTAAAGAACAATTCATGGGGAATCACCAGAGGAATGAGAATTCCTAGGTGTGATGGAGGGATAAAAAAGGGTTCTCTTAGTCTTCAGATTGGAATTCCACTGTAAACAAGTCAAACCACTACTGTACTGCCAAAGTGAAACCCCACAGTTTGGTCCTATCTATGGAATGCCTGCAGTGGCTACTCTTACATAACGTTTTTTGCCTAACTTGGCTCTTTTAATATATAAGTGTAGCCACACTAATCTCATAGATTTCTTTGACTGGGTGACCAGAGTGGTGGAGCAAGGGGGTGTAGTTGATGTCACCTACCTTGACTTCAGCAAAGCTTTCAATACTGTTCCACATAGAAGATTGATTAATAAGCTGGGTAGGCTCAGGGTATGCCACAGGTTGGTCAACTGGGTGGCAAACTGGTTGGCGGGCAGAAAACAGAGAGTGGTGGTAAATGGTATACAGTCGGAAGAGATGCAAGTCACAAGTGGGGTACCTCAGGGATCAATCCTGGAGCCAGTCCTCTTCACTATCTTCATCAGTGACATTGCAGATGGACTGAAGGGTAAGGTTTGCCTGTTTGCAGATGACACCAAGATCTGCAATAGAGTAGATGATCCAGATGGGGTGGGCAGAATGAGAAAAGATCTGGAAAAACTGGTAAAATGGTCGGAAGAGTGGCAACTGGGGTTTAATGCAAAGAAGTGCAAGATCGTGCACATAGGGAAGAGAAACACTCAAGCTATCTATAGGTTGGGAGGGGAGTTGCTGGCAATCACAAGGGAAGAAAGAGACTTGGGCATCATCATCACCTATGACCTGAAATCATTCAAGCAGACCACCAAAGCAGTAGGTAAGGCTAGAGGGATGTTGGGGTGTATTAGTAGGTGTATCACAAGTTGTAAAAGGGAGGTAATAATCCCTCTTTACAAGACACTGGTTAGGCCCCATGCGTAGTACTGCATGCAGTACTGGAGACTGCACCTGCAGAAGAACATTAACAAAATGGATGCAGCTCAGAGAAGACCAAACAAAATGGTACAGGGACTGCATTAGAAAACATATGAGGACAGATTAACTGAGCTCAATATGTATACCCTAGAGCAAAGGAGGGAAAGATGTAATATAATCGAAACATTCAAACATCTTAAGGGCATTAACAAAGTGAAAGAGTCTAACATGTTTCAATATAAGAAAAATAGCAGAACAAGAGAACACAGCATGAGATTAGAGGGAGGCTGATTAAGGGGTAACATGAGGAAGTTCTTTTTCATAGAGATGGTGGTGGATGCATGGAACAGTCTACCTCAGGAAGTGGTGGATATGAATACAGTGCAGGGCTTCAAACAGGCATGGGATAGGCATAAGGGAGCAATACAGATGAGTATGAATAGATAGGCCATTGACAGAGTAAAGGCCAATGGCACATTCATAAGGTAGAAAAAATGGGCAGACTGGATGGACCTTGCGGTCCCTATCTGCCATCAACTTCTATGTTTCTATGTAGAGACACCCTTTTTCCATCAGGATAAAAGTAAGGAAATAGCCAATTTAGGCAACAAAAGTGTTCAGCTTCTCAGCTGTACCATTGGAAGTGTGTGTGTGTGTGGGGGGGGGGGGTTGTGCACTGGACTTTGTTTGGTACATTCCATAAAACCTGTACCACCCCACATCAGAAATGTGAATTTATGAATAATGCAAGGGTTGAGTGTGCTAGTATCGGAATCTGTTCAGAGTTTCAGAGCTTTGTGGTACTCATTCTAGTATGCACCCTTTGATCACTTGTGAATTACCTACTGTAGGTGGGAGCACTTTATTTTTAGAGGAGCCAATTTAGGCAACGCTCTCTTTCATATAAGAGTAGCTACTGCAGGCATGTCATAGTTAGAACCAAACTGTGGGGTTCCACCTTGGCATCTGCTGGTTTGTCTTGTTCACATGGGAATTCCAATCTGAAGACAAAGACAACCCCTTTTGAACAGAGATAAAAGTAAGAAAACGGCCAATTTAGTTGGAACAAAATGTTCAGCTTCTCAGCTTTACCATGGTGGGGTGTCTTATAGTCATTGAAAGGGTGGATATCTTAGTGCTGCTCACCCTGGACTCTGGAGTGTATTATGGTGCTTACAAAATGGAGCCATATTTAAATTTGAAATGAAATGTTTAAAAAAGTTTAAAAAGTTAAAAATGAATAAAAAACAATAAAAGTGCATTTGGCTGTAAAGTAGTCCTTCCACTGGTACAGTTGCCAGTAGAAGGTGGCACTATGTCAAGTCCACGCCATGCGGTCAGTACAAAACCGTGCAGTCCATAACCACGCTAGATAAGATATACTAACTCCAAAACCACGCAGCACTGTTATGACAGCGCATTTTTTGACCGCAGGTATTTGCTGCTGCAGTTTTGACCGGACACTATAGAAGGCATTATTGTTTCAGAGAGCATTATTTTTATTTTGTGACAGCCACATATCTACTTTCATTTTCTGCATCACCCTCTCCTCACCCAAGGGTTGGGGGAATGAATGCACTGTGGAGAACTCATTTTCTTCCTGCACTGTGGAGACTTGTTTTTATCTGGCAGCTATGAAAGGGTAGTGTATTGTGGGACTTGCAAAGAGTGTTTGGGATACAATTATGTGCAAAGGCTATGGCAACATTTCAAAGAGCAGCTGACATCTGCTTGAAATGTTGTTTTTATCTTCAGGTTATGTGAAGGCGATGCCATCCTGATGAAACCCTGTTGCACACAGAAGGCTGGTAAAGAAGCTTGACCACACAGGGGTTGGCCCAGAAGTAGTCAGATGGGTACAAAACAAGTTACAAGGCTGAATCCAGAGGGTACAGGTTAATGGAACGCCATCGACGGAAGGCAGTGTGACCAGCGGGGTGCCCAAAGGCTCAGTGCTGGGGCCACTGCTCTTCAATGTTTTTATAGCAGACATCACTGATGAACTAGAGGGCAAGGTGTGTCTGTTTGCAGAAGACACCAAGATATGCAACAATGTAGACACCTCAGAAGGAGTGAGCAAGTTGAAAGCTGACCTCAAGAAACTAGAAGAATGGTCTGGAGTGTGGCAGCTGAGATTTAATGCCAAAAAGTGCAAGATCATGCACTTGACAAAGGCAAATCCAAGAAAAGAGTATTACCTAGAAGGTGAAAGACTGGTAGCCTCAAACTAGGAACAAGATCTGGGAATCATAATCTCAGATGACTTGAAGGTTAATAAGCAGTGTGAGAAGGCAACATTGAAGGCCAACAGAATGCTGGGCTGCATTAGGAGGGGAATCACGAGCAGGAGGAGAGAGGTGGTACTGCCACTGTATCGATCGCTGGTCAGGCCTCACCTGGAATATGGAGTTCAGTTCTGGAGGCCTCACCTCAGGAAGGACATTGACCGGGTGGAAACAGTACAGAGAAAGGCAAGAAAATGATTCAGGATCTGCAGTACATGTCCTACGAGGAAAGACTTGGGGAACTGAATATGTATTCCCTGGGGCAGAGAGGGGACATGATTGAAACATTCAAGTACAAAAAAGGCATTAACAAGGTACAGACACAGGAACTTTTTCACTTCAAGAAGGGCTCCAGGACCAGGGGACATGACCTCAGACTGCAAAGAGGGAGGTTCTTTATCAACACCAGGAAGTTTTTCTTCACAGAAAGAGTGGTGGATGCTTGGAACAGCCTGTTCCAAGAGGTTGTGGGGGTCAGCACTGTGAGGGGGGGGGGGATTCAAGAATGCATGGGATAGACACGAGGGAGCCCTGACTACAAAGGGCAACTAGAGTGTCAAAATAGGTCTAAAACAAATGGGCAGACTAGATGGACCTAGTGGTCTTCTTCTGCTATCAACGTCTATGTTTCTATGTTTCTATAAATCACAAAAAAAAATCCATATGGCAAGCTATTTATTTCTGTGTTTAGTTTTTTGTTGAAAACCACGCTGTTCTTGTTTGTGTACCGCAGTCCTCCAGTGACTGAGCATGGGATGTCATCGCGTTGTGACGTCAAGTGAGGTATGGGCTGCCAGTGTGGTCTGCAGCTTAAGCTAATACTGGGAGGATGAAAATCATAACACAGAAATAAATAGCTTTCAATATGGATTTTATTGTGATTCATCAGGACAGCACCTCCTTCACATAATCAGAAGATAAATACAACGTTTCAAGTAGGTGTCAGCCGACATGTGCACCTGACCAGATACACAATTTAATAAAAAGTTATTCAGCTGATCAGTAATTTATCATAGTGAAGCATTTCTAGGAGAAATACATATAATTTGGTTTTCATACTTACTGTTCTTGTGGAGATCCTTTTTTTTTGTTGGTAGCCAGTTATTTTGTGTGTAGTTTGATTAGCAAATAAAATGCTGGGTATGTAGATAAGGAATGAGTAGCATCATTGTTGGATTAATTGAGTGGGAACAATGCCAATGTGGAGGTGTCATGTGTTATTGGGTCTCATGGCTGTCCCTCTACATTGTAGTATTTGTATTGTAGAAAATAATTTCTCCATGATTTTGGTGTAGATCATGAGTGCAACACTGCGGTTTCAGCTAAACGTAATCCCAAGCTGATCAGTCATTCCAGTGCTGAGCACTTTTCTTGGTCATTAGTATGGTGCAAAGAGTCACAGCCTGTCAAAATCTTGTGAGCCAGACACAGTGAATTTATGTGTACATGTGCAAAGGGTCCACGCCTGAACAGATGGAAGAGTAGACTCACCACACAAATTAAATACTTCCCACAGTTGCACTGTAGAGTGCAGCATTTTGCACTGGGGAGATGAATAGTTGTTCATTTTGAGCAACCCATTCATTATTCTGATCCCTAAAAATCTGTGTACACAATTGCAGTATGTTGTTTGCATACACTAAAACGGCTCTTAGTTTCAAGCAGTTATGATCATTTCTTGGTTCTTGAAGATCTTTACCTCCAAACATAAGTTTCACACAATTTGCTTGTATTGTGAGATTCAATAATGAATTGATAGTACATTGTATTCACACCATTGATCTAACTATGTCTTTGAAGTGTTGCTTGACACCCCCCAACCCCCACCCCCAGAATAAAATGATAAAATTAATTTAAATCAAAATTTTGCTGGATCATGCCTGCGTATTACATTCAGAGACTTATTTATATTGGCATTAATAGATGGTGAGAAACACACAATAGAAGAAACATAATTACTTTGAGAAAGTTCACATAAGTAACATGCTGTCAGCAGTCTGTCATCAGAGGTTGGGAATGACAGCTCTAATGGCACAGGACAGCATGAGAAAACAAGCATTTGTCAATGCCGAATGTTGATTGTGTTGGTCTGTTGATCTTGCTTAGTGGCCCTGTGTCACTGGCTCAGTGTGTTTGTCCCGGTGCTGCAGGCTGCTCTTTTGTACTGGGCTGCTGCCTGCGTTGGCACCTTGTTCTGCTGAGGAAGAAATCAGCAGCTGTCCCGACAGAGTTCCGTTGAGGTCACTCACTCCCCCTGTCTCATTCACTCAGTCTGGTTCTTCTGGTGCTGCAGGCTGCCTTTTTGTACTGGTCTCCTGCCTCTGTTGATGCCTTTTTCTGCCCACAAAAAAATCTGCAACAGTCCCGACAAAGCTCCATTGAGCCTGCGTTGCTGCCTTCTTATGCCCACAAAGAAATTTGCAGCAGTTACAATACAGCTCTGTAGAGCTCAGTCACTCGCTCATTCTGGTTTTCCTGCCACTGCAGGCTGCCCTTTTGTAGTGGGCCCGTCCATGAATGGCTGCCTTTTTCTGCCCACAAAGAAATCTGCAGCAGTCACACTAGAGCTCCGTTGAGCTTGCTCACTACCACTCTGTCACTCGCTCGTTCTATTTCTCTTGGTGCCGCAGACTGCGCTTTTCTATGGGGCTCCTGGCTGTGTTGGCACCTTTGTCTGTCCACAAAGAAATCCTCAGCTGTCCCGACAGAGCTCCGTTGAGGTCGCTTGGTCTCCCTCTCTCATCGCTCATTCTGTTTGTCCTGGTGCTGCAAGCTGCCCTTTTTGTACGGGGCTCCTGCCTGCATTGGCGCCTTTTTCTGCCCACAAAGAAATCCCAGCAGTCCTGATAGAACTCTGTTGAGCTCACTATGTCCCCTTGTCTCACTCGCTCGTACTATTTCTCCCACCGTTGCAGGCTGGCCTTTTCTACTGGGCCCCTGCTTGTATTGACGCCTTTTTCTGCCCACAAAGAAATCCGCAGCAGTCCTGACAGCGCTTCAGTGAGTTTGCTCACTCCCCCTCCCTCACTCGCTCTGTCGTTCTGTTTCTCCCAGTGCTGCAGGCTGCCCTTTTGTACTGTGCTCTTGTGTTGGGGCCTTTGTCTGAACACAAACAAATCCGCAGCAGTCCCGACAGAACTCAGTTGAGCTCAGTCACTCTCCTCTCTCACTCGGTCGATCTTAATCTGTTCCAAACACTGATGTCCCAGAGTGACCATGCTATTGTCCGACAGAAGTGCAAAAACATATTTTAGCCAGGATGTGAAAAATGACAGCTGTAGTGTTCATAAGGAGTTGTGAAAAAATGCCACTGTTGAAAATGTGGCATGACAGTATTACAAATTTGCAAAGTTACAAGGGTGCGTGGAAACAGTTCAACGCACGCTTGTAACACAGTCATGTTATGGACATTTGTCACAAAATTTTCAAAATAGGGATTTTAGGACCTCTGCTCATGAACAGTGCCACTGTCATTTTCTTAATCTGTCCCGAACACTGATTTCCCACAGTGACCACGTTATTCTGCGCCAGAACTGTGAAAACACATTTCAGTCAGGATGTGAAAAATGACAGCTGTACTGCTTATAAGGAGGTGTGGAAAAATGGCACTGTTGAAAATCTGGAGTGACATTATTACAAATCTGCGAAGTTACAAGGGTGCGTGGAAAGTGCGCAATGCACACTTCTAACACAGTCAATTGATGGGCTATCATCACCAAAATTTCAACATAGGCATTTTAGGACCTCTGCTCATGAAAAGTATCATTGTCATTTTCTTAATCTGTCCCAAACAGTGATTTCCCACAGCGACCATTCTATTCTGCACCGGAAGTGCGAAAACCATTTTGGCCAGGATGGGAAAAATGACAGCTATACTGTTCATAAGTAGGTCTGGGAAAATGGCAATGTTGAAAATCTGGAGTGAAAATATTATAAACTCACGAAGTTACGAGCGTGCGTGCCAACTTCACAATGCACGCTTGTAACACAGTCACTTTATGTAGTATCATTACCAAATTTTCAACATAGGCATTTTAGGACCTCTACTCATGAACAATGTCACTGTCATTTTCTTAATCTGCCCTGAACACTGATTTCCCACAGTGACTGCGCTATTCTGTGTGCCGGAAGTGCGAAAACACATTTCAGCCAGGATGTGAACAATGACAGCTGTACTGCTCACAAGGAGGTGTGACAAAATGTCAATGCTGAAAATCTGGCATGAAAATATTGTAAATTTGTGAAGTTATGAGCGTGCATAGCAACTGCACAATGCACGCTCGTAAAACAGTCATTTTTTTGATTTTTTCCATCAAATTTGCAACATAGGCTTTTTAGAGCCCACCTCATGAACACTGGCTCTGTCATTTCATTAATGAGCCCTGAAGGGTGATTCTGCACAGTGACCGCGAAACCACCTTTCGGGCCCAGTTAACGCCATGACAGTTCAAGAATTCATGAGGCGGAGTCCCAAAAACCCCATGTTGAAAATTTGGTGAAAAAATGTACCCCAAAATGCCCGAGATATGCACTAAAGTTGAAAAAACCCTATTTATTACATTCTACAGCTTACCGGCATTTCCTCAGTTCGTGGTCGGCTTTGAAGAGTGCAAGCGTGTTCCCGGTCCACGAAGATCATCGCGCCAAGCTCCAGAGGTAAGTATGGGGTGAGGTGGGGTGTGGGGAGGCAGAGTGCATAGTAGGTGGGTGTGGGTTGCGGGTGGGGGGCAGGGCGAGCGCCGAGGAACCGTTTCCTTTTTTTCAGTTGAAAAAAGAACAAAAGACGTTGCAGGACAGTTTTTCCCTTCACAGGGGTATCTGGCACGCTGGGGTGGGCTCCCAGCATGCCAGCAGAGGCTTTGGTTTGGGGGCAAGCAGTAGCCGATGGGGGCGGGCACCCCATCGGCAGGAACAAATGGGGGCTCATTATGCCGTGAGTTGGGCACCCGTCGGCAGGAACAAATGCAGGGGTTACTATGTCGTGAGGTTGGGCACTCCATCAGCAGGAGGAAAAAGGGGGGTAGGTGCGGTTCATTATGCCGACGGGGACTGGGCACCCCGTCGGCAGGAGCAAAACCGTGGGGCTGGGGTTTCATTATGCCGACAGGGCTTGGGCACCCCGTCGGCAGGAACAAAACGGGGGGTACACAATGCCGACAGATAGTGGGATCCCCCATCGGCAACAAGTAAACACAGTGGTGGAGGGGGTTATATTGTTTGTGAACACGGCAGCAATCCACCACCATGTTCACAAACAATATCAGGGGTTTCACATCCTGCTCTGCAATGACGGGTCACTCCCTCATTGCAGTGGATGGCTGACGCTGCAATGACGAGGTGGCCCCTGATTGCAGCGGCTACTTTTTTAAAAAGGTTGTGGCACACTGGCTGAACTAGTGTCAGCAGCAGCATGCCATGGCATTGGGGGATGGGGACAAGCCTCTGCAGGCTGTGGGGGCATTGGGTACAACACTGCCACGCCTCCACAACCTGCTTGTGGAGAAAGCTGATGCAGTATGTTTCTTGCGCATGCACGCAATCAACATAAAAAGGACAAGTAGAAAAAAATGAGTACTCACCACAGTATATCGTGTAACTGCAGACAGAAAAAGGCTCAAAGTAAAGAAGTTAATTAGTACAAGTCAAAGACTCAAGAAGTAATCAACTGTAGTACGGTGCACCTCAAATAAAAGCACTTTCTCTATGAGCCTCAATTGCCACCAGTGCTCCCGCTGGCAGATGCCTTTCCCCACATGGCAGCAAGACACTATGTGAGCAGTAGCATTGCTGTCAGTGGGCACATGAATGCGCATTAACAACAGAAGCATTTTTGCTGATGAACCTCGGAAAAGCCATAACAGTAGTATACAGAGGGCCACCAGACAACTAATTGAGCAACCCAGGTAAGTTATTGACAGTTGCTCTTTAAGCATGCAGCTGATCAGAAGACTGCAGCAGTGTCATTACTGTCAGATGAGTCATTACAGTCCAGTGGTAGCAGTGAACTGAAGAAAGGAAAAACAACTTGGTGCATTTGGAAAGGGAAGGAGGGACAATGCTTTGTCTGTTTGTTTGTTTGTTTGTTTGCTTGTTTGTTTGTTTGTTTGTTTGTGACAGCGGGTCAAGAGATGGGAGGGTGGGATAACCAAGGGCATTTGAACCTGATGGCTGAGTGGTTAAAGTGAGATAGTGATTGATGGTGTTATGGAGCTAATGTTCAGCTTCGTTTTGTTCAATGTTTACATTAAAGAGCGGGTGAACTGATCGGGTGAATGAACACAAAAGTGGGAGGGGGCTCACTTACTCCCTCATTAGCTAAATCAGTACAAACAAAATGGCAGACAGTTACAATTTTTAAAATTCTATTTGGGGCACCTCAGTCTAGATTGTAAAAAGAAGCAGGCTAGCACAAGGACTAGTTATTTGCTGGTTTCTGTTGCCTGAAACCTGCCCGGGTGCTGGGTGGTCTGAGCCAATCAGGGAACCAGGATTTATCCAACCTGTTTTCTAATATACCATATTATAATAATTAGGGACCGCCTCCATTATCAGTTTTCTATTGCATTCCTACAGCGCATAAACAAGAGTAATGTCACACACCTAGTTATTACAGCGTATAAACAAGAGTAATGTCACACACCTAGTTATTACAGCATATAAACAAGAGTAATGTCACACACCCAGTTATTACAGCGTATAAACAAGAGTAATGTCACACACCCAGTTATTACAGCGTATAAACAAGAGTAATGTCACACACCTAGTTATTACAGCGTATAAACAAGAGTAATGTCACACACCTAGTTATTACAGCGTATAAACAAGAGTAATGTCACACACCTAGTTATTACAGCGTATAAACAAGAGTAATGACACACACCCAGTTATTACAGCGTATAAACAAGAGTGATGTCACACACCTAGTTATTACAGCGTATAAACAAGAGTGATGTCACACACCTAGTTATTACAGCGTATAAACAAGAGTGATGTCACACACTCAGTTATTACAGCATATCTCTAGTCAAGAATTGCTGCTCTGCTCACTATTGCACGGTGAAATCTCCTGTGCCAACATCCCAGACAGCGACAGACACAATGCCAAGTGTCAGCATTATAGTGTTGGGAATGTCGGCGTGTTTTCTTTGAGGGGCTGTACCCCCCCCCCGAATCCTCATGTGTGGGGCTCTGGCTCCCACTCCCCCCGGTCTTTAGATATACAATTCTGGGTTACAGTTGTCTTGAGGAGGAGGTGAAACACTGGGAGGTGCACTGCTGGTGTCAGCAGGGACCATCACAGCAACCCAAGGTGAATTCTGTTGCTGTGATGGTCTTCGCTGTGGCAGTGTCACTCTATGATTGGTACACCATTTGAAAGGCAGAGAAAATAGCACAAAACAGACCCCATGCCATTCTCCCATGGCAACCAAAAGATCCCGATCGAAACCGTTATTGAAAGGTAAAGATAAATAGACTTTAAAAAAGTTTATGTATTTTCATGATAGAAATTTTTACATTTATTGCAGTTTTTTGCATAAGCTACTCTTGGTTATTAAGGAACACAAGCTGCATGAAATGAATGAATTAGAGGCAAATATTGCAAAGTAAGATTTAAAAAAACAAGCATTTGTCAATGCCGAATGTTGCTTGCTTGTATGTGCTGTTTAGGTATTTGGAAGTGACAGTTTCATGCCTTCCTCCCAAGACATCCACTGTGTCTTTCCATTCAGTATTCACAGAAGAGTGGAAGGGGCAAGGGCCACAGCAGTACAGCAGTTGCCAAGGGGGTGAAGAGGTGGACAATAGTCCATTCAAAGGCAAAAGAGTCCTGCAGGAGCTCACTAAATTGAAGGCGGACAAAGCGATGGAACCAGATGGCATACGCCCAAGGATATTAACAGAACTGCTAAGGAGATAGCAGTACCTGGCAGCCATGTTCACTGAGTCATTCAACATGAGTGAATCTGGAGGAGGGCCATGTGGTCCCTCTACAAGTCCGGCAGCAGGGAGGAGGCAGGGAACAATAGGCCATTCAGCCTCACCTCAGTAGTGGGGAAGATCATGGAGACATTGCTTAAAGAAAGGATAGTGGGGCATCTAGATGCCATCGGAACCCAGGACCATAGACAACATGGATTCACAGTGGGGACATCATGTCAGATAAATCTGGTTGATTTATTTGACTGGGTGACAAAGGAAGTGAATCGGTGGGGCAGTGGACAACGCATACCTTGATTTCAGCAAAGCCTTTGACACCATCCCATATAGGAGGCTGATAAACTAGCAGGGTAGGCTGGACATGGGGGAAAGGGTGGTAAACTGGGTTAGAAACTGGCTAACAGACAGGAGGCAGAGAGTGGTGGTAAATGGTATGCAGTCTAGGGAGAGGGGGCGACCAGTGGGGTGCTGCAGGGATCGGTCCTGGGGCCAGTTCTGTTCAATGTCTTCATTAGTAATATTGCAGAACATCTGAAGGGGATTTTTTCACCAAATTTTCAACATAGCCATTTTAAGACCTCTGCTCATGAACAGTGTCACTGTGATTTCCTTAATTTGTCCCGTACATTGATTTCGCACACCGACTGTGCCATTGTGCGCTACATGGGCGGAAACAGGTTTTGGGTGAGATGTGAAAAATGACAGCTATACTGCTCATAAGAAGGTGTGGTAAAATGGCAATGTTGAAAATCTGGGTGAAAATATTGAGAAAATTCCTGAACTTACGGCATCGCGTAGAGGAACTGCCACCCACGCTTGTGAAAACAGACATTTTTGAATTTTTTCACCAAATTTTAAACATAGCCATTTTAAGACCTTTGCTCATGAACAGTGTCACTGTGATTTTCTTAATTTATCCATTACATTGATTTACAGCACACCGACTGCGTCATTGTGCGCTACACGGGCGGAAACACATTTTGGGTGAGATGTGAAAAATGGCAGCTGTACTATTCATAAGAAGGTGTGGCAAAATGGCAATGTTGGAAATCTGGAGTGAAAATATTGCAAATTTGCGAACTTACGAGCGTGCATAGGAACTGTACAACACACGCTCGTAAAACAGTCATTTTTTGGAATTTTGTCACCAAATTTTCAACATAGCCATTTTAACACCTGAGCTCATGAACAGTGTCACTGTGATTTTCTTAATTTGTCCTGTATATTGATCTCGCACACCGACTGCGCCATTGTGAGCTACATGGGCGGAAACACGTTTTGGGTGAGATGTGAAAAATGGCAGCTGTACTACTCATAAGAAGGTGTGATAAAATGGCAATGCTGGAAATCTGGAGTGAAAATATTGAAAATTTGCGACTTTACGAACATGCGTAGGAACTGCGCAACGCACGCTCGTAAAACTGTCAATTTTAGGAATTTTTTCACCAAATTTTCAACATAGCCATTTTAAGACATCTGCTCATGAACAGTGTCACTGTGATTTTCTTAATTTGTCCCGTACATTGATCTAGCACACCGACTGCACAATTGTGCGCTACATGGGTGGAAACACATTTTAGGTGAGATGTGAAAAATGACAGCTGTACTGCTCATAAGAAGGTCTGGTAAAATGGCAATGTTGAAAATCTGGAGTGAAAATATTTAAATTTCACGAACTAACGAGCCTGCGTAGGAACTGCGCAATGCACACTCGTAAAACAGTCATGTTTTGGAATTTTGGCACCAAATTTTCAACATGGGGTTTTTGGGACCCCTTCTCATGAATGATGTCACTGTCATGGCGTTATTCAGGCCCGAAGGGTGATTTTCGCAGTGACTGCGAAATCACCCTTCAGGCCCGAATAACACCATGACAATGACATCGAGATGAAGGGTCAAACCATGTTGGTCTGCATCAAAATACCTGGATATGCACCAAGTTGAACCCCCCTATCTAGCCCATTATACAGCTTACCAGCATTTCCTCAGTTCGCGGTCGGCTTTGAAGAGTGCAGACGTGTTCCCGGTCCACCGAAGATCATCGCGCCCGAAGTCCGGAGGTAAGTATGGGGTGAGGGGTGTGGGGAGGCTGGGTTCGCAGTGGGTGGGTGCGGGTTGTGGGAGGGGCGGGGAGACTCGCCGTGGGACTGTTTTTCTTCACAGGTAAAAACGATGGCGTGGGGCGTTTGCCCACGCTGGGTGAGCTCCCGGTGTGGCACAGGGGCGTTAGGCGTTCAGCGGCGAGAGTTAGGGCACCCGTCGGCTAAGGAATAGATTGCCACACTGGGGTGGCTCCCAGCGTGGCACTTACTACTGGGGAAGGGAGGACAGTGCAGCCGGCGAAGTTGGGCACCCCGTCGGCTATATTATTAGTTGCCCGCTGGGGTGGGCACCCAGCATGGCATTTTAAGGCTTTGGGGGAGGCAGGGGATGCAGCACAGCCGATGGGGATTGGGCACCCGTCGGCTATACAGTGTGAGTGCCTGCGTGGGCGCAGCGTGTGTGTGTGGGGGGGCTGCGCGCGGCAGGCGATATCTTATCGCTGCTCACCTGCCGTAGCTCCCTTTGAACTGTATGCCACTGCATTTTGGAGCATGTCATAGACAGCTCCAGAATGCATTGGCTTACAGGGGCCGCGCCTGCCAGCACACTGGCTGAATTGGAGGAGGAGGTGACACACCTCCGAAATCTCCGATGATGGCACTATGTTTCTTGCACATGCATGCAAGCAACATAAAAATTACTTTTAGAACAAAGTAAATTGCAAATATTTTAAAAAAGTATTTAAAGAAAGCCAAGTTCTACACACTTTCATCAAATGTTCCTATTTGTTATAGATATTAAATTACATTTTTAGAATCTTAGCAAATTTTTTGTGATTTTGGTTTTTCTTTTCTTGCTCCTGTTATAAAAAAAATGAAACATAAGTATAGTAACTGCCAAAATGGTTTCTTGTACACCTGTGGGCTCCCATATTCAAAATGTTTACATGGGTTTGCACTAGCATGAATGGTGGATTGAGCCTGAATGCAATATTAAGCCAGCTGGGCTGTTCTGGCAAGTGGCAATAGCACATGTATACTAGCATAAAGAGTTCAGCACAGAAAAATGGAGCTGTGATGCGAATATTTGGCGTAGTGTTATATTCAGTGATGTCGTGCTGTGCTAATGGCATTCAGCGTGACTTAGCACTGTGCAAATTAAGACCCATAAAAAACAAATCTTAACAGGAGCAAACTTGGAGGCACATCCCTGAACTGCAAACAATAATGCCACACGTTGTGTGCCTGATGGAGGTTGTTCTGGAGGATGAGAAGCAGGAAACCTCCAGGCCACACCGCAGGCCCTGGAGGCACGATTCTGCAAACAGACAGTACCATCCATCGGTGACAAACCGTGGATTGGAACAGGCTGAACAGGCCCATGCAGCTGTGTCAGATGCTTCATGAGGAGCTCTAGACTGACACCCGCTGCAGGCTAATGGTGACACCAGCACTGTGCATCCTGACCACTTGAACCTTCCAGATACCAGTGGGTGACTCCACCTGTATCACACAGTCGATCACCTTGTACCCACTGGGCCACTTCTTAGATGCCCTGCTAGCCCATGCTGGTGAGTTCATCACATTCTGTGAAACACCAGCAGAGTGAACAGTTACCATGCAGTAGTTCTACTGGGTTACACACCTGCCTGCCGTAATGGGTGCCACTGATTAGAGCTGGACAAGTCAGAGTAGGCTCGAGCCTGGCTCAAGCTTAGTGCCTGGCTCGGCTCGGCTCAACCTCTATAAGCAATTAAAAGCCTTAGAGCCAAGGTCAAGCTGAGCCAGTCATGGTCAAAGTAAGCATTTTTGTCATCCTGAGCAGTTAGTGTAGTGTCTAAAATATTCAACTCCCATACAGAAAATAGCCTACAGTAGCCAGGGCTTGGCTTCTGTTTTGACTTGTACATCAAGCCAGACTCCTGGCTCGACTCAGGCTTAGCTGTAGGTGAAAAAATCCTGGTTTGCCCACCTCTACCACTGACTGGACCCATGTTGCCATCCGTGCACTCCCAGTGGATGGGGTGGAGGCCTACATGAATAGAAAGGGCTTCAACTCCACCAGCTGCCAGGAGGTGTTCGACATACATCACCAATATTCTGGCATAGTATCCCAACAGTGCCCACGATGCCTTCATTTGGCACAATTCCATCATGTGCCAGAAATTCAAAGGTGGGGACATACCCAGTAGGCACCTTGTTGGTGAGATCAAGGCCCCACCCCTGACCATAGCTGCCACTGATGTCACTAACCAATGCTC
The DNA here is from genome assembly GCA_016271365.2 of Neoceratodus forsteri. Lineage (NCBI taxonomy): Eukaryota > Metazoa > Chordata > Ceratodontiformes > Ceratodontidae > Neoceratodus > Neoceratodus forsteri. Next base: position 1,459,364,997 of record CM028132.1, read on the forward strand.
TTTTCCTACACGGGGGACAGTGCATACTCCCTGCATCCCTGGCTGCTGATACCTGTCCTACAACCTGCATCCATTGCAGAGGACAGGTACAATTGGGCACACAGTGCAACATGCAGTCTCATCGAGCAGGTCTTTGGCATGCTCAAGATGCAGTTCCGATGCCTTGATGATTCTGGGGTTGTACTATTATACAACTCTCTGAAGGCCTGTGCCAAATGCCTTGCCTGTTGAATACTACATAATGTGGCACTGAACCATGGAATTTGACTCTCGCTTCGAGAGGGCAGCATTGCAGTGGATGTGGAAGCAATGGACCTTTGGATACAGAAGCTGCTCATTAGGCAGGTATACTGTTTAGAAGGCATATTAAAATGGGCATCAGAAAATGGTCATGTGCTTTAGGGCATGAGTACTAGGAGTGCCATGGATTTTAGAGTGTGTGTGATTTCAGTGCATGTTATGCCAACATGTTGCTGTATACTAGCGGCTCGGTAACTGCTGACTCCTTTCTGGTGCATGGCGTCAGTGTGTGTCTGGTATACTTGCCTGACTTTCATGCAGCTCACTTTGATTTTCTGTAGTAATGCACTCCTTAGATAAGCTAGTGTATTCCTCAGGGGTACCTGTGTTCTTTCTATACCTGTGCCTCTACCCTGCTTTGTCACTCACATACTGTGCCTTTTTCAAAACCTGTCTCTGATGGGGAGTTGTTTATATATCTTACCGGGGATTGCAGGACGTTTTATGTTCGGTTGTACTTCAGTTATGTGGTTTCTGTTTAAGCGCCTTGTCTCTTGCATGTGGGGTTACGGCATTCACTGCCTTTGTCCATTTTACATGTCCCCTCCTTGACTCTCACCTTTTTCACTGTGCCTTTTTTGCAACACTCTTATTACCTTTGCCCTTATATGTTTGAACCATAGGCATGCATAACCCAGGATAGGCAGGAGGTTCAGGGAATACATGGACTGCCTCATTACAGACCTCTTTGGACTGAGACAGTGAGTACAGAGCACACAGGAGCCATCAGGAAGAGGGGGGTGGGGTGTAAACCAAAGCATAGCCATCCAGGCACTGGGAGCATAAAAAGAGGGATTTAAACCAAAGCATAGCTATCCAGGTGGGGAGGAGGTTAGAAGACTGGGAAACATGGTTTGTGACAAGGGGGGAATGAGTTGGCAAAACTGTGGTAGGGCACAGGTGCGACAAGCACCTCTACATATGGCCCGTATGCCCACCACTGACATGGGGCTGGCATGTGCAATGTGTCCTGGTGGGCAGCAAGTTGGACATCGGCCATGCAATGGGGGATGGTGTGGGCATGGAGTGAGATGCCCATGGTCCCATGGAATACTGACCGCACTGAGGAGCAGGCCATGCAATGGGGATGGTGTGGGCATGGAGTGAGATGCCCATGGCCCCATGGAATACCGACTGTGCTGAGGAGCAGGCCATGCAATGGGGGATGGTGTGAGCTTGGAGTGAGATGCCCATGGCCCCATGGAATACCGACTGTGCTGAGGAGCAGGCCATGCAATGGGGGATGGTGTGAGCTTGGAGTGAGATGCCCATGGCCCCATGGAATACTGACCGCGCTGAGGAGCAGGCCATGGCCAGGGGTGTGATGCATCTAGCTCCCATGGGCTGGCATGCAAGGTGTTCTGTGCATACTGCAGGGAATGGTCAGATGCTGAAATATCTGCCATGGGTGATACTCCCCCCACTGGAATGGCCATCAATGTGGGTGGCATCTGCATTCCTAGAGACCAATGCTGTGACATCCAGATGGTGGCGGCACTGCACCAAAGCTGGCTGCCATGGACTGCTCCATTCTGGAGAAGCCAGCCTCCAAGGCCACCATGTGCTCTACATGGTGAACCTCTGGACACTGCTCATGGGCCTGCAGCATTGCCCACATGTGCACCATCTTGACCTGCAGGTCCTCTTGAGCTCCCACAGCAGCCTGCAACAGCTGCCTGTTGGCTGCCCCCCCCCGCTATTGGAGTGGACTGTCACAGGGGACAGTGTGGGGCTGCACCCTGGCCCATTATATGTGCTGTGGTGGCACCGTAGTAGGTGCTGCACCTGGGATAGTGGACCTGGGTGGACTTGTGTCACACAGCAGTGAATAGACCAGAGGGATTGGCCTGGTGTCACACAGTGGTGGCTGGGCCAGGGAGGAGGGCTGTGCCCCATTGGCAGGGGGACAACAGGGGCAGTGGCCACTGGCAACAGTAATGTAGTAAGCGGATGGCCGCTGCCACTTTCCTGCCCCTATATGGGGTCTGAGGAGGACCTGAAGTCATGATGCTACGTTCAGTCCACAAATGTCTCCCCATCACTGTCCATGTTGTGTTACTGTGCTCCATCAGGGGAAGGCTGCAGGGGTAGCATACATCTGGACAGGCCAGGTGCATTTTCATCCACCATGTCCAACACAAAGGAGTGGTCTGTTGAGAGAAGAGAGGGACATTGCTGAAAAATGCACATACCAGTGGCTGGACAATTCCAGCATGCAGACCCAGTGTGCTGTGTATAGGTGGACACACACACACACACACACACACACACACAGACACACACACAGACACACACACACACACACACACACACACACACACACACACACACACACAATGTCCTTGCAGTGCAGTGCAGTGCCCACATGCCTCCAGTGCAATACACATCATACACAAACCTCCCATCAACAGTGATCATAAATTGTATGACACCCATGTGGTGAAGTAGGGGATTTCCCTGCAGATGACCACACCACCATACTTGGATACCACCAGGTGACCTACCTCCATTGATAATCCATGCAACAGGTACACCATTACAGAAAGTACTTGCAGCAATGAGGGCCCACGTACATGGTGTACCATTGCCCCTGCAGGATGCATGCATGAAGCTACGGTAGGAAATATCCACAGAACACAGATTTGTGCTGTACATCCTGTGCTTGCCCTCTGTGCTTGACCAGCTGTGGCTCACATGATCCACATCACCATGGCATGTGCCACCCCTTGACAAGCATGTAACCCTCAACACCACTGGTGCATGTGCACACCCAGCCTCAATGTGCTGGAGCTATTGCAGTTACTCACATGTCTGAGTTGGTCCCACCTGGCTTTCATAGTCACCTCTAGAAACCCAGGTTACTGTGATGGGCTGAAGTGTGCCTGACCTCAGCCCTTCTGCAGGGGCTGGGGCTCAGCTGTTTGTGGCCAGGAAGTCAGATCATGCCATGGCCATGATTTCCCTTGCGTGGTGTTTGAGGTTGCCAGCTTTCTTTCTCACCTCCTCCACCATCCGGCCCCTGCCTCCTACAGTATATACAGATTCCATAATATCCAGTCAGGCTTTGGGATGTTGTCCCTGGGCCCCCTCCAGTGGCCCACCAGTTCCTTCCTGGACACTTATAAATGGGCCAGGGCCATTACTTCCTCATCCAAAAACCTTCTTTTGCATGTCCTCTCTTCCTCTGTCATGATACCTGTTGGAAAGGGGAGACCGGACAGCACTAAGCATTGTATACACACAACAAAGCAAAGAGCACAAGTACAGTGGTGTGTGTGCCCCAGTGCCCCTGGCCAGGACACATACATGTCCCCACAGAGCAGGGTCGAACACAATGTGAGCTGTCTACCTATAACAGACATGTGCAGGGCATGTGCAGCTACAGCTACAGGCAAGTCTGGATACAGCATAAACCCATTGCTTTGAACCCCCATCCCTGTTGTAGCCATTTCAAATTACACTTACCTCTAGCCACCTGCAGTACCTCTGTGGAAACTGTGCAGTGCTGGCTGCTCCTTTTACATGCTGCAGGTGCAATTAGGTATTCAAATGAATGAATACATTCTAGTAGTGACATTCAAATATTCATTTAGGGCACAGGCAGTGCTACTAGGTCGTCTGCATACACTGGTTGAATAGTGCATTTCATTTTTTGTATAAAAACACTTTATTAAACACATTTACATAGGTTGAAAACAGGATCAGTAACATTAATGATAAAATATTAAATATAAAAACACAATATCATATCAAGGCAAATGAAAAGTAGCAATACACCTATAAAAAAAGAAAAGAAAACTAAGAATTACGGATAGTAACCAGCAACTTATAATACATACATAAGAACTATTATAAAAGAAAAATAATATTCACTAAATTGAAAAATTTAAAATTGTGCATGTACAAAACAGTCTAAAAATACAATAGACCCTTTAAATGGAAGTGTGGCAACCCCATGATCCCTGTAGCATTAAGAGAACAACTTAAGTTACAAACATTGCCATGCATATTCACACTGACTTCTCTGGGGAGGGAAGAAAAAACATTCCTGACCCCCACATTCCAACCAAAAACAGCTTGAATAACAACCTATCTTAAGAACTCACCCCGATGGAACATAGCCAAGCATGTCAGGATTGACTGAATTTAAACAGCCCCTTTCTTCTCCAAAACATTACCTGGTGATAGGAGGCTGCTTTATATACCGCCTGCAGCCACTGTGTATGTGAAGAAAGATTAGCCATCTTCCAGTCACAAAGGAGAAGTCTTTTAGTCTCCAATGAGGCTATATAGAGGACACCCTTAAAATTAAAAGCCTGAGAGGACAACAGTGTTGGGTCTCCTACAATCCAAAATGAAAAGGAGACTGAAGAACTCTAACCCTAAGAATCTGCTTTAGTGGCTCTCTAACTTTAGAACAGCCCCTTAAAATGTGAAAAATGGTACCACGGTCCGAATTATATCTCCAGCAGATATCAGAAGTGGAGAGACCCATAGCTAATAATTTAACTGGAGTCCGATACCATCTACTTAGTATCTTCTTTGAATAAGTTGTGCTTTCGGATCACAAGAAGCACGATGGGCTTCACATAGGAACCAATTCCAGTTAGCAATGTCAAGGGGTTCCTGCATCTCCTCAGCTCACTTCTGTTGGGAAGACTCCCAATCCGAGGTATGAATTCTTTGTAGGAGTTTATATATTACACTCGTATGCCCCTTAAGCAATAACAAGCATTTGTCAATGCCGAACGTTTGCTTGCAGGTATTTGCAGTGGTGTTTGGCACGTATGGTGCTTTACCCTAATGCCCTGTGCGATTGCTGGTATTTGCCAATAAATTTTCAGCATGACCTTTTGTTACCCCCATTCCAATAAGCTACATAGGCGGAAACACGTTTTGGGCAGGATGTGAAAAATGACAGCTGTACTGCTCATAAGGAAGTGTGGTAAAATGGCAATGTTGAAAATCTGGAGTGGAAATATTGAAAATTCGCAAACCTACGAGCGTGCATGGGAACTATGCAACACACGCTCGTAAAACAGTGATTGTTAGGAATTTTTTCACCAAATTTTCAACACTGGCATTGTAAAACCTCTGCTAATGAACAGTGTCACTGTGATTGACTTACTGCATCCCATACATTGATTTTGCACACTGACTGCGCCATTGTGCACTACATGGGCGGAAACACGTTTTGGGCAGGATGTGAAAAATGACAGCTGTACTGCTCATAAGGAGGTGTGGTAAAATGAAAATGTTGAAAATGTGGAGTGAAAATATTGAAAATTCGCAAACTTACGAGTGTGCGTAGGAACTGCACAACGCACGCTTGTAAAACAGTTATTTTTAGGAATTTGTTCACCAAATTTTCAACATAGCCATTTTAAGATCTCTGCTCATGAACAGTGACACTGTGATTTTCTTAATGTGTCCCATACACTGAGTTCGCACACCGACTGTGCGATTGTGAGCTACATGAGCAGAAACACTTTTGGGCAAGATGTGAAAAATGACAGCTGCACTGCTCATAAGGAGGTGTGGTAAAATGGCAATGTTGAAAAAGTGGAGTGAAAATATTGAAAATTCGTAAACTTACGAGCGTGCATAGGAACTGAGCAATGAACACTCGTAAAACAGTCATTTTTAGGAATTTTGTCACCAAATTTTCAACATAGCCATTTTAAGACCTCTGCTCATGAACAGTGTCACTGTGATTTTCTTAATGTGTCCCATACATTGAATTGCACACCACGACTGCACCATTGTGCACTATGGGCGGAAACACATTTTGGGCAGGATGTGAAAATGACAGCTGTACTGCTCATGAGGAGGTGTCGATAAAATGGCAATGTTGAAAATCTGAAGTGAAAATATTGAAAATTACAAACTTACAGTACGTAGGAACTGCATAGCACACTCGTGAAAACAGTCATTTTAGGAATTTTTCACCAAAATTTTCAACACAGCCATTTTAAGACCTCTGCTCATGATCAGTGTCACTGTGATTTTTTAATGTGTCCCATACACTTATTTACGCACCGACTAGCCGAATCGTGCGCAACATGAAGCGAAGCTACGTTTAGGGCAGGATGTGAAAAATGACAGCTGTACTGCTCATGAGGAGGTGTGGTAAAATGCCAATGTTGAAAATCTGGAGTGGAAATATTGAAAATTCGCAAACATACGAGCGTGCGTGGGAACTGTGCAATGCATGCTCGTAAAACAGTCATTTTTAGGAATTTTTTCACCAAATCTTCAACATTGCCATTTTAAAACCTCTGCTAATGAACAGTATCACAGTGATTTTCTTACTGTGTCCCATACATTGATTTCACACACCAACTGCGCCACTGTGCACTACATGGGCGGAAACATGTTTTGGGCAGGATGTGAAAAATGACAGCTGTACTGCTCATAAGGAGGTGTGGCAAAATGGCAATGTTGAAAATCTGGAGTGAAAATATTGGAAATTCGCAAACTTACGAGAGTGCGTAGGAACTGCCCAACGCACACTTGTAAAACAGTTATTTGTAGGAATTTTTTCACCAAATTTTCAATATAGCCATTTTAAGACCTCTGCTCATGAACAGTGTCACTGTGATTTTCTTAATGTGTCCCATACATTGAATTCGCACACCGACTGCACCATTGTGCGCTACATGGGCGGAAACACATTTTGGGCAGGATGTGAAAAATGACAGCTGTACTGCTCATGAGGAGGTGTGGTAAAATGGCAATGTTGAAAATCTGGAGTGAAAATATTGAAAATTCACAAACTTACGAGCATGTGTAGGAACTGCGCAATGCACACTCGTAAAACAGTCATTTTTAGGAATTTTTTCACCAAAATTTTCAACACAGCCATTTTAAGACCTCTGCTCATGAACAGTGTCACTGTGATTTTCTTAATGTGTCCCATACATTGAGTTCGCACACCGACTGAGCCATTGTGCGCTACATGGGCGGAAACACGTTTTGGGCAGGATGTGAAAAATGACAGCTGTACTGCTCATGAGGAGGTGTGGTAAAAAGTCAATGTTGAAAATCTGGAGTACAAATATTGAAAATTCGCAAACGTACGAGTGTGTGTAGGAACTGCGCAACGCACACTCGTAAAACAGTCATTTTTCGGAATTTTTTCACCAAATTTTCAACATAGCCATTTTAAGACCTCTGCTCATGAACAGTATCACTGTGATTTTCTTAATGTGTCCCATACATTGAGTTCACACACCGACTGCGCCATTGTAGCTTCTAAGGCGGAAACACGTTTTGGGCAGGATGTGAAAAATGACAGCTGTACTGCTCATGAGTAGGTGTGGTAAAATGGCAATGTTGAAAATCTGGAGTGCAAATATTGAAAATTCGCAAATGTACGAGCGTGTGTAGGAACTGTGCAACGCACACTCGTAAAAGTCATTTTTGGGAATTTTTTCACCAAATTTTCAACATAGCCATTTTAAGACCTCTGCTCATGAACAGTGACACTGTGATTTTCTTAATGTGTCCCATACAACATGGGCAGAAACATGTTTTGAGCAGGATGTGAAAAATGACAGCTATACTGCTCATAAGGAGGTGTGGTAAAATGTCAATGTTGAAAATCTGGAGTGAAAATATTGAAAATTCGCGAACTTACGAGCCTGTGCAGGAACTGCGCAATGCACGCTCATAAAACAGTCATTTTTTGGAATTATTACACCAAATTTTCAACATGGGTTTTTTGGGACCCCTTCTCATGAATGATGTTACTGTCATGGCATTATTCAGGCCGAAGGGTGATTTAGGCGCAGTGACTCGCGGACTCAAAATCGCCGCCCGGTCGAATAACTTTCATGACAGTGATATAGTCATGAAGAATCCCAAAAATTTAAGTTAAAGTCCAAAATGCCTAATGCTCTAATAAAGTTGAAAACCCCTATCTAGCCCATTATACCTGCTTACGACATTTCCTCAGTTCGCGGTCAGCTTTGAAGGTGCAGACATGTTCCCCATCCACGAAGATCGTTCGCCAAGCTCCGAGGTAAGTATGGGGTGAGGGAAGTGTGGGGAGGCAGGGTGCGCAGTGGGTGGGTGCGGGTTGTGGGAGGGGGCGGAGGACTGCGTGGGACCGTTTTACTTTACAGGTTTTTTACTATTGACGTGGGACATTTGCCATGCTGAGGTGGGCTCCCAGCATAGCAGAAAGAACTCAGCTGGGGGCGTGGAGCTGATGGGGATTGAGGCACCCGTCGGCTAACAACATGGGGCGTTTGCCACGCTGGGGTGGGCTCCCAGCATGGCAGAAGATGGCTGGGGGGAGGGAGCTGATGAGTTGGGCACCCCCATCAGCAAACAATGCAGGACATTTGCCACGCTGGGGTGGGCTCAGCATGGCACCAAAAGCTTGGGGGTGGGGTGATGCGGGAGGTGGGCGGTGTGATGTGGGGGGTGGCGTGACGCAGTGCTCTGTATCACAGCGGTGGTTTCTGCTTTGAAGCAGAGACCACATTATCCTTCGCTCGCACCCATTGGTGCAGGACCACCACGCCTGCTCAATGGAGCAGTGGATTGCAAGGGAGAGGCACACCTCCAAAGTGTGCTACTCTCCCAAAACGTTCCTTGTGTATGTGCGCAAGCGAACTTAAAAACCACTTGCTTAGGTGTATAGTAAGGTCGGTTTGTAACAACTGGTAGAATATTGCATTTCTGCACCTTGCGGTACCACTAGCACTATGACCAGTGCAGTGATGGCATTGACACTACGCAACATCTACAGACATCATAGCGTTGCACAAGAGAATGCCCTATGCTGTTGTGCTATGCCATTGTGCATGTGTGGAACAGTGCTGCACATGCACACCATGTGTCCAGAAAGCACAATGCCGTCCATGTGTGGTCAGATATCCCCCAACCGGAAACATGTTTAGTGCTGTGCAAATTGACGTTAGCACTGCACAAACATCAAAAGTACAGTGCTAATGCTCAAACTACTCAGTAGAGCCAAGGCAGTCCTGAGAGCAGCTGTAGGAGCATGAGGGAGCTACCAACAGAAGCAGTACAAAGTCTGACAGGTACATGAGGGTCAGCAGGGACAGACAGCAGAACACAACATGGTCAGCAGTGGAGCTGGCCAGCCTCATAGACCTTGCCATGGACAGGGAGGAGCTGCTGCTGGGGGAGATATCTGACAGGCCAGGCGTGAGGTGGGCACATTGGTATGGTGGTGCCTGACCCATTGGAAAGCAGTGCCAAGATGCAGGACAAGTGCTGCCACCATTTCAGTGACCTGTCCTGGAGGCAGCCAAGGTGACTGCAACAGCTGCAGGCAATAGTCAACAGTGGCACTGTGCCATGGCCAGGTGAGTACAGCCAGCTGTATGTATGGTTGCTGTAGTGACTATGTGTTTCCATGTTACAGGACTGCTTTGTTACTGTCTCTGAGGAAAAGGGCACTGTACCCATCTATATCTGTTGGTTACACTTTGTCCTATGGGAACTGATTTGCTGTATTGTCCTGTATAATCAGTGCAGGTCTACGGGACCACTGACCCTGTAAATACCTCCATTTCCCAGTACAGTACAGGAATCGCTGTGGATCAGGGAGCCATGCTTCTTTCCAAACCGCCAAGGCTGTGTGATACCACATAGGCATGTGATCACTGTATGTTACTAGGCACTGTGTCAGGTTGGATGAACAATCCTGTACCTTTGTGTTTACAAAACAGCATATTGATGCAGACAATGTCTGTTCCATGTGCACTGTCTGTGGTATGTAGCATGGGTGCAGGTATTCATACATCATGTAATACATGGTTTACAATTGTATTGGAGTGGTTGTGCCAGTCTAAGACCTGCCATTGTGCCTGGTTACTCCTACGGTATGATATCCACCCCTACTGTTGTGATGGTATGATTATTGTGCTCAGTTTGTATAAGACCTTGTGCTACATGCATCCAGCTAAGTAACATGGGGTGTACATGGTGTTAATTGACAAGTATGTGTTGGAAAAAGGTGGTGAGGACAGCGGCACAGGGGCACCAAAGGGGCTTACATACACAGTGCTAAGTCCTAGCTACAGCACTGATACGTAGTCTTGAGTCTGTGCCTAGTCCCTGGTCTCACTTGTGGGTGTGCCACGGCATGGCTGTGCATACCTGACTGATAGGTCCATGCATGGCCCTGCCCATCTCCACCCTGCACACGTGGCAGCAGTGGCATCATACTGGTGCCATGTATAGTGTGAATGTTGTATGGTACTGTGCCATGTTGTCTACTGCTTGCTATTGATCACAGGTCACTTTTCTCCCTCTCCACAGATAACAGGACCCACCCAGGGATGGACTGACCACATGGGGGTATCAGGATGCCACACAGCCTGAGTGGAATCACAGCCATGATGGCAGAAGGTGACCATTGAGGGATGGCGAAAGGTACTTAGACACATGTCCACGTAAGTACCGTGCATTGTGTGTTTCACAGTCTATGCTGCATGTCTACACAATGCCATATGTTTTTTTCTAGGTGAGATGGGGATGTTCATGTGTGTGTATCTCAGCAGGTGTTGCACACATGCCTGTTAGGTCAGCACCTAGGCAGTTGTGTATCTGGACCCTCACCTGAACCTTGGGGCTCTGTTCCACCACTGACACTGTCGTGTGGCAGGGGCTGTGCCATCTACTGGTTTGATCATCATTGTGATAGCCATACTGCCCTGTATGTGTACAGTACCTTGGCATGCAGTACACCATGTGATGGCCTGTCCCCTGTGCCACAGCCTTGGTACACCAGGGCAGGAACAGTAGCTAACTGCCCCAGGTGGTACACCTGTCATTGTTTGTCAGGTCTGTCATGCCACATAGTCGGGCCTAGGTATGCATACTTGTCTGGTGGTGGTAGGCACTGGCTATTGTTGTACTGGTATACCCCTGTGACATGCCATTTGTGGCACACAGCACCTATGGCAGCCTGCCTGCATCAGTACCATCTTCATTGCCATCTGCACTGTTTGACGTGCCATTGCATTTCACCAGAGCCAGCCTTATGTGGCATGGGCTCCGCAGCAGAGGGAGTTATTGATGGGCCTTGATTGTACCATAGCATACATTTATGGGCATTCTGTTGCATAGCTGGTAGTGTCTGCCCAACACAGTGATGTCAATTGTGTGATCATTCCACAGTACACAGACATTGGGATGCACATATTACAACACAACCGGGATGTTGCCAGACTGATGACCAGCACAGTCTCTGTGCAGGGAGCCCCTATCATTAGGGTGGGCCTGGCATCTGGTGGGACTGAGGGCACCTAATGATGACTCTGCATTCACAATGGTGTTATAGTGACTGCAGTAGGGTGTGCCTGGTGCTCACCCACCAACCACACTACTGCACTCGTGTTACCCTGCCTACTGCACACGGTGCTGCATGATGGTCCCATTCATGTACAACTGTGATCTGTGCGTACCGCTGGAGGGTGTGCATGGGTCCCACCCCTGCTGCTGCTGCAGGCCAGGGTGGCTTCTGCATATATGTTGGCCTGCACACCTGTGTGGGTCTGTGTACTAGATAACTGGTCTGCAGGGCACTGGGTGTGAGGCTGCTACTCATACACTTGCAGCACTTGGGCCAATATACTGTGTATTGCACCCTGTCTTGGTGCTGCTGTGGCATGTGCTGCGTTTTCACATTCGGCATGTCTGCTGGTGTCCTCTGTCCCTTGCACATCTGGGCCTGGTTCTGCTGCAACATTGCACACTCATTCTACAGTATATGCAGTCCTCTACTGTTCAGATACACAGTGCTTTCTCTGGTATGCCACACACATTCCATTGCGGCTGCATGACTCTGTTGGCTCATCTGTCATCTGGTTGTACATCCATTATGCATGTTATCCACTCCTGTGTCCCTCACTGTGTGTGCACAACTGGCTGAGTTCAGTGTCTTTCTTTTCATAGGTGCCTGGAGTTCTGCAGGAAAGTGGCAAGTTGTCATGCAGCACAAGGGCGGAGATAAGCTGCTGCGGTGCCAGGTCCACCTGCTTCAAATGCTGGTCCATAGGATGAAGGACAACATGAGGGCAACCTGAGACCTCACTGGCACCATCCAGCAACAGTAGCTACCACCAACACCACTACCACCATCTGCAGGTCCTTAAGTTTATGTGACTCTGGACACTAGCTGTGGTTTGCAGGCGGTTGCTTTTTTTTTGGGGGGGGGGTTGTATTTATCAGCAGTTGCCTTATTTTTGTTTGTTTTTTATGGACCGTTGCTCATGGTTTATGTTCAATAAATCTTTTTGATACTTTGTTTCGGTGTTGTGTGTCTTTTATTGGTGTCCGCCTCTCCCACCTCCCACCCACCTTGCACTGTTCTCTGTGCTATTTGTGCAGTGCCCGTGGGAAGCATTATATTCAGTGCCACACTTGTGCCTTGTGCTGTAGCGCTGCACTATGCTGCTGCACTGTGCGTGTGCACTGCACTGTTGCCTAATATTCAGCCATGTTGGCATGCGTGACCTAATCCTGTATGCACCCCTTTTCCCCTCACTATAATTTGTCACCCCATCCCACTCCCCGTCTAGCTAAGACTTACTTTTACTCTTATCATACATATCCTTTCTATCCCTTTTGTTCTTAGTTAAGTGCCTGACCTTTGATGGGTCTTCCTGACTTATTGCATTATCACATTATGTTGCTTAAACGCCTGCTGAATGTTCTCTCTATTTAATATGTTTTTATTCTACCCTATTTATGTAACTGTTCTCTGTATCCCTACATTATGTAATGTGTTTTGACTGCCTGTGTTTTGGTCGTCTACATTGATTTGACCAACCCTTTATGTAATTGTTCTACACTCATGAAATGTTACCTGTCTGTTATACTCTGTTGTACTCTCCCGGGTCATGCCTGAAAATAGTCATTTTATTGCTTGTGCACTTACCAGGTAAACAAAAACTAAATTAATATAATTCTGAATATCTCTGTTGACATGTAGTGCAAGGCAAGGCAAGTTTATCTATACTGTGCCCAACTCCTGAGGCTCTGGGCATCTTACATAAAACAGGAAGGGTAATCCAAATCTCTACATAACACATACAACATACATCAAATATTAAGAACAATAAATAGAATACTAAAGCCATCTAACATTAAACTAGGGCTGGTCAATCACCTTCATCAGGGAAGGCCAAGTAGAATACGTGAGCCTTAAGAACTTTTTTAAACACCTCGACCATTGGGGCTTCCCTGACACAAGCTTGAAGAGAGTTCCGCAGGGCCGGACCAGTGACACTGAAGGCATGGTAGCTGGAGGTGGGAACAGCAAGGAGGCCCTTGGTTGAGAAGTGGAGGTAATGGGCTGAAGTGGCAGGTGTCAGGAGAACAGCCAGGTAGCCAGTGCCCAGTCTGTATAGGGCCTTGTAGGTGAGCAAGCCCCCTTTGAAGATGATCCTCCACCTGACAGGCAGTCAGTGCAGAGCTCGCAGGACCGGGGTCACATGACTTGATCTAGACATGCCAGTCAGCAACTTGGCCGCTGCATTCTGCACCAGCTGCAGCTGGAGGTGGGTCCCTCTATTGACCCCAAAGTATAAAGCATTACAGTAATCAATCATTGATGTTACAAAGGCATGTACCAGTGATGGCAGGTCTTCGTGCGGAACTAGGGGGTTAATCCTGGCGATATTGCTCAAGTGGTAAAAACCCCTTTGGACAACAGATGATACCTGAGCTTTGAGTGTCAATCTGTCATCCAGCATAACGTCAAGATTCTGCACCCTAGGAGAGGCCATCAATGGAGCAGATCCCAGGAACAATCCTGTAACCACTCCAGAGGCACTCTCATTGTGCCCGTGACCTGGCTAAATCATCAGGACCTCCATTTTGTTGAGATTTAGTTGCAACCAGCTGGAGGACATCCAGTCATTGATCTCAGCCAGGCAGTTGTTAAGCACATCCATGGCATCCTGTGTTCCAGGGGCAAAGGACATATGTACCGATACTACCTCTTCCCTTCTCCTATCAGTACCCCTCCTGACATATCCCAGCATCCTACTCACTTTGCTATATGCCTTGTTGCACTGACTCAATTGTTTGAGGGAGTAACTGATGATAAGTACAAGATTACATTTCTCAACTGTAGTACTAAGTCTCACCCCACCCATCCAGTACTCTATCCTGGGATTCTTGTTCCCAAGTGCATTACTATACCTTGCACTTTTTGACACTGAAGTTTAACTGCCAAACCTTAGACCACCCCTCTAGCTTTCATACATCACTCTGCATTTCCCTGCATCCCTCATCACTATCTACCCTTCTACTGAGCTTCGTGTCATCTGCATAGAGACACAGCCTGCCCTGGATACCACCACCAATGTCACTAATGAACATATTGAAGAGGACCAGTTCCAGAACAGATCCCTGTGGTACCTCACTCATGACCTCCCTCTCTGCTGACCTGACCCCATTGACTACAACCCTCTGCTGTCTCCCCTTTAGCCAGTTACCTACCCCATTTGCTATGACCTTAGCTGCACCCAGATCCTCCATCTCCTTCAGCAAGCATCTGTGAGGTACCAAGACAAAAGCCTTGCTGAATTGGAAGTAGAGCAAATCCACAGCGTGGCCCTTATCCAATTCCCTCATCACCCAGTCAAAGAAAACTGTCAGGTTAGGCAGACAAGAGCTCCCTGCCACAGACCTGTGCAGTGTTTACTATCCTGGAGTCTGTGGTTTTTTTTCAGTATATTTTTATTAGTTTCAGAATTTGTCAAACATTAACAAATGCACAACAATAAAAGCAGGACAACTAAAAGAAAGTATCTCAAATATTCCATATAGGACAAATACCATAGGAACAAAAATACCAGAATAGTGTTAAAATATGAATATATTTAAAACATCAGATAAAATTCCTATAAATACACTTATTGAGCAGCTTACATGATTCAGCCATACAATGCTGCCTATTTGGATTTAGTTTTTGACTTTGATTTATATTTGTAGTCTTGCTGTCATTGAATTTGGATAATCATTCAGTTTGTAGCAGTTTTACTGATTCATTTGTTAACAGTATAACACATCCAATTACTATCTATTATAAATCATAACAGTTACATTTCATGAATAGCAAGAGAGAAATATTTCAGGATTAAGCTTGATGGTAAATTAGTTACCAGAAAGACAGAAAAAGGATAAAGATCGCTAGAGAATAGAGAAACAAGGATAGATCAGGAGATCCCACACACAACCATGTGAATCATTGCTTAGCCTGGAACGCCACAGGGTCATAAGGTTTACTCTTGTCTGTCCTGGAGTCTGTTGCTCTCCAGGTAGTCCACAAGGTCCTTTTGGACTAGTGACTGCATCAGGTTCTCTACAATAGAGGTAAGACTGATAGGTCTGTAGTTCCTCGCATGTTTCTTGACCCCACCCCTTTATGGAACGCAACTATGTCCACTGCCCTCCAGTCCTTCAGTGCTACCCCTGCCCTTAGAAAGCTGTTAAGCAGATCTACCAGGGGTTTAGCCAGTTCTGCTGCCAGCTCCGAGTAACCGCGAATGCACCCTATCTAGCCCCAGGGCCTAGTCCATTTTTAGTGCTGCCAGCCCTTTTTGTATCCTTTCACTTGTAAATACTGCCTGCCTCTTCTCCAGGATCCCTCACAGGTTGGTTTGATGCCACTGTCTGACAAGGGTCCACCATTCTTCTTAGTGAAAACTGAGCTAAAGTAATCATTAACAATGGCAGCTTTTTACCCATTCTCCTCTGTCACCCTGCCCTTCCACTAAGCTTACAATTCTCCCTCCTTTCTTCCCTTTTTCCCCAAATACTTGTTTTAAATGCAAAAGAACTCTAACAAAAATAAAATATTTTGAAGTGTCCAAATCTGTACCTGGCAGTAGTGTGGCTGTGAAAGATGCGACAGCCCACCAGTGAGCATCAGCGGTTGGAAGTTTGAGGTATCTGACTGCATATAAAAAATGCAAAGTCAGTTCTTTACAGTTAAGAAATTTTTATGTTTGTAACTTTTAAAGTACTGTAAAACTGAAAGATCTGGATATAGGAAGATAGTGTTTCCTCCGACCATGCAGTTTACATAAATCCAAATGACAGTGTTTAATGCAATTTTAATTTTGTTGGTGGTGTCCCACTCATGAATACAGAGAAAATAAAATGGCATTAAGCATTAACAGTTCTACAGAATATCAGAAGAACTGTTTTTCTCAGTTCTTGACCCCCTCTGCAATACGCAGCTCTGTGTCTGCTTTTGCTCCCTAACTGCTCTCTTTGCCTCCTTGTTTTTCAGTAAGTATTTTCCCCAGTCTTCCTCCCCCTGCTTTTCTTTATACTTGTAGAAGGCCTTTTTTGTTGCCCTCAACACTTCCCAGACTCTTGCCAAGAACCATAATGGTCTCTTGAGCCTGTTCTTTATGGTTACCATTCTCATGCATAACTTAGATGCCTTGAGAATGGCTCCCTTAATAACCCCCGTCTCTCTCTTCCACACCCCCATGTTGTCCACCCCGACTAACTTTTCCCTGACCAGCACTCTCAGCCTGTTGAAGTCCATCCTTCTGAAAGCCAGCACTTCAGCTCTCGATTGGGGTTTTCCGGACCAAAGAGCAAGTTCAAACCAAAGGGAACCATCGTTACTATTCCCCTGTTGCTCCCCTATTCTCTCAGTGCCAATCGCCTTTGAAACGGTGAGCACCACGTCGAGAATTGCAGTCTGCCTGGTGGGTTCCTTAACTTGCTGGACCAGCTGACAGTCCTGGATTGCATCCAGCATGGGCTGACGTCTGGTGCCCCTGGCCACTGGAGTATCCCAGTCGATGACTGGCAGGTTCAGATCACCCACCACCACCACCAGTACGTCCCCCTTTGCCTCCCCCTTTCACGTTCTTTCATGAACTCCCTATCTCACTCTTTCCCTTGCCCCAGAGGTCTATAGATCACCCCAAGTGCAGTTTGTTGCCTGAGGCTGCCATGAGTTAATCCTGCAGTGACTCAGTCTCTCCATTACTACCCCTGATGCACCCATCTTCTGCCACCTCAATGCCCTCCTTGACAAAAAGGGCAACTCCTCCCCTGCTACCTGTTTCTCTAGCCCTCCTAAGCAATGAGTATGCAGGGGCTGTCAGGTCCCAGTCACTATTTTCCAAAGCCCATATTTCTGTGATGGCTATCAGATCTACCTGTGTCAGCCATCAGCACCTGGAGCGTGCTGACTTTGTTACCCAGGCTCCTGGTATTAAGGCATACCCCCTTCTATCTGACCTCTGATCCTGCATTGCTACTACCCTTGTGTTTTCCTTGGCCTCTTATCCTTTTGTTTTTTGGGTGATTGCACACTTTCGTTATCCCTCTCTATTATCTCCTCACCTAGTCCAGTTGGAGCAACAACCCCCATTGCACCCGCTGTGTAGCTACAAGCCTCAAGATGTGGGGGAGTACTAGCTAGTGTCATCTTCCTCTCACCTGCTCTCATGGTTTCCCTAGTTCCAATCTCCCCCACAGTCAGTTTAAACATCTGATACAGATATCAAACTTCTGTCTCAATGCGCAGGACCCCCTCTCTTGTCAGGTGAAGTCCATCACACCTGAAGAGTCTTCTATCCTAGAAGTCCACCTGATCCCCCACAAAGTGGTACTCTTTCTCCTCACACCATCCCTTAAGTCACCCATTAAACATCTTAATTACACCGCTCCTTATCCTATCCTGCTTCCTTTCCCTGCCCCACACAGGGAGGAATTTGGAAAAGGCCAGGAAGACTGAGTGTGTCACCAATCTGTCCCCCAGTCAAGGGGTCAACCTTAACTTTATTTTGCACTAGCTAGCTGGGCTAGTGAACCAGAGATTGCACTAGCCCACAGAAGTTTGCAGTAGCCTACAGTCAGTATGGTAACAGTGATTTGTGAAATGAAAGGCAAATAAAATTGCATTTGTCCTACCAACAGTCTGGACACCTACCAACTGATTTTGCCTTTAACTGCAAACTGCACATACACTATCTCAGCTTCTGTGACTGAAGAGTGCTGTCACTGATGACTGAAATGAACTTTGCTCCCATAATTTTTTCTCGTAACGTCATGTGTTCAACCTCGGCTACATAGTGAATAAAGTTGTAGGCATGTTAGTCATTCTGCTGTGCTGAACCGATATCTTGCCCTTTCATATTATCAAGGCTGCACATCCACACAAAGTCTGTGAAAGGATGTCCTTTCTTAGCAATTGCATGGCTTGTGTGAAACAGTTTATCCAGACAGTTAAGCGTTGCTTCAGCATTCCCTCCGAATTACTTGTCCCTGGAGTAGCAGTGCTGGCATCCTCCTTTTCCTTTGCCCAAGCATGACCTTCACTGATATTACAGAACGAGACAGAGTCAAGCTGAAAGTTATCTGAACCGAAATGAAAATTGTTATTGCCTGCCTTACCCAACTGTATTTCATGTTTGATACACTAATGGCAGAACATCAGATCTTTTGCACCATCATACCCCAACCAATCATATTTTCCTAGCCAACATTGCTGGAACCGACGGCTTAGCTTTGTCTTTTCATATCCATGATCTTTTATTTGTTTGTCTTTGTCAGCATGCTCTCTATTAATGTCAGCTAGGTTATTGACTTCTTTAATATATTTCAACATTTTCAGATTTGTAGTTAATAAAGTATGTTGTGAAAAGTGTGTGTGTATTTTTCTACCCTTTTTCCTTCCTTTTCCTACCCTAGCCACAGATCCCAGAAATGCTTGATTGCCCCAGTTCTATTAAAAAATGTTCACCAAAAAAAAGGTAAGGATAAATTCAGCAGCATCAACCCATACTGTTATTTATTTATTTTAATTTTTTGGCAACCAGGTAACTCCCATTGTGTATACGACCCATTTACAGGGGTGGCCCAGGAACACAGGGAGGTTAAGTGACTTGCTTAGGGTCACACAGTATGCAAGTGGAGGCTGTGGGAATTTAAACCCAGATCTGCTGGATGTACAAAGCCCATTCACAACCTGTTGCTCTCTCTGTTAAACACTCTTCAGTTTTCCTTTCCATTACAGCCATGTATTCTGATATGCTTTGACCACCTTTTTGATAATTGAACCATCAGTACTTGTGGTATCCTCAATACTACGTTGTGTTCCTTTTACCTCATCAGCTACTGCTACTGCTTTTCAAATGTCTAAGACATCACATTTCACAATTTCAGACACGTCATTCCATGCTATTTATTCCAATGGCCTGTAAAGGTGTAGCTAATACCATAGAATGTTATTATAAATACTATTACAAGGGGGGAGGATGGCGGTGTGGGGGAAGGGGAAACCATCAGGGCCAGGATAAATGGTTCAGATAAGAGAGGGTTAAAGGGGTCACCTATTCAGAGGGGGTTTGAGTTAAGTGGGCAAAATAGCAAGGAGGCAGAAAGGGAGGGTGACAAGGGGTCTCTAATAAGGCAGGAAGACTCCCATGAAATTGAGATCATGAATAAAGGGGAAGGGGGCTGAGAGGGCATAGTGGGGTAACCATAAGGATGATGGCGGTGTTAAGGTTCTGTTATTGGGAGACTCGATGATTAGGGGTATCCAGTGGGAGGGACGGGGGTGGATGCCATAGCCAGGTGAAGGTAGTGAGTATCTCTGGGCTGACAGTGCACAGAGCAAAGTTCATAGTGTATGAAATGGTTAGGGATTGTGGAGGAAACCAGATTTCCTGGTGCATTTGGGAACCAATGATCTAGAGAAATAGCATTTTGGAAATCCAAGCAAGGTTCCAAGAACTTGCCAGAGACTGTCGGGATAATGGATGCAACATTTTCTTTTCAGAGATATTGCCAGTACCAAAGGCCTCAGTGGAGAAAAAAATGAAGCTCACAGAGGTTAATGACTGGCTCAGGAAGTGGGGTGAAGAGAGTGGGTTGGGGTCTTAGGGAACTGGAATGGAGTTTGGGAGGATAAGGGACTATATGCCAAGGACAGGTTTCATCTTGCCCTGTTAGGGAAGGAAGTCCTTAAACAGGGATGGCTGACTACATACAAGAAAGGTGGGGTTTAAACTTGTAAGGGAGGGAAGGATAAGGGAGGGACTGACAGAAGCCCTCTCCTCCAGATGAGGAGTAGCCTTCAAGCCCAAGGGAGGAAACAGACTGGAGGTGGAGGTTTCAGGAGGAGCAGGGAGAGGATGGAAGTATAAGGAATCTGGGTGGGGTTCGACAAAGAGGATCAGGGATAAGGGTGGGGTTGGTGTTAGTAAATGCCAGGAGCGTGGAAACAAGTTGCCAGAGTTCCAGGCCATGCTGTTCGAGGGTGGATGTGGCGGCGGTCAGGCGTGGGCCAACAAAAACCATGACTGGGACCCACAGCGTACGGGGGTACACTATGCTTAGGAAGGATAGAAAGGAGGGCAGAGGGGGTGGAGTGGCTATGTTCATTAGAGATGATATAGAAATTGCTATGGTAGAAGAGGCAGAGGAAAGCGTGGAGGCCTTATGAGTCACCTTCGATCCCCAGCAGGAGATAAGGTCAAGCTGGGTGCTAGCATATAGGCCCCCGGATGGTGATGTTCTAGAGGATGGTTTGCTGGACAACATCATTGCCCAGTGTGGACCAAAAGGGAAGGAGTGGTGTTGATGGGGGACCTAATATGCCAGGTACAAACTGGGGAACCATGTCCTCTAAGGTGGCCAAGGAGCAGAGGCTGCTGGATGGCTTCCAGGATGTGTTCTTAACACAGCATGTGATGGAGCCCACAAGGGAGGGCATGTCCTGATGTGGTTCTGGCAGATGGGGATCTGGTAAGGGACATGGTTGTACAGGACCCCTGACTGGGAGCTACCACAATACTGTCTGGTTTCAAATAAGCATGGGGAAGGGGGTGAGATCTAGGACACTGGCAGTGGACTTCAGGGGGCAGACTTTATGGGCATGGGAAATATTCTCAAGGATCACTTGAAGCGGATTACCTCAACCAAGTGTGGAAAGGAGATGGGAGGTCATAAAACAGGGGACTTCATGAGGCAGTCAGGATCTGCGCTAAGTTGAAACGTGAGGAACAAGGTCACATAAACCATGCTGGTGGTCCAGTGAGGTACAGGTAGCAGTCAGAGAAAAGAAGGCGGCCTACAAAAAATATAAAACAACAAGAGGGTTAGGGATAAGGAAATGCCAGCTTGCATCTGAAAAGTCACCCGTATGGTGAGGGCAAAGTCCAGTAAAACAGCAGCTGGCACAGGAATACATGGAGGGAAAAGGGTTCTCCGGTACATTGGGGAGCAGAGAAAACTAAGGGCCATCTCAGCAGATTGAGATCAGAAGGAGGTGGGTGGAAGAAGCGAGGGACCAGGCAGAGGTATTTAACGAGTACTTTGCCTCTGTGTTCACTAGGGAGGGGGATGGGATATCTACAAAGCAAGGCATGAAGGGGATAGAAGCGTCAGTAAGTGGGATCAGGGGAGCAACAGAAATGGAGCAAGAGGGAGGGAGAGGTACCCCAGGGGTGTCACATCTGGGTAAGGATAAAAAGGCCAGTAAGGTGGAGGGGACGGATGATGCTATCTCCACCAAAGGGTGTGTTAGCGCCTCAGGACCTAAAGAAAGACAATCTCCTGGGCCGGATGGCATTCATCTGAGAGTACTATGGGAATTGGCGGACATACTGGCTGAATCCAAGCGGAGCTTTGCAGCAGGTCACTTGAGACAGGAGGGTACCTAGGATTGCGAGAGGCACATGTAAAATCAACCATAAAGTCGAGGGAAGTACCAGGCAACTATAGACCCATCAGTTTGACCTCGGTGGTGGGAAAATTAATGGAAGTATACTAAAGGAGCGATTGGGGTGTACTTGGAGGAGGTGGGAGGTCTGGATAGTCGGCAACATGGGTTTGTGACAGGTAGATCATGTCAAACCAACCTTTGTGGAGTTCCATGAATGGGTAACATCAGAACTGGACAGGGGTAAGCCTGTGGATGTATTATTCTTGGACTTCAGCAAGGCGTTGACTCTGTCCCCACAATGGTCTGGTGGAGAAACTGATGGGGTTAGGAGTAGGCCCTTTGATGGTCAGATGGATTGAAAACTGGCTAGCTGGACACACTCAGAGAGTAGTGGTCTGTGGGGAATCTCGAACCCTAGAGAGTTGGTAGTTGGGGTACCACAGGGAACTAGGTCCTGGGCCCGATCCTGTTTAATGCATACATATCGGACATTAGGGAAGGTATAGGGTGTGAAATGAGTCTCTTCGGATGACTCCAAGATGAGAAGCAGTAGTTGAGGAGAAGGGAGGTTTTCCTGCAGGGGACCTGGACACCCTGGAAAGCTGGGCTCACTCATGGAAATTAAATTTCAATATCACCAAGTGCAAGGTGTTACATCTTGGTGGGGAACCTAAACACAGGTACACCCTGGGAGGAGGCACTGGAGGCCTCAATAGGGAAAAAGACCTAGGGTCATGGTGGATGCATGTATGAATAACTCTGGGCAGTGCAGGAGGCAGCTAGCAAAGGCAAACAGGATGTGGGATGCATCGAAGGGGATCACCCCAGGAGCAAGGGAAGTGATTCTGCCGCTGTACAATGGACTGGTTAGGACCACACCTTGAGTACTGTGTACAGACTGGAGACCACACTTGAAGAGGGACATACAGCTCCTGGAGAGGGTACAGATGAGGGCAACAAAGATGATCGAGGGCTAGGGATTTGACGTATGAGGACAGACTTGAGGAGCTCTGCCTGTTTTCATTGGAGGAGAGGAGAGACAGAGGGGACATGATTGAGGTCTTCAAGTACCTCAAGGGAATAAATAGGGTAAACATGGAGGGGATCTTTATACTAAAGCAGGGAGGTATCACCAGAGGGCATGGTTTGAAGTTGGAAGATGGAAGGGTGAGGGGGGAAAAGAGGAGGAGGTTTTTCACTGAGAGGGTGGTCGACCCTTGGAATGCACTGCCTGGTGAGCTGGTTCAGAGATCCACAATGGAGGGCTTCAAGAGAGGGTGGGACAGACACAGAAAGTGGATGTATCAGATGATGGCCTGTCCCAGGGGGGTGGGGATGGATGATAGGGGTTTCTGGAGCACAAGGGATGGGAGGGTCTCGGCATCCAACTAAGGATCTAAGGTTCGAGCAGACTCTATAGACCGTAAGGCCTAATCTGCTGGCAAAGTCTGTTAGTATGTTAATGTTCAGGTTTGTAGTATAAAAAATAAGAGCAGCAGCTGCTGAGGACTTAGGACAGAAATAATCAACACAATGGAAATGCGATAAAAATGTGGAAACTAATTTGAAAAAGTTTGTCTAAAACATATGAAAATATAGGAAAAACAAAAAGTAACCCATTACAGCATATAAAGGTGTAAAGCTGTTTCCTATCATGGCAGTAAATGACCATACTTAAAATTCAGAGTTGAAACGATTAGGTTGATTTACTGCTAATGGTTTTAATGATCATACTTTACACCTCCTAGGCAGACTGGTTTTACAAACAAAGGCCTGTGACTAGTGACATCAGAACTTTTTTTTGTAACCTGGGCATGCTACATCAGTGAATGATTTGATACAATCAGTTTAATACTATCTGAGCACTCAAAATGGCCCAAAAACTGGACTACATTTAATCAAAACCAGATGACCAGATAAGGACCCTGAAAACCGGATTATACGGTCTACAACTGGACAGGTGGCAACCCGAGAACTGTACTGCTCCTGAACACAGTCACTAATCTGCCTGCCATGAGTACTGAGCTAAACAAGGAAAGGAAAAGGAGAAAGGATCTTTACCAGCAAAAAAAATAAAAGCAGAGTTAGTATAAAATGAAATAGTTTATAAATGCACTACACAAAGACATCTATTTTTTTCATTTCATTAATGCTAAGGCAGCACATAGTGAAACCTCCATGAAAAGGACCTGGCTTTAAATTAAAGAACAGTTATATTTATGCATGTATTTGTTTGTTTATTTATTTGATACCCAGGTTGAGAATGGAACTGCAGCTTTCCACAGGAGGAATTGCACTAGCCCAGCCGGGCAAGTAACAGAGATTTTGCACTAGCCCACGACAATCTGCACTAGTACCCCGGCTAATGAATGAATGTTAAGGTCAACCCCTGGCCCAGTCTACACACGTTCTGCTTCACCATCCTTATCAATGTGTTTTTTAGATCATTTGTACTCAGGTGAACCAGAACCTCCAACTCCCCCGCTCCCTCTCCACCATCCTCCCTATCCTGTTTAAATCCCTGATGGCCAATGCACCAGGAAGGCACAGGAACATCCCCCTTCCCATTCAACCCTACCACTGCCCTCTCTACCCCATTAATCATTGAGTCCTCGACCATCAAAACTCTCCTGGTAGACTTGTTCCTCCTGGGTACCATCACATTATCCGGCCCTTTTCCATTGACAGACCTGGAATCCCCCACAGTGGAGTCAGGTACATGAACCTGCTGCAGGCGTGCAAAGTGGTTCATGGTCTGCATGGTGCAGGGCTGGCCAATCTCAATTCTCCTTAACCTTCTTTATTTGTCTTAACAGTAGATACCTTTTCCAAATGAAATCTGGGTTAAACTACAACCCTAGAAAACAGAAGTCATGACACTCCCCATGTGCACACAAAGAAAGAGACAGAGACTTGATTCAATTCAAAATTCAAAATTGTCTCTTGTCTTTACTTCAGCCAGTGAAAAGGAATCCTTGAGAAAGTCCACGATTGGGTGATACATAAGAAGTTTGTTGCACCTTGTTTCCTGTTTTTTACTGGCTGAAGTAAAGACAAGAAACAATTTTGAACTGAATCAAGTCTCTGTCTCTATGTGCATGTGGTGGGTGCCATGACTTTTGTTTTCTGTGGTTGGATATTGTCATTGAACACCCCAAAACCCCTGTGCAGCTCTGTTTGTGTTTGTAAACTACAACCTCTTGATTTCCAAACTTGAGTTCTGTTATAGAATATGAATGCACTGTGGCAACAATGTAAGAGTTTAACAAGGAGCTAGACTATATCATACAGTTTCACCAGCATTGGTAACTCTTCAGAATCTCACACTCAGTAACTAAACATCCAACAAGGACAGAACAATAACAGAATGCAAACCACCCCTGAAAATCATCTTCTACAAGAAACACATGCTCACAGATTAAGTGCCGGTCTCCTTTAAGACTTGGGTTATGTATTATGTAACTCCACTAGCTTTCTCCCATGCAGATATTCCATTCTGTTTTGTAAGATTGTGCCCCAATTCATAGTTCTCACTTTGCTGTATTAAGTTTCCTTGTCAAATTATGTTGCCATAGGGCATCCTTGAAAATATGCTTGCTGCATGACCATGGAGTTCTCCATGAAACTGTCCCTGATGGCTCAGCTGAAATACAGTATACAGAAGTGTGACCCCATTTTGTTTAGCCAGCTGCTGCCCCTCCTCAAGGCTTATAGCATTGAATTCACAGGCTGTGAATAAACACCTGTATGTTATTAATCTTTCTGTTTTTGACAGTGGTGTGCATGATGTGGGGGGGGGGGGTGAGACACTTGCAAAGAACTAAGTTTGGGCCCCTTACATGCTAATCATAGAATGAGTCTAAATATTAGCACTCAGGAATAAGGGGTGCCAGTGTACCCTTGTGGTTAGAGCCAGAGCTGTGACCCTGGAGACTAAGGTTTGAATCCTTCCCCTGCACCTTGCCCATCATGTGACCTTGAGCAAGTAACTATACCATTATAACCTATTCTCATCTCTCTCTTGTTGCCCTATTCTCACTGCACGTCAGTGTTGTTTATTGCACTTTAATTCGATGTTGCTTTATTGACATTACTATAATACAAGTATTGCCAAAGCTATTACAGACTAGTAAGCAGTAATGCATGACAGAGAAGGGCTCTACTAGAGAATTAATGCCTGGTTTGGGGGCTTGGTTCTACCGAGTGCATCCAACCACCAACCAGGCATTAATTCCCTAGTACAGCCCGACTCTTCAGTGCATTAATGTGTCTGTAACATGACAAGTGCAAGGTAAGTATTATTAAAATTTTCTGTGACTTACAATGTAAGAAATGTGAGGAAACCCTGTATTTTTTATTAAGAAATGATGGTTCACTTTGCTCCCTTTGAAACGCTGTAACCTCAGAACGTGCGCATCCACATTGCACAGTCCGTATACATTTATATAGCGTTCACAAATTTTGAAACCGAACAAAACTTTCTATAACATTGTGCTACTATATCACTATCAACATTTCCTTGTTTGATGTGTTTCATGCTTTCTCTTCCATTACTATGTGAAACTCTTCTGTTACACTACTGCATTGTGGGGAACATCTACATTTCAATATCTGAATATACGCTGCACTCTGCTAATTTACCTCTGCTGTTTTTTTTCCCCCTGAAAAATAACTTACAACACTTCTGCCGATTACATGACCAAATTGAAAAGCACTTTCTCTCTCCTCTGACCAATCACAGACTGTGCTCACTACCAGAGTTCGGGCCGGTGGGTCGTTGCTGGGAAAGTTTCTGCATTCGAGGAAGATGCCAGTAACAAACAGTTTAAGGTGCCACCTGTAGGACACTGCTGACTGACTTAGTAAGCGTGATCCTGATGCCAAGCGGGCATTACTAGGGAATTAATGCCTGCTTGTTAACAAGTCATGTGCAAGGCCACTGTTTTTCGTTTTTTACCGGAAAATCCGGTAAAATTTCGGAATTAGGGCTGCCTGAAAACCAGTAAAAATGAAGATTTCATGGAATCTGGCATTTTCTATCAGATCAGTAAATCTATAAAAAAGTGTGTTTTTCTTTTAATTCCTTCCTGTACTATTTTCAGTTTGCTTTATTTATTGCTCTGTATATGAAGCCTTCTTTAATTCTGATTATTTATGCACATACTAAAAAATGATAACAGAATCCCGGTAAAATCCGGAAATTAGAGTAACAATCACCGGTGAAATTCCGGAATCTTAAGTCTTGAAAACGGAATTTAATTGTTTTAATCACCGTAAATCAGTGGCCTTGGTCATGTGGTGTGTTTTCACCAATCGCAATACTAGATTTGACATACAGATTCTTTGCCATGTTACAAATAACAATAATGCATTCTGGACAATAGTTTGATGTTACATAAAATCTTATTCACACAGTATATCAACTCTGACATTATTGAGCACATTTCTATAAGACAGCATACTGCTCCTGTCCTTAGGTGTTCACTGTCACGTGCTTGCAGATCATGTTTAGACTGTTTCATGGCCTTTTTGTAATGTATTATCTTATGTATTCTCTACTTTTTTCAAATGTTATGCATTATGATAACTCATTCTTGTTAAGCCCTTTCATTAGTCTGTATCTGTGAGACACTGCCATGCACTATGTATTAATTGTACACACTGTATATTACATTGCTTGTTTATTTTTTTTGGTCTGTAATCGCCCAGGTTGTGCCTGCAAATAGACATTTGATGGCCTAGTGCACATACCTGGTAAATAAAAACTTAATAAATATTCAAACAAACAGAATTATTTTAGGCACAGGCCAGGGTCCTGGTGTGACCCCCCTGTCTCTCTCCCCTCTCTCTCATGTCGGCACACACACACACACACACACACACACACACTCTTGATCTCTCTCTGTCTCTGTCTCTCACTCTCCCCTCTCCCTTCCTCTTTATTTATATGATAGATGCGAGTTTGTAAAGTGTGTGATAAAATGTTATTTTAAGAACAGAATACTCCAGTTGAAGATACTTGATGCATCTTTATTTGGACTCAATTGCCTGCATTTGGAATGTCATTGGAATGGAATGTCAAGGGCTGGCAGTATAGCCTAGAGGTTAGAGTAACAAGCTTTGTACATTCAGCAGACCAGACCTGGGTTTGATGCTCACAACCTCCACTTGCATACTGTGTGACTCAGAACAAATCACTTAACTGCTCAGTGCTTCCAGGTCACCCCTGAAAACAGGCATTTGTGTCTAGTGGGCCTTACCAGGTTACCAAAGACTAAAATAAAATAAATTTATCTACCTTTGGAATTGGGCATGCAGTGCAATGCATTGGGAATACATAACTGTGCAGTGGATAACATATTTCTCTCCACTTGTGAGTGATATGACCTATAGGTGGGAAGCCATGAGTCAGTTATGAAACCCTTACCACTCCTTCAGGAAAAAAGATGTGCAAGAACAAAGGGGCACAATTTGAAGATGGGGGGGGCAGCTCAGAGATAATGTGAGGAAGTATATTTTCATGGAGAGAGTTGTGAATATATGGAATGGCCTTCCTGAGGAGGTCATGGAGTTAAAAACAGTGGGGGAATTCAAGAATGCATGGGAAAGACATAAGGCAATTCTAGTGGGGAGGTAAGAGGAAGTAGGCTATTGGTTAACTAGGATCTTCAGTTTATCCAATAGGTAGGGAAACGGGCAGACTAGATGGGCCAAGCGGTCCTTATCTGCCATCAAATTCTATGTTTCTATGTTGGGGAAGGTGGCAGATTCTCCTTAAATGCCCCTTAAATGAAGGTTAGGCACACTGTGGGTACTTTCTGAGAACATAAAAAACATAGAAACATAGAAGCTGCTGGCAGAAAAGGACCTCAATGCCCACCTAGTCTGCCCTACTTCCCTGCCTACTGTGCTATAGTAGAACCCTAACTGATCTCCTGCCTTACCTCCCCTGCCCTGTTACTAAGGTCCCTTTGTGCCTATCCCATGCATGTTTGAAACCATTTATCATTCTGGTGCCCATTACCTCTGCTGGGAGGCTGTTCCAGATGTCCACCACCCCTCTCCATAAAGAAGTATTTCCTCACATCTCCTCCGCCCTTCCAGCTTCATATCATGCCCCCCGTCT
Organism: Neoceratodus forsteri; assembly: GCA_016271365.2. Taxonomy (NCBI): domain Eukaryota; kingdom Metazoa; phylum Chordata; order Ceratodontiformes; family Ceratodontidae; genus Neoceratodus; species Neoceratodus forsteri. The sequence continues at coordinate 1,459,394,114 of CM028132.1, forward strand.
TTGAGCATCTGAATGTTTCTATCATGTCCCCCCTTTCTCTCCTTTCTTCCAGAGAATACATATTTCATTCCCTGAGCCTTTCCTCATAGGGCATCTAATGCAGGGCATGCACCATTGTGGTTGCCCTTCTCTGTATTGCCACCACCTGGTCAATTTCTTTCCTAAGATGGGACCTCCAGAACTGGACACAGTACTCCAGGTGGGGCCTCACCATTGATCTGTACTGGGGTAATAATAATACCTCCCTCTTTCTTCTGGTGTTACCCCTCCCTATGTACCTGAGCATTCTGTTTGCCTTTCCCACTGCCTTATCACACTGCTTTGATACCCCCAGATCGCTTTCCAGTTTTGTGGTTGATAACACCCCCACCCACAATGTTGCCCTTGGGTTTCTGTGCCCCATGTGCATCATTTTGCACTTTTTGGCATTGAAGCCCAGTTGCCAAATTCTCAACCAGTCCTCTAACTTTTTTACATCTTCCTTCATCCCCCCCCCCCGTGTGTCCACTCTATTGCAAATGTTTGCATCATCCACGAACAGGCATACCTTTCCCTCCAGCCCCTCTGTGATGTCACTAATAAAGACATTGAAAAGGACCAGTCCCAGTACTGTCCCCAAGGCACCCTGCTGATTACTGTACCATCCTCCAAGTGAACTCCATTTACCACCACCCTCTGAGTTCTGTTACTTAGCTAATTTTGTACCCATGCTACTATCTTTGGTCCCACCCCCAGGCTGCACAGCTTATTTACTAGTTGTTTGTGTGGAACGGTGTCAAAGGCCTTACTGAAATCCAGGTAGGCCACATCTACTGCCCTTCCCTGATCCACTTCACTGGTAACCCAGTCAAAGAACTATGTCAGATTCATTTGGCAAGTCCTCCCCCCTGTGAACCCATGTTGCCTCAGATCCTGTAATCCGCTGTTATTTGGTATTCCCCAATCCTTTCTTTTAGTAGTGTTTCCATCACCTTGTCCACTACCGAAGTTAAGCTTACAGGTCAGTAGCTTCCTGCCTCCTGCCGATTCCCACTTTTGTGTATTGGGACCACATCCGCCCTCTTCCAGTACCCTGAAATTTCCCTGGTATCCAGTGATAGATTGAATAGGGATGCTAAAGGCACAGACAGTTCCTTCTTTAGTGCCTTCAGTATTCTGGGGTGAACCCCATCCAGCCCCACTGTCTTGTCTACTTTCAGCTTTGCTCGTTCCCTGAGGGGTCTCTCCCCTGTAAAAGGGCTGGTGTCCACCTCCCTTCCCTTGATGCCCATTTTTCCTGTCTTGGCCCATCACCTACCCCTTCCTTTGTGAAAACTGAACAAAAGTACTTGTTCTCTATGTCAGCTTTCTTCTGACCCTTTTCCACACTTCCCCCATTCCCCTTTTTGCCTTACTGTCCCTGCCTTGCTTTTCTTCCTTTCACTTATGTACCTGAAGAATGTTTTAGCCCTTTTTGCTGTCTTGGCAATGTTTGCCTCCGTCAGCGCTTTTGCTCTCCTAACTGCCTTACCTGCCTCCCTTTGTTTTACCTGATAATGCTCACTATCCACTTCCTTCTGTGTTGACTTGTACCTTTTGAATGTTTGTTTCATTTCCTTTACCTTCTCTGCTACTTCCTTGGAGTATCATAGCGATCGCTTTTTCCTCTTGCTCTTTTAACCTGCCTGACACAGAGGTTAGTTGTCTTTTCTATTGCCTTCCTTATTTCTGCCCATTTTTCCTCTACTCCTCCTATTTTCCCTCTTCCTGCTAGGGCTTCCTTGAGGCACTCTCTTGTTTTTTTTGAAATCATCCCTCCTGAAGTACAGGATCCTCATTTTAATGTGGTTTGATTCTGGCCCTGTCCTTAAGTTGAACCACACCGTACAATGATCACTGGTCCCCTAAGTGGCTTCCCACCGGGACATCCGTGATCCTGTTCCCATTTGACAGTACCAGGTCCAGTATCGCCCTAACCAGAGTAGGTTCTTTAACTAGTTGCCTAAGGAACACCTCCTGAGGGAGTCTAGGATTTCCCTACTTCTAACTGTTGCTGTAGCAGGGAATCTCCAGTCCACATCTGGTAGATTGAAGTCCCCTATTAGCAATATCTTATGCTTGTTAGCCATCCCTTGGATTTCTTCTAACATATCCAGATCTTCCACCTCCCTCTGTGCCGGACATCTGTAGATCACCCCATTCTAATAGTGACCCCCTTCCCTGCCTCCAGGATGACCCACAGTGCCTCTGCTTTTCTATACCCCCCCCTTATTTCCGTGGACTTTATGTTTCCCTGACATAAAGAGCCTCCCCTCCTTCATTTTTCCTACCTCTCCCTCCTGAATAGAGCATACCCTGTTATGGCTACCTTCCTGGTTTTCATTGCATAGGTCTCTGTAATTGCTACCATATCCAGGTCCTCTGCTGCCATGTTGGCCTCTAGGTCCGCCATCTTTTTGCCCACACTTTGAGCATTTGCACACATGGCTCTCCATTCTTTTCTGCCACCTCCCCTCACCTTGCCCTTTTACCCTCCCCCTTCACCTCCACTATGTTCTGTCCTCATTCCCCCTCCCTCTTCTATTCAGTGACCTGTTTATGTTTGTTCTTTTTGGGACTCCTCAGCCTTGGGATTGTCACTGTCGACCCTGTGGGCATGGGGGGGGCAGACTATGTCAACCTACCTTGTTCCATCTCCCCCCTTGGATAGTTTAAATGCTTACTGATGTAGCATTTAAACTGTTCACTGAGAATCTCAGTTCCCCTCCTGGAGAGATGCAGGCCATCACCCCTATACAGGCCTCGAGCCCTCCAGATAGATCCCCAGTCCCCAATGAATCAGAATCCCTCACCCTTGCACCCTTTCCTTAACCATAAGCTGATGTCCTGGCACAAAGCCTCTAGTCATCCCCCTTGACATTGATTTTATTTAAACTTTTGGTAACTGGGAAAGGCACACTGAGCCAGGGCTTGTTGCCACATGCGATCTGGGGTACAGGGTATTGGAGGACAATATACAACATTATATAAACACGTGCAGTACAGCCAAAAGTTACATAATTTTCAAGTGCAGTAAAAAAGAAAAATACAGTTTGCAAGTGCAGTAAAACATGCAAGACATTAGGGTGGTACAAAGTTATGCATATGTAACCCCCCTACAAATGGGGGTTCCTGAAGACCTTCCTTGGGTGTGCCTAAATGACCTCTGCCAGGCTGGTGTCCTGTGTTTTAGCTATTTAAAAAGAAATAGCAAGAGAGTGCCTAATCACCTATGTGTCTGTCTCTTAAAGAGCTGCCTATTTTGCAGTGTATAATTATTCTGGGTGGTGGCAGAGTATGTGTAGGCTCAAGTCCCACCTGGGCTGCAGTGCCTTTGCTCCATTCTGCCGTCACTAATTGCACAGAGGGAGCCCTATTGAGAGCTATGACTGTTTGCTGAGCATTTTCTGTAGTAGTGATAATATTGTAGTTTGTTTAAACTGCTTCCCTTTGCAGCACGGACTTTCTGTATTGCACCACCATTTTGGTCCTGGACTACCAGAATGGGCCAATCAGTACCTTTGGGAACCCTAAAATGGAGTCTGTCCCCAGGGGTCTTGTGGGAGTGAATCTCTGTAGGAATTGTAGTTTTGAGACTTTGGCGCCTAAATGCACCTAGAGGGGGAGCCCTTGCTTTGACAGACTGATGGATCAACCAACCAGAACCTTTTGGACTGAAGGGAAATTCCCAAGCTGTCTGCTGCAGTCATTCAGTCTGGAGTTAGAGTTTGGAGAGTAAACAGCTCAAGTGATTTGAGCAGTTGCTTCTGCGTAGTTCGCACGAGAGATTGGTAGAAAGGCTGAGTTTGGCCTGTCTACCTGCTGTCCCTTGAGAGAGAATCCTTTGAAAGGCTTAGCAATCAGACAGTATCCAAATTGGAGTTTGATAAAGCAACTGAAGAATGACCAGATTTAAACCTGAAGAAGACCGAAGATTTGCTGTACACGATTGACCTGTCAGGACATCCATTTACCACAGAATTCCCAGTTTTGCTCAGAGACACTGATACTGCGGCTGGACTGCCTTCCGCACTGTGGTATGGTGATTGCTTTACTATAAATGTGCTGTGTGCTGTTAGTGGGTCGCGATTTGGTTCCCCACTGTGTAAATGTGCCACGCTTGCTGGAAGCTGCATCCAGCACTACTGGACTCAAAATCCGAACTGTTCCACCCGGCCTGGGCCTGGCCACCTGGCCCAGCCAGCTACTTCAGGCACAGAAACCATCATCGATGAGAGACTCACCTAGGGATCAGCCCCCTGCTCAACCATCTCAAACAGGAACAACACCTTGGTGATTTGTGTGGGCCCTGCTTCTCCTGGCAAACCAGTCATCAACCTGCAGTCTCCATTTTGTCTAGCCTGTGTCTCATATTGGGTAGTGTGAGTAACAATCAAGGTACTTCCCTGCAACAACAGCTAAATCTCAAGTGTTGTCGTCTGATTGCATTGTTGTTTTTCCTTTCACGAACTAAGCCTTCAGGCTCTGGATTATAAATTGTGTGTGGTTGTGCATGCCTTTTCTTTTCATCACAGGGTCCCAACCAACTGTGATGCCAGTCTACCCTAGGCAACATTCCAGGCTAGCCCACCTTACTTCCAACTGGGTACCCAGAGTGTGTGACTGTGTAGGGACTAAAAGTGCATGCATAATTACCTGACTAGATCAGTTTTTGAACCAATCAACCTGGTTACGCCCCTCCCTTGTTCAATTCTCCTGAATAAATCAGATCTAACTCTTTTTGCATTTAATCTGACTGTGGTTCCAGTTTGTACTAAAAGCACTGTACTGTTGTTATTTGCTGTGCCTAACCTCGTTTTACAGGGGGTTTCTAGGGTCGAACTGGTGGAACCAACCCTGGTGGTAAGTGCAAACAGTGTGGGGATTTGTATGCTGAATAGGGGCTACTGTGAAATTGTTTGTTGCATATTGTCTAGGCCACTAGAGGGGAAAGAGGGGATTACAGTGCCCCGGAGTGCTGTACCCAGTTTAGCCTTGCTACTAACAAACCTGTCCTCTGGGTGGAGGCACCCGTTTCCATATCCAGGCCCCATAACCTGCAACTAGCCAAGCAGGCAGGGGTAGTGGCCCTTGGGATAGTGCCACCTAGGAGTTACACTTAGCATAAAGAAGATGAGAGCTGGAGAACAGAAATCAGACCAGGGCTAAGTTTGGGGAGAAGTTAGAGCATTGGCATGGAGCAACTGGAGCAAGTTAGAGCAGGCACTTGAGTGCAGGGAGTGAGGTGGCTTGCAGGAAAGTAGAAGAGAGTTGGTTGCAGAGGGAAGTTGGATGGAAGGAGAAAGCTAATTGTCCTGCAGTAAAGTGAGGGATGGGCACGGAGATTGACTGGGACGACTTGGAGTGGGCAGGGTATGGGGAGGACCTGGCTGGGGCTGGGAGGGAGGAAAGGTAAGAGGGAAGTTGTTCAAACCAGTATTGGTCACGGACTGGTAGCACCTCTGAAAATGTGACAGATTGTGCTATTTGCCTAAGACCCATCCCCAATTTCCTGGACTCCTACTGGACTATTTCTGGCCTCTCCCCAGCCAGGTCATTTGTCCCCAAGATTTCCTCCTGCATGAGGGCAGTGCTAGCTACTGGGTATCACATCAGTTTAGCACAGACTATTCAGTGTGCATCAATTCAGCAGCATGAATTTAGTATCGCTCAATTCAGCAACTTACAACTCTACCACGCATCAATTCAGCATTTGTCAGCGCTGGTTACATTAAAGCTAAGCTCTAGCCATCATACGTTTAACCCTCTAACTCTATGTCAGCTCTTCATCACTGTAGTACATTTTCCCTATATGATCACTGACAGTCTGATGACCTCACTTATTTTTGTTAACAAACAAACTACATTTTCCCTGCTAACCAAACTGCACCATCTCTAGCCACACGCCCCACGTCCATTGTCCAACACCAAGCAAGCAGCCTGTACTCACACTCTGATTGCTCCCACTGATGTTTAATGCAGGTATTCTAACTTGCTGTATTCAGTTCACTGTAGATAGAGGTCAGCAGCTGAGTCGAGGTGAGAGTGAATCCCAGCATCAGTCTCAACGCTAGCAGCAGACAGTCTGCCTTTTTTTTTTCAGGTAAATGTTTTATTGTTTACAAGCATAAAACAAAACATACATTCTCTGTTACATATGCAGTAGATGTACATTCAGGATCACTAGCTGTTGACATACTGGACATGTCCCTAATGTATCATCGTCCCTTCCTAGAGACCATACAGGCTGCACTAATAATTGTGTAAGTGACAGCATTTAAAGGAGATGTGCCTCTTTTATAATATCAAGTTCTAATATGTAAACTTATCAATCAATCAATCAATCAAATCTTTATTTATCCAGGCGAACATCATTGAGCAATGCTCATTTGCAAGATGGACCTGGTAGGGTCAAGATACCATTTTGTATGACATATAACATACAAAGAATACACAACTTTGAAAGGATAGCAAATGAATACAAAACAACAACTCCAAGATATATACATGATTCATTAAGTAGCCAGCTTGTTAGTGGAGGATACTTTAGAAACTTGCACTTTTTGGTGAAGGTTAAATGTGTCAGGGGAATTATTAGAAAGTTTTTGAGCTCGGGTGATGAGCTGTATGGACATCTGGAAGATATATCTACAGGAAATGATTTGTAGGAGGCAAATACCGGCTGAAGCAGTGACAGGGGGGCGAAAAGTGTATACAAGTGTGTTGTAGGGTGGTGAAAGGAAGAGTGGAAAGGGCCGTGTCAAAGAGGGATCAATAGTAGGTCAGGGGGGAGGGGGCTGGACTGGGGAAGTAAAACACTGAAAGTATAAGGAGACTAAGTATATAATGCTTAAGAAGGAAGGATTGTAGTAAAGGTTAATGAGATGAGATATTAGAGGAGGGTGTTTAGTCTAGCAATGGGATAGGAGGTTCGGTAAACAGTGAGATACAAGAATTGTTTGGACTTGAATAAAGGCGGAGTATAAGATGGCAAGGGCAGTGTGCCTTATCAGATGCTAGGTGGAAACCCAGTCTAGTTGTGGCGTCAGAATAGATAGCATAGGTAGTAATCTGGTAATCGATAGTGTAGTATCAATGAGGAATATAAGGCAGGCTATAGGTTTAACAGGGCGCAGGCGTGGTTTTAATAACGTTGGTGGGAAAGTGTCTATTTAAGAAAGTCTAGAGAGGGGAAGAGGCGGGTGGGCATAAAATTGCGCCTTTGCGTACCTTCCCTGGAGGAATCTCTCTGGCTCTGGAGCTGAGCGCCGGCTGGAGACGCCCGCCCCCATCGCTGGCGAAGACTGGCCTCGCGCTGCAAAAGGGGGCGCCAGCAAGGGTCCTCCTGGGGAGACAAGAAAGAGCAGGTAGAATTTAAAGGATTTTACAGCTCAGGCATGGGCAGAGCAGCAGGGGCAAAAATTAACATTAGAAAGGCTAAGGATGGGTAGAGGCGCCTAAAGCGCCTGGCTATGCACATAAACACAGGAAGGCTGTAATTACTTTTTTTACAAGCAACACCTCTCACAATTTCCCCTCCCCACAATTACAGTGTTCAGCTCTTTTTGTGGAAATTTGTACACACATACCCTAAGCGAAACTTTTCTCTTACATAAAAAGCAAATCTAGCAAGCAAGAAACCAGGAGCAGCGGGACCAATCGGATGCGAAGCCGTGGAAAGCCTCGCTCGATTGGTTGCGCTTTGCCGTACTCTTCCTGAGGGTCTCTCCGGCTCTTATGACAGTACCTTAATACACATCTATACGTAATGAATCCAAATACAAAATGGAAAAAGGAAAAAAAGAATACAGAGGGAGTACACCCAAAGATATATACTGTGAATGCCTATGGTAACTAGGTCTTAACATACAATATAAAGAAGACAGAATAGATGCACCTACCTCTCTTTTCCCATAACATGCAACCATAGGGAGGTATCACCACATAAATGATACGGCTTCATGGAATATAATAGTTACACCCTCTTATGGTCGCTTCATACGCTGCTTCTGGGGGAACGAGACCACAGAGTAAACATAGTGATATGAACATTATCTGTACCTACTGTGGGGTATGTCAACAGCTATTAAACAGTATTCTACGTATGTATGGGTAAAGTAGGTATGTAAATTACCATTACTCAAACTACACAGTTAAGACTAAGTAGATATTCACATAAAAGTTTGACCTATAATAAACCTGTAAAACAGAAATTACCACAATATGGGTAACTATATACACTAAGTCCTATACATATAACAGCATTGCACTTGACAGACATTATAGACCTATATAACCATAAAATCACAGCAAAGTATTATGAATAGCTTTAATTCAAACATTAAGTGGTGACAGATGGATATGAGGAGACTGATCAACCGATACCGGCTCTGGCTGACAAATATGCCAATAAGGGGGCCCAACAAGAAGAAAAGCATTCTATCCTCCCCATAGCCATATGTGTCCGCCTATCGATCTCGTAAACAGAGGAAAGCGTGGTGAGAATCACCTTAAGATTGGGCAGTGCAGTGCTTTGCCAGTTTTGTAAGATTAGGCGTTTAACCTGCATGCTAAATAACAGTAACCACCTAAGTTCCTGGTATTTAAGGGGGGGAACCCCACGCCATAGACCTAACAGCATAAGGGAAGGGTCCGCTGGGACCTGACATTTAAGTATTGCACTGGCAGCAAGTATCACTTCATCCCAAAGACCTTGTATCTGGGGACACTGCCAAAGAATATGAAATTTATTATTTTATTTATTTATTATTTAACCAGGTATAGCACACTAAGTTGAAAGCTTTTTTACAGGAGCGACCTGGGAGCACAAGGAGGTTAAGTGACTTGCTCAGGGTCACACAGTATGCAAGTGGAAGCTGTGGGATTCAAACCCAGGTCTGGTCTGCTGGATGTCACCAAATTTGCAGCTCAGAGCCTTAGACCACTGCGCTATACTGCTTCCAATCAGAAATAGATATAGAAATAGATCCCCCGGCTGGAGACAACACCAGCACTTATCATGTGTAAGGATTTGCATTTTCTTTAATATAGCAGGTGTTCTATACCAATAATGTAAAATTTTATTATGTATAAGTCTGCTCCTGGTGTCTTTATGAACTTTTAAACCAACCTGCCAGCACTGTTTCTACTGTATCTCTGATATTCGTATATTTAGGGCTTTTTCCAACTTTAACTTAGATTTTATATTGATGGATAGTAGCGAGTCCCGCAGTACAGCATATATCCTAGTTGCAACTTTATTAGGTAGGCCAAGCCACCTTTCTAAGTGTGAGTCACTAGTTGGGAGAGCTTTGCCCTGACTTAGAAGGGGCTTGAGACTATCCCGCAGTTGGAGGTATTTCCAAAAATCTGATTTACCCAGATTCCATCTGGATTGCAAGTTCTGGTATGTATCTACCACATGGGAATTGAGGCCCAGCACATCCTTTAGAAATATAATCTCTTTCCCTTGCCAGGATGGCCAAGCCACCATGGAGCCACCAATAGTTATGCTAGGGTTATTCCACAGGGGCACATATGTAAGGGGAAGAATCGAATGCTTTATTTTTGTTTGTAAAATCTTCCAATATTTGACTGAAGCCCCAATAGTGGGATGCAATGTCCGCTCCTGATCTGAGGGGGAGCAGAGAAAGGAGACTGCTGTGAGGCTGTTACTATACGTCAGCTTGAGCCTTAACCACTGGGGAGAGTTAATATTCTGGGGATGGAACCATTTCAATGTTTGTGCTCCTTGAAAAGCTATCCTGTAGCCTTCAATCCATGGAAGGTTCCATCCTCCCCACAGTGGATGAGACTGGAGTTGATTTCTACTGAAACGAGGTCTGTCTGGACCCCATATGAAGGAACCGATCATCGTATCTTTTCTTGAACCAATACTTAGGGAGAAAAAGGGGGATATGAGCAAGCACATAGAAAAATCTTGGGGCAAGGGACATCTTAAAAGCAGCTATCTTACCTGCCGTGGTTAGATGGAGCTTGTTTATTCGCTCTATTTCAAGTTTACAACTGGCCAGAAGGGGGCAAAGGTTATTATCCCACCACTTCGTTAAGTTACTCCCAACCATGATTCCCAAATATTTGATCGTATGCTGAGACCATTTAAGTCCAAACTGTGCCACAGTATGAAACTTGCACTGCGTGTTAAGCGGGAGTATTTCGGTTTTGGATTGATTTATTTTTAACCCTGAAATGGATGAAAAGGTATTCAAAATTTCTAGAAGGTGGGGTAGGGACTCTTTAACATCTCTTAGTAATACCAACAGATCATCAGCATACAGCCGGGAGGAGACAGAGTCCTGCCCCCTACCAATACCAATGATGTGTGTATTCTGTCTGATTGCGGCTGCTAATGGTTCAATAACAGGACAAACAGCAGAGAAAGTGGACACCCTTGGCGTGTACCTCTGTATAAAGGAAGCAGTTGGAAAGCACTGAATTTGTAAGGACTTTGCATTAGGGGATGAGTAAATGGAGGAGACAGCCTCTAAAACTGGGTCCAAACCCCATGTGATGTAGAACTTCCTGCAGGTAGTCCCATTCCACTGAGTCAAATGCCTTTTCAAAATCAATGGCAACAGCAGCAGAGGCCCTTAATGTATCCTGACTTGCTATGTGAATAAGGTTAATAAGTGTTCTAATATGGTGAGTACTATATCTACCTTTTACAAAACTGACCTGTGATGGGTGAGTCAGAAAAGGTAGAACCAGGGCCAATCTGTCTGCAAGCACTTTGGCAAAGACCTTGCTGTCAGAATTTATTAAGGATATGGGGCGATAACTAGCCGGATTATCAGGGGATTTACCTTTTTTTGGGATCACTGAGATGACAGCCTCCCTTAATGTAGGAGGTAATATACCTTTATCCTTGGTTTCTCTAAAGACCTTACAGAGCAGGCGAGAAATCAGAGGGGCTAATAGCTGCAAAAAGTCCACAGGGAACCCGTCACTGCCAGGGGCTTGCCCTGTTTTTAAAGCCTTCAAGGAAGCCACGACCTCTGCATCAGTTATGGGTTTCTCAAGGGCTGCAGCTTGTTCTAGAGCCAACTTTGGTAATTTTACCATATCTAAAAATGATAATATATCGGAGCAGGGATTAGTTCTAGTCAACTTATATAATTGAGAATAAAATGCCTTCATAATATCATTCACTTCCCTTGGGTTCTTTTTACTACTCCTGTGGCTGGGTCTCTCAGCCCCTATATCTATTCCTGCTGTTTCCGCAGCTGATATGCCAAAATTTTCCCACTTTTTTCACCCCCCTCCTAATATGCATGTTTTAATCTAGTGAGTGCCAGATCTGCAGCCCTGGATAGAAGTTTGTTTAACCTGGTTCTTATCTCCATAACTTTCCGACCCCATAGAGACTTGGAGGAGGGGTGATGCTGAGCCTTAAGAGTTTTTTTTAGCTTTAAGCAGGTCATCCTCCAGCTGAACCCTTTCCCTTTCCCTTTCCCTGTTTTTCCTCCTGTAGGAGGCATATCCTATAATTTTTCCACGCATGGTGGCTTTAAAGGCCTCCCAGGTATTTTGGGCAGAACTATCCTCAACAGGGTTTTCTTTAAGAAAGTGTATAGTCTCTGATTCAGCCCATTTCCTGAAGTTAGGATCACGTAGAAGTAATGGATCAAGTCTCCAAGAAGGGGATCTTCGAGACGGGGGCCCCATGAAATAACTACCTGTACTGGGGCATGATCCGAGATTACCAAGGGGAGAATATCTGAGTTACTAACTAGGCCTGTAAGAGTATGGGAAATAAGCCAGTAATCTAATCTACTATAAGTGGCATGGACCCCAGAGTAATAGGAGTAATCCCGGACAGAGGGGTGCACTAGGCGCCATATGTCTACCAGTTGATACTCAGTGCTTAAGCGTTGAATGGCCACGGCTCCCTTAGTGTGAGTTTCTTTGCTTAGGTCACTCCTATCCAGCATGGGGACAAGTGTAAGATTAAAATCCCCCCCATAATAATGGGAATAGCTTTTCCTATCATTGTGTCTAGTTTAGAGTTTTTGGGCTGGATATTCAAACTGCGCCATCCATAGGCGCAAGCCCTTGCGCTGCACAAAATAGTTGCACAGGGGTGTGTCTGGGGCGATATTCAAAGGATTTGCACTATTGAGCAACTCCTTTGAATATCACCCCCCCAGCCACAACCACTGTGTCAAGCGCAAGTGGAACTTAGCCACCACAGTTGACAAAGTGGAGCATTCAACTGCGGTGGCACAAGTACCATTGCGCCATCGCATAAACTCCAATATTCAAAAGGTGACATGCAAATGGGGCTATAATTCATGCAAGGCACAGGGGGCCATTTGCATCTGATTATGGCCCCATTTGCATGCTATTAAGAATGCAGGTGCGCCCGATCCCGAGGACTTGCGCTGCGCCCTGACAGGCAGCAGCCATCGGGGAACGACGCCCCCTGCAGCCCAATCGCAGGCAAAAGAGCGTAAAAACCCCACCACCACCACCCCACTGGCCCGATCGTGGGCATAGCTTAAATACCCCCGCCTCACCAGCCCAATCGTGGGCAGCAATGTGTCTCCCCCTCCAACACATCCCTGGTGGTCCAGTGGACCGATAAGCCCGATCGCGGGCTGAAGTAATTAAACACCCCCACCTCCCGAATATATCCCTGGTGGTCCAGTGGACCGATAAGCCCGATCGCGGGCTGGGTTTTCAAACACACCCTCCACCTCCCGATCCATATCCCTGGTGGTCCAGTGGACGAAAATCCCGATGCGGGATGTGGTTATCAACCCCAACACATCCCTGGTGACCTAGTGTCCCCCACCCACCCACCCACAAAGGCCCACCACCTCGCTCCCCGCGGCGGCGGGTGGCAGCATCCCACCTGCCTGCCGCCCGTCACCACTGACTGACTGCCCGGTGGTCTGCAGCCCTTGGTGTAGGCAAGAGCCAATGACGTGCAGCCCTACCGTATCAGACAGTTCAGTTCTGTGAATGAAATTCATTCACAAAACTGGACTGTCTGGTATGAGGTATGGCTGCACGCCACCGACTCTGTCTGCACCAATGATGCAACCCTACCGGGCAGTCAGTCGGCGGGCGGCAGGCGGGTGGATGCTGCCGCCGCCGCGGGGGGAGATCGGGTGGGGCCGTGGTGGGTGGGGTGGGGGACACTAGGTCACCAGGGATGTGTTTGGGGTTGATAACTACATCCCGCGATCAGGATTTTTGGTCCACTGGACCACTAGGGATATGATCGGGAGGTGGGGGATGTTTCATTACTCAGCCCGCGATCGGGCTTATCGGTCCACTGGACCACCAGGGTGTGCTGGGGACACATTGCTGCCAGTGATCGGGCTGGTGAGGGGGCACAGAGAGTGGGTTGAGGGCCAGCTGCTGCATTGCAGGGCGCAACACAGCAGCTCACCTGTGGGTGGCCCTCAACTTGATCCTTTTTTTTTGGCTCAAAGTTGTGCAGGCGCAGGTTGGGGGTTGCGCCTGCACAACTCTGCACAGCCCGGCTGAATATCGGGCTGTGCAGTTTATGCATGGTTCCTCCCCCTCCAGTTCAGCATGCATTCATTTGCATTGCGCTGTTGCTCAGCATGTTTTCAGTGGCGCAACTGCCTCCTGCTGAATATTGCAGAATGGAGCAAGTTCGGACTTGCGCAGGCGCAACCCTATTGCGCATGGCGCAACCCTTTTGAATATCTGGCCCTAACTATATAAAGAAAGAAGGGTCATCCACGTTGGGAGCATAAACATTTACCACCAAAAGGCGGCCCTCGGGGGTGTCAAGCAAAGCTAATATCCATCGTCCCTGAGAGTCTGTCTTCTTCTTAACCACCACCCAGGGGAGCGATTTGTGGAACAGGATTGCTATGCCTCTTTTCTTCGTAAAGGCACAGGAGTGCAGTTCCATACCCACCCAGTCCTTGACTAAATATTTGCAGTCTTTTTCTGCAAGTTTAGTTTCTTACACGAAGGCCACCTGAGTTTTAAGTCTCTTAAGGTGGGATAATACCTGCTTCCTTTTGGAGGGGGAGTTTAACCCCCTTACGTTCCAAGTTATAAAGCAGATATCAGCCATTGGGACGGATATAACACATTTTTATAGGGGGATATAAAGGGATAAACTCATTCAGACATCCTGTCTCTTCCTCAGATCCAATCTGTAACCATACAAACATAATACAGGGTGTACTAAAGATTAACATCACACAATTGTTTTGCAATGTTGTGGGAGTGATCTGAAATATAACCATTTTTAACACACTAAAACTATTTACACCTGGTGCGCACCAATGCGCTTTGGAAATAGACGATGACTCGGGCCGAGGAGTCAAAGTCCTCTCAGGCCTCGGAGTCACGTGATGCGGAGTGTCTGGTAGCTGCCTTTCTCTGGGCTCCCACCTACCAAGCTAATTAATCGCCTTGTTTGCCTATTTTTTGTATCCTTTCTAAACAAATCTCAAGTTCTACTGCTACTCTGATTGTTAGTGGTGTTTTTTGGGTCAGAATTACAGCTACAGTGAAATCCTCCAAGTGACAAGAGAGGGAATGGATTCCGACATGAGGCCAATGGGAGTCAGGCACACTCCGCCCACGACACCAGAAAAAAGTGCCAAGAAGGCTAAAAATACCAGCTCGGGGCAGACAGCCAAGCAAACACCTCCTAACAACCCAAATAATCTATTAACAGAAGAGCGTTTCCTTCAGGAGCTCCTGCCCTTTCGGGAAACTCTGCAAGAAATATCTAGTGAGGTGAAAACAATCAGGAGTGACTTTGCTGCTCTATCAAGGAGGGTAGGGGACATGGAGGCAAGGGCTTCTTCACTTGAGAACTGGAAGGGCAGAACTGATCCAGAAATAATTAAACTCCGGCAACAAGTGCAAACATTACAGTTAAAAACAGAAGATCTAGAGGGCAGAAGCAGACGGAACAACATCCTGATCCTTGGTTTGCCCGAGTCAGAGGAAGGGGGAGATGTCATTCAATTTGTACAGCTGCTACTGAACAAGATCATTGGCCCTCTCCACTTAAACAACAATACCATATAGAGAGCACACGTTCTCTAAGGCCCAAACCTCAGCCTAATACCCCCGGCCGATCATCATTAGGTTTCTTAGTTTTATCGAAGCAGCATGTGATGTCGAAGGTGAAGAGTTAGAAACAATCTACTAGGACAAAAGCAAGATACGGATTACACAGGACCTCCCGTATGAAACCCGTCAAAAGAGAACAGCTTTCCATCCCATAGTGAAGAAATTGATCGCCGCTGGAATCAAGTTCAAGATGAATTACCCCGCCAGATTGATGGTTTCCCTGGAAGGTGTCTGGCACTCCTACGAGAATCCAGAGCAAGCGCTGCCTGATCTATCTACCAGACTCCCAAATCTCTTCAAAGGGGACTGACTTGCTATCTTGGGCTAATTTGTCTACTGATAGCTGTCTTCCAATTAAGGAGAACTGATTTAATGTTTCTTCGAATAGGATAACTCGTGACCTTATTTAATTTGTTTTCTTACCTGGGAGATTCTCGGGAGGGACGCCGGGATGCAGGGGTAGTGGGAGGTGAGGTCGTAGGCCCTGAGGCCTAGGAGGCCTGGTTGAAACTCTGGAGCCTTGGGTTCGCGCCACTAGCTGGGGATATGGGAACTAATATGTCGGGTGCGGTTTCCGGAGTTCCCCTTTAGAGGTAGGACCGTTTCGGTCCGTCTACACACTCACCGCTGGGGACTTCCTGGGAAGGGGGCTTTCCTAAGCTGTGGAAGGGGAATCGTTGGTAAGTACCAACTAATTCCTAGGGCTCGAATTTCAATTTCAACTCCTTAATATCGGGAATAACCAGTAACGCTTGAATTCTCTAACGTGACCTCTCGTAGGCTAAGTGAAGGAAGTGAGTGGAATCGATGGTAAGGCCTTTACAGGAAACCACTCAATGAGGTAAATAGTCTGGGCCAATAAATAAATAAATACAGCAGTATGCGAGGCGAGTTAACGTAAAGCCAAGTTAGATTAAAGGTGGGGAGGGGGCCCGGGGAGGGAGATAAGCTTGAGGGGATTCTGCACCTCGGCCTTAATAGGGGAAACAGGGTGTCTAAGTCCAGCATAGGTAGGGTGACCAATTTGCTCTTCGCTACTGTATGTATGAGTTAGAGGGCCCTCGATGTTTGTAGAAACTTTGGGTCCAAAGTAACTTATTATGGGCTAAGGTACCATTGGGGGGGGTCCTCGATATCGTGTTTCAACTGGATTATACATAGCCTTCTGGCATTATGGGGACCCAATGTAAATAGTTTAGGGAGGACTTTGGAGGATGGAGGGTAAGTTTAAAGGGTGGGGGAGAAATCATTTGGTATGTTGAATATCTAACGTGAGTATTAATCTTAGATACAGTTACTGGATATGTGGACTCAAGTTTACAAGTGGACATTTTTCTGGTTACGATCTGTTTGTTCAGGAAGGGGGTGCTGGGGGGTGGGCGGAAGGTGACACCACTCAGGGGATTGGAGTGTATTGCCATGGAGTGCAATTTGAACAAGTTGTCTCTTTTACTGCCGTTAAATGGCGTAGCCACATTAAAATTGCTACCTGGAACGTCAGGGGCATTAGAGAGGTAAACAAGAAAAGACGAATATTATTAAATTGTTCTCTGGTAGGGGCGGACATTCTCTTTCTGCAGGAAACTTACATTCTTGTTTCAGAAGCTAAAATGTTACGGTGCTATGGTTTCTCTCAGGTTTTTGTTTCTGAAGGGTCTACAATCAGCAAAGGAGTGGCTATCATGATAAAGCGAAAGGTGTCATTTGTTCTGGAGAAATGTATTAAGGACCCAGAAGGCAGATTTGTATTAGTGAAAGGATTACTCAATAACATGGACGTGGTTCTGGGAGCCATATACTGTCCAGTTGGGGTGATCCTAGTTTCCTTATGCAGCTAACAGCTAGATTAAGTGAACTTTTACCAACGTATTCATATTAGGGGATTGGAACATTGCTCCCTCACAGGTCCTAGACAGAACCTATAGACCCTAAAATCACCCGCCTGGCCAAATGGCACTCAAGGACTTCTGTGATTTATTGGGTCTTGGTGACCCTGAAATTATTGAATCCTTCTAATCGTAGTTACATCTACTACTCTACAATTCATAAATCCTGGTCAAGACTGGATTACATTTTGGTGAGCACGGTACTTATAGCCAATATTTCCCTTACTGGTATCGAGCCGATTGTTATCTCAGATCACTCAATGGCTTGGATCAAGTTATCACCTAGCCCTCCGGGTCAAAGAGATACTTCCTGGAAGCTCAATACACAGCTTTTGAAGGACGAACACACAGTTTCTCACTTCAAGTCTTTGATTTCGTCCTTTCTAGAAATTAACCAAGGCTCAATTTCCAGAGATGATTTAATTTGGTGCTCGCTAAAATGTTTTCTCAGGGGAGAATTTATTAAAGTGGCTTCTAGAAGAAAGAGGATGAGGACGGAGAAAATTAACTCTTTGGCTAACCAGCTTAAAAAGGCCGAGAGTGCTCTTTCTTCCACTAGCTCTCAAATAGATTTAGAGAATTTATGTAGACTCAGAAATGAGTACGAAGACCTGATTAAGGAAAAAACAGAATATGCTATCTTAAAATCTAAAACAAGATACCTCGACCAGGGGGAGAAGCTCGGGAGACTACTTGCTCTCAGACTAAGGGAGGTAGAAAGTTCCAGATTAATTCCTGCCCTAAAGGCGAAGGACGGCTCAATTAAAACTGCCCCAAGGGACATAGCTAAGGTTTTCGAGGCCTTTTATCAGGATTTGTATGGTACCAGGGCTTCCCCACCATCAATGTCAGAGATAGCAGCTTTTCTGGAAAGGTTGCCCCTTCCAAGTTTGCAGGTGCAGCAGTGTGAATCACTTTCATCTCCTATAACCCTAAAAGAAGTGGAGGAAGTCATTAAGAACTTTCCCCTGGACAAGTCCCCTGGACCTGATGGCCTTTCTCCCAATTTTTACAAAACCTTCAGTAAAGAGATTGCCCCTGTTCTCCTCAAGTTGTTTAACTATATTCTCTTCTCTGAACCATTGGACCCTTCCTTGCTGGAGGCTACTATAATTTTAATTCCTAAACTAGACAAACCCAATTTAGATCCAGCTAGCTATAGACCTATTTCACTACTTAATCACGACATTAAAATTCTGACTAAAATTCTTTCCCTGAGAATCAAGCAGGTTTGGCAAACCCTGTTGAGCCCAGAACAGGTAGGATTTGTCCAGGGAAGGTCAGCATTGGATCATATGCGTACTCTTGCCCACATTTTTCGTGCAGCCCAGGAGTCCCAGTCCCCCATGGCTCTAGTAGCCTTAGACACAGAGAAGGCCTTTGATCG